>JAGIQG010000022.1:12193991-13393991 GCA_024679065.1 Sphyrna mokarran
AAAGGCAGAGCGGGTGGTTCTGAGTGGCCTTCATTTCTCAACGTCTTCGAAAATCATGGGTCTTCCCATCCAGAACTTATTTCAGGTGAAGCTGGTTTCAGATACGCTACTATCTTGCTTAAGTAAATGCCTTTCCCATCTCCAACCTTACCACCAGTGACTGCACAAGAATCCACCCAAGGACTAGCTGCAGACTAACTGCCTGTTAGAGTATCTTAAGGTGAGCCTTCAAGATTCCCAATGATTAAAGGTTAACAAATTCCATTAACAAACTGACAACAGACAGCTCCTTCTGAGACCCTTCTTTCAGACACCGAGGGTATGGATGTGGAAGGTTTCTGAGTCCTTTCCAATCAGTCCTTGTTTAGCAGGAAACTAGTGAAGAACCACTGTCCCACCGTGTTCCAACACCCATGGTAACAGCGGAGATATCTCATCAAAGTGAAAACACCCCAATGAGTGGGTTGATGAGGTGGCCTTGGAAAGGGCCCAGAGGAGGATCACAAGAATGATCTCTGGAATGAAGAGCTTGTCGTATGAGGAATGGTTGAGCTCTCTGGGTTTGTATTTGTTGGTGTTTAGAAAGATAAGGGAGAATCTTATTGAAACTTACAGGACACTGCGAGGCCTGCATAGAGTGGACATGGAGAAGATACTTCCACTGGTAGGAAAAACTAGAACCTGAGGGCACAACCTCAGGCTAAAGGGACGATCCTTTAAAACAGAGGTGAGGAGGAATTTCTTCAACCAGAGAATGATGATTCTGTGGAACCTTCTACCACAGAAGGCTGTGGAGACAGATGGGTTCTTGATTAATAAGGGGATCAGAGGTTATGGGGAAAAGGCAAGAGAAGGGATGAGAAAAATATCAGCCATGATTGAATGGCGGAGCAGACTCGATGGGCTGAGTGGCCTAATTCTACTTCTATGTCTTATGGTCTCATGTCTAACTTTAACCTGTCCAAATTAAAGATCATGACTGGGGTGACACGGTGGCACAGTGGTTGCACTGCTGCCTCACAGCTCCATGGACCTGGGTTCGATTCCTGGCTCGGGTCACTGTCCGTGTGAAGTTTGTACGTTCTCCCCGTGTCTGTGTGGTTTTCCTCCGGGTGCTCTGGTTTCTTCCCACACTCCAAAGATGTGATGGTCAGGTTGATTGGCCTTGCTAAATTGTCCCTTAGTGTCTTGGGATGCATAGGTTATAGAGGAGTTAGTGGGGTACATATATAGGGTTGCTGAGATAGGGCCTGGGTGGAATTGTAGTCAGTATAGACTCGATGGGCTGAATGCGATCCTTCTGCATTGTTGGGACTCTATGATAAACTGTAAAGCTTGAGTCAGTTCTGTGTTCACCTGTTTCAAATGGCAACCATTAAACTGTGCGGTCAAATTTTCTAATTAGCAGGGCACTTCTTCTTTTAGAGAGCACAGGTAAATAGGAAGATCCATAGCAACTCCAACAAACCTGCAGAATTATCACAAAAAACAGCCCATCTACTTAACTAAAAGAGAATGTCAGCAAATTTAAATGATAATTTAAAAATTCCTGCCTAAAACACGTCAGATCCTGGCAGTACCAATTGGGTGCAGGAACCTTGAGAACCACCATGTAGTTGTGCTCTATGGTCACCTGGACACATATACCAAACAGGCAATTTAGAGACATTCCCTTAACAATCCCCTTCATCATGTATCAGTCCACCTGGCCAATCAACCTAACCCTCACATCTTTGGACTGTGGGAGGAAACTGGAGCATCCGGAGGAAACCCACGCAGACACGGGGAGAAGGTGCAAACTCCACGCTGACAGTGAGCCAAGTTGGGCATCGAACCCAGGTCCCCTGGCAATGTGAGGCAGCAGTGCTAACCACTGTGCCACCCAAATCATGACCTTTAATTTGGACGGGTTGAAGTTAGACCATAAGACTGGAAAGCATAGGAGCAGAATTAGGCCACTCAGCCCATCGAGACTGCTCCACCATTCAATTATGACGGATATTTTTTCATCCCCATAAAGTGCCTTTTCCCTCTAACTCCTGTTGGAACTTTACAAATGAAGGACAGCACAATGGCCCAGTGGTTAGCACTGTTGCCTCACAGCATCAAGGACCCAGTCACCTGGCATAGGTGACTATGCGGAGTCTGCATGTTCTCCCCATACGTGCGTGGGTTTCCTCCCACAGTCTGAAAGACATGCTGATTAGGTGCATTAGCCATGCTAAATTCTCTCTCTGTGTACCCAAACAAGCACCAGAGTGTGGCAATTGCAGGATTCTCATAGTAATTTCACTGCAGTGTGAATGTAAGCCAACTTGCGATCCTAATAAATAAACTTTAAAATAAAAATTACTGCAGATGCTGGAATCTGAAACCAAACGAGAAAACATTGGAAAATCTCAGCAGGTCTAGCAGCATCTGTAAGGAGGAAAAAGAGTTGATGTTTTGAATCTAGATGACCTTTTGTCAAACCTAAAAGGCAGAGAGAGGCCTTTGACAAAGGGACCGTGACCACTCCCTCTACAAAAGGCACTGACAAAGGGTCATCTGGACTGGAAACATCAGCTCTTTTCTCTTCTTACAGATACTGCCAGACCTGCTGAGATTTTCCAGTGTCTTCTCTTTTGGAATAAATTTCAAAACTGCCTTCTGCACACAAGATTTGAAACAAGATTACATTCCATTCATTTGTTTTGGGACAATTGAGAACCTTAGAAGGTGGAACAGTGTGTTAATCTCAAGCTGCTCCGAAGAGAAAGGAAATTGGATAATTAACACATACCGTACACAGGATTCCAATCTGCACCGTTGACAATGCCTCCTGGAAAGGTTTCACATTCACTCTGCCCAGTGTACATGAACGGATGATTTAGTGAATAGGCTAATGCTAGGTGGTTAAACACATCCCTGTCTGGAGTGAGGTGATGGTGGGACCCTCCATTCGCACTGTATTCCCCTGTCCTTTCTGTAATCGAGACCAAAAGCAAAATTAGCGAATCAATACCATATTCAATACTCCAGAACACCCGACAATTATAATCTGTATTTATAGAAGTGGTGAAATAGATTAGTATCATAGATTCCCTACACTACAGAAGGAGGCCATTCTGCCCATTGAGCCTGTGCTGACAACAATCCCACCCAAGCCCTGTTCCCATAACCCCACATATTTACCTTGTTAATCCCGACATTAGGGTCAATTTAGAATGGCCAGCAACATTAGAGGGATGGAGCTGGTGGTTCAGGAAGGGGTCACTGCCCAAGGTAATGTCCTGGCTCTTCCCAATATTTAGCTGGAGGGAATCTCCGCTTGCTCAGTGCTGTTTATGATGCTAAAAAAATTAACTTAAACCTCTCTACTAACCTTTCATAATGCTTATTCTCTGTGCAATCTCCCAGCCTCCTTGATACTTCACTACACCTCTTTGGGCAGCACAGTGGCACAGTGGTTAGCACTGCTGCCTCATAGTGCCAAAGATCCAGGGTCGATCCCCGGTTTGCTGACTGTCTGTGTGGAGTCTACGCGTTCTCCCCATGTTTGTATGGGTTTCCTTCGGGTACTCTGATTTCCTCCCACAGTCTGAAAGACATGCTGGTTAAGTGCATTGGCCGTGCTAAATTCTCCCTCAGTGTACCCAAACTTGTGCTGGAGTGTAGCGACAATGGGATTTTCACAGTAACTTCATTGCAGTGTTAATGTAAGCCCACTTATAACAATAATAAATAACCTTTAAAAACTTTAAACTTTCTGTCTCTGCACTTGTTCTCCCTGTACCATCCTCCTGTACCCTTGGCTGTGCCCATGTTTCTTGCCATCTAACCCCTTATACCCCCTTCTCTGTACCTTCCCTTCTTTTGATGCTACCCATTATTCTCATGTCCCCTTTATCTCTTTTGAACTCTCAACTTTCTCTCCCTTGAAGAGACACCCATCTCAAATCTGGAGAGATTTCCTGGACAAAATCCAACAAACACACTTGGGAATAGAGGAACCTTCTTCATCCTGGGTATGACTAGCGAGAGGGAACAACATTCTGTCAGAGCACAGTCCCAGGAAGCAGGACACAAAGAAAAAAAGTGTTGAGATTTGATAGCACCTGTCACAACCTTGGGATGTTTCAAGCTAATGAGATTAAAGTGTGTTCCTTGTTCTAATGCGGGAAATTGGGAACAGCAAATTCTCCACAGAGAAATGTGGGAATGACTGGATATCCAATTGTAATGAAAGCAAAATGCTGTGGATGCCAGAAATCTGAAGTTAAAACAGGAAATGCTGGATGAACTCAGCAGGTGTGGAGAGAGAAACAGAGACCACAGTTTTCCAACCCCAGAGCAGGTCACGTTAGAGTGGACATGGGCTGGAGAATGGTTCAAAACCCTATTGGAATCCTCCAGCCTTCATTCCCAGACCTGATCCAACCAGGTTAGCCTATTTAAATATTATATAGGTTATATTAATTTAAATTAATATTTAAATACACTGGGCAGGATTGCCCATAGCTGGGATTCTTGCTCCCACTTCAATGAACGGAGATTTAGCTGAATGTTGAATTCTCCGTTCTTGCTGGCAGCAGCAGTGGGATGTACGAGACTGGAGAATTCTGGCTGCTGTGTCCGTTTTAGGCCAGATTCTCCGAGTTCCTGGGATATTCCGATCCTTAGGCGCGGTGGGAACCTGGCCTGATCTCCACAAACAGGGACCAGGCTTGGAGGCCATTAAAATCCATGAGAGCCGAGGACATAGCTAAACAGTGCCCCTTGGCGGTGCCAGTCTGGCACCTTGGCACTGCCCCGGGAATCCTGACAGTGCCCACCTGGCAGTGCCAGTCTGGCACCTTGGCACTGCCAGGTGGGCACTGCCAGGATTCCTGGGGCAGTGCCAAGGAGTTGGGGCCTAAGGTGGTGTGGTTGAAGTGGGGGTGAGGTTTGAGGGGGTGGGATATGAAAGGGGGAAAATAAAGGACTCACTGTGGGGGGTGAGGGGGTGCCCAATTTCCTGATGCTGGCGATCTACAGCAAAAGAAAACTACAGCACAAACAGGCCCTTTGGCCCACAAGTTGCATCGAACATGTCCCTAGGCATACCTATCACCCTCAAGCTTACTAAGTTCCATCCAAAAGTCTTTTAAAAGACCCTATTGAATCCGTCTCCACCACCACTGCTGGTAGCTAGTTCCATGTAGCGACCACCCTCTGAGTGAAAAACATACCCCTGACATTTCCTCAGTATTTACTCCCCAGCATTGAGCAGTTTGTTACTGGGGCAGGGAAATGTCCCTTCAGTGAGGGGATGGGAGGGAGTCCCTGATGTCTGTGAGAGGAGGAAAGAGGGAGGTCCACAATTTCAAATTGAGATTGCGATACTCTATAATAACGGGGGCCAATCTCAGTGAAGATGAACATAGCAGAATGTTAAAGCCCCAGAACGAATTCATCAGAACGAGTGCAAAATTCAACCCCTCCCAGAAAATGACTTCACTGTGGGAAAACTGCGATTTGATTTGGAAAGGACTTTCCAGCACAAATAACTATTGCTTTGGTTTTATTTATTATTGTCACATGTATTAGTATAATGAAAAGTATTGTTTCTTGCGTGCTATACAGACAAAGCATACCATTCAGAGCGAAGGAAAGGAGTGAGTGCAGAATGTAGTGTTACAGTCATAGCAAGGTGTAGAGAAAGATCAACTTTATATAAAATAAGTCCATTCAAAAGTCTGACAGCAACAGGGAAGAAGTTGTTCTTGAGGCAGTTGGTACATGACCTCAGACTTTTGTATTTTCTTCCTGACGAAAGAATTGGCAGAAAGAATATCCGGGGTGAGTGGGGTCTTTGATAATGCTGGCTGTTTTGTGAGGCAGTGGGAAGAGTAGACAGTGTCAATGGATGGGAGGCTGGTTTGTGTGATGGATTGGGCTCCGTTCACAACTTCTTGTAGTTCCTTGCGGTCTTGGGCAGAGCAGGAGCCATACCAAGCTGTGAATCAACCAGAAAGAACGCTTTCTGTGGTGCATCTGTAAAAGTTGGTGAGAGTTGGAGGTGACATGCCAAATTTCCTTAGTCTTCTGAGAAAGTAGAGACATTGGTGGGCTTTCTTAACTATAGTGTCGGCATGAGGGGACCAGGACATATCTGGACACCTAAAAACTTGAAGCTCTCAATCATTGATGTAGACAGGAGCATGTTCTCCTTTACGCTTCCTAAGTCGATGACAATCTCCTTTGTTTTGTTGACATTGAGGGAGAGATTATCATTGTCACACCAGTTCACCAGGTTCTCTATCTCATTGTCTTGTCATTGTTTGAGATCTGACTCACTATGGAGGTGTCATCAGCAAACTTGAAAATTGAACTGTGGGGGACAAATGTGGCTACACAGTCATGGTTGTATAAGGAGTATATTGAGGGGGCTGAGAACACAGTCTTGTGGGCACCAGTATAAAGCAGAAGACCATAAGACATAGGAGTAGAATTAGGCCACTTGGCCCATCGAGTCTGCTCCGCCATTCAACCATGGTTGAATGATTGTGGTCTGTGAGTTAGGAAATTCAGGATCCAGTCACAGAGGGAAGAGTCGGACCCCAGGCCACAGAGTTTGGAGATGACTCTGGTAGGAATAATGGTGTTAAAGGCTGAGCCTTCACTCTGGCTTTCTCACCCAAAATGACCCTTAGGGGTAAATGTCTGGTCCTGCCCATGGGACAGAACATTTACAGGTGGACAGGTCCGCTGAGTGGGAATTTCCATTTTGGGGGATTTCCATGGGAGAATCATGCCCTTGCTTGGTCATTTTTTGGGAAAATCTCACCCAGACTTAACACAGAATTTTCTGGCCACTAGTGCCGGTTAGATTTTCCAATCCCACTGCACTGAGAGCCAATTTTCCATCCTCCCTGGCAGTGCGAGAGTAATGGGGTGTACCAACCCTAAAATTCCAGCCCAATCTGACTGAAGTGACAAGGAAAGAAAAATGCTTCCATAAAGGTCGCTCTGCTGTCAGAAGGATGCTCTCACTAGAAAAGCACCAGTTCTTCTAACAAGTGTAAACATTGGTGCTAAAATCACTAATCTTTTATCGCAAACTTCGATAGTTACAGCATAAGGAGTGAACCACTACCTGCTTTGGAGCATGGTGGCCATCTAGTGTCCTTGGTTAGTATTACATGCTGAAATATTTTTTAGGATAAATGAGGTTGGTGGTAAGACATTGCTCTAATGCAATGCTTCCTTTATTTGCCGTATTATTGGCTGAATTTCTAATACATTCTCGCAAACTTCCTTTGCAAAGCTTTTTAACACAGAATGTGTTTTATCTTAACTTGCCACACTTGGGGTATTGTGTGCAGTGTTGATGTTCTTATCTGAGGAAAGATGTCCTTGCTATAGAGGGAGTACCACAAAGGTTTACCAGGTTGATTCCTGAGATGGCAGGTCTGAGGAGAGATTACATTCACTGGAGTTTAGAAGAGTGAGAGGAGATCTCATAGAAACTTATAAAATTCTAACAGGATTAGACAAGGTAGATTCAGAAAGAATGTTCCCAATAGTGAGGGGAGTCCAGAACTAGGTGTCATAGCTTGAGGGTAAGGGGTAAACCTTTCAGAACTGTGTTGAGGAGAATGTGTGGAATTCACTATCACAGAAAGTAGTTGAGGCTAAAACTTTGTCTGATTTCCAGAAGAAATTAGATATAGCTGTTGGGATTGAGGGATATGGGAGGAAGGGGGAATCAGGATATTGAATTTGATGATCAGCCATGATCATAATGGATGGGCGAGTGGACTCAAAGGGCCAAATGGCTTCCTCCTGCTTCTAATTTTTATGTTTCTATGTTTATTTATAACTAGGTTAATGCCAGCACTAAAAACAATGGTACACAATAAAATGCATAAGTGTTTGCCTCACAATGCCAGAGCTGGTGTTTCTAGATTCACGTGCCTCTGATTAGAAGAAGGCAGTTCTCAATATTGGATATTGAAAGGCAGTACATGTACCTCATTAAGTGCTTCACTCGAACACAATGTCTAATCAACTGGGCTTTTCTAACCAGGACCTCACTGGATATCAATGTGCAGCAACCAAGTGAATGAAGCTACAATAAATCATTGGGCCATAGCTTCCAGATTTCCCATGGTTGGTGTTGAGGGGTAAATAAGTTGGAGAATCTGTCTCGGAAACTCTCGCGTAAGGCATTACCCAGCAATTGTCCAGAAGCATTAATTTCCCCCGGACAATTGTGCTGGGAAACTTGATTTAAATCACTTATTTCAGCCAGTTCTGACAATTTTACCTTAATAATTACTCTGAGAGTGTTAGAACGAGAAAAAGAACTTCTAACTTATGAGTAACTATTTGAAAGATCCAGATCAAGCACGGTAAACCCCACTTTCCTCACCAACGCTGCCCACCCCCCTATCCCCCATACCCCAGGGAATAGTCCACACCCCCAGGAGAGGGTCCACACCCCTAGAGGATAGACCGCCCCCCCAGAAGATAGACCACACCTCCCACACCCCAGAGGATAACCAACAACTGGAAAAGAGCAGTTCGATCAAGCAGACTCAGCATGGATTCATGAAAGGAAAGTTGTGTTTGATGAATTTACTGGATCTTCATGAAGATGTAATGAGTGCGGTAGACAGAGGGGAACTGGTGGATATGGTGTTTTTGGATTTCCAGAAGGCGTTCGATAAGGTGCCTCACAGAAGGTTGCTGCAGAAGGTTAAGGTACATTGGGAATAAAGTGTTAACATGGATTGAGGATTGGTTATCTAACAGGAAGCAGAGAGTTGGAATTAATGGGTGCTTTTCCGGTTGGCAGTTGGTGACTAGTCGAGTGCCACACGGATCGGTGCTGGGGTCTCAACTGTTTACCACCTACATAGACGATCTGGAGGAGGGGGCTGAGTGTAGGGTAACAAAGTTTGCAGGTGACACAAAGATGAGTTGGAAAGTGAATTGTGTGAAGGATGCGGGAAGTCTGCAGAGAGTTTTGGATAGGCTGAGTGAGTGGGCAAGGATCTGGCAAATGGAATATAATGTTGGCAAGTGTGAGGTTGTCCCCTTTGGAAGGAATAATAGTAAAATGGATTATTATTTATTATGATGAAAAATTACAACATGCTACTGTGCAGAGGGACCTGGGGGTCTTTGCGCATGAATTGCAAAAACCCAGTCTGCAGGTGCAGCGAGTGATCAAGAAGGCAAATACAATGTTGGCCTTTATCACGAGGGGAATAGAATATAGAAGCAGGGAGGTTTTACTGCAACTCTATAAGATACTGGTGAGGCTGCAACTGGAGTATAGTGTACAATTTTGGTCCCCTTATTTGAAAAGGATATATTGGCCTTGGAGGGAGTGCAGAGAAGCTTCACCAGGTTGATACCGGAGATGAGGGGGTTAGCTTATGAGGAGAGATTGAGTGGACTGGGCCTGTACTCATTGGAGTTTAGAAGGCTGAGGGGGAATCTTACGGAGACATATAAGAAAATGAAGGTGATAGATGGGATAGAGGCAAAAAGATTCTTTCCACTTAGAAAGGAAATAATAACTAGAGGACACGGCCTCAAAATAAGCGGGCAGGGCAAGGGGGAGCAGTTTAGAACAGAGTTGAAGAGGGTATTCACTACCTTCTTTCAGAGGGCAGTGAATCTTTGGAATTCTCTGCCCATTGAAGCAGTGGAAGTTACCTTGTTGAATATGTTGAAGTCACAGGTAGATAGATTTCTGATCAATAAGGGAATTAAGGGTTATGGGGAACAGGTGGGTAAGTGGAACTGAACCATTTTCAGATCAGCCATGATCTTATTGAATGGCAAGGCAGGCTCGAGAGGCTAGATGGCCTATTACTGTTCCTATTTCTTATGTTCTTATGCTCTAAACCCCTACTCCCCCAGAGCATCCAGACAATAGATTACACACACTGAGAGGAACGTCCATAACCCCCACACCCTCAGACAATAACCTCCACCCCAGAGGATAACCCACAGCCTCTGTAACTAACTGCCTCCCTGCCTCCACACCTATGCACATAGGATTCTCCAACCCCCTTCACCGTAACATCCCCCCACCCAATCCAGCTGGGCATCATCGCTCACTAACCCAGCCTGACACCCTGCCCCAAATCAATCGATGCCAACCCAATCCCCTCCACACGCCCATCTTTACGATGTCCATTCTTCCCACCCCCACGCACCCCGCTGATCCACTCGGAATCTTAGTGAAAAGGGAATGAAATTCCTTTAACCACAGCGGGAAATGTTCCAGTTTGATTTGATTTGGCTTATTATTGTCATGTATTAACATACAGTGAAAAATATTGTTTCTTGCGCGCTATATAGACAAAACATATTGTTCACAGAGAAGGAGAGGAAAGAGTGCAGAATGTAGTGTTACAGTCATAGCTAAGGTGTAGAGAAAGATCAACTTAATGCGAGGGAGGTTCATCCAAAAATCTGACAGCAGCAGGGAAGAAGCTGGTCTCCAGCCAGCTGGTAGGTGACCTCAGACTTTTGCTGATGGAAGAAAGTGGAAGGGAGAATGTCTGGGGTATGTGGGGTCCTTAATTATGCTGGCTGCTTTGCTGAGGCAGCAGGAAGTGTAGACAGAGTCAATGGTTGGGAGGCTGGTTTGTGTGATAGATTGGGCTACATTCACAACCTTTTGCAGTTTCTTGTGGTCTTGGGCAGAGCAGGAACCGTACCAAGATGTGACACAACCAGAAAGAATGCTTTCTATGATGCATCTGTAAACATTGATGAGAATCGTAACTGACAAGCCAAATTTCCTTAGTCTTCTGAAGAAGTAGAGGCGTTGGTGGATTTTCTTAACTATAGTATTGGCATCGGGGGGACCAGGACTGGTTGTTGGTGATCTGGACATCTAAAAACTTGAAGTTTACTTAACCCAGCAACTCAGTAACTAAATCCAACAACAGTAAATTCCCAAGATATGCTTGTAAATCCATCAAAACAGCCATTAAACAATGGGGGGACTTCCCTTGTCCTGTACACCATGGGAGTTGTAGCGGATGGGGGTGGCGGACCATGTAAGGGTCTGTTGATCTTGGATTGTCTGGTTTTGTTGTGAGCACAGATGGAAATTCCCGCCCAACATTTTCCTCTTTCTGTATATCTTAGTCCTAACTTCAGAGCACCATCCTTTGAATCTTATTAGGAAGACGATGGCCTAGTGCTATTATCACTAGACTATCAATCCAGAAACTCAGCTAATGTTCTGGGGACCCGGGTTCGAATCCCGCCACGGCAGATGGTAGAATTTGAATTCAATAAAAAAAATCTGGAATTAAGAACCTACTGATGACCATGAAACTATTATTGGAAAAACCCATCTGCTTCACTGATGTCCTTTGGGGAAGGAAATCTGCCATCCTTACCCGATCTGGCTAACATGTGACTCCAGAGCCACAGCAATGTGGTTGACTCTCAACTGCCATCTGAAATAACCTAGCGAGGCACTTTGTTCGAGGGCAAATAGGGATGGGCAATAAACACTGGCCCAGCCAGCAATGCTCATGTCCTACAAATGAATAAAAAAAAACTTTATATTTTGAATTGCACCATCTCTGATTTCATGATAAATTATGAACAGTTTCCACTGTTGATTCACACTCGCTATGAATTTGATCATGACTCCTCAAATCCATTTCAGTCACAGGGTCCATGGACAGAGATCTCAATCAGCCTAAGCTGTATCCGAACCCCTCCAGCCATTATAACTCACAGGTCTTGCCTGGTTAGCTCTAATGTAAGCAGCGAGTCACTCACCTTTAGTGAAGCTGTTGTAAGGATAGACTGCCGCCACGGCTCCTGCCTGCAGGTTGGCCGACAGTACAAACGGGATGGAGCTGATCCATTCCATGACGTGCTCTGTTTCGATCTGTCTCTCCACTTTCCTTTCATCGAACGCATCAGGGAAGTTCTGATCCAGGTCAAAACCATTAGCGTTGTCTCTGGAAAGGGAATAATGGTCTCACTCGTGGTGATGACTTGCAGGGGGCTAAGGGGCGAGGCATATTTGGAATCGTAGCATCCTTACAGTGCAGACCCATCCAGTCTGAGTCTCTGACAGAGTAACTTACCCAAGCCCTCTCCCCCTGCTCTATCCCTGTAACCCCATACATTTACCACAGCTAACCCATCTAATCAACACATCTTTGGACACTATGGGGCAATTTAGCATAGCCAATCCCTCTAACCTACGCATTTTGGGACACTAAGTGGCAACTTAGCATAGCCAATCCTTCTAACCTACACATCCTGGGACACAAAGGGATAATTTAGCATGGCCAATCCATCTAACCTACACATCTTGGGGTACTAAGGGGCAATTTAACATGGCCCATCTATCTAACCTACACATCCTGGGACACTAAGGGATAATTTAGCATGGCCAATCCATCTAACCTACACATCTTTGGACACTAAGGGACAATTTAGCATAGCAAATCCATCTAACCTACACACCTTGGGACACTCAGGGGCAATTTAGCTGGCCAACCCACCTAATCTATACATCTTTAGATTGTGAGAGGAAACCACAGCATCCGGAGGAAACCCGTGCCGACACGGGGAGAATGTGTACACTCCACACAATCACTCAAGGGTGGAATCTAACCTAGGTCCCTGGCGCTATGAGGTAGCAGTACCAACCACATTGAAATACGTTAGAAGGTACAAGGAAATTGACCCAATTCAGCCCAAAATTCTGAAGCCACCCCCAGCCTCCGCCCCCAGCTTCCTCCTCCCACTTTTAATTTGGGAGGGCTGGGTACAAGGTTGGAATTGAACCCGGATCCCTGGTGCTCTGAGGCCGGTTCCATCACAGCATGTCACTAACAACAGCAATTTGTATTTATGTGGCACCGTTAAATTAAACCATCCCAATGGATAAGGAAGTGTGAATGCTAAATTAAATTTGACATTGAGCCACAGAAGAGATATTGAAGCAGATGACCAAATATTGAGTCCAAGATGGAAGTTTTTGGGGGGTATCTCGAAGGAGGAAATGAGAGTGAGTCAGGCAGAGAGTTTGGAGTCGGGATCCCAGCATACGGGATCCCAGCTATAACATCACGAATAGTGCAATGACCAAAAACCGAGGGCCAGAATTGGAGGAGCTCAGGTATCTCAGGAGATCACAATGATAGGGAGGAGCAAGGCCAGGGAGGGATTTAAAAACAAGGATGAGGTATTTGGAATTGAAATTGAAGAATTACTGAGCGGAGAGAGAGGGCTGTGGAGAAATAGCGGTCTAAAGTACTCCCTGATTTGCCCAGCACTTTTCCCTCGATCTGTACCTTCCAGCAGTTCCATCGCAGTCGCCTTCAACAGACATTTCGAATCCGTCGGGATTCATGCTGGGCAGAACGTGGATTCGAGTGCTGTCCACCAACCGGGTGAGCTCAGGATTCTTCCCGTAGTTGGTCACAAGGTGCAAAATGAAGTGTAAGAAGATCTCTCGTCCCACTGCCTGCACAGTCCAAGAACAGAGGAGGTTAGAACAGCAGGGGGCAGTGGTGGCATGTATAACTGAATACAATACAATTCAGTATCAATCTCCTTCTCCTCAAAATCCTGCTCTCAGCATCAGCATCTGGTTCAGGCAATGAGCCTGTCTATTTCTGAAAGTCATGATGTCGAGATGCCGGCGTTGGACTGGGGTGAACACAGTAAGAAATCTGACAACACCACGTTTAAGTCCAACCGATTTATTTGATAGTAAACTCACACAAGCTTTCGAGGCTTCGTCAGAACACCTCACTCACCTGACGAAGAGGACAGCCTCGAAAGCTTGTGTGAGTTTACTATCAAATAAATTGGCTGGACTTAAACCTGGTGTTATTAGACTTCTTACTGTATTTCTGAAAGCACAGTAAGAAGTTTCACAACACCAGGTTAAAGTCCAATAGGTTTATTTGGTAGCACAAGCTTTCAGAATCTCACTCCTTCTTCGCTTACCTGAAGAAGGAGCAAGATAAACCTGTTGGATTTTAACCTGGTGTTGTGAGACTTCTTACTGTGCTTACCCTAGTCCAACGTCAGCATCTCCACATTATGTCTGAAAATCCAGAGACTTCAGCACAATATCGCAGTTAATACTTCAGCTCTGAAACCTTTTAACTGAGACACAACTGAGACAGCAGATGGAGGAATTTAAATTCAATAATGAATCATCTGGAATTAAGAATCTACTGATGACCATGAAACCATTGTCAATTGTTGGAAAAACCCTTCTGGTTCACTAATGTCCTTTAGGGAAGGAAATGTGTCGTCTTTACCTGGTCTGGCCTACATGTGACTCCAGAGCCACAGCAATGTGGTTGACTCTCAATGAAATGGTCAAGTGAGACACCCAGTTCAAGATGGCAAGGGATGGGCAATAAATTCCAGCTGGAAAAGTGCCCATCCTGCCAGCGATGCCCATGTCCCACGAATGAATTAAAAAATAGGACAGTGAGTGAACTCTAAGCCAGAGTTCTAATCCAGCATTTATTGTCCATCCCTAATTGTCCTTGAGAATGCTAGGGGAGGTGGGGAGCAAGGGTGGGAGATTGGGGGTGGTGGCAGGGTGGCTTGTAGATGCAGCTGGATCTCCAAAACCATCTCAAGCTCTGGTGCCCCGCGTCTGCCACCCTGAGGTTGCCCCCCGCCTGGCGGCTGCACTTTCTCCCACTGCATGTGGGGTACCTGGAGATCAGTTGGAAAATTCCCAGCTGGTCTCTTACACCGATGAGCCAAATTGCCCACCCGCCTCTTTCCACCCACCATGCTGTCTCTGGAAAATTGATTTGGTTGGGAGAGGGGAGGTGGAATGGAGCCAGGAAATTGGCGTGCCAGCCTGCGGTGCAGAGATTGGCACCACCTTTCTGCTCTTGGTTTCCATCAGGAAAACTGCATTTCCCCCCAACCACCCTGTCAAATGTCCCAGGTCAATATAAAACAATTCATGACGGTGTTGGAAAACAAAAGGAAGGTCGGAACGGTGTCTTGGCCAACATTCCTTCCTCAAACTGCACCAAAAAAACCAGATTATCTGTCCATTTATCAGACATGCTGTCTGGGGGACCTTGCTGTGTTTCAGAATCTCCTTAAATCCCAGCAGCAGCTGCGTTTCAAACAGTATTTCATCAGCCACGTCATATTATGGGATGTCTTGAAACTGTGAGGGGGGAGGAGGTGATGGCCCAGTGGTATTATCGCTAGACTACTAATCCAGAAACTCAGCTAATGTTCTGGGGACCCAGGGTTCAAATCCCGCAATGGCAGAAGGTAGAATTTGAATTCAATAAAAAATATTCAGAATTAAGAACCTACTGATGACCATGAAATTATTATTGGAAAAATTCAAGTGGTTCACTAATGTCCTTTAGGGAAGGAAATCTACTGTCCTTACCCAGTCTGGCCTATATGTGACTTCAGAGCCACAGCAATGTGATTGATTCTCAACTGCCCTCGGGCAACTAGGGATGGGCAATGAATGCTGGCCAGCCAGCGACACCCAAGTCCCATGAATGAATTAAAAAAAGGTCAAATAGTTTGTTGCTCTCATTCCATTGACCTCCCCTGCTTCACTGCAACTTAAAGTTTATTTATTAGTCACAAGTAGGCTTACAGTGACACTGCAATGAAGTGAAAATCCCTGAGTCACCACCCTCTGGTGCCTGTTTGGGTACACCAAGGGAGAATTTAGCACCCAATCAGCACGTCTATTTGGATTGTGAGAGGAAACCGGAGCACCAGGAGGAAACCCACACAGACATGGGGAGAATGTGCAGACTCAGGATACAGAGAGTGACCCAAACCGGGAATCAAACCTGGGGTTCCTGACGCTGAGGGGCGACAATGCTAACTACTGTGCCCTCTGTGACTTCCAGAGATTTGACAAGTATATCATTAGACCCATGTTGTCCGTGGGGGAGGTTTGACATTCTTTAATATTAAGAGCCTTTTAATATTAACATCCCGGAGACAGGGTGGCAGAGAAGCTTTGTCAAAGTGACGGCGAGAGAAGCCACTTGCTGCTGCCTCAGTTGAGGAAAAGCGCATTTGCCCAGACAACGCTGGAAACTGGGCCAATATCCAAATACCCAACAGGAAACAATTATCATCAGCAGCTCATGATTATTAATGTAATAGTTGAAGCCTCTGCTGTGTGCTTACACTCTGCCTGCACTGTAAGCACTCAATGTTCTTTTATGTTCAATAATAATTATTGTTTTGTGGATGTTGCAGTGAGGGATGACACACACTGTGTGCGTCAAATACTTTTTGTACTCTCCTGTCTCTGGTGTCAGGATCAGGCAGACACGAAGCTGGAACGCACAGTGAATGTACCATCTGCACTGCTTATAGCAGCCCTGGCAACTTAGCTTGTGTTTTAATATCAGATACAAACTGACTGAGACTTTCGGCACAACAACGGACAAAGGAGTTTCATACAAATATGTTAACGCTTCATGGGTAATTATTCCAGCTTCAGATTCCTGACTGAGAGACTCCTACGTGTACCGGTTAACTCTTTTGTGGTCCTCCTAACAACTGCTTTGGAATACTCTTCATTTCTTCAGAAGGAAAGTGCCCCTTTCAGGAGGTGTACTTCAAGTGGTAGCCACCAGATGGCAGGCACACTTGAAAGGCTGGAATCACAGTGCGGAAGAGGCCCTTCAGCCCATCAAGGCAGCACCCACACGTCTGAAATACCTGACTTCCCACCTAATCACATTTACCAGTGTTTGACCCATAGACTTGAATGTTATGTTGTACCAAGTGCTCATCCAGCTACTTTGTGAAGGAAGTGAGGCATCCCGCCTTTACCGTCCTCTCAGGCAGGACATTCCAGACCCTCACCATCCCCTGGGTAAAGAGGCTTCTCCTCACATTCCCCCCCTCAACCGCCTGTCCCTCACCTTGAACTTGTGTCCCCTTGTGCCTGATCCTTCAACTCAGGGGAACATCTGCTCCTTATCCATTTGTCCGTACCCCTGATAATCCTGTACATCCTGATCAGGTCGCCCCCAGGTTTAAATCCAACCGATTTATTTGATAGTAAACTCACAATCTTTTGACCCTATGGTCTTCGTCAGGTGACAAAGACCATAAGGTTGAAAGCTGGTGAGTTTACTATCAAATAAATCAGTTGGATTTAAACGTGATGTTGTCAGACTTCTTACTGTGTTTACCCCAGTCCAACACCGGCATTACTACATCAGGTCACCCCCCCATCATTCTTCTCTGCTCCAACAAAAACAACCCAAGCTCACCCAATCTCATTCCATAACTTCAATGTTCCATCCCAGGCAGCATCTTGGTGAATCTCCTCTGAACCACCTCCAGTACAATCATATCTTTCCTGTAATATGGAGACCAAAACTGCGCACAGTACTGTAACTGTTCTATACAAAGTTCTATACAACTTGTGGTAATATAACCAGGGCATAGTTCTAAGGCCAATTAAATTGGATATCCTAAATTAAAGAATTGGGCATATTAAAATCAAACACAGTCAAACCTCGGGCAGGCCAGATTTGACACAGGTCAAATACACAAAGACGGAGGGACATGTCTGGGCCTGGCCTATCAATCACTTATAAAGATCATTGCACTCTACTGAGATACAGCAGGACATCACTGCACCCCATTGAAATGCACCGGCCTATTGTTAAAAGCCCAGATTGGCCAGACTTTTTATCACGTAGAGTTTCTTCAGTTATCTTACATGACAACAGGTTACATGTAAGCAACACCATGGAGATGGACATCTGGGGGGTGGGCCCTTGTGTGCTGATAGGTAGACATCAAGAAACCCACTGGGTATTGGGATTCTCTTCTGAGACCTCATTGGCCAGAAGCGAGAGAAGTTTCTGGAAAGGCAGACAGGGGGATAAAGCTACACATCTCAGACACACCAGCAGCGAAGGCTTGATGAGGGATGTAACCGGGACCATCCGGTAGACTGACCAGAGAAGGAAGGAAGGAAGAAGCTGCCATCGAGACTCACCTTCGTGGTGACGGAGCAGAGAATTGAGCCTGCAGTTTAACCAAATCATCTTTGCAGGTAGTATACTTGAATCTGGGATATCCTCTTGTTTTATGTGAGTAATTTAAGGGTTAATAGTAATATTATTAATAAACTTGTTGAACCTTTACTTGTATTTGTCCTTTGTCCATCTTTCAAATAAGGGCACCAGGTAAAAGCTTTGATTAAGTAAACTGGTTGGAAGTATCTGAAAATTAACAGATATAACAAACTCCATCATGACTTCCCTATTTTTGTAGTCAGTGTCTCAATTGATAAAAGCAAGTGTTCCATATGCCTTTTTCACCACCTTCTGCCTTCAAAGATCTGTGGACAAACACGTCAAGGACTGTTTGTTCCGCTGAATATCCTAGTGTTTTGCCGTTTATTGAATACTTCCTTGTCAGAGTTACATCAGGCTTTACAAATCTATTGGCGTCTGTCTGTGGTCTTACCAATTTCTAGACAACTCCAACCGTAGAAATTTCCTCAGAATTCCTGCTGACTCCCCCTGTCTCCCAGGCAGAATTTGTCCTTTAATGTATTTTCAGCACAGTTAAGATTCCAGTGGTGAAGCAGCAGCTCCGTGGAGGTTATTCCCAGGTGGAATCTCTGATTGCGCACAATTTTTAAGATAAACACTCATGGGATTCCTTTCATAGTGAAGACGTACATATACAACCTTCTTGGATCTATTTAACATACATGTGAGACATACTCTCTTCCACCTTCACTGGGGAAAAGGTACAGAAGCCCATCAGGAGAGATAAGGTACACCTTTAGAATTGTTAAAAGTAGATATGACTATGTGTAAAAAGTGGATAAACTTGGTGGAACTGTCAAACTGCCAAAGCATTAAAATCCAAACACTCTAAATTTTTAGGAAAAGAAATCCAGTCTGCAGCTGAAAAAAAAATCAATGCTTGCTATTTCACTCTTTTTCACCATAAACCTTAGGGTTAACAATGTATGATTAGTGTTGCTTGAACAACACTACTAAGATCTAACTCTATCTTGAAAACATACATGGCAGGATTTTCCAGTCTCGGTCGCCCTGAAACTGGAAAATCCCAACTGAGGTCAATGGACTTTTCCATGGTCCACCCCTCACCTGCACCGACTCCCATGGTGGGCTGAACTGTTTTGGCCTCAAATGCTTTCTGTGGAGACGAATTCCATGGGCTCACTACTCTCTGGATGAAGAAATTTCTTCTCATCTCTGTCTTAGAAAAGTTTAACCCTTATTCTTAGACTATAACTGCTTGATTCCTTGATTTGATTTGATTTATTATTGTCACATGTATTAGTATATAGTGAAAAAATATTGTCTTTGCACTATACAGACAAAGTATACCGTTCATAGAGAAGGAAACAAGAGAGTGCAGAATGTAGTGTTACAGTCATAGCTAGATGTAGCGAAAGATCAACTTAATGCGAGGTAGGTCCAATCAAAAGTCTGACAGCAGCAGGGAAGAAGTAGTTCTTGAGTTGATTGTATGTTATTTCAAACTTTTGTGTCTTTCTCCTGATAGAAGAAGGTGGAAAAAGGAATATCTGGAGTGCATGGGGTCCTCAAATATGCTGAGTGTTTTTTGAAATTCACTCCACTATTGGTCAAAACAGGAAACTTTTGGAGCCTTAAGCTGAAATCGGCCTCACACATATTGCAGGCTCCTTCCAAATAACCCAGACACACAAACCCACTGAGAGTACGAATCACATACTGTTAA
This sequence comes from Sphyrna mokarran, assembly GCA_024679065.1. Lineage (NCBI taxonomy): Eukaryota > Metazoa > Chordata > Chondrichthyes > Carcharhiniformes > Carcharhinidae > Sphyrna > Sphyrna mokarran. The sequence goes on from JAGIQG010000022.1 coordinate 12,213,759, forward strand.
AATTACGGTGACCTTGAAGTTTCTGAATTATAATTTTGAGTTTAAGTTTATTCGTTAGTGTTATGGCGGGGGGGGGGGCGGAACGGGGCACGATAATACAGTGGTTAGCACTGCTGCTTCACAGCTCCAGGAACCAGGGTTCAATTCCCGGCTTGAGTCACTGTCCGTGTGGAGTTTGCACATTCTTCTCATGTCTGTGTGGGTTTCCTCCGGGTGCTCCGGTTTTCTGTCACAGTCCAAAAATGTGCGGGTTAGGTTGATTGGCTGTGCTAAATTGACCAGTAGGTGCATTGGTTAGAGGATTAGTGGGTAAAATATGTATGGATATGGAGCAGGGCTTGAGTGGGATTGTGGTCGGTGCAGACTCAATGGGCCAAATGGCCTCTTTCTGTACTGTAGGGTTTTCTATGATTTCTATGGGGGCGGCACAATAACACAGTAGTTAGCACTGCTGCCTCACAGCACCTGAGTTCAATTCCCGACTTGGGTGACGTGTGGAGTTTGCACCATGTCTGCGTGCATTTTCTATGGGTGCTCCCCTCATTGTCCAAAAATGTGCGGGTTAGGTTGATTGGCCATGCTAAATTGCTCCTTAGTGTTAGGTAGATGTCAGTAGGGTAAACATGTGGTGTCACTGCGATAGGGACAGGGTGGGATTGTTGTCAGTGCAGTCTTGATGGGCCAAATGGCCTCCTTCTGCACAGTCGAGATTCTACAATTCCAGGCTTACATTAACACTGCAATGAAGTTACTGTGAAAATTCTCTAAGCGCAGCACTCTGCGTTTCCACACACAATGTATGAATCCATATATATATGTTGTGAGTTTTCCTTACATGTTTCCCTCACCACTAGCGCAGCGTCCAAGCAACGCACCATGTACCTGAGTGCAACATCTATCCTGCGAGACTCACTTGTACTAGAATGTATTATATCTAAATTCTATAAACCCACAGCAGAATAAATAATAAATGTGTTCATTAAACATCTCTGGGCTGGAAATTGTGCCAAATGACTACCTGAGGCGCCTTTGGAAAAGGTCCCTATTGTCTGACACACTAATGAGATTTTACTTGGAGAATGTGTTTAATGTATTTCCTTTTCTTCTTAATGGCAGTGTTGAAGAGGATTAGTTACTCTGCACTTAAGGCTGAAGATAGGATCTATATTTTAAAATAAGATTTTGTGGGAGGAGAAATGGTGTGGAGATGCCGGCGTTTGGACTGGGGTAAACGCAGTAAGAAGTCTCACAACACCAGGTTAAAGTTCAATAAGTTTATTTGATAGTAAACCACAAGCTTTCGGGATTTGCCCCTTTTTCAGGTGAATGGAGAGTTCTGGTCTCAGACAGAGCATATAAGAGGCACACACAGTTTATAGAATACTAATTAGAATGCGACTTTACAACTAACCTGCTATTCAAGTCTTAAAGGTGCAGACATTGTGAATAGAGATAGCATTAGGCATGGGTTACAGAGATGTGTATTGACTCCAAACATTACAGTAAGTGAGGTTTTGCAAACCCAGGTAAGTCATGGGGGTTACAGATAGTGCGACATGAACCCAAGATCCCAGTTGAGACCATCCTCATGTGTGCGGATGTTTATCATGCATGGTACATTGGGGAGACCATGCAGATGCTACGGATGAATGAACATCACTCGACAATCACCAGGCAAGACTGCTCCCTTCTTGTTGGCGGACCCTTCAGCGGTCACGGGCATTCAGCCTCTGACCTTCGGGTAAGTGTTCTCCAAGGCAACCTTCACGACACACGACAGCGCAGAGTCGCTGAGCAGAGACTGATAGCCAAGTATCAGAAGATAAGTCTAAGAAACATATACCTCACCAAAGAGCCAAATGATCACCGTCAGTGTACCCGAATAGACTTGTGGTGACCAGGGGATTTTCACAATAACTTCATTGCAGTGTTAATGTGAGCCTACTTGTGACGGTAATAAATAAACTTTAAAAAAAACTTGAAAACGTCTCGGTCATCTGCCCCCACTATCCCTGAAAAACAAGTGCTGGTGTCACCCTTCTGCATGGCACACTTTATGGTTCTAGAGTTTGGCTAAGGTAGGTCAGCTTTGCTCAGGGGGCAGTGGCCATATAGCGAGCGACATCCAATTGCTTCTCATCAGAGCAAGAGAGAGGCATCTTTTCATCCCTCCAGCTTCAGATGGCTGTAAATGAGAAGGATACTGTTCTGACCCACATCAATCTCACAGCGGTCTCCCGTCACACTCACTGTCCAAGCATCATTTCCAATCCTTTAAGAAGTGCTGTTGCTAACAGGATTATCCTCCAGAGTTCCAGTCGCAATCCACGGAACGCAGTAAAATGGCTCAAGGATCACATGGAAGGTTACCTTTAAATATATTGCACACCCCCTCCCAAAAAAGAACAATTCATTTTTATTGGATAAATAAAATAAAGGCAGGTGTTTGAAAAATATGACTTTTCTTTTTCATCTTGAGCTTTTTCGCATTCCTCCTCAAGGAAATCAGAGAGACAACATCAGACGCACTTCTCAACCCTCCTTTTATAATGTCTGTCACTTTAACAAAGAGCTACATGAGACCGATTTAATTTTATAAGCCCAGACAGCTGTACTGGGTTTTATTACTGGCTGCTTTAGTGCTGTGGAGGTGCAAATCTATCTGTCCTCCAGGGCCTCAGCACGGAAGAGAGCATGGTTTTATTTGCTATTAGTATAAGTGGATATAACAAAGAGCAGATGTGCGGAGAATCTTCCCCGCCCCTCCCAATTCTCTCCCCGATAATGTCTCAAATTGGGGTGGCTATCAGTCTGCTTTTATACCGGGCAACCTTGTTTTCAGCAGATCTGCTCCCCAGCCTTCACAACACAGAATCACCGAGCAAAAACTGATAGCCAAGTTCCGCTCACGAGGACAGACTCATCTTGGGTTCATGTCACACTATGTGTAACCTCTACGACTTGCCTGGGCTTGCAAAATCTCACTAACTCTCCTGGCTGGAGACAATTCACACCTCTTTAACCTGTGCTTAATGCTCCCTCCACTCACATTGTCTGGACCTGTAAAGTCGTGATTACCTGTAAAGACTCGCACTCCAAACGTTATCTTGTAAATTGAGTCTGTGTCCACGTATGTCCTGTTTGTGAAACACAATTCCTCACTCACCTGAAGAAGGAGTGACATTCCGAAAGCTCCAACTACCAAATAAACCTGTTGGACTTTAACCTGGTGTTGTGAGACTTCTTATTATGCCCACCCCTTTCCAACGCCAGCATCTCCACACCGCAGCCTGGTACCAAGTGCTTTTAAGACCAGTATGTATATTTTGAGATTGCTTACCTTCTTTGAGGTCAGGATTTTCCGAACTCACCCACAGTTGCTTTCTCCAGTCCCGCTGCAGTGAGCGAAGATCTGGCTGAGCGCCAAATTCTCCATTTTGACTAATAGCAGCGGCGAGACTGGAGAATTCTGGCCTGAGTGTCTAGTCATCCTGCTAGCTGATGAGTTCAGTGTGTGTGCTTCTTATCATGACTGATGACCCCCCCGACACCACTGCCCGGTCTGTACCTTTCTGGATCATAGTCTCAGAGTGTCCACAGCCCTGCCGCCTGTGTCTCTCTCTGAGCCCCAGAGAAGCAGCTCTCCATCTGGGGGAGAGCGAGAGGGAGCCTGGGGATTGGAGGGAGAATCATACATGTGACAGTGTGCCATCCCATCTCGAATCCCACAGAGAAGAATGTATTCCTTTGCTGCGACATAAAATCATATGAAATAGAAGTAGTAGGAGGCCATTTGGCCCCTCTAGCCCACTCTGTCATTCAATAATCTGATCTGGCTGTGACCTGATTTGAACTTTCCTATCCCACTGTCCCCTTTGACGCCCCAATGACCAAAATGTGTCTGACTTGACCTTAATTGCATGGAATGACCCAGCTCCATCATTCTCTGGGGGAGAGAATTCCAAAGGCTAAATCTTTCCTATCTCAGCAAAGCAGCCAGCATAATCAAGGACCCCACCCACTCTGGACATTTTCTCTTGCACCTTCTTCCAGTGGGAAAAAGAAACAAAAATCTGAGGTCACGTACCAACCAACTCAAGAACAGCTTTTTCCCTGTCAGACTTTTGAATGGACCTACCTCGCATTAAGTTGATCTTTCTCTACACCCTAGCTATGACTGTAACACTACATTCTGCACTCTTTCCTTTTCTTCTCTACGAACAGTATGCTTTGTCTGTATAGCAGGCAAGAAACAATACTTTTCACTGCATGTTAATACACGTGACAATAATAAATCAAATCAAATATATCTCACCATCTTGGAACTCCATCCCTATTGGCACTCTGGGTATACCTACACATACAGACTGCACAATTTACATTAAAGGCACTATGGAAATATAAGTTGTTGCTTTTTTAAGGAGGCAGCTCTTTTTAAAAGTTCTTTATTGGGAAGTAGGGTTACAAGGATAGAACCTGGGTGGGATTGTTATTGGTGCAGGCTCAATGGGCCAAATGCCCTCCTTCTGCACTGTAGATTCTATGATTCTAAGTCCTGTTATTGCCCATCTGTAAATTGCCTTTGAGAAGGTAGTGGTGAGCCACCTTCTTTGAACCATTGCAGAAGATTTGGGGTGGGGTTTGGGGGTGGTGCACCCACAGTGCTGGTAGAAAGACAGTTCCAGGATTTTGACCCAGCAACAGTGAAGGAATCTCATTCCACAAATCAGGATGGTGAGTGACTTGAAGCACCATCTTTTCATGAGAATCTAGGCTTGGCCAATGAATTCTGGCATGGCCAATGATACTTACATCCCATGACTAAATAAATAAACAAAATAAACTGGGCTGAATGTATCAAATTTGGTATCAAATTTACACATTTGGTAAAGTGTAAAGATGCACTTTCACAGATGTCATTAATGAATACAAAAAGTATTTGTGAATAAGAACTGTACAGCAGCCTTGTAGCTGTGACCAGCTTCCCTAAATCCAGGAGCCGTTATCCCCATGAGGTGGTTCCACACTTTGAGTCATGATTGCTCATTCTTAAGCGACTGCATTGCCCCGAAAGGGACAATCATGGCACAGGAAGAAAGAAGACTTTTCTCGAAGTTAGGCCGCTTGGATTTGATTGATGCTAGGCCTCAGGGTTGAAAGCTGTCACTCGGAACTAACCAGTTTCTATAATTTCTTTTATTCATGTTAACGTCACTGGCTGGTCTATCATTTGTTTCCCATCCCTGAGGGTATTTAAGAGTCAATCACATTGTTGTGGAGTCACATGTAGACCAGACCAGGTAAGGACGGCAGATTTCCTTCCCTAAAGGACATTAATGAACCAGATGGGTTTTAAATGACAATTGACTATGGTTTCATGTCATCTTCATGGATGTTAATTCCAGATTTTTTTTTAATTCAAATTTCACCATCAGCCATGTTGGGATTTGAACCCTGGTCCCCAGAGCATTATTCTAGATCTCTGGGATTACTCATCTACTGACAACACCACAGCCTGTCCTCATATTCCTGCATATCATTCCATAGGTACAGAATATCAGTTCTGGGGGTTGGTTTGGCTCAGTTGGCTGAGCAGCTGGTTAGTGATGCAGAGTCAATGCCAACAGCTTGAGTTCAATTCCCATACTGGCTAAGATTATTTACAAAGGCCTTGCCTTCTCAATCTTGCCCCTTGTCAGAGGTGTGGTGACCCTCAGGTTAAATCACCACCTCTGCTCCTTAAAGGGGAAAGCAGCCTATGGTCAGCTGGTACTCTGGTGACATTACTGCTTACCTTACAGAATATTTATAAATGCCACTTCAATCTACTTTCTTTTCTAAGGCTGGTTTATGTTAAAGCTGGACTCAACATTAGTCAGTGTTACCTACCCCGAGCATTACATGATTATTACACAGCAATAATCATGCTGTCTAATAATCACAACGGCAAGTGGCAGAATGGTTAGCACTACTAACTCACAGCACCAGGGACCCGGGTTTGATTCCCGCCTTGAGTCACTGTCTGTGTAGAGTTTGCAATTTCTCCCTGTGTCTGAGTGGGTTTCCTCTGCGGTTCCAGTTTCCTCCCACAGTCCAAAGATGTGTTGATTAGGTTGATTGGCCACGCTAAATTCACCATTGCGTCAGGGGATTAGTAAATGAGGGTTATGGGAAGAGGGTTTGGGTGGATTATGATTGGTACAGACTTGATAGGCCGAATGGCCTCCCTTCTATACTGTAGGGATTCTATGAATAATTTACAATGCTATCGTAACTCTCACATAATACAATATGATTGAATCCCTGCAGAGCAGCAGGAAGCCATTTGGCCTATCGAGTCTGTACCAACCACAATATTTCAGGAACATTTCATGGGGAATAGCTGATGCTAAGCAGAGAGTGGGAGAGACATTTGAGGAGGTAACTGAGGTTATGGTCAGGGTGTAGGTTTTGAGGGGACATTTCACTGAATCACAGGCCAGAATTTTCCTGAAGAAGAATCTAGCACGGGGAAAACTGCGGGAAAATTTAGCATGGCCAATGCACCTAACTAGCATGTCTTTCAGACTGTGGGAGGAAACTGGAGCACCCGGAGGAAACCCACACAGATACAGGGAGAACGTGCAAACTCCACACAAACAGTGACCCAAGCCGGGAATCGAACATGGGTCGCCAGTGCTGAGAGGCAGCAGCAGTGCTAACCACTGTAACACCATGTGGCTCCTAAGCACGCTAAATTCAGGATGGGTGCTCCAATGCAGCACTGAGGGAGTGCGGTATTGTCAGAGGAGGTTTAGATGAGTGATTGAACTGAATTGTTGCTGCCCTCACTGATTCTTTTTCTGGCTGTGACTGTTCTTCCCAACAATACACCAACACTGTCACAGAAAGGTCAGCTGTCTATTCATTTGTAAGATCAAGGCACATAACTTGGAAATATATCAGCATTCCTTTGCGGTCACTGAGTCAAAATCCTGGAACTCCTTCTAGGGATTCAAGAAGGCAGCTGACCACCACCTTCTCAAAGGCAACGAGGAATGGGCATTAACTGCTGGCCAGCCAGCAACGCCCATGTCCCAGGAATAAATAAAAATAAATACAAATGACTTACTGAATTTATCTACATGACAAGAGCAACAGCTTTTCAAAGTAATTCGTGAAGCTTAAAAAGAGAAGACTTAAATTTATAGCATGCCTTTCACATCACCGGGTGTCCCAAAGCACATCACAGCCAGTTAAACACTTTTGGAAATTGATTTGATTTGATTTATTATTATCACATGTATTTATATAGAATGAAAAGTATTTTTTTCTTGTTTGCTATACAGTTAAAGCATACCATTCACAGAGTACATCGAGGAGAAGGAAAGAAGGTGCAGAATGCAATGTTACATCATAAATAGGGTGTAGAGAAAAGTCAACTTAACGTAATGCATTTAGACATCTAATGGGAGCAAGGAAGAAGCTGCTCTTGAATTGGTTGGTATGTGTCCTCAGACTATTGTATCCTTTTACCGATGAAAGAAGGTGGAAGGGAGAATGTCCAGGGTGCATGGGATCCTTGATTATGCTGTCTGCTTTGGTGAGGCAACGGGAAGTGTAGACGGAGACAATGGATGGGAGGCTGGTTTGTGTGATGGATTGGGCTACATGCACAATGCTTTGTAATTCATTGCAGTCTTGGTCAGAGCAGGACCCACACTAAGATACATCCAGAAAGGATAATTTCTATACAGTGTCTGTACAGAGGGAAAAGAGCTGATGTTTCGAGTCCAGGTGACCCTTTGTCACAACTCAAAGGTCAGAGTTTGTAGCTTTAGATGTGATCTTACTAGCCATTCATCCAAGCTCCTGCTGCAGCAAGATCGGAGAACTTGGTGCCCAGCCTAATCTCCGTTTGCTACAGGAAAATCCTGCTGCCGTGAACAGTGGTAACATTCCGACCTCCATTTTTTAATTTTTAAACAGCTGATAACTGAGCAGATTCTTTTTAAAAAGGACTTGCATTTATTGTTTGCTCTTTCCCAAATAGTCAGGCTTGAACCAGCAACAGAAATTTTACTCCAAAATCCTATTGCACCTTTTGTCTTTTGTGAAGCTGGCAGGTTTCACTCTGCCTTCCCCATGCTTTCTGCTTTTGTTTCAGATTCTCAGTGTTTGCAGAATTGCTGTGACCCGAACTCAATTTGATCCCTTGGGTTTCTGCTAATGGGCAAGCCTGACTCCATTCACATGCCTGGAGCTATTAAATTGCTTGTCAGCAGCACACATTGAGGGTTTGACTTCCAGCTGAAATCAGCAGGAGGTTCAGGCATTCAGCCTTTACCCCAGCCTGATGCATATCTCCTGCTAAAGATTCCTCGGCAATTCCTGAAGGGCAAGCACTGTGTGTTTTCATTCTGAGTAAATAACTCCAAGCCACTCTTACTAAAGAGCTGCAGCTATTCTGTTTGTAAAATTGCACTTAGCTTGAACCTGGAGGGCTATCTGCCAACATACGCGGGTGGGGATTTCAATTTTGTTGTATTTGCAGTATCTTTACTAGCAATTCATTGCCACTATCTGTTCTATCCAGAGTCACCGTGTTTTGTTTGCATCGCCTGAACAATTTCAGTCTGCTTCTGAAGCTCAATAAATTAACCCTTTAAGTCCGTACGACTCTCTATTTTCCTTATCTAGAGGCTGCAACTTTGTACTGAGGACAGACTTATGTTTATACTGGCCTTTCATAACCTCAGAACATCCCAAAGTGCTTCAGAGCAAGTGCAGTAAGTAATTAGGCAGGCAAATTATGGGCTTTAATTCTCCGATCCTGTCCACACCTGGGATTCTCTGGTCCCGCTGCGGTGAATAGAAGTCTTGGCTGAACATCAAATTCTCCATTCTCTGTACAGGTGCTGCCAGACCTTCATATCTTCTATTCTCTCTATTATCTCTGCCACTAACAGCCTTATTTTTGTGGTTACGATTCATCTTTCTTTCCCTTCCCTACAGTAAGTAGTCTCATAACACCAGGTTAAAGTCCAATAGATTTATTTGGTTTACTTGACTTGCCTGGGCTTGCAAAATCTCATTATCTGGCCTGGCTTGAGGGCAATTCACATCTCTTTAATCTGTGCTTAAGCCTCTCTCCACTTGCATTGTCTGTACCTGTAAAGATTTGATTACCTGTTCAGACTTGCATTCCAACCATTATCTTGTAATTGAGTTTGTGTCTATAGATGCCCTGTTTGTGAAACAAATCCTACACTCACCTAATGAAGGGACAGTGCTCCAAAAGCTCATGCTACCAAATAAACCTGTTGGACTTTAACCTGATATTGTGAGATTACTTACTGTGCCTTTCCCTGTCCAACGCTGGTAACTCTACATTATGACTATCACCCTACAGTATAAATATCACCCACTTTTGATGCCGTTTAATTTTGACAAAGGGTTATCCAGACTTGAAATGTTAGCTTTTTTCTCTCCATCCAGACGCTGCCAGATCTGCTGAGATTTTCCAGCAGTTTCTCTTTTGATTTCAGATTCCAGCATCCGCAGTAATTTGCTTTTTTTGACCAAATTCTCCATTCTTGCTGGCAGCAGCAGTGGGGCAGTGAATTCCAGCCAACATGTTAGCTTTTACTGCAGGATGCTTACAATAAATAAGTAAAGGAGTCTTGCAGCAATTATTCATTAAACACTTTATTCTATCTGTTTTAACCGTTGTGTTGAGTATAACAGGAAGACAAACTGGATTGTATAAGATGGTGAAAACAGCCCCACGTTGATTCTGGTAAAACTGCATGGGGCACAATCTGACCCGCCGTTCTCGCCACACTCCCGCTGCAGTGAAGTCCAAGTATTTAGCAACCAGTCAAATCTCCGTTCACTGCAGCAGGATGGGAAAATCCCACCGGTGTAAGCGGTGGTAAGATTCCTGCCAAAGTCAATTGTTCCACTACAATGACACAAAATTAACGCATTTCTACATCATGACAAAATTAACAACACACAAACAAGATGTTGGCCTGAATTTTCCAACCTCGCCCGCAGTGAGAGTCTCTGATCTCGCTGCAGCGAATGAAGTTTTGGCTGACTGCCAAATGCCTCATTCTTGCTTGCAGGAATGGTGGGCTTACAACATTGGAGAATCCCTGTCATTGCTGATGTTTATGATCTACACAAGTGTCCTCTTGAGTCATCCTATTTCATCTCACCCTATCCAAACATCCACCTATTCTTTCTCTTTCTTGTACTTATCCAACTCTCCCTTCAAGGCGTCAATGAGATTTACCTCCACTATCCACTGTGGCTGCAATTGGAGCATAGATTGACTAGATAATCAACATCTTTTCTCAAAGGTAAGGGAGTCTAAAACTAGAGGTCATAAGTTTAAGGGGAGAGATACAAAAGGATTCAGAGGGGCAATTTTTTCACACAGAGGATGACGAGTGTCTGGAACAAGCTGTCAGAGGTAGTATTGGAGACCGGTAAAATGTTGTCTTTTAAAAAGTATTTAGACAGTTACGTGGGTAAGATAGGTATAAAGGGATATGGGCCAAATGTGGGCAATTGGGTATAGTTTAGGTGTTTAAAAGAAAAGGGGTGGTACAGACAAGTTGGGCTGAAGGGCCTGTTTCTATGCTGTAAACTCTAATTGCTGCATTCTCACTATTTTTGGGTCAAGAAGATTCTCCTGAATTCCTTATTGGATTTAGTTTTGAGGATCTTATATTGGCAGCCCCTAGTGTTGGAATGGGTCCAAAATGCAACAGCACAGATCTTTAAATAAACGGACTGTGATATGACCAACTGTGTAAACATCTCTGTGAAACTTCCGTCACATTTAGTGTCCCAATTACTTACACCTGATCAGAGAGAGAACCTTCCTGTTTCAAGATAGCGGGTGATATTCTCTGGCGATACACGCTCCAAGACTGGAAATTCCTGCTCAAACTTGAACCTTTAAATGTCACTGGATTCTCTCTCTCTTGCCCACTATAATTCTCACAACAGGTGGGAAATGAGATTTTTGCCCAGTGTTTCCCGAGCTATAGAACCGTATTTCATGGCCCCGCGATAGTTAACAGAGGTAGGAAGCCAAATTTAAATAGGTTCTATTAACAGCAACTTTCCTGCCTTGGGGCATTTTAGCCAGTTGTGGAACAGATCCCCAACCTGAGGGGAGGCTGTCTGCTTCATGGAGCCAACCTCCCTGTAGCCAATTTGAGGGGCTTTTGCACTTTGCCTCCTAAAGAAGGAGACTTGAGTAGGGAAGGTGGGCCTGTGTGATGCCAATGGACCATGCAGAGGGGTCTGCTCCTTGGCCACACAAATTTGAAATGTTTTTGTAGGGAGCCTCCATGTTGAGGCAATAAAACCATAAGATATAGGAGCAGAATTAGGTGATTCGGCTTTTCGAGCCAGCTCAACCATTCGATCATGGCTCATAAGTTTCTCAATCCAATTCTCTAGCCTTTCTCCATAACCTCTCATCCCCTTACCAATCAAGAACCTATCTCTGCATTAAAGACACTCAGTGACCTGATCTCCACAGCCTTCTCAGGCAATGAATTCCACAGATCCACCACCCGCTGGCTGAAGAAACTCTTTCTCATCTTGGTTCTAAAGGGTTATTTCTTTACTCTCCTCTTAATGGAAACATCCATTCTATCCAGGACTTTCATTATTCAGTAAATGTCAATGAGATCCCCCCTCATCCTTTTAAACTCCAACGAGTATAATCCTTTGCCGCTCCTTATGCGACAAGTTCTTCATTCCAGGGATGACCCTAACCATAACCCAAATCCTCTAGACTCTCTCCAAGGTCAGCACATCAGTCCTTAGATAGAAAATTACTCACAACATTCCAGATGTGGTCTGACCAGAGCCTTATACAGCTCAGAAGTGCATGCCTGCTCTTATGTTCTAAATGACTGCTAGCAATGCTTTTGCCTTCCTAACTGCCGACTGAACCTGCCTCAGCAGCACCTACCTCTCCCGATAGGGCTCACGTTCCTGCAGAGCTGCTGGTCCGATTTCGAGCTCGGAAGCATCTACATCCCACCCATCATCCTTAAGACTGGGACGGCCAATTAGGAGGCTGCCTCGGGTAAAACTGCTGAGCTGGTTTCACTGTGGACAAGTTCAGGCTCAGGAATTCAACCTGGTCCAGTGACAGGTCTCAATTAATGCAGTAAAATCCTGCTCATAGAATCATGCAACCCCTCCAGTATAGAAGAGGCCATTTGGCCCATTAAGTCTGCACGACTCTTCAAGAGCACACTACCTAGCCTAGCTCTATAATCCTACAACAATTCAGATTGACCATGGCCAATCCAGCCAACCTGCACATCTTTGGAGTGTGGGAGGAATATGGAGCACACAGAGAAAACCCATGCTGACATGGGGAGAATGTGCAAATCTCACACAGACAGTCACTGAAGGTCAGAATCAAACCCGGGTCCCTGGTGCTGTGCTAACCACTGTGTCACCATGCCGCCCACAGGGTGTCAAATTGGTATAATTCTGCAAATACACTTGTTTTAATTGTTTTTTCATAGAAATCAATCATGAAGCCACTTCAGACCAAAATGGCATAAGTACTTAATTCACTGGAACAGAAGCATTGCTGAGGAGCCCAGCTGAGGGAGAGATACCCAATCTCAGGCCTTGCCACTGCCGCAGAAGCAGCGGGCCAATTTTTAAATTGTAAAATGACCACTCGAAGCGTTCCCACCTCCCAGCGATCTTGCTGGAGGTGAAGATCTGTGCGGGGAAGCTACTCAGCTGGCAGAGGAAGGGAACAAATTAAATCCAATGTCAGGATTGCAGCCCTAGTGTGAAAAGTCAGCCTAATGTTTTACTCCATCATTAAACACACACTGGTGAATAGAAAATTCAAATAACTGTTCACTAAATGCTAGTTGCACTATTGTCCAATTCAATGGGAAAGAATTGGTGTAAAATTAAAGAGTCACCTTTGCATTTACACCTCAGGGTGCAATTTATGTCAGAATTGTTATATCTCTATAATACTGCACAAAATACACCTATTACAATTATTTTTCATAGAAACCACAAGCAGTAATAATCATCAGTAACAAAAGTACTGTTACCAATATCCTTGACTATATTCATAGAATCCCTACAGCTCAAAAGACAACCTTTTAATTTTATACCAGTTCTTTCCCATTGAATTGAACAATGGTGCAATTGGCATTTAGTGAATAGTTATTTGAATTTTCTATCCACCAGTGTGTGTTGAATGATGAAGTGAAATATCGGACTTACTTTTCACTCTAGGGCTGCAATCCTGATATTGGATTTAATTTGTTCCCCTCCTCCACTAGGTGAGTAGCTTCTGCCATGCTGACTTCCAGATGGAGGTCATTCAGCCCATCGAGTCTGCACCAACCACAATCCGTAATCCTGTAACCCCACACATGTACCCTGCCAATTCCCCTAACACTGAGGCCAATTTAGCATGGCCAATCAACCTAACCCACACATTTTTGGACCATGGGAGGAAACTGGAACACCCGGAGGAAACCCACACAGAGACACGGGGAGAATGTCACAGAGACAGTGACCCGAGGCTAGAAATGAACACAGGTCCCTGTGAGACAGCAGTGCTAACCACTGTGCCGCCCCTAGGTGATAACCTGGTAGAATGAAAGGAATCTCATACAAACATGTTAACATACTTCTTACCAACACCTCGCCAAACAGCTTCAGCCCAAGTGTCTTTATCGGTGCATTGTTAGGAAACAGATGGATTCAGAATCTTACAGGCACTGATCAGTTATAACTAGGATACTTAATGCTAACAAGAAGTGTCAAAGACATTAATTGGAACAGCAAATGGGAGGATCGAATGGGCTCGACAGGATAAGGGAATGTGTGTGCATAATAGTAATGAGATCTGAACCAGAACAGTCATGGAGCTGATGACAATTTGCTCCTTAGCCCATCTCAGATGAGTTCATCCAATGGCGAATTTGTATGTTAATGTAAACAATCCTTTTTAAAAAACATAAGTAAGAAACAGGAAAAAATAACCATTGAAGTAACTGTACTTTAGAACGATTATATTTTGGGATATGGTTTCTTTCCGACTAATCAAGTTATTTTACAAAAAGAAATCTAGGCAAGCATTGGCTGGCAGTGCACAAATGTCAGCCCTTGTTTGACCTTTCACTGCTGGTCTCCCTACCTCATTGCCATGCATGTTTCCAATGTATTTCACCTCAGGAATCCCCAACGTGTGCTGGCTGGCGTCCTTCCCTGAGATTGCCAGTACCCAGAGATCTCTCCCTACAAGGAATCAAATAATTAAGCAATTTGAGTGAACGAGACAGGAAGACAGAGGTACAAGAACCCAGAACATGGAGCCAAAGATTGATTCTTTCGTGTAATATGATCTGCCCTGACACATTCAGACAGGAGCAGAGAAAGGAGTCAATCCCAACTGTAGTCAACTAAAAAGAAAAGAGCACCGCCTCCGCGGAAAGATTTTTGGCAAATCAATGTTGTTCCTTTATTCGTGATAACAAAAATTGTGACAAAGCATGTCATCATTTGTGACGAAAATTATTGCATTCCTTCTCCTGGCTCATTCCCATTCCAAACACATTCGACTTGCCAAATATTTAATCGTAAAAACCTTAAAATATAAAACAATTCTTATTGTCAAAAAAAGGGGGAAAAAGTCAACGTGGAACAAAAGTTTCTAAAGATATTAAATCATTCTTTGTCTTTCTAATGTCTATCAAAATTGACACCGAAGCCAAAATCTCCATAATATTAACAAATGATAACATACAATAAATAACTGGTTTTAAACAAATGTAAATAAGATAAATTTATTTCTTAGTCACAAGTATGCTTACATTAACACTGCAATGCAGTTACCATGAAAATTCCCTAGTTGCCACATTCCAGTGCCTGTTTAGGTACGCAGAGAATTTGGCATGTGTGATTTTCACAGTAACTTCAATGTAGTGTTAATCTAAGCCTACTTATGACAATGCATAACCAGCACATCTTTCAGACTGTGGGAGGAAGCCGAAGCACCCAAAGGAAACTCACGCAGACACGGAGCGGGATTTTATCGCCACGTTCACTTATGGAATGGAATTCCCCATTGACCTTGGGCAGGATTTTACGAGTGAGGTTGGGGAGAACATGTAGACTCTGCACAGCCAGTGACCAATTTCTTTCAAAAAAACATAACATTTTGGGATATACAATATGGGTTATCTGAGACATGATACAAGTGCAACATAATTAAAGAGGAACAGGTGACTTTTAGACCCACGGTCATGTGCAAGTGTGCTATAAACGTCCGATCTCTTCTGCGATTGGGATTCTCCAGTCCCGCTGCAGTGAATAGAGTTTTGGCTGAGCGCCAGATTCTCCATTCTCGCTGGCAGCAGTATGGGCATGGACAAGATTGGAGAATCCTATTCATAAAATTGCAAGATTAGAAATGGTTAAAGAAGGGAATATGCTGTGTGACGCATTTCCCAATGCTAACATCTTAGCAAGACCAACCGTAGATTGTACTGGTCACACAGCAGAGCCAGATGATTCTGTTCCTGTTAATATTGTCTCCAAAAATAGAGTTAAAGGTCATGTCAGCACCTTGGAGATCTTTTTATTTGAATTTAGAATCAAATTTGAGGATTCTGCAATCCAGCCTTCTTCTGTCCCGTGACAAGCATTGGTAGATAAGTTGTTATTTATTACTGTCAGATGATTCTTTGTATAGCTCACTATATATCGGTTTATTATCATAACAAGGTCAAACATGACATGCAGAAAGAACACAGACTGTCTTTAGCACAATGCTGGTACGGTTGGCAAGATTGTCTCTCCGACAGTGTTAATGCCACACTGCAGTCATACTTTTTCAAAATCTGTCACTTCCCAAGGATAGTAATGTCCCCTGATAAACTCAATATGACAAACATTAATAAGGAGTGATCGTAAGCTTTAGCTAATCCCTGCACTGCAGTCACTGAAATTTATGCACAGTGACTGCGCACTGTGATAGGGAGCGCTGATAAATGTCCAGCCAAAGAACCGAGTCTTTTATGTTATTGACATTTTCTAGCAGTGTCAGTCTTGGTCGTGCATTAATAAATAACACAATGCCAACTCATGCGCAATGTATGGAGACAAAGAAAAGTGCCTCAGCAAAGTGAAATTTGACACAACACTTTACTGTCTGTGCATGTCAGCCAGCTCATAGGATCCATATAGTACAGAAAGAGGCCATTCAGCCCATTGACTCTAAACCGACTCTCTGACCACCCAGGCCCTATCCTGGGAACATCATGTATTTTATCCCGCTAATCTCCCTACCCCATGCATCTTGGGGCAACTTAGCGTGGCCATTCCACTTAATCTGCATATTGTGGGAGGAAATTGGAACACCTGGAGGAAACCCATGCAGACACAGGGAGAATGTGCAAAATCCATACAGCCAGTAACTCAACACGAGAGTTGAACCTGGGACCTTGGCACTGTGAGGCAGTAGTGCTAACCACTGTGCCATCGTGCTGTCCATAAAGCGGATTTTGATGGTGCAATGTGCAAAAAAAAAGACAGACCAGCATGCATACAGAAACCGATGTGTATTGATTGGCTTTGGCTACTGTCAAAGAGATAACCGCTGTACAACCTCAATATTGATACCTGTACACTCTTTTCCCTCTGAATACCATGGGTAAGTCCTGAAACACAGTTGCATTGAGGCATTTTGGATTAAATGTTGTCACTAAGTTTATTTTATTAGTGTCACATGTAAGCTTATATTAACACTGCAATGAAGTTACTGTGAAAATCCCCTAGTCGCCATACTCTGCTGCCTGGTCAGGTAAACTAAGGGAGAATTTAGCATGACCAATGCAACAATCTTTTGGCCTGAGAAAAGAATCCAGAGGAAACTCACACAGACATGGGGAAAATATGCAAATGCAGACAGTGACCCAAGTTGGGAATTGAACCCGGGTCCCTGGTGCTGTGAGGTTAACCTCTGTGCCACCGTGCCGCTCCATCAGAACTTGGTTTGGATGATTGAGGCTTTGATTGTTTGTAATGATACTGCCCCTTCATGATGTTTGACACACAGCCCATCCTGGCCAACATTCATCCCTCAGTAAACACCATTACAACAGGTGATCTGTTCATTACATCATTCTTTTTTTGTGGCATCAATTTTAGTGCAAATCAGTTGCTGCATTTACTAAATCAGGTGTTCTTGACAAGTTAAGAGAAACAGGAATATCTAGCAGCTCAGGCAGCATCTAAATGGAGGTCATGTCTCAGATCAATATCAGTTCTGATGAGGGATCAGTGACCTGAAACGTTTGGTACAATGTTGTTGATGTGTTGGGGTCTGGCCTGCAGGCAAGAGGATATCCAGAGACACATGTGCTGCCATTTCTCGGGAAGACCCCTCTAGACCACAAGCCCACTAGGCAGTGGCATAGCCACCTGCAGGCCTTTCCCTAGAATCAAAGCACTGGGGTCAAAAGTCTCACCTACCAAGAGCTGCCAACCAGAGGCCAGCAAGCACTTGCACTCAGCAGCGCCACTGTGGAGGCCATGGCCACTGCCAGAACTGCTAGGATAGGGGACTGAACCACACCAGAGATAAGGGTGTGTTTCACAGGGTGAGGGTCATGAGGAGAAGAGTTGAGGCAGGCCTCAGCAGCTCTTACTTGGCTCTTGTCTTTCCAATGCCCATTCCCTTGATCAGGACTTTGACTGGGGGGATTCTTCTTCCCCATCCCAGTAGTGAGAAGCTGATCACATAGTTTTAGTAACTGTGGTTGCCACATGACCACTACTCCCTTAATATCAGCTGTGACAGGATGAAGCTCTTAAGTGGTCATTAATTGGCATTATGTGCTTTAACTGACATATCAACCCTGGCCTTTGTGTCTGGTCTGGTAGGAAGGTGGTGAGATTCCAGTACACCATGAGTCCACCTAATTACATGTCATTTCCACCTTTAAGCATTCCATCAATGAGTATAAGATTCCATTTGTTAACTGTTTCTCTCTCCATAGAGCTTTTATTTATTTGTTTACTGGATGGGTTTCATTGGCCAAGCCAGCATTCATTGCCCATCCAGATTTGCCTTTGAGAAGGTGGTGGTGAGCTGCCTTCTTGGATCTCTGCAGTCCATGTGGTGTTGGTAAATGCATCGTGCTGTTAGAGAGGGAGTTCCAGGATTTTGACCCAATATTTTCTACGCTAGTGATTGTTCAGTAGGTCTCACGAAGCACTTCAAAGTCTTGTATAGTTGAACCTTAAGTGTTTCTTAATAACAAACAACTATACACATATATACAAGGTATAGCCCCAGCTACGAGCTAATTCCATACTTGCTTCTACACAAGTCTCTATCCAGTCCACAACTAATTCTAGTCTCAGGCCAAGTGTCTCTTTATAATACTACGTTTGTTGTACAGTTTCCCTGTCTCACACTAAGCCTTGCTAAGCCAATACAGTACACTGAGTACTTGCAGCAATTTTTGTGTTTATTTCAGATTTCGAGCATCTGCAGTATATCGCATTTAACAGTCTGCACCTGAAGGTCATTCAGCATCTGAAGATGGCTTCAAGGAGTCTGCCAAAAATAACCAGTGGATGTTTACTGTATCACGGGAATTAGCATTGTTTCCAGTGTCAATGTGTTACATAGAATTTTTTTTAAATGTTTGCTTAAGATGCAAAAGGGCAGGATAATTGTGTGAGATTCTCTGGTGGGTTGAAGTGAGGAGAATAGACAGAATCTCAGCTCAAATTGAGGAATGGCTGAAAGATGCTGTCAAATTGGAAATGGAACATGTGAAAGCTCAATAGCACAGCAAAAAGTTCAGAAGGAACAAGGTTGGAAGTCTGTCATACACGACATCGACTACACTTGAAAAGTATGTCATTGTCTGAAAAACATTTTGGGATATCTGAGGTTATAAAGTGCTCGGTATAAATGCAAGTTCTTCGAGATGACCATTTCAAGTGGGAGGTATGGCTTTCTCTGTACACATGCAGAGTTACATTGACTCTCACTGAATATTGATTAATTGAAGAGTTAAATTAAAAAAAAACATTTTTGCTAAACTCGACAAGAATTCAGTGGCAATCCAGTGCAGAGTCCTCAAAATTGTGGTCTTTGTGTAGGGTGGCGTGGTGACACAATAATTGGGATTATTGCCTCACAGGGTCAAGGACCCAGACTCCATTCCAGCCTCGAGTCACTGTCTGTGTGGAACCCATTCTCCCTGTGACTGCATGCTCTGGATGCTCCAGTTTCCTCCCACATTCGAAAGAGCTCAGGTGGATTGACCATGCTAAATTGCCCCTCACTGTCAGGGAAATTGGTAGGGTTACAGGGATAGGGCCTCGGTTGGATTGATATCAGTGCAGGCACAATGGGCTGAATGGCCTCTACCTGCAATGTAGGGATTCTATGGTTCTTACCACATAAATGCAAGTGTACCGAGGAGCCTCGGGGTGATAATTACAGGTTGAATCTGTGTCCAAATTGATCTATGTACATTACAGATTGCTGACAATAACAGCTCCTAATGTGCTGATTCAGAGTTAATCCACCAAGCGAACAATAGATCTTTCCAACATCCTTTTCCCCTCACCGGCCACTATCCATCTCCACCCCAATCCGAATTCACCAGCCTCCATTGTGGTTTTAAACTCAAATAGGACAAAGCAATGAATTCAGACTAAAGTGCAAGTGCGCCTGAATTACACAGGGTAGAGTTCTACCAACTTGCCCTCCCTATCAAAGGACAGAGCAAGCTGATAGAATCGAGAAATCAGGGTCGTGCACAATTTTTCAGGTCTTGCGAGCTTACCAGAACCAGATTTCCGCCAAGGTCAGCCTCTCACTCATTTCTGACGAGAAGCTGAATAAATTATTTAAATGTATTACAATGCTGATTAATATGGTATTAGCCAGTCTAGACTCATTTACCTTTATGGTCTTGTTGGGAAAAGTTCTCACTGGCGAAGAAAATACCTGATCCACATTAACAGGGAACAGTCGTGTTGGCCTCGTTGGTAGAACAGGAGAGGCCGAGAGCAAGGAGGGGTTGCCCCTTGGACAGTGCATCACCAGCCTGGCACCGTCCACCAGGGTCTATGGGGAAATATGGAGGTGGGGCCTGAAGGAAGTATAGAAATCATAAGAAACCCTACAGTACAGAGAGAGGCCATTCGACCCATCGAGTCGCTCCTTCCTCAATCCCACCCAGGCCCTATCCCCATATCCCTCCATATTTTACCCACTAATCCTCTAACTTATACATCTCTGGATACTAAAGGGCAATTTAAGCATGGCCAGTTCACTAACCCACACATCGTTGGTATGGGATGCGGTTGGAGGGGATGGGGCCTTGAGAGGGCAGGTTCTGGGCTGCTAGCTGGTGAATTAAGCACCCTTACATTCTCTCTCTCCACCCCCCCCCACCCCCACCACCACTGCCCATAGTAGCTAGAAACAATCTAGTCCATTTTCCATGCACTATGTGCACAAGATTGGGTGTAAAAACTCTCCCAAAAAAAAAAAAAATGGATCTGCAACTCTCTCATTCTCACATCAGCTGGACACATTTTCTCATAAAATTCCACCCATAAACTTTGAGGGACAGATTTCCTAGACTCAAGGACTAATGTTTGGAGCCCATCTCCTAAGCTGCACCAAATCTTGTTCACTCATACCCCGGCTTCACTGACCAACATTGTTTCTGGCCTTTCAAAAAGTCAAGTTTTAATTTAAAATTAAGTTTTAATTTGTTCCCAAATCACAAGGAGCACAAGAATTGGGAGCAAGGAGTAGGCCACTCAGCCCATCAATCCTGCTCTGTACCATCAGAACTAAGAGCTTGGCCTTCAACATCATGTTCCTGTCTGCTCCACATATCCCATAATTCCCTGAGATGCCAAAAATCCATCTGTCCCACAGTCTTAAATATATTCAAATATGGATCATCCACAGCCCTGCTGGGATAAGGAATTTCAAACATTCACAACCTTCCGAATGAAGTTATTTCAGTCCCAAGTCATTGGCCCCTTATCCTGAGACCGTGCCCTGCACGTGTAACTAAATGACACTAGTTTCCATGCTGTCTGTCGAACCTCAATGAGAATGGACGTGTGGGGGTGGGACAGCGGGAGTGGTGGGACATGCAGGGGGAGGAGGTATTGCCCCTGTTCCATTTAATGAATTAAATGGACAGACACGAAAGCATTCCTTCAGGAGAATCAGCTGCCTATAATTTGAGTTCTTGGTTTTTCCTGCTCATCTGTTTAACCTTCAAAGATCGATTTAAACACCAAAGTGTATATCATGATGGATTTTTAGTTGAGTCATGGGTTGCATTGTTCCTGATTGCCTACTATGCTTGCCGTGGTATATTCTGATTATATTCCCGGCAGTTTGTCACGTAAATTTGCCACTGGAGGGTCAGAGGGCAGCACAATGGCCTAACTTGTAGCATTTGTCAGCAGTATTAATATCCAGGACAATTTGTTACATTGCAGTGTCATCATCGGCGGGATTGAGGATGGCGCCAAAGTAGCAGTTCTGAAGACGAGTCACATTGGACTCACAACCTTAACGGGCTGGATTCTCTGGCCTCTCCCGCAGCTGGGATTCTCCAGTCCCGCTGCAGTGAACAGAGATTTGGCTGAGTGTTAAATTCTCCATCAATGGTGGTGGGACATCAATAGCTCGTGTTTCCTTTTTTGTGTGGGGACCTTTCCCCTATCGAGATCACCCAGCTTCTCTCTCAAATAATAATGATTTGGAAAATCTCTGCCTGAGTTTAGAGGCTGATGGATGAGATTATAGCAGACCGCTTTGCATTCCTGGCTGTCAGGATTCTTTCCTCCTTGAGGTGGAGTCAATCCTTGAAGGAAGGTAATTTTTGAATTCCTCCAACTGTTCTAGCTCATGCAACCCCTCAGAGGTGGACAGAATTTTTAGGAATCTTATCCATTGGTTGAACGCGATTTGTTACAGCCGTTCAAACCTGCCATGGATCTGCGTTGGCTTCTTTCGAGCTTTCCAGGATTGCTGGCAGTTTGCTTCTGGGATTAACACATCAGAAATTAGGACACAGTCTTAGGAATTCACTACCACAAAGTGGTTGAGGCCAAAACAAGTTTTCAAGAAGCACTTAGATATGGCACTTGGGGCAAAGGGGATCAAAAGACAAGGCGGGATCAGGCTATTGAGTTGGATTACCAACCATGCATAATGAATGGTGATGAGGCGTGTTCCAAGGGCCGAATGGCCTCTTTCTGTTCTGGTTTTTTTATGTTTCTCTATATTTCATGGACACACCAAAGGCACCATGGAGGAGATCTCCAGTTCTCCCTGATATCTGCCCCTTGAATTAAGAATGTCATGGTTAGGGATGGCACAGTGGTTAGCATTGCTGCCTCACAGCGCAGGGACCCGGGTTCGATTTCCAGCTTGGATCAGTGTCTGTGTGGAGTTTGCACAGTCTCTCCATGTCTGCATGGATTTCCTCCAGGTTCTTCTCACAGTCCAAAGATGTGCGGGTGAGGTTGATTTGCCATGCTAAGTTGCCCCTTAATGTCAGGGGGACCAGCTAGGCTAAATGTATGGGGATAGGACCTGGGTGGAATTGTGGTTGGTGTAGACTCAGTGGGCCGAATGGCTTCCTTCAGCCCTATGGGATTTTCTGATTCTATATCCAGGTAGAGTCTCAGAGTCATTTTAACTACCCTGCTATTTTCTCAGGGAAGGAATCTTGCTTCCTGGAGGGCCTTGGACAGTGATTCTGAGTTGCAGGGATAGCAGATGCTGCCAGCCAAAGATAAAGATCTTCCTCTGCAATGATGGCTAGTTGACCACTCTCTCGCTCTCTGTCAGTGCAGACCCAATAGGCCAAATGGTCTCCTTTTGCAGGGATTCTTTGATTCTTCTTGATGGGGTTTCACAACATTCAAGCCTTTTGAGTGAGGGATAGAAATGAGTACAGGGCAAGACCATGATAGAAAGAAAAATTATGGTTTCACTTGAAACCAAAGAGTTGAATCAATTGTGCATTCCATCAGAGATTAGCAGGCTGATGCAGGTTGATCCAACTACCTGCAAGCAAAGACTTCAAAGGCCCGGAAGAAGCTATGTGGAGATGAATTAGTCTTATAGACACCGAGACAGGAGTTTTGATTTTCCAGTGATACACAGTGTAGCTGAGAATCAGGCAACTTACCTGGATACAACTTCTTCTGCTGTTACCTGTTGGATCCTAAAATGGTAGACAGCCTGATTCAGTTCAATATTACAGGTTCCAGCAGCTTGTGGGAGATCATGTGACATACCTCACACCTCTTCTCCTGGGTTTTTGGACAAAGGATGTACTTGTTCAGGTCTGGAATCTTGAGAGGTTTAATAGAGGAGTCAGGGCAGACATTCTGGATGGGATTTTCTGGCCATGCCTGCCCCAATGTTGGAAAATCTCACCCAAGATCTTTTGCATGGTCCATGTCCCACCGTGGCTTGACAGGACAGAGAAACTCTGCCCACTATCTCCATGGCCAGAGCTCTGCTTTAGAAAAGTAAAGGGTATTGATGCATTTCTTTGGAATTCACTTTTCTGCAGTTACAAAGGCATTAGCACCTCTTTAGAGATAACGAGGGCTCTGCTAGTTTTCTAAAGGCTAGAATTTCCTCTGATATGAGTCACAGCTAGTCAGGGCTGTTATGGTAAAGCAATTGTCCATTCATTAAATAAAATAATAATTTTATAAAGTTACTAGGTTGATAGGACGGATGTCAGAGGTAGGTTCTTTACCCAGAGGGTGGTAAGAGTATGGAATGCCCTGCCTGCTGCAGTTGGAGATGCGCCAAGTCTGGTGGCGTTTAAGATGTTAGTAGATAAGTTTATGGATGAAAAGGGAACGGTTTAGGTTAGAGGGTCACTGCTTGTCCCTAATCGGTCGGCGCAACATCGAAAGCCAAAGGCCTGTTCTGCGCTGTAATGTTCTATATATATATATATTCCTTCCTGTCTTCTGGATGGGACACAATGCTGGAATCAGGCCTGAGTTCGTTTCAGGCAAGCAATAAGCCACACTTAAAAATAAGGCCCTGATGATTTGCTCAACTAATGCAAACTGGCACTGAACCTTGCTCTGCTAAATTTGCCTATTGATAATCCACAAACTGGGCACATTGAGGTTGAATTAATGGTGCTGGAAATCTTGCTCAGACGCGTTGTGCTGATTTAAACACTGACACTTTAACCAAACCTCGTCAATTATTTAAGCTTCCGATAGCACTGTACAAAACCTTAATCCATTAAACATAACCTAATGGGATGAGGTTTTCTCCGATTATGTGAAGTGCACATTTTATTATTTCAATTAATTCTGACAGCAATATTATCCCACTCCTGATAACGTCCAGCCGAGGCATTCACTCCCAGGAAGATGAATGACTTTCTCATGCCAGCCAGTGACCTGGAAGTACAGAGTGAGTTGGACATCGTGTTGACTCTAATCCATTTCTAAACACAGTCCATTGAGACTTTAGCTTATACTGTGGTAATCTAACTTTTCCTTCTCCACCTCTGTCCCCATCACATCCAGATTTACGAACAGAATGCCTATTACTTGTGACGTTATATCAACGGAATCAAAGAACAAAGAACAAAACAGCACGAGAAACAGGCCCTTCGGCCTAACGAGCCCACGCCGCACCCCGACATTCCCATCTCTACCCGTGATCTCTGTCTATGTTTATAGATCTATGGATTAAAAGCCAAATTTGAGACAATTTAGGGAGAATTTGTTTTGCCAATTAGCCTAAGAGCACATCTTGGGGATGTGGGAGGAAACTGGAGCACCCGGAGAAAACCCACGCAAGCACGGGGAGAATGCGCAAACTCCCACAGACACAGGCCCAAATCCATGTATCTGCAAAGCACAGCGATAGTCACTGAGCTGTCGTGTTGCCCATCAAATGGTCCAGGTCAAGCGTACACTAATGACGTGAAGCACTAGGATACTCTCAAAAAAGATCCAAGAGCAGCCCTCTCACGACCCATCGCGTGTATGCCCCTTGTTAGACAACAAGGTGGACCAAAACACCTGTAGGATAAAAACAAGTACATCAATATCATCATCTATTTACACACTTCCCAGGGACTCCCAAGGCTCATGATCCCTATTTTAAATCAGTGTTCTATACCCTTCCATTCCCATTCTGTTCATGTGCCCATCTAAGTATTTCTTAAATAACTCCAGAGTACCTGCCTCCACCACTTTACTTGGCAGCGCATTCCATACCCCCCCCACCCTCTGTGTGAAAAAACTCCCTCTAGCATCCAAATTATACCTTACCCCCTCACCCTAAGCCCGTGACCCCTCGTGCTATTTGAGTCCATCCTAGGAAAAGCTTAACCCTGTTTACTCTATCTATCCCCTTCAAAATCTTGTACATCTCTATCAGATCTCCTCTAAGTCTATGTCTTTCTAAGGAAAACAGTCCCAATTTGCCTAATCTCTCCTCGTAACTCAGACCTTCCATTCCAGGCAGCATCCTGGTAAACCTCCTCTGCACTCTCTCCAGAGTCTCCACGTTCTTCCGGTAGTAAGGCGACCAGAACTGGACGCAGTATTCCAAATGAGGTCTAACCAGCGTTTTATACAACTGCAACATTAAAGGCCAGCTCTTGTATTCTATATCCCTTCCTATAAAGGCTAACATACTATATGCTTTCTTCACAACCTTCTCCACTTGCTCTGCCACCTTCAGAGACTTGTTCACCTGCACCCCCAGGTCCCTCTGCGTTTCTATACTCTTAATAGGTCTACCCTTTATCATATACCTTCCCCCTACATTCTTTCTCCCGAAATGTATCACCTCGCATTCATCAGGATTAAATTCCATCTGCCATCTATCTGCTCAAGCTACCAGCCTTTCTATGTCCTGCTGCATCGCCTGACAATGCTCCTCACTATCCACAAGTCCAGCCATCTTTGTATCATCTGCAAACTTGCTGATCAGTCCACTTACTCCCTCTTCCAAGTCATTTATATATATATTACAAATAGAAGAGGTCCCAGTACCGAGCCCTGCGGCACACCACTAGTGACCGACCTCCAGCTAGAAAAACACCCTTCCAACTATTACTCTGTCTCCTATTACCAAGCCAGTTACTTATCCATCTAGTTACCTGTCCTTGTATCCCATTAGCCTTGACCTTCTCAACTAACCTCTCATGAGGGACTTTGTCAAACGCCTTACTAAAATCCATACAGACAACATCCACCAACTGTGGCACTTTGCAGATCTGTCAGGAGATGAAATATAACGATACGACCTCACACTATTTACAAACATGGCCCCTTTTCTACTGTGTCATTTGTGTGTGGTTTTATTGTCACCTTCCAACAACAACTTATGCAGCATAGTTGCACAGTGGTTATTATTGTAACCTCATAGCGCGAAGGACCCTGGTTCAATTCCAGCCTTGGGTGAGTGTCTATCTAGAGTTTGCATGAGTCTCCCCACGTCTGCACAGGTTTTATCCAGATGCTCTGGTTTCTTCCCACAATCCAAAGATCTGAGAGTTAGGTTGATTGGCTATGCTAAATTGCCTCTTAGTGTCTTGGGTTGCGTAGGTTAGAGGGATTATTGGGGTAAATATGTGAGATGATGGCGATAAGACCTGGGTGGGATTCTTTTCAGTGCAGACATGATGGGCCAAATGGCCTCCTTCTGCACTGTAGGGCTTCTATGATTTCTATGTGCAGGCAGATTGGCCATGTCGAATTGCCCCTCAGTGTCTCAAGATGTGTAGTTTAGGGGAATTAACAGGCTAAATGTGTGGGGTTACAGGGAGAGGGCCTAGATAAGATGCTGTATTGGATAGTCAATGCAGACAATGCACCGAATGAATTCCGTCTGCACTGTAGGGATTCTACTGCATGAACTGGAGTTTACCTAGGACACATAACACAGTAAAATATTCCAAGGAGTTTCATAAGCATGATTATCAAGGAAAAATTGACACTGAGCCACATAATTAGATATTAGAGCAGGTGACCAAAAGCTTGGTCAGAGAGCTAGGTTTTAAGATGTCAAGGAGTGTTCTAAAGGAAGTCTAGAGGGTGAAATGGACAAGATTACACTTGGCGATTACACTTCCTAGCTAGGGCCTTGTCACGTCTACTATTGCTGACGTAATTAAAAGCAAGGATTCTCCAGCGGCCTGAACTGGAGCAGTGCTCCTTCCTCAATGGCTTGTAGGAAAAGGAAAGTATTTTCATTTCCTCTGCAAATTCACTCTGTCAGCTGCCAGAAGGATTAGTGCTGGGGCCTCAAATCCTTACAGTCTATATTAGTGACTTAGGTGAAATAACAAGTTGTATTGAAACCAAATAAGTTGATGATACAAAAACAGATACATCAGCAAGAGGATACAAAGGGCAGATTTTCCAGCCATGCTTGCCCCAAAACTGGAAAATCCTGCCTAAGGCCAACGGGCTTTTGCATGGTTCATGTTCCACTTGCTACAATTCCCAGGGCAGGTGGGACATGATAATCATGCCCAAAGGAGCTGGGAAAGGATACAGATAGATTCTCGAATTTTCACCACATTATGCTCCATCTGACAATTTTCTGTCCATTCATCCAACCTCTCCATATCTCTTTCCAGAAAAAGCCTCTGACTCTCCACCCTGTCTTTGCCCCTCATAATCTTGTAGATCTCTATCAGGTCTCCCCTCAGCCTCCATCTTTCCAGTGAAAACAATTGTAATTTATTCAATCTCTCCTCATGGCCAACAATCTTGAGATCAGTCAACATCCCGGTGAACCTTCTTTGCACTCTCTTCAAAGCTTCTTCCAAGCATTGGAAGCAGTTTGGAGAATGTCACTGGGCAGATTCCTGGGATAAATGAGGAACAGTTGGACCTATACTCATTGCAGTTGAAAGAATGAGAAGTGATCTTATTGAAATACTCAGGAGTTTGACAAGATAGATGTCGAGAGGGTATTTTCTCTCGCAGGGAAATCTAGAATCAAGGGGCAGAATTTCAAAATAAAGAGTCTCCCATTTAAGGCAGTGATGAGGAGGGAATTACCCCTTGGAGGGTTGTTATGTCTTAGAAATTCACTTCCGCAATGCGAGACTGAGTCACTGAACATATTCAAGGCTGAGTTAGGTACACTTTTGATCCAAAGGAAATTAAGGCAGGAAATGTGAGACCTTGGAGTCCTCCTGCATCAGTCACTGAAAGTAAATGCTTAGGTACAGCAGGCAGTAATGAAGACAAAAGGTATATATTGACCTTCATAGCGAGAGGATTTGAATAAAGGAATGGGGATGTTTTGTCGTAATCGTGTAGGGCATTGGTGAGGCCCTACCTGGAGTATTGTGTACCGTTTTTGGTGTCCTTATTTAAGGAAGGATGTCCTTGCTATAGAGGGAGTGCAGCAGAGGTTTACCAGGCTGATTGGTGGGATGGCAGGTCTGTCATATAAGGAAAGACTAAATTGGTTAGGATTATATTCTCTTAAGTTTCGAAGAGCGAGAGGGGATCTCATAGAAACTTATACAATTCTGACAGGATGGGTTCAGAAAGAATGTTCCTGATGGTGGTGGAATCCAATACTAGGAGTCATAGTTTGAGGCTAAGAGGTAAGCCTTATAAGACTGAGGTGAAGAGAAATTTGCTGATGACACAAAGATGAGTGGAAAAGCAAATTGCATGGAGGGGTGGAAAGCCTGCAGAGGGATCTGGATAGGTTAAGTGAGTGGGCGAGGACCAGGCAGATGGAGTATAATGTTAGCAAGTGTGAGGTTATCCATTTTGGTAAGAATAATGGTAGAAAGGATTACTATTTAAATGGAGAAAAGCTGCAGCATGCGACGGTGCAGAGGGACCTGGGGGTCCTTGTGCACAAATCGCAAAAACACAGTCTGTAGGTGCAGCAGGTGATTAAGAAGGTGAATGCAATGTTGGCCTTTATAGCTAAGGGGATAGAATATAAAAGTAGGGAGGTTCTGTTGCAGCTGTATAGAGTGCTGGTGAGGCTGCAGCTGGAGTACTGTGTGCAGTTTTGGTCGTCGCATTCGAGGAAGGATATATTG
The DNA here is from genome assembly GCA_024679065.1 of Sphyrna mokarran. NCBI lineage: Eukaryota > Metazoa > Chordata > Chondrichthyes > Carcharhiniformes > Carcharhinidae > Sphyrna > Sphyrna mokarran. Next base: position 12,242,912 of record JAGIQG010000022.1, read on the forward strand.
GCCTTGGAGGGGGTGCAGAGAAGGTTTACTAGGCTGATACCAGAGATGAGGGCGTTGGATAATGAAGAGAGAGTGAAGGTTTGTACTCCTTGGAGTTTAGAAGTCTGAGAGGGGATCTTATAGAGACGTATAAGATAATGAAGGGGATGGATAGGGTAGAGGTTGAGAGACTCTTCCCGCTTAGCAAAGATAACAGGACTAGAGAGCACAGCCTCAAGATTTGGTGGGGTGGGGTGGGGTGGTGCGGTTCACATTGGAGTTGCAGAGGGGTTTCTTCACTCAAAGAGTAACGAATCTTTGGAATTCTCTGCCCGATGAGGTGGTGGAGGCTTCCTCGCTGAATATGTTCAAGTCAAGAATGGATAGGTTTTTGATTGACAAGGGAATTAAGGGTTACGGGGAGAAAGCGGGAAAGTGGTACTGAACCACTACAGATCAGCCATGATCTTATTGAATGGCGGGGCAGGCTCGAGGGGCTGTATGGCCTACTCCTAGTCCTATTTCTTATGTTCTTAAATTTCTTCACCCCGAGGGTGGTGAATCTGTGTAATTCACTGATACAGAATGTATCATAGATTCTATGATAAGAATGTAGTTAAGGCCAAAATGTTGTGTGATTTCAAGAAGTTTGATATAGTTCTTGGGGCTGAAGGAATCAGGTAATGGGGGGGGAAGGGGGAATCAGGTTATTGAATCGGATGATCAGCCATAACCTTATTGAAGGGTGGTGCAGGATCTATGGGCTAAATGGCCTCCTCCTGCTTCTATTTCTTATGATCTGATATGTTAATACAGTATTACTTTGCATCCAGCACGTTCACACTGACCAGGGAGTGCTTGATGCTGACTCTGGAGGGGAAAAAAATAGAACAATGTTCCACTCCCCAGTGCTAACATTTCTCACCTTGAAAAGTACCTAAATTCATCACATGCTTCTAAAAATATGTGCCAGTGGTGAAGTGTGACAGATTCATACTGCCTGCTTTTTGGTTCAGAGCAAAAAATATAAAGGGAACCACACGGCACCCTGGGCAAATAGAATGTACGCTGTTACTTCTGCTCATTTATCCCAATGCAAATGATGACCAGCAATTTAAATTTTAAAATAAGTTTAAAAATTAGTTCAAGCCAGTAAAAATGGAACAAAATAGGGGGCACATTTTTTCCTAAAAGAAATTGCTTTTAAGTCTGATTTCAGAAGATGTAGAGATTTTTGGCTTATCATAGATAGAATCCTTACAAGCGCAGAAGGAGGCCATTCGGCCCATCAAACCCACACCAACAATAATCCCATCCAGACCCTATCCCCGTAACCCCACCTACTTAGCCCACCAATCCCCCTGATACTAAGGGCAATTTAACATGGCCAATCCATCTAACCTTCACGTCTTTCGGGCTGTGGGAGGAAACTCATGGGGAGAATGTGCAAACTCCACACAGACAGTTACCTGAGGCCAGGTTGAGCACGGATCCCTGATCCTGTGAGGCAGCAGTGCTAACTACTGTGCCACTGTGCTGCCCTTATGAAACCATAAAAAGCAAACCCCTAATCTATGGCTCAATAATACCTCATTCATAAAATGGACGGCCACCTACATGTACGGTGCACATTCTACACTACAAAATGTGCCTTGATACCTAACAGCTGGAGATCATAGATTCCCTACAATGCAGGAGGCCATTTGTCTCATTGAGCCTGCACTGACCACAATCCCCAACGCTACTTATATACCGTACTAACCACCTGATACTAGTGTCAATTTAGCACAGTTAATCAACCTAACTTGCACATCTTTGGATTGTGGGAGGAAACTGGAGCAGCTGGAAGAAACCCATGCAGACACAGGGAGAATGTGCAGACTCCACACAGACAGTGATCCAAGCTGGGAATTGAATCCGGGTCCTTGGTAATGTGAGGCAGCAGTGCGAGTCACTATGCCACTGTGCTGACCCTACATGTGGGCACAAACCATGCTAAATTGCCCCTTAGTGTCATAAAATGCGTAGATCAGGGGGATTAGCCATGATAAGTGTGTGGGATTGCAGGAGGTGAACATGGGTGTGTCTGGGTAGGGTGCTGGGTTGGAGTTGGTGTGAGCTCGATGGGCCGGATGGCCTTTTTCCGCACTGTGGGGATTCTATGATCCTACGAAGCCAAACAGGCAAGAGATCAGGGAAGTGACTGAGAACACAATCACAGGGGTTAATATTGAAAAAGGATTTCAAAAATAGGAAGAACAAAGAGATTTGGGAAGATAGATCTGCAGTGCAGAGAGTTGGGAAAGTTTTGTCACACTTGCTGGAACAAAGTTGGGTGGGGGGGAGGAGGGATAACAAGTGGTTAGTCCAAAATTTGGCAGAAGGTGCATGGTGGGACATACGGCTAGGGAGGATTTTGCGATACTGCACAGCTCAAATCCACATGAAGTAACATCTCACCCTGGACCCACTGCTGAGTAATAACCATTCAAATCTATTTTTAAACATATGTACACAAAGTCCCCAGGGACAAAGCTATAAAAGAAATCCAGTCTTTTCACAGCCAGTTAAACCTACAGCACAACTGTTCATTATAACAAATATATTTATCACCCAGTTTAAAGCCTGTAATTAAAATGACAACGTTTCTTTTGCACTGAAGGTTGTCCAAAATGAAAAACTAAAGAGTGGCTGACCTCAGGAACTACAGGACTGGCAAGGTCATTTCATAATGTGGAGATGCCAGCGTTGGACTGGGGTAAACACAGTAAGAAGTCTCACAACACCAGGTTAAAATACAGCAAGTTTGTGATAGTAAACCTACAAACTTTCGGAAACGTTCCTTTGTCAGGTCTTCCACGCACCTGATGAAGGAACAACTCTTCTAAAAGCTTGTGGGTTTACTATCAAATAAACTGGTTGGACTTTAACCTGGTGTTGTGAGACTTCTTATAGGGTCATTTCATCCCAGTTCTCAATATTAAATATGTCCCATGATTTCAGGAGGTCTCCTTCCCTGGATTACTACCCTGGTGATCAAGGTGAAAATCTCTCTCTTGGCTGCTTGAAGTTAGGTTACTCACCTGCACTATCAGAGCTGCAAGTGTATGTCGAGAACAGAAGAAAGAATTGCATTGAGGTAGCACCTTTCACAAACTCGGTTGGAATTGAACTCAGGTTCCTGGCGCTATGAGGCAGCAGTGCTACTGTGACAGGGATAGGAAGCTTTGGGCCATGCACACACATGTGTTTTATCTACTTTACAACACTGACCACACTTCAAAAGTACTAAATTTGCAGTAAAGTGACCAATCCTGCCCAATGAGTTCATGTTCCACCACATCCACCTCACTGCTTCTATTCCCACAGCCTGATCTGGTCTCATTTTAACTTATTTAATCGTGGGATATGGGCACCACTGGCTAAGGCAGCATTAATTGCCCATCTCTAATTGCCCTTGAGAAGGTGGTGCAGTCCATGTGGTGTAGGTACATCCATAGTGCTGTAAGGAAGGGAATTCCAGGAATTTTGACCTAGCAACGGTGAAAAAGTGGTGATATATTCCTAAGTCAGGATAGCAAGTGTCTTGGAGGAAACTTGCCAATGATGCTGTCCCCAAGAGTCTGCTGCTTTTGTCCTTCTAGTAAGTAGAATTGTGTGTTTGGAAGGTACTGTTGAAGGTGTTTGGTAAGTTACTGTAGTGCATATAGACTATACACAGCTGCTGTATATCAATGGTGGAGGGAGTGAATGTTTGGGAAGGGGTGCCTGCAGTGCAGAAGAAGTCCATTGAGGGCAGCACAGTGCGTAGCACTGTTGCCCCTCAGCGCCAGGGACCTGGCTTCAAATTTGGCCTCAGGTCACTGTCTGTGTGGAATTTTCACATTGTCCCCATGTCCATGTGGATTTCCTCCGCGTGCTCCAGATCACCCCATGCTCCAAAGATGTGCAGTTAGGTGGATTGGCTATGCTAAAATTGCCCCCTGGCATCAGGGGGAACTAGTTAGGGTAAATGCATAGGGTTATGGGGACAGATTCTGGATGGGATGTGGTTGGGGCACATGGCCTCCTTCTGCATTGGAGAGATTCTATGGATTCTACGTGCCAATCAAGCGGGCTACTTTGTCCTTGTTGAACGTCGAGTGTTGTTGGAGTTGCACTCATCCGGGAAAGTGGAGAGTATTCCATCACATTCTTCCTATTACTCACTGTAGAATTCCTAGCAACAACAGTATTTATATGGCTAGTCCAGTTCAGTTTCTGGTCAGTGATAACCCCTGGATATTGATAATGAAGGATTCAGCGATGGTAATGTCATTGAATGTCAAGGGAGATGGTTAGATTTTCTCTGAATGAAGATGATTCTTGCCTGGCTTGGGAATGGGGATATTGGACAGTCTCCTCCTCCAGTGAGTTGTTTAATTGTCCAGCACTGTGACTGGATGTGGCAGGACTGCAGAGTCTATATCTTATTGATTGATTATGGGATCATTAGCTCTGTCTATCGCATGCTGCTTTCACTGTTTGACATGCAGGTAGTCCTGTATTGGAGCTTCACAGGGTTAACACCTCATTTTCAGGGATGCCTGGTGATGCCCCTGGCATACCCTCCTGTTCTTCATTGAACCAGGATTGATCTCCTGGCCTGATGGTAATGGTAGAGTGAGGGACATGCAGAAACATGGAGTGGGGTTTTCCAGCCATGCTCACCTGAAAACTGGAGATTCCCAGCTGACTTCAATAGATCTTTACGTGGTCTGCCCCCTTCCCCTTGCCTGCCAGCTCGAATTCCAGTGACAGGCAGATTGGGAGAATTTCAGCGATGGTATTACCAAATGTAGTCGAATACAGTTTTACTGCTGTTGGTGACCCACAGGTTGAACTGCTGATTTTATGGGACGGCACAGTGATTAGCATTGCTGCCTCACAATGCCAAGGATCTCGGTTCGATTCCCGGTTTGGGTCACAGTCTGTGTGGGGTCTGCACATTCTCCCTGTGGCTGTGTGGATTTCCTCCAAATGCTCCAGTTTCTTCCCACAGTCAGGAAGTTGTGCTGGTTAGGTGCATTGGCCAAGCTAAGTTCTCCCTCAATATATCCAAATAGGTGCTGGAGTGTGCAACTAGGGGATTTTCATGGTAACTTCATTGCAGTGTTAATGTAAGCCTACTTATAACAGTTCAAAGTCTATCTCATTTAGCATGGTAGTGGTGCCACACAACATAATGGAAGGTATTGTCAATGTGAAGGTGGGATATTGTCTCTTGAAGGACTGTGTAATGGTCACTCCTACTGATATAGTCATGAACCAAAGTATTTGTGAAGGGTTAATTGGTGAGGCCATAGTTAAGTAGATTTTTTCCACTCATTGGTTCGTCACCACTTGTTCTAGCAATTCCCTTTAGGACCCAGCCAGCTTGGTCTAGGGTGGTGCTTCTGTGCCACTGTTGGTGATAGGCATTGAAGTCTCCCACCCAGAGTACATTCTGTACCCTTGCCACCTTCTGTGCTCCTGTCAAGTTGAGTTCAAAGTGGAGGATTACTGATTCATCAGCTGAGTAGGTATCCTGGCAGCAGGGCATATGTGATATCAGCAGGAGGTTCTCTTGCCCATTTTTGACCTGATACTTTGAGACTTCATGAGGTCCAAAGCTCACCTTGAGGACTCCCAGGGCAAATCCCTCCTGAGTCTACCACTGTGCCATCACCTGGCACCTGTACCTAAACAAGTAGATGGAAAGGATTCCATCGCACTTCTGACTTGCAGATGGAATAAGACTTTGACCACAAACAGGAGTAGACCATTCAGCTGACATTCATTCTGATCATGGCTGATCATCAATTCAATATCCTGATCCCCTTTTCCCCCAATATTCCTTTAGCCCCAAGAGCTATGTGTAAATCCTTCTTGAAATCACTCAATGTTCTGGCCTCAATTACATTATGTGGTAGTGAATTCCACACATTCAACACCCTCTGGGTGAAGAAATTTCTCCTCATCTCTGTCTTAAAAGGTTTACCCTTTATCCTCAAACTGTGACCGCTAGTTCTGGACTCCCCCACCAATAGGAGCATTCTTTCTAAATCTACCCTCTCTGACCCTGTTAGAATTGTATACGTTTCGATGAGATCCCCTCTCACTCTTCTAAACTCCAATGAATATAATCCTAACTGATTTAGGAGACAAAGTCACTCATTACAGAATACCCAGTCTCTGGCCTAGCCAAACGGAGCTAAAGGAAGTTCTCTGTCAACATTTTAAAAAAAAAGCAGCTGCAGAAATTGCTTCAAGGTATTTGTTGGATGGAGATATCGATGTAAACATCTTTCCTGCTTTAAGGGGAGATCAGTGTTTACTCTTTTCAAACACCTACCCATTGGATGGAATTGCAACAGACCTTTACTATCAAACTTGTACAAACAGGGGGACTTGTTTTTGTTCAAACACCATCAAGGGAACAGGAGTCCTAACAGGATGAGGAAGTGAATGAAGATCAGTAAAGCCACAGTCAGCAGTCTGAGCACTTTGGGGAATTGTCAATTCAGCTGGATCTGATAAATTGGCTCCCCGCGCTCTCAGGCTGAATGCTTGCACCATTCTCCGACTGGAGTCATTAGTCCTAACTAGTCAAACAACACTTCCTCAAAAAGGAGTCACTGATAGAAAAGGGTGTTAAAATTAAAAAGGAGAAATGTTGTAACTGGGTGGGACTAATCGTAGCAGGGCAAGCTTCACCATTACTCTGTGCTCAGATCACTCAACAGGAGTTGCTTGGAAAAGACTTTGACGATAAGAATTGTTGGAGGAGTAATGATACAACGGGAAGTGATTGCAGGCTCGGGAGACTAGTATCGAATTTCTTTCACAAAGCGTAGGCACAGTGAAAATGGGCCGAGTGGCCTCCTTCTGGGCTGAATGGTTCTACCATATGGTCAAGACTAAGAAAACTTGACATGTCCACTATGGCTCGCACTAACTTTTATAGATGCGCCATAAAAAGCATTCTTTCTGATTGCATCACAGCTTGGTATGGCTTCTACTCTGTCCAAGACCGCAAGGAACTACAAAGCCCAGTCCAACACACAAACCAGCCTCCCAACTATTGACTCTGTTTACAATTCCTGCTGCCTCGGCAAAGCAGCCAGCATAATTAAGGATCCCATGCACCCTGAACATTCTCTCTTCATCCTTCTTCGTCAGGGAAAAGATACAAAAGTCTGAGGTCACATACCAACCAGCTCAAGAACAGCTTCTTCCAAACTGCCATCAGATTTTTGAATGGACTCACCTTGCATTAAGTTGATCTTTCTCTCCACTCTAGTTCTTACTGTGACACTACATTCTGCACTTTCACATTTCCTTCTCTATGAACGGTGTACTTTGTCTCTATAGCACGCAAGAAACAATACTTTTCACTGTATACTAATACATGTGACAATAATCAAATCAATGAGTTGGCAAGACGCAGCAAAACAAAAATGAGCAAAACGTAGTTACAAAATCATGCATCAACCTCAGCAGCTTAAACTTGGTAAAATGGTGATACTTTGCAGTGGAGTTTTCACAGTAAGTTGTATTGAAGATTACCAAATTCTCTGTTCCTTCAAGGTAAGTCCTTTTTTAAAAATCAAGTGCACCAGAGCACAAGAGTTCCAGTCTGAATTTGGTACAGAATGAGCCCCTTTCATTGATTAATCAGACCTTGAACTTACCTTGTGAAGAGAGGCCGATGCTGTAGAGGTGAGTAATGCTGGGGTAGTTCAAGTGAATACACTGGAGGAATCCTTGCAGTGCACTGAAGTTGTGATAGATGTAGCCATCAAAGCAGGTGCTGGGGGTCAGGACAAAATCCACAATCTGGGCAGAGTACGATTCACGAGCTGGTCGCGCAACGGTTATCGTCTTTGAGATTGGGAAGTAGCCTGGGACGCTGACCTGCAAATACAAATCACCAGCCTTGCAATTCAAGTGAGCCACTTTGAGACAGTAAAATCTATTGAAAGGGGATTGCTTTGACAACACCCTTCCCGCTTTCTACAAATAAAACCCAGTAACATCCTGCACCAATTCTTCAGGATGATTTTTGCGATGAAGGACGTGAAGGTTGTGAGACGCTGGGTAAATTTGGATGGTGTACCCCTAAGATGAAAAGTAAAGTAAAAGTTTATGTATTAGCGTCACAAGTAGGCTTACATTAACACTGCAATGAAGTTACTGTGAAAATTCCTTAGTTGCCACACTCCAGCACCTGTTTGGGTACACTGAGGGAGAATTTAGCTCCTAACCAGCATGCCTTTTGGACTATGGGAGGAAAATGGAACACCCAGAGGAAACCCACACAGACACAGGGAGAACATGCAAACTCTATACAAGGCAGTGAGCCAAGCCTGGAATCAAAGCCAGATCTCTGGAGCTGTGAGCAGCAGTGCTATCCACTGTGCCACGATACCACCCAGGGGGAGGTCAAGGGGTAATCTGACTTTTGTAGGGGGGTTAAAGTGGATAGAGCAAGGCATGAAAAAAAGACAACCTCATGATCTAAACCAAGCTAATTAAAAGCAAATCTGTCAGAAGGCATGGAGGATCAGAATGACTGCAAATGTCAGGAAGCTTGAAGAATGCCAGGAAATGCTGAAAGTGTCAGCGGCTGCAGATAGAGGCAGGACAAAGGTGTAAACAGACATATTTAAATAGCTGGGATGACCAGGAGAAAGAGGAAACACGAGATACTTCAATGACAGTAACCACAGTAAACATAGCATAGTGTTTCTGACCTAGCAGTCCCAGAGTAGACTAATGCTCTGGGGATATGAGTTCAAATCCCACATGGCAACTACAGGAACTTAAATTCAACTAACAAATAAAGGAAATAAAATGCTAGCATCGTTAACAGTGATCATAAAATCACTCTAAAAACCTATCTGGATCATTAATGCCCTTCAGGGCAGGAAATCTGCATCCCTTACCTAATCTATGTGTAACTTCAGGCCCACACCATGTGGTTGACTGGAATGTGAAATGCCATTGACAGTTGGGCAGGAATTTCTGGCTTTTAAACCAGCATGGCCTGAGAATTTTGCCCATTATTGGCAGAATTTTCTCAAAAATTTTATGGCCACACTCAAGCAAGATTGAAAATTCCCACTCAAGGTCAACAGAGTTTTCCTTCACCTGCTCCTATTCCGTCATGGGCAAGGTGGTAGAATTCCTGCGTAAGTGTAAAACAGGTGAGAAACGGTTGCTTTTCCCATTTTTATTTTCAGCGAGGTCGGTAATGGTAATTTATAACACTCTGTGCAATATTGAGGACATAATGTGAATCTTGCCAGTAGGTAGGTGGAATCTCAGCTCGCCTGTAAGGCCGGCTGCTGAGTTCTGGAGGTGCCATTGCGCAGGTGCCTTGATCTCCCACTATACTTTGTGCACAATACACTGGGAGATCTGTCACTCCTGCCCACACCCCCAACATGAACATTGTCAATTCCCCTCTTTGATCACTACCCTGGCCAAATGCCCCACCCTGAACCCCTGATCAGTACCCCAAACATCACCCATCTCACACTGATCATGGATCTGGCCACTCACCCTCCCCACCATCACCCCACTCTGGCTGATTGCCCTCTCCCCACTGATTGCCACCCAGCTGGTCAACCATGTGAACCATAGTGCAAACCTGATTGCCCCATCTTGATTGACTCCCCACACTGATCGACTGCTGTGGCAAGGCGGTAAGATCCCGTACAAAATCAGGTTCAGTCATGTTATGGTCACTGTTTACAGATTGGTTCATCATTCACTGCTCAATCTAATTGGCTCGTCAATACATTGTTTTAGAAAACTGTTCCAAATGCATCCTGGAAATTCATCACCTTTATCATTTAATCTATTCTGTCTTTTCTATTTGGAACATTGAATTCTCTCACCACAATGGACCTTGTACCTCTATCTGATAGTTGCCATCGACAAGCAGTCTGAAGTATTCTCCCTCCTTGGACGTGTTGTAGGCCTTTAGGTTTGTGCGACCGGTAATGTGCACTGATGCTCCAGGGATAGGTTGTCCATTTAATGACGTCACTCGACCTTTAACACCTATTGACAAATTTTGAAAATTAAACATCAGGGGAACAAATTCAAACAGAAGGATTTTCACAGCTTCTTTGTACAGGCACGGAATAAAAATTTAAACTCCAATGGGAAACATGTCTGCATTGGGAGTAATTGGAAAATTAGAATAGGTTTGAAGATTGATTTCAGTACAAAAATAGGGCATTCAGCCTGCCATACCCATGTTAGCACTTCTGTAAGCACAATTTAACTAGAGCCACTCCCCAACCTAAAACAAAGAACTGTACAGCACAGGAACAGGCCCTTCGGCCCTTAAAGCCTGTGCCAATCATGTTTACCTATCCAGATCTATATCCCTCTGGTCCCTGTTTGTTCATGTGTCTATCAAGATAAGTCTTAAATGTGGCTAATGCAACTGCCTCAACCATCTCATTTGGCATTCCATTCCTTTACTCTTTAACCCAGCAATGATTTCCTCTTTAGGTGTTTAGTATTTGTGAAGGCAATGATAGAATCTGTCTCCACTGCTCTATCAGGCATTACATTCCAGATCATAACTCACTGCATAAAGAGGTTCTTCCTCAAGTTGCCCTTGGTTCTTAAGTCAATGTCCACTGGCACTCAACTTCTCTGGCAATGGAAACAATTTCTCTACATCTACTTTGTGCAGTTTTCTCATGATTTTGAATATCTCTATCAAGTCTTCACTTAACTTCCTCTTCTCTCAGGGTGGCATGGTGGCACAGCGGTTTGCATTGCTGCCTCAGCACAAGGGATCCAGTTTCAATTCTGGCCTTGAGTGTCTGTCTGTCTGTGTGGAGTCTGCACATTCTCCCCATGTCTGTGTGGGTTTCTTTTGGGTGCTCCAGTTTCCTCCCAAACTTGAAAGATGTGCAGTTTAGGTGGATTGACCTTGGTAAATTGCACTTAGTGTCCAAAGAAGTGTAGGTTAGGCGGATGTAATAACTCCACAGAGGTTAAAGTCCCGTCATCGAGTTACTTTATTTGCACTATACATCTGTACACAGCCAGCTCTGCAGTTGCTCTGTGCTGAAATGCACACTGAGAATCTGACACACCTGCTTTAAATAGGGCACATGATGTTCTCTAATTTAACCATCAACTGGACTCATCATCAGGTAATTCTTTTCAGGTTAGGACTCATGAGGTATCTCTTTTTGACACAACCAATTAAACTAACTCAAATAGCTTTAGGGACAAATTGCAAGGGGCAGCTCCCCAAAAGGACAGTCCAAACAAAAATCAAAGTCGAAAGAATAAGTACTCATCAGGTAGTTCATACTCTAGTAAGCCAATCTTATTAGCCTGATTGAAGTCACTTTACTATGGATTAGCCATAGTAAGTGCTATGTATATGTAGGGTAGGCCTGGGTGGGGTGCTCTTAGGGAGAGTCAGTGCTTACTCAATGGCCTATTCTACACTGTAAGGATTCTATAGTTTTATCTTTTCCAAGAAAAGCTAAATACTGTTGATAATGGAAATCTGCAGTTAAAAACAAGAGACAGCTGGATAAACTCAGCAGGTCTGGCAGCATCTGCAGAGAGAGAAACAGAGTTAACATTTCCAGTCCATATGACTCTTCCAGAGAACCATACAGTTTCTGTTTTTATTCCAATCCATTCCTGCAAGTCCCTCATCTCTGAGTTCATTTTTTTGTACTCACGAAAGCCTTCATATCTTTGCTAAAATGCACTGCCTAGGTTTGAACACCATACTCCAACTCAGGCCAAGTCAGTGCTTATAAAAGTTCATTGTAACTTCCTTTCAAAACTGTGCCTGAGATGCGGCTGAATTTGGGCTGGTTAGACTACACTCCAAGTTTCCGCTAAAACATATTTGCATAATCCCAATCGTCCACACTGGTTTAGTTGATTCTGCTCAGACTGTGCTGCAAGCTGAGTGCCAAACTAGCAGAAACAAGCAAGAACTCAATAGTCGAAAACCCATTAACTCTCACCTAGCCATGTGTCCAATCATTACGATCAGGAAATAGTAAACTGCTAGCTGAGAGCCTTGTTTGTTGGCCTAATGTATCGGGCAAGCATGGGGTCCCCTGGATACTATCAAAGGATATTAAAAATGAACATCCTGTGGCTACCAGAGCAGGTCAGAGGCTGGGAATGCAGCAAGTAACTCATCATCTGACTTGACAAAACTTGACTCCCCAAAGCCTGCCTAATATCTATTAAGGGCAGCATGGTAGCATAGTGGTTAGCACTGCTGCCTCACAATGCCAGGGACCCAGATTCAATTCCAGCCTTGGAAGACAGTCTGTGTGGAGTTTGTATATTCTCCCTGTATCTGTGTTTCCTCTAGGTGTTCCTGTTTCCCCTCACAACCCAAAGATGTGCAGGTTAGGTTGGTTGGCCATGATAAATTCACTCTAGTATCAGGGGGATTAGCAGGATAAACACATGGGGTTACAGGGATTGTAGTTGGTGCAGACTTGATGGGCCAAATGGCCACCTTCTGCACTGTAGGGATTCCAATGATTCTATCCACTTGGCACACATCAGGAATGTGATAGAATGCCCTCCACTTTCTGGATGTGTGCAACTCCAACAACATTCAAGAAGTTCAACATCATCCAGTACAAAGCAGCCCGTGTTTAAATGCAACAAGATAGGGACAATTTCCAGATTGGGCTGGAAATTTGGGCTGCTAGGTGGCAAGTAACCTTCATGCCACACAGATGCCAGACAATGGCCATCACCAATAAAGAAACTCTAACCACCTCCTCTTGATATTTAATGGTCACTGAATCCACCACTGATCAACATCCATTGATCAGAAACTCAACTGGACTCACCACATAAACACAGTGGCTACAAAAGCAGGTCAGAGGCTAGTAAAACTGCGGTGAGTAACTCACCTCCTGATTCCCCAGAGTCTTTTCACCAGACACAAGTCAGGAATGTGATGGAATAATCTCCACTTGCCTGGATGGGTGCAACTCCAACAAGAAGCTTGGCACCATCCAGGACAAATTGGCCAGCTTAATTGGCACCACATCAATAAATATTCAATCCCTTCACCACTGACGTTCAATAGCAGCAGTGTGTGCTATCGACAAAGTGCACTGCAACACTTCACCAAAGATCCTTAGATGGGCCTTCCAGTGAAGTTGAACCACTACCACTTCCATCTCGAAAAATAGGGGCAGCAGATAAATGGGAACCCACCACCTGCAACTTGCCCTCCAAGCTACTCACCATCCTGACTTGGAAATATATCGTCGTTCCTTTACAGTCGCTGGGTCAAAATCTTGGAATTTCCTCCCTAACGGCATTTGTGGGTAAACCCACAGAACATGGACTGCAGGGATTCAAGAAGACAGCTCACCACTTCTCAAGGGCAACTTGGGATGGGCAATAAATGCTGGCCAATCAGCGACGCCCATGTTCCATGAATGAATAACAAAAAACAAAAAACTTTAAAAAGCCCGCTTGATTGCTACCTTTTCCACAAACATTCACTCCCTCTATCACCGATGAATGGTGGCTGCTGTGTGTATTATTTATAAAATGCACTGCAGCAACTCATCAAGGTTTGTTGCTCCTTCATCAGGTGAGTGGGAACTCACTAGATGAAGGAGTGGGACTCCGAAAGCTGTTGGACTTTAACCTGGGGTGATGAGACTTCTTACTGTCACTACCACCTGGAAGGACAAGAGCAGTAAATATTTGGGAATACCATCAATTGAAGGTTCACCTCCAAGACACTCACTATTCTGATTTGGAAATATATCAGCCATTCCTTCACTGGGTCAAAATCCTGGAACTCCCTGCCTAACAGCACTTTGAGTGTAACTACACCTCAGGGATTGCAGCACTTCAAGAAGGTGAATCAGCATTACCTTCTCGAGGGCAACTAGAGATGGAGAATAAACGCTGGTCTAGCCAGCAATACTCAGATCCCATAAATGAATTTTTAAAATAAGTACCTTGTATACAAGCCATATATTCTCACTATGGTTAGCACTGGTTGGAAAATTCAAAGTTTAAAAACTGCCTGAGAAGGAGATTGCTGTTTATTGGCAAAAGACGGGGCATTAGCTACGAGGGGAGATTGGATAAACTTGGTTTGTTCTCACTAGAACGATGAAGCTTGAGCGGCAACCTGGTAGAGCTTTACAAGATTATGAGTGGCATGGACAGAGTAGGTAGTCAGATAGTCTTTCATAAGGTAGAAAGGCCAAGTTTTGGGAGACATAAGTTTAAGGAGCATGGGATAAAGTTTAGAGGAGATGTGTGAGGCAAGATTTTTTTTACACAGAGGGGTGGTGAACGTCTGTTACACGCTGCCCGGGGAAGTGGTGGGAGCAGGTACGATAGCAGCATTATGGGGCAACAAGATGAATACATGAATAAAATGGGAATGGAGAATAGAAGAATACCAGCTCCATAGGTGCATATGGTTTTAGTTTAGGCAGGCATCATGATTGGCACAGGCTTGGAGGGCCAAAGGCCCTGTTCCTGTGCTGCATTGTTCTTTGTAAAGAAAATCAGATAGACCCAGGACTGAGAGAGAAGGAAAAAAAACAGTAAAAATGGGAAAATAAGGTTCTGAACTCATCCTGTATGCATTAAAATGGAACATTGCAAAAAGTGGGAAATAGAATACTGGTCCAAACTATTTTTTTCCCTATTGGGTGAATCTGACCAGAAATGGCCACTGAACTGTGGCCGGCACATAAACCGGCACATTCTGCAGGTGAATTATCGAACACTACTTTTACATGGGTGAAGAGGCTCATTTGCCGCAGAGAGACTTAGGTTATCATTAATGTTAAAGTAATATCCCTAGGAAAATCTAGGCTTTCAAATCCATGCAGAATTACTAAAAATCAATGGAAAATTGTGCCTAATATTCTGCATTATAGGCTAAATGTTTCTCATTGAGGATGGTCTTACAATTGCTGGATCTCTGCCAGGTTGGGTTGGACAATGGTAACACTGCAGTTAGTAGAAAATAATTATGAATTTATATACAACAGCAATGGGAATATATGACATACCAATAATGCTTTAAGTATATGCATTAAATACTCTCAAAAATGATACAGCCATGTTTCTGAAATGCATAGGGAGAAACAATGTGGTCCCTAAGCCAGAAATACAACGGACATTTCTGGGCACACGTCCATCAGCAGTGTGCTGAGTCAGTAGACTATGTTTCTTGTGTACAAAGTAGGGAAGGCATGCAAGGCTATCTGTAAATTACACAGAGAACAATGGGTAGCTCGGAGTCATTACAAAGAGATAACGTAATCTCAGGGTTCAGGCACCATCATAAACTGCAGCATTGAAGCTCAAGTGGTTTATTGTAGTCATCTGTACCCCCAGATTAGATTGTTGCTCTCTCCCACATGTTTCTCTGTAATGTGCTGGGTTTGGCAGCTGTAAGCAGCGATTTATCTCCCACTGCGATGTGGTTCCCGGCTGTCGGATTAAAACCTACCAAAGCCCCTATAAATTACACTTGTCCCGAATCGCCTCTATCCATCTGGCTAGTCTGCACCATATCTGTTTCTGTATGCCTACCAATCATTCTGAAATCTTTTCATTGCGGGCAGGATAGCATTTTGAACGAAATACATTATTCTAAAGGTCCAGGAGGGTTTAAAATTAGGCTTTTCACATCAGTCAAAAGCCCCATTGGAGTTTAGCCCTTTGACTACTTCAATCCAACAATGCTCCAGTCAAGTATCACGGGATAGTTCATTACGTGAAATTCTCTACTGTAGCACACGTCGCTACAGTTTTCTCTGAGAAAGTCATATTTGAGGACACTTACTGAGTTTGATTTTCTTTTGTAATAGACTTGCAACACAATCATGTCATATTTATTTGCACTTCCCTTGACAATCTTTAAGAGTGGTTATGAATTAGGAGAGCACAGGACTCCTAAATAAAAGACTGAGAATGCAAATTAATGATATACAGATGCCGGCGTTGGATTGGGGTGGTAAGAACTCAGTAAGAATTTAGCAACACCAATTTATAATCCAACCGATTTATTTGATAGTAAAAACGCGAGCTTTCAAAACTCTGTGTCTTCCTCAGGCAAATGCAAATTAATGCCAGGCTTGAGTTCAGGAGCCACTTTTGTCTCATCCCCTCCCTACCCCTTCAGTGGCCCTATAATCCTTCTCAAATTCTGTTTCTCTCCAATTCTAACCTCCTGCATCTTCCGCATCTTTCGCCTCGTTGTTGGGCATCATGGTGGCACAATGGTCAGCACTGCTGCCTCATAGTGCCAGAGACCAGGGTTCAATTCCAGCCTCGGGTCACTGCCCTGTGTGGAATCTACATATTCTCCCCATGTCTGTGTGGATTTTCTCCAGGTGCTCCGGTTTCCTCCAGCAGTCCAAAGATATGCAGGTTAGGTTGATTGATTATGCTAATTTGACCCTAATCAGGGGGATTAGCAGGGTAAATGTGTGAGGTTACAGGAATAGGGCTGAGGTGGGATTGTGGTCAGTGCTGTCTCGATGGGGTGAAATGGCCTCCTTAAGCACTGAAGGGATTCAATGATTCTATGGTATGCTTGGGTGGCATGGTGGCATAGTGGTCAGACTGCTGCTTCATAGCGCCAGGGACTCGGGTTCAATTCCAGCCTCTGGTAACAGTCTGTGTGGAATCTGAATGTTCTCTCCATCCTGAATGGGTTTCTTCTGGGTGCTCTGGTTTCCTCCCAGAGTCTAAAGATGTGCGGGTTAGGTTGATTGACCATGCTAAATTGCACTGTCATGTTGGGGGGCTAGCAGAGGAAATACTTGGAGTTATTGGGATAGGGCTTGGGTGGGATTGTGGTCACTGCAGACTCAATGTGCTAAATAACCTCCTTCTGCACTGTAGGGATTCTATGATCTCTAAACATTGAGGCCTGTCCTTTAAGTCATCCAGGCTCCATGCTGTGGATTCCACCCCATGCCCCAAAATCTCTCTGCCTCTGCTTCTTTCACAACTTTAACATCAGTTCAAATATCTCTTCATGTGGCCTGATGTTGAAGCATAGTAAGGAGTTATCCCTGGCAAATATTAATTCTTCAATCAGCGTCGCAAAAACGTGATCGTAACCATATTATTGTTTGTGGGGGCTTGCTATGTCCAATTTGGCTGCAGAGTTTCCTACATTACAACAGTGACTCCAGTTCAAAAGTGCCCCATTGATGATAATGGAGCTTGGAATGTCCTGTGAAAGACACAACATGAATGCAAGGCTTTTTATCATAAAGATGTTTACAAGCCACAGCATTGAACCAATGTTTTGTCAAAGATAACAGCATTGTGGTGAAGAAAAACTGGAGTAAGGGAATAATTCCCACAGTAGGGACAGATTTAAGTTAAAACTCTGGCCTAGATCTTCCTGTTAACACAACTGGAAAATGCACGATCCAATGGCAGCTCCAATATTCCCCTCAAACTCGATTTTCAAGTTTACTGACGACACAATCACAGTAGGTCTCTGACGAGACAGAGTACAGGAATGAGATAGAGAATCTAGTGAACTGGTACGGTGACAATAATCTCTCCCTCAATGTCAGCAAAACAAAGGAGATTGTCATCGACTTCAGCAAGTATAAAGGAGAACATGCCCCTGTCTACATCAATGGAGACAAAGTGTCCAGATCACCAACAACCTGTCCTGATTCCCTGTGCTGACACTAAAGTTAAGAAAGCCTATCAAGCTTCTACATTTTCAGAAGACTAAGGAAATTTGACATGTCAGCTACAAATCTCACCAACTTTTACAGATGCACCGTAGAAAGCATTCTTTCTGGTTGTATCACAGCTTGGTACGGTTCCTGCTCTGTCCAAGACTGCAAGGAACTACAAAAGATCGTGAATGTAGTCAATCCATCACACTAACCAGCCTCCCATCCATTGACTCTGTCTACACTTCTCACTGACTTGGCAAAGCAGCTAGCATAATTAACGACCCCACACATCCTGGACATTATCTCTTCCACCATCTTCCATTGGGAAAAAGATTCAAAAATCTGAAGTCACGTACCAACCAAGTCAGGAACAGCTTCTTCCCTGCTGCTGTCAGACTTTTAAATGAACCTACTTCACATTAAGTTGATCTTTCTCTACATCCTAACTATGACTGTACCACTACATTCTGCATTTTCCTTCTCTATGAAGGGTGTGCTTTGTCTATAGAGAGCGCAAGAAACAGTCGTTTTCACTGTATGTTAATACATGTGACAATAAATAATAAATCAAATCAAATTAAACTGAACCGGTGATTTATAAGCTGAAGCACCTATCTTTGCTGGGCAACATCATTTCAGCTGCTCAAGATCAAGATCGTGACCAATTTCTGTTAGTTTATGGATATTGGTCAAAGGTGGGTATATGAAGTTAAGTTGCAGCCAGGTTTATATTTAAAGACAGAACAGACTTGAGAGGCTGAAAAGCCAACTCCTGCTCCTATGCTTCTGTGCAACTGCTCCTATTTCTGAGTGCTAGCCAGTCCTGATTGGAATTGTATGCATCTGTTGTGGCATACGGAAAAAGACTGGGATCAGTGATGATGCTCCCCCATTGTCAAATAGACCTCAGAATAGCAACCTGGACATAAAAAGCAGTAAAACCCACGAAACCATAACCAAACAAGATTCAGGTGAAGAGGAGGGAAAACCAGATTGATGAGAGGATATCAATTCAAAAAATAGGAGTTAAACAGACCCAAACGTTCACCCAAAGGGAGCTGAATCTGTGGAATGCACTATCACAGAATGTTGTTGAGGCCAAAACATTGTGTGATTTCAAGAAGAAACCAGATATAGCTCTTGGGGCCAAAGGGATCAAGAGATATGGGTCGAAGGTAGGATCAGGATATTACATTTGATGATCAGCCATGATCAAAAGATGTGCAGATTAGGTGGATTGGCCATACTAAATTGCCCCTTAGTATCAGGGATCCTAGCTAGGGTAAATGTGTGGGGTTATGGGGTAGGGTGTAGGTGGGATTGTGGTTGGTGCAGTCTTGATGGGCCAAATAGCCTCCTTCTGCATTGTGAAAATGAATGATGGAGCAGGTTCAAAGGACTGAATGATCTACACCTGTTTCTATTTAAATAAATACAATATATATTTGTATGTCTGTTTATATAGAGCTAGATGTACAAAAGCAGGGATTTCCCTCCTTCGGCTGTGGGGGAGTCACATTCCAGCAGCCTGCACTATCTGCACGATCTTATTTCTGAACTTTCTACTCACCATCCAGCACCTTCTGTGAAATCAGTGTCCCTGAGGGAAAGGGAAGCGTGTTTCCCAAATCACTGCAGAGTTTGACAGGCAAACAAGCTGCACTGAAAGGCAGCATTGGCCTGAAGCAGAAATGGTGGAGTTGGTGAACTCTCGAACACTCCCCCGTCTGTGTTGAGTTTTTGCGGAAGGTAGTGCTAATGCTCTGGGGCTTTGTGTCACTGCCACAGCTGGAAGATTCAAGCGAACTTCAAGAGAAATTAATTCGTTTCGAGGAATGACTAAATATACAACTCCCACAAGCCAAAGGAGAGTGATTGAGTTTGACACAGCCAGTGTACAACTGTTTTAGGGATTATTATGTTGCGAGATTGAGCAGTAAAGAAATATATTTACTGGTACTATTTTATATCCCCGCACCACTTCTATGATACCAACTCAGTTTTGAAGAATGAGTGATTGAAATTCAATTCTACCTCAAGTAAAGTTTATTTATTAGCCACAAGTCAGGCTTTCATTAACATTGTAATGAAATTATCACAAAATTCCCTTAATTGCCACACCCCGGAGCCTATTCGGCTCAAAGCACCTAACCAGCACGTCTTTCAGCCTGTGGGAGGAAACCGGAACACATGGAGGAAACCCACCCAGAACGTGCAAACTCCTCACAGACAATGACCCAAGCTGGGAATCGAACTCTGTCCCTAGCACTGTGAGGCAGCAATGCTAACCACTGTGCTACCATGCCACTCACAAAGCATACTGCACCTGGTATTCCCAGGCAGTCTCGCATCCAAAGATTAACCAGGCCTAAGACTGCTACCTTCCAGATCAGAACTTTTCAGACTAGTTTGGCTGTAGGCATACTGTGGATGTATCTAATTCATATTTGACTAGATGATTATTAAGTGAGTACCTATGAATTATATACTCAAACCATTAGGAAATGCTGCTATTTATCTTAGTATGGCATATCATCCATAAATATGTGAACTATATTATTTATAAATGATAGAATCATAGAATCCTACAGAGTAGAAGGAGGCCATTCTGCCCATCATGTCTAAACCGACCACAATTCCATCCAGGCTGTATCCCCCAAACCCCATGCATTTACCCCCGACACTAAGGGGCAACTTAGCATGGCCAATTTACCTAACCTGGACATCTTTGGATTATTGGAGTTCGAATCTATTATAAAGCCATCCTACATGTTTTTCATTCATTCATGGTACATGGGTTTGCTGGCTGGCCAGTATTAATTGCCCCTCCCTAGTTGCCCATGGAGGGTAGTTGAAAGTCAATTACATTGCTGTGGACCTGGAGTCACATGTAGCTCAGACCAAATAAGGATGGCAGATTTCCTTCTCTAAATGACAATAGTGAACCGGATGGGTTTTCCGACAAATGGCAATGTTTTCATGGTCATCAGTAGATTCTTAATTTCAGATATTTCAATCAAAAGTTTGATTTTATGAAAGAAGAAAGAAACTTTCATTTGTATAGGAACTGTCTGACCTCCACAACATTCATTTTGATACAAGATGTGGGCACTGCTGGTAAGACTAACATTTCTTGCCTTCTTGAGAACATCCATATTGATGGTGGTCAGGAGTCACATGTAGACCAGAACAGGTAAGGATAGCTGACTTTCTTCCCTAAAGGATGTTAGTGAACCAGATGGGTTTTTAATGACAATTGAAGGTAGTTTCATGGTCACCAGTGCTGAGACCAGCTTTCAATTCCAGATTCATTTTTAATTAATTGAATTTATTAATTAAATTTAAATTGCAGCAACTGCTATGGTGGGATTTGAACTCGTGTCCTGAAACATTAGCTTGCACCTTTGGATTACTAAAGATATCATAACTACACCAACATCTCTCCAAATTGCCTAATGAAGTACTGCTTGGAGTGTAATCCCTGTTATAATCTTGGAAAAATGGCAGCCAATTTGTTCGCAGCAAGGTCCCACAAACAGCAGGGAGTTTGCACATTCTCCCTATGTCTGCAAGGGTTTCCTCCCACAATCCAAAGATGAGTAGGTTAGGTGGATTAGCCATAGTAGATGTCTGGGATTACAGGAGAGGGGAAGGCCTCAGAGGGTCGGTGCAGACTCGATGGGCTGAATAGAGATTCTATTGTTCTGTATAAATAAAGACCCAGCTAATCTCTTTTAGTGAGGTTAGTGAAGGACTAAATGTTGTCCAGGAGACCAAGGAGAGCCACTCTTCCAATAAAACTATCATGACTTTACTCAGGCCATTGAAGTTGGCCTATTGGAATATGAATTCCCTGAATAAGGGACGATTGATGGTCTGTTCAGGGAGATTTTACTTTGTGTATAACCAGGAGTGTCAGTTCCTCTGGCACTCCCGAGGTAGACTGCCTTCTGACAGCACTCTGTGTACTGCTGAAGAACAAAGAACAAAGAACATGGAAACAAGCCCTTCGGCCCAACGAACCTGCGCTGCCATTTTAACATTGTGAGTTCCCTCTTCCAAACATGAGCCTTGTCTACGCTTATGGCATTCTACATTGGAAACAGGATTGTGGGGAATCTAATTTAGGGACTGTTGGAATTGTAAATAAAGGGATTCTGGTGAAGGGATTTCAGCCTCCATGAACTTATTGCAAGTATCCTAAGATCTTTAGGGTGGGATTTACTGGTCATTCCAGCAGGTGGGATCTTCTATTCCCACTGAGGGCAACATCTCACCGTGGGTTTTCCGGAGAGGAGGGTGAGAGTAACAAGAAATCCCATTGAAAGCGGAGGGACTGGAAAATTCTACTACAGGCCAATGGCTGATTACCTTCACTGCTGCAAAGCACACCTACCAATGGGGAGGGGGGGGCATGAAAAATCTCATCCTTAATGTTCACCTGAGAGGCCAGGTGGAACCTCAGTTTAACATCACATTTGGAAGATGGAAGATTGTGCAGTAGTTCCTCAATATCACGTGAAAGTGTCAAGCTGAATCCCACAACCTACTAACCTAATGGCGAGAGTGCTACCACCAACCTAAGGTTGACATGAAGGATAGGGATGATAGAATGACATTACAATGTCAACCTTACAACAAAGAACAGTGGCTAATAAGGAGGTCTGATAAGTCACAGGTTAAACACAACACAGTTTGGTTAAAGGTTATGAATGAAGCCCAGTCCAAACGAGCCTCCCATCCATTGACACTGTCTATACTTCCAGCTACCTCGGAAAAGCAGCTAGCACAATTATGGACCCCACGCACTCCAGACATTCTCTTTTCCACCTTCTTCCACCAGGAAAAGATTCAAAAATCTGAGATCACATAGCAACCATTTCAAGGACAGCTTCTTCCCTGCTGCTGTCAGACTTCTGAATGGACCTACCTTGCATTAAGTTGATCTTTCTCTACACCCTAGCTATGACTGTAACATTACATTCTGCACTCTCTTGTTTCTCTCTTTATGAACTTTGTCTATATAGCACACAAGAAACAATACTTTTCACTGTATATTAATACATGTGACAATAATAAATCAAATTAAATCAAAGAAATGGCAAAGAAATGTAATGGAAGCTTCAGTGAGTGAATGCATTATATGAACATTTTGCTCCTGGTGCATACATCCAGCAGACAAATTAAAAATGGTTGGAAATGAAAAGTACTGAGTGTCTATCAGATGATGCATGTGGTATCCTTACTAAACCAACAAACTGCTCCAATTTCTTTCCTGTTAAGGTTCTGCTCTGTTTTGTAACAGTTGTTTCAGAAAGAATGTACTAAAATTCCAGTTTAGTTTTAGTTGACACCCAATTCCTTCTGAAACTTCAATTTGTTCCCAAGCCTAGCCTGCGGGAATCAACTTGGGAGCCGAGGTTTGGGTAACACATGTGAAAACAGGACCATCTTCGTGGCAAAACTTTTTACACAGCTCTCTGTTTAGAAAACACAAATCATGTGGAATTTAGTGGGTGGCACAGTGGTACAGCAATTGCCTCACAACGCTAGGGACCAGGTTTGATTCCCAGTTTGGGGCACTGTCTTTGTGGAGTTTGTGTGTTCTCCCCATGTCAGCATGGGTCCCCTCAAGGTGCTCCAGTTTCCTCCCATAGCCCAAAGATGTGAGGTTAGATTGATTGTCCATGCTAAATTGACCCTTAGTGTCCCTGATGTGTAAATTAGTGAGATTAACAGGGCAAATCGTGGGGTGGCACAGCAGCACAGTGGTCAGCACTACTGTTTAACAGCTTCAGGGACCTGGGTTCAACTCCCAGCTTGAGTGACTGTCTGTGTGGAGTTTGCACATTCTCCCCATATTTGCATGGGTTTTGTCCCAGTGCTCCAGTTTCCTCTGACATTCTGAAAGATCTGCTGGTTAGATGCATTGACCCGAACAGGCGCCGGACTGTGGTGACTAGGGAAGTTTCACAGTAACTTCATTGCAAGTGTTAATGTAAGCCTTACTTGTAACTAATAAATAAGGTTTAAATACTTTTCAAATATGCGGGGTTTTAAGAGATAGGGTCTGGGTGGGATTGTTGTTGGTGAGACTCGATGGGCTGAATGGCCTCCTTCTGCACTGTAGGGTTTCTATAAAGCTCATCATCACTTCATATTGGACGCCATGAGTCAAGTGACACACTTCTCTCCCCCCAAAGCAAAACAGTTTTCGAAGATGAGTACACAAGACATTATCCCTTTAAGTATTATGCGCTGGCAAAGGGAATGACATATCACTGATTCCTTCAAACAACTACTGTCAGATGTTTTCTCCGCTGAAGTTGTGTTGTCACACTATCTGATAAGAAACGACTTGAAGCACTTTCTCTTCTTTCGTTTCTTTAGTAAGTGATGTCCCGTTGATTTTGCAGCAGTGACAGGTTACTATATAGACTCGGCCACAATTATCACGCACAGCACAGAGTCTGTTACAGCTGACTAGGAAATTTACCGCCCGGGCAGTTTGCTCTATGGAGTCACGATAATGATTGAATGTATATAATCTGTCACCATCATCATTTATTCCAAAGAATTTGCACTGTAATGGCGCGCTGCATACAATTTACACAGCAACCGTTTACTGGACAGAATCTGCTGAGTGTATGGTATAGAATCTATCATAGTTTGCTGCCCAGAATCTGGCAGAGTAACAATTTTACTTGATGCAGCCTGTCACAGCGACATTTTATCAGACATATCCTGATGAAATAATGTACAAGCAAAGCCCTGATGGTGCAGGAAATCTCAAGTAAAACTGAACATGTTAGAAACATCCAGCAGGTCCAGCAGCATTGGAAGAGAGAAACATAAAAACTAGAAGCAGGAGTAGGCCATTTGGCCCTTCGAGCCTACTCCGCCATTCATTATGATCATGGCTGATCATCAAATTCAATATCCTGATCCCCCCCTTCCTCCCATATCTCTTGATTCCTTTAGCCCCAAGATCTGTATCTAATTTCTTCTTGAAATCAGACTTTTTAGTCTCAACTACATTTGTGAATTCCACACATTCACCAGAAATTTCTCCTTACCTCACTTCTAAAAGGTTTACCCTTACCCTCAAACTATGACCCCCTAATTCTGGATTCCCTTATCAATGGGGACATGAGACAAACAGTGAATTTTGAATCAGTGATTCCACATTAAAGCTGGGAGTGTTTTGGGATGTAACAATTGTTGACTGGCCAAAGGAAGGTGCTATAGTCACACAGTGGTTAACACTGCTGTCTCACAGCGCCAGAGACCAAGGTTCGATTCCTGGCTTGGATCACTGTCTGTACAGAATCTGCAAGTTCTCCTCGTGTCTGCAAGGGTTTCCTCCGGCTGTTCTGATTTCCTTCCACTGTGCTGGTTAGGTGGATTGGCTATGCTAAATTCTCCCTCAGTGTACCTAAACAGGCGCCAGAGTGTGGCAACTAGGGGATTTCCAAAGTAACTTCATTGTCGCGTTAATATAAGCCTACTTGCGATACTAATAAAAAATTTTAAAAGATGGTGGTGTTGGTGGGGGGGAAGGAACAAAAAGAAGGATTGTGAAAGGGTGGTTGACTGGGGGAGGAAAGAGGGATGATAGTTCAAGGCAAAAAGTGAACAGGGACAAATACTGAAACAAAGAATGTGTCTGGAGGAAATGTAAATGTTAAAAAACAAAAATTGTCCTTTGACATTAGTGGACTTGTTGTTGAGCCCAGGAGGCTACAAAATGCCTATTTCAGAGATGAGGTGATGTTCCTCGGGTTCTTGCTGATTTTCAGGAGAATGGCTAGAGGAGACTAAAGGCAGGAAGATCAGAGTGGGCGAGGAACAAAGAAATCAACAGACGGGTGACCAAAGGCTCAGAGTTAGGCTAATGGGGCTGAAAGCAAATCTTCCACAAAGAGATCACTCAACCTTTGCTTTTCTTATTCTTTCATAGAATGTGTCCATCATTGGCTAGGCTAGCATTTATTGCCCATCTCTAATTCTCCATGAAAAGGTGGTGTGAGCAGCCTTCTTGAACTGCTGCTATCTGTGGTGCGTCCAAAGTCCTGTTAGGAAGGGAGTTCCAGAACTTTAACCCAGTGATAGTGAAGGGAAGAAACAATGATTTATTTCCAAGTGAGGATAGTGTGTGAATTGGAGGGGAACTTGCAGGTGAATGTGCCCATGTGTATTTGTTGCCTTTATTCTTCTAGATGGTGTAGATCATATGTTTGGATGGTGATGTCTCAGGACTATTTGTGAATTCCTGCAGTGCATCTTGCTGGCGATACACACTGCTGGCACAGTGCATTGGTGGTAGATGGAGAGAACATCTAAGAGATGGATAATCAAGCAGGCTTGTTCTGGAAGGTGTCAACTTTTCTAAGCATTGTTAGAGCTGCACTCATCCAGGCAAGGTGGGGTTATTCCATCAGAGTGCTGACATATGCCATTTAGATGGTGGACAGCTTTTGGGGAGTCAGTAGGTGAGTTACTCCCACAAAATTAGCATTAGCATCATTCATGACTCCTCTCATACTGAAGCAGTTCACGTCCTGCTGGATTTACTATAGTTCACTTATTGCCACAACAGGTCCACAGCAGACACCATGTCCCTGCCCTACACTCAACCCTGGAACAGCTAAGGCCTTTGACAAAGTACTGCATGGTAGATTGTTGCATAAAGTTAAATCTCATGGCATCCAGGGTGAGGTATCTGAATGGATACAAAATTGGCTTCTTGCCAGAAACTAGAAGGTGGTTGTGGAGCATTCAAACTAGAAGTTTGTGACCAGCAGTGTGCCTCAGGATCAGTGCTGAGTCCAATATTATTTGTCATTTATATTAATGATTTGGATGAGAATATAGGCAGCATAGTCAGTAAGTTTGCAGGTGATACCAGATTGGTGACACAGTGGACAGTGAAGAAGGTTATCTCAGACTGCAACAGGATCTGAATCATTGGGCTACTGGGCTGACAAACGGTAGATGGAGTTTAATTTAAGTAAATGTGAGGTGATGCATTTTGGTAGATTGAACCGAGGCAGGACTTACTCAGCTAATGGTAGGGCGTTGGGAAGAATTACAGAACAAAGAGATGAGGGGTGCATGTTTATAACTCCTTGAAAGTGGCGTACCAGGTAGACAAAGTGGTGAAGAAGACATTCAGCATTCTGTATTCAGTCAGAACATTGAATATCTAAATATTAGGAGTTGGGATGCCTTGTTAAAGTTGTACCTGATAAAGCCATACTTGGAATAGTGTGTACAGTTCTGGTCACCCTCTTATAGAAAGGATATTATTAAACTGGAAAGGGTGCAGTAAAATTTTGCTAAGATGCTATCGGGACTTGATGGTTTGGGCTATAAGGAGAGGTTGGATGTACTGGGACTTTTTTCTCTAGAGCGTAGAAGGCTGAGGGGTGATCATGTAGCGGTCTATAAAATAAGGAAGGGCACAGATCAGCTTGATGGTTAATATCTTGTCCCGAAGGTAGGGGAGTCTAAAACTAGAGGGCATAGGTTTAAGGTGAGAGGGGAGAGATACAAAAGTGTTCAGTGGGCAATTTTTTCACACAGAGGGTGGTGAGTCTCTGGAACAAGCTGCCAGAGGTAGTTGTAGAGGTGGGTATAAAAATTTTGTCTTTCAAGAAGCATTTAGATATTTACATGGATAAGATGGATAAAGAAAGACATGGACCAAATGCAGGCAATTGGGATTAGCTTCGGGGTCTTTAAAAAACCAGTGGCATGGACAAGTTAGGCTGATGGGCCTGTTTCCATGCTGTAAACCACTATGACCCTGATGTGGAGATTCTGGTGTTGAACTGGGCACAGTAAGGCACCAGGCTAAAGCCAACATGTTTATGTGGAATTACGTATGTTTGGAACACTGTTCTTTCATCAGGTGAGTGACTCGATCTGATTCAGGTTGGTTTCTGCAAAACTACTATAGTTATACCATAACATTCTAGGTAAGTAAATCTCCCTTATGTACAGCCTCCTTCACCTTTCTCCAACAGCTAGCTATCAATGTCACTGTTAAATCGCTATCTCAGTACTATAGTTATGAACCTGTATTCCTGTATTAGGGATGGACAATAAATGTGACTGATACCAACAAGGTCCATATCCTGAGAATAAATAAATAAATAATAACTTTTTATTATTTGCCCTTACAAGACCATTCAGAATTTTAGATTTCCTTTAACTTCCTATGTTTCACTGAAAGTTAGCAATAACTTTTGAGCCCTTTTGCATCACCATAGCTTTTCACTCTGACCCATCTTTACAAAGTCAGGATTTTTATTCATTTGTGGGATGTGAGTGTCATTAGCTGACTAACATTTATTGCCCACCCCTAATTGCCCTTATTCAGGGGGAAGTTTAAGAGGCAACCACTTTGCTATGGCTCTGGAGTCACATGTAGGCCAGACCAGGTAAGGACAGCAGATTTCCTTCCCTAAAGGACAGTAATGAATCAAATGGGTTTTTACAACAATGGTTTCATGGTCATTAGTAGGTTCTTAATTCCAGATTTGTTTTTTATTGCATTCAAATTTCACCATCCACTGTGGCAGGATTTGATTCATCAACCGCACTTACAAGACAGTCCCGAACATCACCCAAGCACAACGCAAGGCCATCCGTGCTCTCAAGACCAACCGCAACATTGTCATCAAACCAGCAGACAAAGGAGGCGCCACCGTCATACTGAACAGAACGGACTACTGTGAAGAAGTGTACCGGCAACTAAACAATGAGAAACACTACAGACAGTTACCAGCAGATCCAACCAAAGAACACACTCGTCAACTCAACACTCTGTTCAAAACCTTTGATCTGGACCTTCAGAACACCCTCTGGGCTCTCATTCCACGTACTCCCCGCATTGGAGATCTCTACTGCCTCCCAAAGATACACAAGGCAAACATATTTGGCCGTCCCATCGTATCAGGCAATGGAACCCTGTGTGAGAACCTCTCCGGCTATATCGAGAGCATCCTGAAACCCATTGTACAAAGAACCCCCAGCTTTTGTCTTGACACTACGGACTTCCTACAGAAACTCAGCACACATGGAGCAGGGACATTCCTTGTCACAATGGATGTCTCGGCGCTCTACACCAACATCCCCCACGACGATGGTATTGCTACAACTGCCTCAGTACTCAATGCCAACAACTGCCAGTTTCCGGATGCAATTTTACAACTCATCCACTTCATCTTGGACCACAATGTCTTCACCTTCAACAATCAGCTTTTCATCCAGACACACGGAACCGCCATGGGGACCAAATTCGCACCTCAGTATGCCAACATCTTCATGCACAGGTTCGAACAAGACTTCTTCACCACACGAGATCTTCAACCAAGGTTATATACTAGATACATTGATGACATCTTTTTCCTTTGGACTCATGGTGAACAATCATTGAAACAACTGTATGATGATATCAACAAGTTCCATCCCACCATCAGACTCACCATGGACTATTCTCCAGAATCAGTTGCATTCTTGGACACACGCATCTCCATCAAGGACGGTCACCTCAGCACCTCACTGTACCGCAAACCGACAGACAACCTCACAATGCTCCACTTCTCCAGCTTCCACCCTAGACACGTTAAAGAAGCCATTCCCTATGGACAAGCCCTCCATATACACAGAATTTGCTCAGATGAAGAGGATCGTGACAGACACCTCCAAACGCTGAAGGATGCCCTCGTGAGAACAGGATATGGCGCTCGACTCATCGATCGACAGTTCCGACGTGCCACAACGATAAACCGCACTGACCTCCTCAGAAGACGAACACGGGACACGGTGGACAGAGTACCCTTTGTTGTCCAATACTTCCCTGGAGCGGAGAAGCTACGACATCTTCTCCAGAGTCTTCAACATATCATTGATGACGATGAACATCTCGCTAGGGCCATCCCCATCCCCCCACTTCTTGCTTTCAGACAACTGCACAACCTCAAACAGATCATTGTTCGCAGCAAACTACCCAACCTTCAGGAGAACAGTGACCACAATACCACACAACCCTGCCACAGCAACCTCTGCAAGACATGCCAGATCATAGACATGGACGACATCATCAAACGTGAGGATACCATTCACCAGGTACATGGTACATACTCTTGCAACTCGGCCAACGTTGTCTACCTAATACGTTGCAAGAAAGGATGTCCCGAAGCATGGTACATTGGGGAGACCATGCAGACACTACGACAGCGGATGAATGAGCATCGCTCAACAATCACCAGGCAAAACAGTTCCCTTCCTGTGGGCAAACACTTCAGCAGTCATGGGCATTCGGCCTCCGACCTGCGGGTAAATGTTCTTCAAGGGGGCTTTCGTGACACACGACAGCGCAGAGTCGCTGAGCAGAGACTGATAGCCAAGTTCCGCACACATGAGGACTGTCTTAATAGGGATCTTGGCTTCATGACACACTATCTGTAACCCCCGTAACTTGCCTGTGTTAGCAAAAAACCTCACTTACTGTGCTGTCTGGAGAAAATACACAATTCTCTAACCAATGCTCAGGATTCTCTTCACACACATTGTTAGCCACTTTAACACTTGAATAGCAGGTTAGATGTAAGGATTTGCATTCTAATCAGCAATCTGTGACTGACTGTGCTGATATGTGCTATTGCAGACCAGAACACTGCATTTGCCTGACTAAGACATAGAGTGTTGAAAGCTCACAATTTTACGATCAAATAAATCGGTTGGATTTAAAATTGGTGTTGCTAAATTCTTGCAGGATTTGAAACCAGGTCCCCAGAACACTAGTTGAGTTTCTGGGTTAATAGTCTATTGATAATACCACCAGGCCACTGTATTCCCACAATGGTATGTGAGTTGGAAGGAACTTGCAGTTGGTGCTGTCATAATGCATTTGCTTCTCCCTCTAGGTAATACTGAGTGCAAGTGTGGAAAAATGATGTTGAAGGACCCTTAGTGAGTTGCTGAATGCATCGTGTAGCATATACACATTGCTGCCACAGTGCACCGGTCATGGAGCAAGTGAATACTTAAAGCAATGGAGGGCCAATCTAGTGGTGCCAAACCTCTTTGGTGTTATTGTAGCCGCACTCATCAAGGCAAGGGAAGAGTGTTACATCAAATTCATTTTTTACTGACTGCTAAAGCAAGAACAATGGGATATAGAGACAAAATACTAGTGCGGCAACAATAATCTCTCCCTCAATTCACAAAACGAAGGAGATTGTCATTGACTTCAGGAAGCGTAAAGGAGAATGTGCTCTGTCTACATCAATGTGGACAAAGTAGGAAGGGTCAAAAGCTTCATGTTTTTAGATGTCCAGATCACCAACAACTTGTTCTAGTCCCCCTATACTGCCTCTATTTTCTCAGAAGATTAAGGAAATTTGGCTTGTCAGCTACAACTCTCACCAACTTTTACAGATGTGCCATGGAAGGCATTCTTTCTGATTGTATCACAGTTTGGTACGGCTCCTGCTCTGCCCAAGGCTGCAAGGCGCTACAAAAGGTTGTGAATATAGCCCAATCCATCTCATAAACCAACTTCCATCCATTGATCTGTCTACACTTCCCGCTGCCTTGGCAAAGCAGCCACATAATTAAGGATCCCACACACCCACACATTCTCTTTTCCACCTTCTTCCATCTGGAAAAAGGTACAAAAGTCTGAGGGTCACGTACCAATCGACTCAAGAACAGCTTCTTTCCTGCTGTTAAATGGACCTACCTTGCATTCAGTTGATCTTTGTCTACACCTTAGCTATGACTGTAACACTACATTCTGCACTCTCTCCTTTATTTCTCTATGAATGGTATGTTTTGTCTGTGTAGCACGCAAGAAACAATACTTTTCACTGTATATTAATAATGTGACATTAATAAATCAAATCAAATCAATGGGACATAAAGGTAGAATCCTCATGAGGAATGAAGAAGAAAGTTAAAAGAATTTTCTTAAAATGGAAGAGAATTGGAAACTGGAATGTTTTACTTATTTAATTAGCATCAAGATGTTAATCACTCCAGCATTGCTGGTCATGCTTTCAGCAATCTGGACAGTAATATTTGGAATTCCCGCCTGAAACCTCTTTCTCTTCCTTTCATCATTTTAAGATACTTCTTAAAACTCTCTTTGATCAAGCTTTCCATCATCTGAGCCTGATATGGCTTACCATCAAATTTTGTTGGATAGGGTCCCTCCAAATTGCCTTGCGATGGTTTACTGCATTACAGGGTGCTATATAAATATAGGTGGATGTTATCATTGACTTGGATTGGTTGAAAGGAAAGAATGTGGAAATGAATTGGCAGTGGCACAATGGGCCAGATGGCTGCTTCTGTGCTGTGTCATTCTATAATTCAATGCTACAGGAAGGCTGCAGGTAAATGTGAAAAGAAAGGTGTAATTGACAAGTTCCGGCGGGGGTGGGGAGAAGCGGCTAGGGTTAGTTTGCAACCTGTGCTATAATTTTAATGCTTCTTATAGATATCCATAAATAAAGTTTGGTGCCAAAAAAAACCATTAATCAAATTCTTGTTTGGGAAGTACAAAACTTGAATATGTTTTAAAAAAGAGATCTGTATTGCTGAAATTTACACTTGTTAGGGCAAATACAAGAATACCAAATTTTAAATGATTCCAACAGAAAAGAGTGCTGACTGGCAGGCAAGTTAACTGTGATTGGCTGAGGTGTTACAATGGAGAACCCCTCCCAATGGCTGATCGTATCCAGGTGTCATGTAGTTTTTGATTTGATTTGACTTGGTTTATTATTGTCACATATATTGGGGCACAGTGAAAAGTATTGCTTCTCGTGCGCTATACAGAAAAAAACATACCGTTCATTTAGTACATAGGGGAGAAGGAAAGGACAGGGTGCAGAAGATAATGCTGCAGTATCAGGGTAAAGAGAAAGGTGAGTGTAATATATGATAGGTCCATTCAAGTTTGACACACAGTGGCAGAATTACATTGCAAAAGATTTAAGTATTGTAGCCCCAATATTCCAGTCCATGCTGCCTGTCATCAAGAATTGCAGGAGCACAGAATTACTACTAAAGGATGAAAACATTATCACTCATGGACAAAAAATGAATCATTCATAGAATAACTGTAGCACTTCACTGTACACTGCCTAATTCTTGTTGAGATACAGAATGCAAAGTTACCGAGGTGGACAAGTTTCATATACTCCAACAAGGATCGCTTGTTGTCCCTCCAGTACTGCTGTAGATCACTGCTGTTTGGATACTTCACGCAGGAAAGCTCGAGAGTAACCTCCAGACACTGACCCCACACGTAGTTATAGTCTTGCATTCCCCCTACAGAAACACAAAAAGAAACAGAGTAAATCCTTCAGAGTGAGCACTAACTCAGGTATGCATCAGCCTCTTACTGCTTTGGTTTCTTCAGCAGGTTCCTTGGCAGACGTTCCTGCTGAATGTTTAAGGAGCGCCAAGTATATGGATTGGGCGACACAGCAGGATAAGTATTGACTTTGTGAAATTGCTTGAAATGGGCAATAGCAAGTTGGCAACCCGCTTTACATCTTTCCCGATATCATTGGAAGTCAACACAGCAAAGAATTGGGAGATGCGTAAAACAGACCATCGATTTACCATTACCCATCTTTCTCTATCACACAGGATTTAAGCACTGCCCATTAACCTCTAGCATTGGGATTATAGCATGGCTGCCTCACAGTGCCAGGGACCCGGATTCAATTCCCAGCTTTGGTGACTGTCTGTGTGGAGTCTGCACATTCTCCCTTCATCTGTGTGGGTTTCCTTGGGTGCTCCAGTTTCCTCCCACGTTCCAAAAAATGTGCTGGTTAGATGCATTGGCCATGCTAATTCTCCTAAACAGGCTCCGGAGTGTGGCAACTGGGGGATTTTCACAGTACCTTTATTGCAGTGTTGATGTAAGCCTACTTATGACTAATTAATAAATAATAATAATATAATCCAACCTTGACGAAGAATAAGCCAATTCTCTCTCTGACAGCTTAAGGTTTCTACCAGAAATAGAATCCCCACAGTGCAGAAGGAGGCCATTCAGCCCATTGAGTCTGCACTGACAACAATTCCATCCAGGTCCTAATCCTGCAACCCCACATATTTATCCTGCTAATTCCCCTGACACTAATGGTCAATTTAACACAGCTAATTGGACAATTAGGCTTGGACCCCACCACATTTATTCCTACATCACTGACTTACACTCACTGAATAAATCGATTTGAATTTTCTGTGAGATTGGCCCTGTAGATCACAGACAGTTTTTCCAGATCCCAGAGCTTCTGCTTTGCATTGACAGAATCAATTACTATTTTAATGACAGCCATTTCTCCTTAAAACTTGGAACTATTTTGTAGAATTTGAGAATTGAATCATTCAATAATTTGCATTAAACAAAGTGAATAACCCAGCAAACTGGGACCTGAGTGCCAAAAAAGCAATTAATTATCAAGTAAAGTTAATTGGGCCATGAACTTGAAAGCCAACTAGTTAATGAAAGGCATTCAATGCTGACCTTTCACCTCTGGGAGCTTGGTGTGAACCCAGATCAGCGTGTTGAGATGAGTTTCCTCAATCCGCTGGTTGAAAGGCAGCTACATAGAAAGACTTTAAATGGTCTCAGTCAGCTGGACAAGAGCCCACAGCACAAGAGTCTCAGTCACAGAGGGATGTGGGAAAAGTATTGTGCCGGTTTAGAGCAGGTGTTCTTCTGAGTTTAGGGGAAGGAACACATTGTGGGGACAAGATAGAGATAAAATTATTCTATATTTAACCGTGTTATACCTGATCCAAAAATGCTCATACTCAGAAAAGGAAAGTTTCCATTCATTAGCACTAACATTTCCATCCCAGGTGAGAAGAAGGGGCAAACTGCTTGCTACGCTCCAAAAACCTTTCAGTAATAATGCCAGAGGCCATTCTCACCAAATACTTTAACATCTTTGTTAAGCATCTCTAGGGCAGCAAAGCTTCACAAAATGTTGCAAAGTAGCTGTAACAACTTCAATCGACAATTGAGATGGGCTTGTTAAAATATGAATTCCCTGATTAAGGGTTAAATTGATAGGCCTTTTGCTTTGTAGGAGTGTCAGTCCCTCTGGGACTCCGAGTATAGATGGCTAACTGAAAGTGCTCTGTATGCTGTTGCCAATCTTGTCAATAAAGGGATTTTGGTGAAGGAACTTCTGCCTCTGAGGACGCATTACAGTAGCTTTTCTCTCCCACGTACCTTCCACTTTATACCAGGCTGCACCATTCGTAATGCCATCTGGAAAAGTGGATCCTGGGCAGGCATTAGCCTGTTGCATCTTCAGATGGTTCTGGGCATAAACCAGACTGATGTGCCTGAATCAACGATCCAAAATATAAACAAGAGTTAGAAGTGCTGCACGATACAGCCTTCAAGGAGAACAGCATTGCAATGAATATTTAAACCTTTAATCATTATCATACAATAAATATTCATGCTGGCACAACACTGCACAAAGCTGTAGGTGGAGGACACCTGCACTCAGATCTCACTCTCAGCAGGCGTTCATATCTCATCCAGACATTGAGTTCTTTATCTCGACTGATAAGACAGAGAATGGAGAAAAGCTGTGGCAGTCAAGAAAAAACAACTTAGACCATCATTTTGCACACTTGTGTTTGGCAGTGACAGAACTTGGGTAACTGAACCAGGCGGCACAGTGGCACAGTGGTTAGCACTGCTGCCTCACAGTGCCAGGGATCCAGATTCAATTCCTGGCTTGGGTCACTACCTGTGTGGAGTTTGCACATTCTCCCTGTGTCTGCGTTGATTTCTTCTGGGGTACTCCAAAGATGTGTGGATTAGGTGGATTGGCCATGCTAAATTGCCCCTTAGTGTCAGGGGCTAGCATGGTGTTATGGAGATAAGGCCAGGGTGGGATTCTGTTCAGTGCAGACCGATGGGCCAAATTGCCCCTTCTGCATTGTAGGATTCTATGAACTCCCATTGGCTAGTGATCAAAATTGACTAAGTTGATGTCCAAATTTTCATGTGTCAGTGCACACTCATGCTATTTTCTTGTTTCATTCATGATATGTGGATGTCACTGCATGGTCAGCATGTATTACTTGTCCTTAACAATTGTAATTACATGGTCAGTTCCGTAGAATCCCCACGATTGCAGAAGGAAGCCATTTGGCCCATTGACTTTCTGATAGAGCATCTTACCCAGGCCCACCCTTCTCTGTAACCCTACACATTTACATTGCTAATCATTGTAACCTCCACATCTTTTGCTACTAAGGGGCAATTTAGCATGTCCAATCCACCTAGCCAGCACATCTTAGGATTGTAGGAGGAAACCGGACTACGCGGAGGAAACCCACACAGCCAAGGGGAGTGTTTGAATCCAAACCAAAATCTGTACAGTATACTCATTACTAAAAATTAGCCTGTAAATCTTAAATTATTACAAATCTCTACTGGTCCATTTCTATTTAGATCAAACCTTCCTGTAAATTTTGAGATCCATAACCCTAGTTCCTTTCATTTGTTTGTAATGTATTTGAAGTTGGATTTACAAAGTCAACAATAGCCAACCTAATAATTTAATTTCTGGGAAAGTAAGAAATTCCAAAGCAGGAAAAGGCCATTCATCCCATCAAGTCCAATCTATTCAGAGTCCATGTAAGATTAGAAATCTACTTTAAGGCACATTGAGTTATCTGCTTTAACTGCCCTGAAAATAATCAAGTACTGTTATTGCTATCTCTGAAATTTTTCATTCTCTTTTTTAAAGAGATGCCTATTCAGTTCCCCTTGACAACCATCCATATCCTATTAGAGGTAGAGTGAAAACTATACTTTTCAAGAGTGGAGTCATTGCTAATGCTACACATGCAAGGTTTTATAAGGTGAGGATGTTTTAAACTGTCGCTTTTATTTCAAGGCAAAATGGGGCAATGAAGAGGGAATGTGATTCCATTAGTTCTGCCCATCAATACAACTATGTGACTTAGTTGCCATGGGGACTCAGGGCCCAGGTCATGTCCTATTGAAACCCAAGTGCCAGCTTTCATAAAGATAAAGCATTGATCCTATTTTTTTGTTGGCAGGATACTGAGATTTTGGAAAGAGAGCGAGTCCCAGAGACAGAAAGAGCGAGATGGAAACACCAGCTGTTGAGAACACTAGAAGGAAAGCCCACTGTCTGTTAGTCACCAGGCAGAACAGTGGTGGAAGCTGGTTTTCTGTTTAAAGAGAAGATATCTGCAGAGATTGAAGAACACTGGAAGATTTGTCCTGGCTTGTGTGGGCCTTGCTGCTGGAGCTTTTTCATAGGATCTCAAAAGATCGAGGGAAATAACTTTCAAGTGACATTGAAAATTATCACTCAGTGAGATGAGGAGAATTGAGCTTTTGAAAGGTAGGAATAATTTTGGACTGGTTTCTGTAAAGACTAGGTACTTGCAGAGAATTAACTTTTAATTAATGTAACATTTAATGCAGTATGGAATTTGTTCTTACATTCAGATATCTTTCTGTTGTTTATTGCATTGGTTGTCTACTAAGTCTTGTATAGTCAATGTTGCTTTTTGTTTGTTACAGTAAAGGTCTTAAAACATTAAATCTTATTCTGTATAAAGGCAAATTACTGCAGATGCTGGAATCTGAAACCAAAAGAGAAAATACTGGAAATTCTCAGCAGGTCGATTGAAAGCTCATGCTACCAAATAAACCTGTTGGACTTTAACCTGGTATTTGTGAGACTTCTTATTGAGCCCACCCCAGTCGAATGCCAGCATGACTTTCTGTACATTTAACTTCGGAAAATGCTCCAAGTTCTGGCTAAGGTTAAGTTTATTTATTACTGTCACAAGTAGGCTAATGGCTCTGTGCAAACTTGGAATGGAGGTTTCAGTCTGAAGCAGGTTAACTTGGGACACACCTGTTAGCTTGCATACATGAACACCCCGACCCCCACCATTGTCCAATGCTAAAAGCTGTCATTGAATTAACCCATCCTCAATTCAAGACTAGGATGGAGATGGGATGATTTTAACATTTTCCACACAGTTTCCCTCACCAGTTCTCTCGTCTGAATGCAATGAAATTCCCATGCGGCTTGTATACTCAAAGCCAGCAAGCCAACCTTTCCAAAGGATAGGGATCCAAAGGCTGATGTGCATTATGAATTGCTAATTAAATTAATCTATTATTATGCAGATAGAGCTCAAAATCTAGATGAGGTTTGTTTGAAATTCAATTTCTTTCCATTTTCATGAGGCTTTCAGGCCATGGTGCTTTCATACTCTTCATGATTATTTTGTTATGAATTAACAGGACAATTGGC
This sequence comes from Sphyrna mokarran, assembly GCA_024679065.1. Lineage (NCBI taxonomy): Eukaryota > Metazoa > Chordata > Chondrichthyes > Carcharhiniformes > Carcharhinidae > Sphyrna > Sphyrna mokarran. The sequence continues at coordinate 12,281,007 of JAGIQG010000022.1, forward strand.
TCATTTCCATATTTATAGATAAGACTGGGTGGAAGTTCAAGGCTCTATTTCCACAATATCAAAAGCGTTGTCTTCAGGATAGATATCGACATCAATATGCAACACGGGTTCTATGCCGAGTTACTGCTTTATTCAGCTCTTCCTATCTGAATCCATCCATCTATTTACTAGCCCATTGGTGAATTGGTCTTGCCATCTATCTGGGAATGTGTCTTTTGATTTATATCAATCTGGTTTTCTCCCCTGTCTTTGCCTCTTTATCTACAAACTTGGATTTGTTTTTCACTAAAGGTGAAGCCATCCCTTCAGCTGATTCCCCCTTTTCACTTATACAAGCCAATCCTCATTAACTCGAGGCAAATCACATCTTGCTCCCCTGAGTCCATTCCCACTTAAAGTGCAGACCCCATGCTGATTGCAGCTCCATCACATACACAGCTTACTTCTACATTCATGTCTGCTATGATTCTCATCAATTTTTGCAGTTGCACCATTGAAAGCATCCTTTCTGGATGTATCAGAGCTTGGTTTGGCTCCTGCTCTGCCCAAGACTGCAAGAAATTAGTAAGGGTGGTGAACGTAGCTCAATCTACCATGTAAATCATCCTCCCACCCATTGACTCCGTCTACATTTCCTGCTGCCTCAGATATGCAGCCAGCATAATCAAGGGCCCCACACACCACCAACATACTCTCTTCCATCAAGAAAAAGAAACAAAAGGCCAAGGTCAAGTACCAACCGACAGAAGAACAGCTTCCTCCCTATTGCCATCTGACTTCTGAATGGACCTACCTCATATTAAGCTGATCTTTCTCTCCACCCTAGCTACGACTGTAACACAACATTCTGCACCCTCTCCTTTCCTTCTTCCCTATGTACTTTATGAATAGTATGCTTTGGGAATCGTCCAAGAAAACAGTACTTTTCATTGTATACCAATACATGCGACAACAATAAATCAAATCAAATCAAATTGAGGCAAAGAGGTGTTATTATTCACACGTGAGGCAGGCTCTTTGTGATGGCCCACACGGTGGAATATATGGCCAACATTCATTGCCTGATCTCAGACATGAAGACTGTCCTCATTACATGAGATACCAGAAGCTTCAGTGTTTACTTTTCTCTTATTTATTCATTTGTAGGACATGGGTATCATTGGGTGACCAGCATTTATTACACATCCCTAATTGCTCTTATTCAGGGGGCAGTTGAGAGTCAACCCCACATTGCTGTGACTCTGGGGTCACATGTCGGCCAGATCGGGTAAGGACGGATGGATTTCCTTCCCTAAAGGTCAGTAGTGAACCAGGTGGGTTTTTCCCAACGATTGACAATGGTTGTCAGCAGATTCTTAATTCCAGATATTTTTCAAATCAAATCTTCTGTTGGCTGGATTCGAACCCAGGTCTCAAGAATGTTAGCTGAATTTCTGGATTAATAGTCTGGTGATAATACCACTAGGCCATCGCCTCCCTTAATAGTAATTGTATCCCAAGGTTGACCACGTATTCAGAAAGGCAGAATACAGAAAAACTAAGTTGTTTCTAAGTTTAATGACTCGAACCAGTTGCCCAATGCCAAGAGATCCCGTAACACATAGCTGACCCATTACTAAAATGTTGGCATGTGCCACAAGAAAAATTTATTTGTTTCCAAACCCAATGCGTTACCCTGGAGACAACAATAAAATTAATGTCCAGTAAAGAATTCTGATTTATTCTTGTTATAATTTATTTAGTACTAACTGTCCCGGTAGCTTAATTACTTTGAATATAAAATTATAATTTAATTGGTTCACCAGTTTCAGCAGGAACTCTATTCTTTTTTTAAGATCTGGCAGGTAGTCATAAGTAGCTATTTGATGATTTAATGCTTTCAGGTATTGCTGTGAACTTAGGTGCTGTGATTTGGGCACGGCTCACATACATTTCTTTTGGCTTCAATTATTTTTCAGATAACCGATAATTTAATTTTGGAGTTTACAGCAGGAGAATTTTAAGTGTTTTGCTGATTTCCTACTTCTCACATCTCCTCCAGACATTCCTCCCGTGCCAGTCTGCAGATCCAGTAAGAAGTCTCACAACAGGTTAAAGTCCAACAGGTTTATTTGGTAGCAAATGCCACTAGCTTTCAGAGCGCTGCCCCTTCATCAGGTGACTTGAGCCCAGTTGCCCAATGCTGCTCCTTCATCAAGTGATTCATCTGACGAAGGAGTGGCACTCTGAAAGCTAGTGGCATTTGTGACCAAATAAACCTTTTGGACTTTCAATTTGGTGTCGTGAGACTTCTTACTGTGCCCACCCCGGTCCAATGCTGGCATCTCCACATCAGGCCTGCTGATCCAAAGAGCACAATGGCAGAGATGTTCAACAGCAACTGAGTGCAAGACCAGCACTGCAATTCATCATGTTAGACCCCTAACTGCCCTATTTGTGTGGGGTGGACTGGAGCCAGCGCTGTAGGATTTTGGTTTATATCTTCCTCAGGAATTAGAAATATCAGAATATTGCGCTAGAAGTGTGGTTTTCAATTAGGGCACTGCAGTGATGTTAAAACTCAGGGCTCGATGGGCGGGATGAGTCGGTAAGATCGCCAGAGAGCCAGAAAATTAGGTTTGTTATTTCCCGCCTCTCATGATCTTATCGGCACCAGATATCCAGTGACATCAGCTTTGCAACCAGAAAGAATTTTCCCATCCCTCCCGCCACAGGAATTGTAGTGGGCCCGACAGGACCGTGGAAAGGATTTTCCAGTCTTAGGGTGAGCGCGGCTGGAGAATCTCACCCACAATGGTTTGGCCTCAACCACTTTTTGTGGTAGCGAATTCCACACACAGGTTGACCACTCTCTGAGTGAAGAAAGATTACAGCAGCTGTAGATTTTCTTAATGGAAGAACATTTTAGAGTAGGAATGTCATTCTTATTGTCACAAGCACATCCAGTTGTGGGAGAACCTATCAAAGGAAAGTCTTTGGTGGACTATGTGAAAAGATATCATTTTGTCTTATACAATTTCAAGATACATAGCAGATTCTGCTCATATTATAAACTCCAGACAGACATTGGCATTGAGTTTAAACGTGCCGCTATAGATGCCAGGATGATGTAGCTGTCCTGTGTATGGCCAGGATCTTCCTGCCTTCCCCTTCCCTCACCCACCCCCGACCTGCAGTGGGTTTTTCCATGCTGGAGGTGGCGAGCCATTGGCTGCTTCCAGTCCCACTGATGTCTATAGACTTTTGCATGGTTGCCATCCCTGTCCCTGGGGACACACTGCCAGCAGGACAGACCAAAGAATCTTGCCCTAGCAGTGGGAACACTTAGATGTAGGCCATTCGACCCCTTCAGGGCTGCTGTACCATTCAATAAGATGACTAATCAGTGATGAAACCCATGTAGTTTGTCTGTCTCAAGTTTTCTTAAACTCGTAAACCCTGGTGTATTTGGTGCAACTCTGACTGAGATCCTTAACTCCCAGTGACACAACTCTGAACATTTCACCTGAAGATGTCGTCATCTGGAGATCTGCTGTACCGTTCTTCCGCAGTGAGATTCTGGTAAGGAATGTCTTGGAATTCTGTGAGGAAGAGCGTGCACACAACAGATTAGCAAAGGACCAAAGCAGGAAGTACACAAAGCAAACAATTAACTTAATGATGTAAAGGAAGGACTAAAGGGCAGAGAAATGGGGTCATAGCAGAATTCATTGAATCTTTCCAGTGCAGATGGAGGCCATTCAGTCCATTGAGTCTGCACTGACAACAATCCCACCCAGGCCCTATCCCCATAACCCCACAAATTTACCCCACTAATCATCTTGGCATTAAGGGGCAATTTAGTATGGCCAATCAACCTAACCCACACACCTTTGGATTGTGGGAGGAAAGTGGGGCACCCGGAGGAAACCAACGCAGACACGGGGAGAACATGCAGACTCTGCACAGTGGCCATTGTGCCACTCACAGTAAACAACTTCTTCTGCATTTGACTTACCTCATCATTATACAGCACATTATTACATTTCTCTCTGAAACATCTTTGAGTGTTTTGCATAAAGTGTGATGATTATTATCGCACCAAGTAAATGACTTCTTTGGGTGGCATGGTAGTGAATACTGCTGCCTCACAGCACCAGGGACCTGGGTTCAATTCCAGCCTCAGGTCAGGGTGTGTGTGGAACCTGCACATTCTCCCCGTGTCTGCATGGGTTTCCTCCAGGTGTTCCAGTTTTTTTCCGCACAATCCAAAGAAGTGTGTTTTTGGTTTATTGGCCATGCTAAATTGCCCCTTTGTGTCAGGAGGATTAATGGGGTACATACATGGGATTACAGGGATAGGACCTAGGTGGGATTGTTGTTGGTGCAGACTTGATGGGCTGATTGACCTCCCTCTACACTGTAGGGATTCTGTGATTCTGTGATATGAGGAACAGTGATGAGTTTATGTGTTTCTAATGGTGTCGATTGAGAGGAGACCTGCTGGCCAGGGGTGTGATTTTCAGCAGTGTTCACCTCAAGACCAGAAAATTCCACCCAAGATCAATGCACCTTGGCATGGTCCTATCGCACCCACTACAGTTCCCGTGGTGAACGGGACAGGAAAACTCCACTCAGACATTCTGCTATGAGCTGCTTGATATTCAACTAACCACTGAATTAAGGCCTTCCTGCCTTATCCATGGAATGGAGCATTCTTTCCATAGAATCATAGAATCCATATAGTACTGAAGGAGGCCATTCGGCCTATTGAGTCTGCACTGACCACAATCCCGTCCAAGGCCCTTTTCTCGCAACCCCACACGCTTACCCCATCAATTCCCCGACACTAAGGGCCAATTTAACATGGCTAATCCACCTAATCCAGCACATCTTTGGAGTGTGGGTGGAAACCGGAGCACCCAGAAAAAAACCCATGCAGAGGCAGAGAGAATGAGCTGAGAGTGACCGAAGAATTGAACCAGGGTCCCTGACATTGTGAGGCAGCAGTGCTAACCACTAAAAATTGGAAAATAACACTTGGGAACAATGTAAAACAAGTTGATGATTCACCATCAGCCATATTGCACCATCACACAAACATCAAACTCTGATTGAGAGTTGTTTTAAGACTTGTGGGACAACAATTTTACAATTAAAGCAGGATTATGTATGGCAGAGATCTGAAGATCTTTATTCTACATTTGCTTTGTGCGCACCCGTAATATATTTGAACTCTATGCACTTCTTTTTTGATCTTCAGTCCTTTGTACTGTGGTACAGAGAGAGTTGGTACTCACAGCAGTCTGTAGACAGTCGTGATCAAACTCTGTATGGATGGAATTAATGCTTCATAAAATGACTTATTTTTATGTAACTTTATAGCTAAGATGCCACGGTGCATGAGCTTTCAAACACTCTGTGTTATTACATTTCCTGTAATTTTAAACAGCTATTAATCAATGTTACATCTTTCTGGCTTCTCTGATCTGGGTTATACTGGCATGGTTGGCAATTATTTCCCTATTTCCCGATTGCCCTTTGAAGGTGGGAAGGGACCATTCCCTTGAGCTGTTGCCTCCCTAGGTGCAGGGTAGGGAATGCCAGCATTCCGACTCAGCCTTGATGATGGAAAGCTGGTGTGGGTCTGAATGAGGATGGCACATTTTGGGATGGTGATCCCAGGATATGGCTGCCCTGTTCTTCGAGGGAGAGGTCACTGGGCTGGGTTAATTGCTCCTAAAATAGCAAGGTAGAGCCACACAAACTCATTAACCTTCGCCCTCTCGCACGGCGCGCGGTGGTTTCTAGACTTGTACAACAAATTGTTTCACTTTGAGTTCATTGCTCAGGCAAATTGGCTCTCATTGGATAGCAGCCAGTCAGTCTCCTCTCACCCTTCCATCTAAGGGACCACAAGTGACAATAAACAAACTGAATTCCAATAAATCCATAACTCATTTGCCCAGTTATTTTGTACTTGAATCAAAATTGTGCTTGGATCATGGTCTTTGCAATCTGCACAAATCATTTATCATTCCAGGAGCAATTCACTCTAATTAAGAAGTGGGAGCACTTAAGAAAACCACAAATTTTACAAAACATCAGTGCACTATTTACTGGGGCTTTTTAGGTTTATGTCTAGGGGATATCTGACAGTGTCTGGCTGTACCCTGTAGAATGGTTACAGACAGGATCATTTTGGGATGTTTGCTTTCAGATAGGATTGTTAGGTTCAGATTGGGAATTCTGGTTAACGGGATGGGTTTTGGTTTAATGAAGCGCCGGGTTCAGATTGAGAGTTATCTCTCTCTCTCTCTCTGTTCCCCTGATCAGGCCCACAGAATGTGAATCACCACACATCCTGGCTGAGCTAACGCTGTGGTGATGCCTCGCGTACGTCACTTGGCATGAAGAAGTATCAAAATGGCTGAAGCCTTGTGTGGGAAATAAGTCTGCATTCCTGTCCTTGTTGTCTTAGTGAATAAACAACCTGTTTTGATGCTTATTGTGATAAAAAAGAGTTATTTCTCTAACTCTGGTATGCTATGTTAGTTGACCTTTTCCAATAGCAGCAGAGATCTATCATTGTTCTCAGTGTCTTCATTAATGTTTCCTGTCACAAACTGTGTGTGTATGTGTGTATACATATGTGAGTCTGAGTATGTATATGTGCGAGTGTGTATGTGTGTGTATATATATGTGTGTGCATATGTGTGTGTTTTTGCATGTCTGTATGTGTGTGTATGTGTGTATGTGAAAGTGTGAGTGTGTACATGTGTGTGTATGTTTGTGTGACTGTATATGTATGTGTGAGTGTATATGTGTGTGTGAGTGTGGATGTGTGTGTAAGTGTGAGTGTGTACATGTGTGAGTGTGTATGTGTGTGACTGTGTATGTATGTGTGAGTATATATGTGTCTGCGAGTGTGGGTGTGTGTGTGAGTGTTATTGTCTGTGTGTGTGTGTGTGTTTTTCTGTGTGTGTGTCTATGTGTGTGAGTACATGTGTGTATGTATTTTGATTTGATTTATTATTGTCAAATACATTACTGCACAGTGAAAAGCATTATTTCTTGCATGCTAAACAAAGCATACTGCATGGTAGGACAGTTGTTAACACTGTTGTCTCACAGCACCGGGGACCCAGGTTCATATTCCCAGCTTGGGTCACAGTCTAAGTGGAGTTTGCACATTTGCCCCGTCTGTGTGACTTACCTCTGTGTGTTCTGGTTTCCTCCCACCATCTAAAGATATGCGTGTTAGGTGGATTGGCTATGCTAAATTTCCCCTTAGTGTCAGGCGGACTAGCTAGGATAAATGCATGGGGTTGTGGGAATAGGGTCTGGGTGAAATTGTGGTCAGTGCAGACTCAATGGGCCAAATGGTCTCCTTCTGCATTGTGGGATTCTATGACTCTATGACATTGTATATAGAGAGGGAAAGCAGGGAGTGCAGAATGTAGTGTTACATTCATAGCTGGCGTGTAGAGAAAGATCAACTTAGTACGAGGCAGGTCCATTCAAAAGTCTGATGGCAATAAGGAAGAAACTGTTTTTGAGACAATTGGTATCTGACCTCAGACTTTTGCATTTTTTTCTCAATGGAAGAAGGTAAAACAGAGAATGTCCAGGTTGCATGGGGTCCTTAATTATGCTGGCTGCTTTTTTGAGGCAGTGGGAAGTGTAGACCGTATCAACAGATGGGAGGCTGGGTTTGCGTGAAAGACTGAGCTTCATTCACGACTCTTTGTAGTTCCTTGCAGTCTTGGGCACAGCAGGAGCCATACCAAGCTGTGAAACAACCAGAAAGGATTCTTGCTATGGTGCATTTGTAGAAGTTAGTGAAAATTGTAGCTGACATGCCAAATTTCCTTAGTCTGCTGAGAAAGCAGAAGTGTTGTTAGACTTTCTTAACTATAGTGTTGGCATGGAGGGGCCAGGACAAGTTATTGGTGATCTAGACATCTAAAAACTTGAAGCTCTTAATCATTTTTACTTTGCCCCATTGATGTAGACAGGACCATGTTCTCCTTTACACTTCCTGAAGTTGATGACAATTTCCTTTGTTTTGTTGATATTGAGGGAGAGGTTATTGTCTTTGCACGAGTTCACCAGATTTTCTATCTCTTTTCTGCACTCTCTCTTCATTGTTTGAGATCTGACCCACTAAGGTCGTATCATCAGCAAACTTGAAATCGAGCTGGAGGGGAATTAGGCCATATAGTCAGAGGTGTATAAAGAATATAGTAAAGGCTGAGAACACAGCCTTTTGGGGCACCGGTATTGAGGATGATCATGGAGAGGAGGTGTTGTTGTCTATCCTTAATGATTGTGATGTGTGGGTTAAGAAGTTCAGAATCCATTCACAAAGGGAGGTGCTGAGGCCCAGGCCACACAGTTTGGAGATAAGTCTCATAGGAATAATGGTATTGAAGGCTGAGCTGTAGTCAATAAATAGGAGTCTGACATAAATGTCTTTGTTATCTAGGTGTTCCAAAGTTGAGATTAGGGCCAGGAAAATGGATCCAGGCAGTCTAGGAGGCAGGAATAGATTTGTGCCATGACTAACTTTCTGAAGTACTTCATAATGATTGATGTCAGAGCCACCAAACAATAGTCATTAAAGCATGCTGCCTGACATTTCTTAATTATTTGTGTGTGTGTGTGAGTGTGTGTTTGTGTGTGTGTGTGTGTGTGCGTGTTTATGAATGTGTGCGGGTGTTAGTGAATGTGTCTGTGTGTGTGTGTAAATGTGTGTGTGTGTGCGCACGCGCGCACCAGTGATGTACACATATGTGTGTGTGTGTGTATGTGAGATTGTGTATGTGAGATTGTGTATGTGTATGTGAGTCTGTGCATGAGTACTTATGTGTAACAGCATGAATGCATGTACAAGTGAATATGAGATTGTGTATGTGAGAGTGTGAGAGTGTGAGAGAGAATGTGTGTGCACGTGTGTGTGAGAATACATGTGTGAGAGAGTGTGTGAATATGCGTGAGTATGTATGTGTGCCAGAGAGTGTGTGTGTATGTATGTGTGTGTGTGTGTATTAGTGAATGTGTGTGTGAGTATGTGTGTATGTGTGAGAGAGAGAGTGAGAGAGTGTGTGTATGTGAGAGCGTGAGAGTGTGTGAGTATAAGTATGTATGTGTGTGCATGTGCATGTGACTGTTATTGCTTAAAGTCTATAGTTGTAGCATGGTGCACAGTGGTTCACACTGCTGCCTCATAGCTCCAGGAATATTTGGATCATAACAAGAACAGAAACTCTGACTGTAGTCATTGCAAAAGTATGATTTTACATGAGGTTATATGAGCATTGTACTCAGGATGTCTTGCCACTCGTTTTTGGCACTCACTGGGCGGTAGGTTGTCATAAGCATAATTTGCAACCAAGGCTCCTCCATGAAGGCTTCCAGACAGGATGAAGGGAAGGTCCTGTAACCAATTCATCACAGCTCGAGTCTCATTCTGAATGACAGGACTGTAGGCCTCAATCAGTCCATCAGGGAAGTTTCTGTTCAAGTCCACCCCATTGGCATTAGTTCTGGAAAATGGTTAACACTGGAGATCAGGAAATATTCCAAAACCCACACGGTTACTTAAGATGAAATCATAAATCTGAAATTTGCTCTGGCCAAAAGCAAAGCTGCTAATAAACAACCCACAGCTAACTAAGCAGTCACTTACTTTGTACTTGGAATTGAAAAGTTACTGTGCTTTAATGATTGACAATGCTCATTATCCACTCTGTATTTATCATTGACAAGCTTTGTCCATACCGTACTCCTGTAACTGACAGGCCTCATTACTAACTTTGCGAAGTAAATGACAAGACTCAGTACTTTCTTCCTGACAGGACATCTACTCCTACACGTCTGTACTTGCGAGGGCTTCTAGCTTGGCAATTGATGTTACAGTGATAAGTATTTGGAAATGACAAAACCCAGCACTTATCAGAGCTAATAACATGACGCCAGTGTTGTCAGGAAGTCTCATCATAATATGGGTGGCATCTCTGGGCCAGAAGCTCTGGGTTTGAGAACCATCCCAGGACCTGATGCCCAAGGAAGTTGCTTTTGTGGCGCAATCAAATGGCAAAATCCTTCTGACACACTATTTAAGTTTGAAGTTTATTTATTCGTCACAAGTAGGTTTCCATCAACACTGCAATGAAGTTACTGTGAAAATCCTCGAGTTGACACACTCCGTTCGGGAACACTGAGAGAGAATTTAGCATGGCCAATGCGCTTAACCATCACGTCTTTGAGCTTTGTTCTTTGTCTTTCAGATAATTAATTGGCAGGCAGTTATGAGTGGGAGGGGCTCCTGGTCAGCCATGTTTGGTGCTGAGTGGCCATTCTCAAGTTATAAGCTTCTGACGACAGGTGAGTGACCTGTCCCAGGAACAACCTCACTACAGGAACAGGTAAAAATCTGCCTGGTGCATCACGAGGTGCAGGAAGAGAAATAACTACAACAACCAGTGTTGTCCAGGTACTAGTCAGCCAATCCCTGACAGTAGCATGTCCTTGGAAATCATTTCTGGCACTCTGGTCCTGGAATGAAGGTCTGTCCATAGAATCATAGAACTCCTACAGTGCAGAAGGAGGCCATTCAGCCCATCATGTCTGTACCAAGCACAATTCCATTCAGGCTCTATTCCTCAAACCCCACATATTTAACCTGCTAACCCCCCTGACACTAGAATCAATTTAACGTGGCCAATCCACCAAACCCACACACCTTTGGAGTGTGGGAGGAAACCGGAGCACCCGGAGGAAACCCACTGAGGCACGGGGGAATGTGTGGACTCCACACAAAGAGGGACCCGAGGGCATAGTTGCTTCAGTGCCAGCTGGGTAAAGGATACACTGGGCACTGGGCACGTTGGTAAGGGTGTAATAGGAATGGGTGGGGAGAGGGAGGTACCAGGAGGTACTAACCAGGAATATTTAGGTTTTTTTTCTGAAAATTGCAGCTATATCCGTATCACCCATGTCAAGCAACAAAAATGTTTATTTATTCGTCACAAGTAAGACTTACATTAACTCTGCAATGAAGTTACTATCAAATTCCCCTAGTTGCCACGCCTCAGTGCCTGTTGGGTACACAGAAGGAAAATTTAGCATGGCCAATGCACCTAACCTTCATGTCATTTGGACTACTGGAGAAAACCAGTGCACCCGGAAGAAACCCATACAGACATGGGGAGAACGTACAAACTCTGCACACACAGTGACCCAAGTTGGGAATTGAACCTGGGTCCCTGGCACTATGAGGTAGCAGTTGTTAGCATCTCTGTGCATGTTAGAAGCCTTGCACATAGTTCACGCTGAGTTGACGTGTATTTATGGGATTCTGCAGACTGTTCGATTCTACACTTGATCATTATGGGAAGTTGGTGCTCCATGCATTTCGGTTAATCAGACACCTTGCATCAGATTCGTAGAGTCATAGAGATTTACTTCGGTCCAATTTGTCCATGCTGTCCATTTTCTTAAAACGCTAAGCTAATCCCAATTACCCGCATTTGGCCCATATCCCTCTATACCCATTGTACCCATGTAACTATCTAAATACTTTTTAAAAGATAAAATTTTACCCACTTCTACAACTACCTCTGGCAGCTTGTTCCAGACCTCACCACCCTCTGTGTGAAAAAAATGCCCTCTGGACACTCTCCTCTCACCTTAAACCTATGTCCTCTCATTTTAGACTCCCGTACTTTTGGAAAAGAAATTGACTATCTACGTTGTCTATGGCCCTATAGACCTCTATGAAGTCACCTCTCAGCCTTCTATGCTTCAGAGGGTAAAGTCCCAGTCTATTCAGCCTCTCCTTGTATCTCAATCCATCAAGTCCCAGTATCATTCTAGTAAACCTGCACTCTTTCTAGTTTAATAATATCCTTTCTATAATAGGGTGACCAGAATTGCACATAGTATTCCAAGTGTGGCCTTTCCAATGTCTTAAACAACTTTAACGAGATGTCCCAACTCCTGTATTCAATGTTCTCATCAATGAAACCAATCATGCCAAATGTCTTCTTCACCACTCTGTCCACCTATGACTCCATTTTCAAGGAGCTATGGACATGTACCCCTAGATCTCTTTGTTCTATAACTCTCCCCAACACCCTACCACTAACTAAGTCCTGCCCTGGTTCAATCTACTGAAATGCATCACCTCGCAGTTGTCTAAATTAAACTCCATCTGCCAAAGGGTTTCAGCCCCACTGACTGGCTTGTAATTGCTGGATTTAATCCATTTTTCAACAACGTTATAATATTTGCAATTCTCTAGGCCTCTGGCACAAATCAAGTAATCTCTGGAGTATTGGAGGATTATGGCCAGTAACTCCAGAATTTCTAGCCTTATTTGCTTCAGCAACCTTGTATGGAGACCATCTGGTCCTGGTGACTTATCATATTAAAGTATAGCCAGACTTTCTATTTTAGCTTCTTTATTAATTTTAATCCATTCTGTACTTTAACTACTTTCTCTTTTATTATGACTTCAATAGCATCCTTTCCCTCAGTATAGACAGATTCAAATTGTTTACTTTTCATCTCAATCTCTATATTAATGTCCCCATTTTGGTTCCCAATTGCCCTCCATCTCTCCTCTTACCATCCTTTTTCCATGTATATGCCAATAGAATACTTCTGGATTAATTTTTAGGTTATCTGCTAATATCTACTCATACCCTCTCTTTGTCTCTTTCATTTTTTTTTCACTCTCCCTTTGAAATGTTCTGTGCGTGGCATGGTCGTCATTTGTTTAAACCTTCTGCAATTTTGTCATAGCACAACATAGGAAATCTTGCCATAACAACACTCATCTAATAAACCCCTATGCATTTACCATAGTGAGAACTGTAAAGCTATGGAAAGAGGTGCAATAATGTGAGCCAAAATAGCTCAGATGGGAGAGTGTTAGACTACAGACCTAAAGATCCCTCGTTCAATCCTGTGTTTCTGCCTGAGGCCACATACTGGCTTTTCTCTCTCTCTCTGCTAATTTGCACCATTTTTATGGTAGTGTAGTGATTAGCACTGCTGTCTCACAGCTCCAGGGACCTAGGTTCAATTCCAGCCTCAGGTGATTGTCTGTGTGAAGTTTGCACATTCTCGCCATGCCTGCGTGGGTTTCCTCTGGGTGCTCTGGTTTCCTCCCACACTCTGAAGATGTGCAGTTTAGGTGGATTGGCCATGGTAAATGTGCAGGGATAGCGCAGAGAGGAGGGACTGGGTTACTTGCTCTTTCAGACAGTTGGTGCAGACACGATCAGCTGAATAGCCTCTTTCTTTACTGTAAGGATTCTACAGTTCACTGTGGTCAGCACTGCTGTCTCACAGAGCCAGGGAAATAGATGCAATTCCAGGCTTAGGTCACTGTCTCCCTGTATCTGCATGAGTTTTCTCCGGGTGCTCCGGTTTCCTCCCACAGTCCAAAGATGTGCTGGTTAGGTGCGTTGGTCATGCTAAATTCTCCCTCAGTGTACCCGAACAGGTGCCTGAATGTGACGACGAGGGGATTTTCACAGTGACTTCATTGCAATGTTAATGTTAGCCTACTTGTGACACTAATAACTAAACATTTAGACTTCATAGACATCAATTGTTTAATCCATTTGGATTTTGTAATCCATTACTAATGGAAAAGCCAGGTTTAGTCAAGGCTCAGATTTGAAGCAAAAATTGGGGCATTAACATGAAACATAAATTTATCATTACACAAAAGAATATCTTTTGTAGTTGGTGCCTTCTTCCAATTCCAGCACATTGAAATATGAATAATGATCAATAAGGTCTAACAATCAGAAGGTGCGTTTGTTACATTCTCATCTGATTCACAAATAACCTTTAGGGAAGGAAATCTGCCATCCTTACTGTTCCACATGTGACTCCAGTTCCACAACAATAGCTGCCCTCTGAAATGGCCAAGAAAACCACCCAGTTGTACCTACACCACAGAGACTGGCGGCTCAGGAAGATGGCTCTTCAGTACCTTCCCAACAACAATTAGAGATGGGTGATAAACGCTGTCTTTGCTCACAGCCCAGTGTGGTAGCGTGGTCAAGCAGTCTAAGGTGCTGGATTAAGGCTCCAGTATTCTTTGGGGGCAAGGTTTAAATCTCACCATTGCCAGAAGTGCCTTGAGTTTTGGCCCACAGTGGTTAGCACTGCTGCCTTGCAGTGCCAGGGACCCGGGTTCAATCCCAGCCTCGAGTCACAACCTGTGTGGAGTTTGCACATTCTCCCTGTGTCTGCGTGGGTTTCCTCTGAGTGCTCTGATTTCCTCCCGGAATCCAAAGATATGCAGGTTAGGTTGATTGGCCATGCTAAATTGCCCCTTAGTGTCAGAGAATTAACAGGATAAATACGTGGGGTTATAGGGCCTACATGGGATTGTTGTTGGTGCAGTCTTGATGGACTGAGTGGCCTCAGGAGTCTATGATTAAATATAAAAAGCAGCATCGACCAAACTACATCACTCCCAGGACAAATATAATTGCTTTCAGCTTTTGTTTATACAACAGACTCTGGCTTGCTCTAGTTTTTTTGTGTCTATTTAACACTAATGTTGTATTTGATGGTAAATACATTTTTAAGAATACAGTCATCAGAATCTTCAGGGAGGGAATATTAGGAGTAAACAGAAAAAAAAACTGATTGAGATTAGATTCTATTCAATCTTCAAACTCTGAGTCTGAACATGGGGACAAGTCTGAATTAACTACAGTCACACTTTAGATAACAACTGAAGACACAGTTCATCATGGGGCAGCACAGTGGTAGCACTGCTGCCTCATAGCTCCAGGGACTTGGGTTCAATTACAGCTTTGGGAGACTGCTCGCATGGGGCTTGGGTGAGATCATTGTTGGTGCAGATTTGATGGGCTGAATGCCCTCCTTCTGCACGGGAGGGATGCTATAGGAAGTCTAAAATTAGAGGGCTTAGGTTTAAGGTGAGAGGGGAGAAATACAAAAATGTCCAGAGGGGCAACTTTTTCTCACAGTGGGTGGTGAGTGTCTGGAATGAGCTGCCAGAATTGGTAGTAGAGGTGGGTACAATTTTATATTTTAAAAAGTATTTAGATAGTTACATGAGTAATATGACTATCAAGGGATATGACCAAATGTGGACAATTGGGACCAACTTAGTCATTAAAAAAACAGTGACATGGACAAGTTGAGCTGAAGGACCTGTTTCCATGCTGTAAACCTCTGTGACTCTACCCCTTGTCAGTTTCTGCTCTGCTCTCTTTCTCTTCTCTGACTAATTCTACCTGCGGTGCTCTAACCCTGTATTGATGACTTTACCTTCCTTTGAGGCCACTCTTGTCTCCTTCCTCAGCAATGTGATTTCCGTCAGGGTTCATGGAAACCATGATGTGCACCCGTGTGTGCTTCAGGTAAAGGGTGAGGTTGGGATCATTTCCATAGGAAGCCACCAGGTGGAAAATGAGGTGAATTAACATTTCACGGCCCACGACCTTAACAAAAGTGAAACAGATTTGACATGGAGAGGCAATACCAACTTTGCAGCAACTCCTTCCAGAGCAGACATTGTTTTATATCAGTATAGACAATAAAAACAAGCTGCAAATACTCAGCAAGTCAGTCAACGTCTATGTAGAGAGAAACGCAGTTATTAGGTAGAATTGCCCCTTTTTTTGGCAAAGTGTTGTGTTGTACCACAGAGTTCATGCTCTGCACTGTGATGGAGAACAGGGAATGGAGGAAATAATCAAAAGGGAAGATCTGTGATAGGACAGAAAGTGGGAGAGATTGACGGCAAAGCAGAAGGGTTGATGGGACAAATAAAGAATCATAAAATGTGTCTTGGGGAAATGTTCATGGGAGAATGCAGAATTATAAACCAAAGACAAGAATAAAAAACAAAGTTTTAAAATGGGTGCAGAGGCCTTGATATGAAATTCTGAACTCAACGTTGAGTCTGGAATGTGCAATGAAAATACAAGGATAATGAAAACTCTGCTGGGGAAGTGATGGTGTGGTGGTATTATTGCTAGACTATTTAATCCAGAAACTCAGCTGATATTCTGGGGACCTGGGTTCGAATCCCGTCATGACAAATGGTAGAATTAGAATTTTTTAAAAGTCTGGAATTAAGAATGTACTGATGACATGATACCATTGTCATTTGTTGGAAAAACTCATCTGGTTCACTAATGTTCTTTAGGAAAGGAAATCTACTGTTTTGGCCTATATGTGACTCCAGAGCCACAGCAATGTGGTTGACTCTCAACTACCTTAGGGCAACTAGGAATCGGCAAGCCAGTGATGCTTATGTCCCACAAATAAATAAAAAAAACCTTAACTCACAACAAGTTCCAATCACCAATTAGCTCTGTGTTTGTTGTCCAATATTGGTTCTAGGATCGATAACTCAGATCAATTTTACAATTCTCATCTATGTTTCCAAATATTCCTGTGCTCTCAACTCTCCATGTTTCACCTCTGTAATCTCCTCTAGCTCCACAACCACCCCAAAGTCTCTGCATGCCTCCAATCCTGGCATCTTGTACAGTCATGATGTGGAGATGCCAGCATTGGACTGGGGTAAGCAGAGTAAGGAGTCTCACAGCACTTCAGGTGAAGAAGAAGGAGTGACATTCTGAAAGCTTGTGCTATCAAATAAACCTGTTGGATTTTAACCTGGTGTTGTGAGACTTCTTACTGTAACTCATACAGGCCCAATTTTCACCATCCCAGACTTAGTAGCTGTGTCTTTAGCAGTCTGTGTCCTTTAGCTGCAGATCTCCATCCCAAACTCTTCCACCTGTCTCTTTCCTTCTTTGAGGATCGCCTTAAAGCTGGCTCCTTTAGCCAAGCTTTTGGTTATTGGTCCTAGTATCAGAACTGCCCACCTAAACAGCACTATGCGTGTATCTACATTCACTGTAAGGGTTCAAACAGATGACTCGCCAAGGGCAATAAATGGGAAATAAATGCTCATGAAACAGTAATAAAATATTTTCCTGTTTCTCAGTGTCACATTTTGATAAATAATGCTCGAGTGAACAATGTTCTAGACACTTTGCTACATTAAAGGTGCCTTATTAACAGATTATTGTATTTTTTCATTATTGAAGGTTCCAATAGGCTGATTAATATAACTCTCTGGAAGGAGTCCTCTACACATTTTGGGAATCTCATTTCCTCTTTCCATCATACCTTCTCTGTCATACGTGACATAGGATATTAGAAGTTCCCAGAACAATACTCTTCTGAGGCTTATTCAGGAAACCCCTGATTTCCTCTTCAATTTCCTTCCCACAGTTGGGAGAATAGTCCTATGTTCTTTGGGGCTTAACGCAACCTTATTTTCAAAGAATCTTTGCGCTCCTTTGAGTTCAATCCCCACTGCACCTCATTTATAGAATCATAGAGTGGTTACAGCACAGAAAGAGGCCATTTGGCCAGTCGTATACATGCCAGCTCCATAAAAGAACAACTCCGCTCCACCACCCCTGCAGTTTATTTTCTTCTGGATCTTTTCAACACCCCTCAGGGTATTATATCTCAATATACTTCTTTTCTGTTCTTGTTCAATTTTTAGTTGATTAAGTCAAACCTTCCTGAAAGTAATTGCTTCCAAGTTTTTCCCAATGCAAACTCCACAGAGATCCGAGTGCTATTTTTAAAGGGAGTCCCAATCTCAAAGTTAAGAAATAACCACCGTCCTCCCTCTCTCCCTACCTACTCCCACGGACACTGGGGCCTCTCCCTATCCATTCTCATTGGCAATCTCTCCCTCCCTCCCCCGATTCATCAACACCAGCCTGCCCCCGCTCTCTCCTGCAATGGGCATCACTGGTTGGCTAGGCATTGCTCACCCCTAACAGTCCTCCATATCAGAGGGCAGTTGAGAGTCAACCGCATTGTTATGGTTCTGGAGTCACATGTAGGCCAGACTAGGTAGGGACAGCAGATTTCCTTTCCTAAAGGACATTAGTGAACCAGATGGGTTTTTCTGACAATTGACAATGGTTTCATGGTCATCAGTAGATCCTTAATTCCAGATATTTTTTATTGTGTTCAAGTTTCGCCATCTGCCATGATGGAATTTGAACTCGGGTCCCGCGAGCATTACGCTGGGTCTCTGGATTACTAGTTCAGTGATAATATCACCAGGCTACCACCTCTCCACAATTAAATCCATCAACAACCCCAGTCCAAAACTGTGTGGGTTAGGTTGATTGACCATGCTAAATTAACCTTAGCGTCAGGGAGACTAGCATGGTAAATATGAGGGATTGCAAGAATAGGGGCTGGATGGGTTTGTGGTTGGTGTAGACTCGATGGGCTGAATGGCCTCCTCCTGCACTGTAGAGTTTCTATGATTCTAACACAGTGGATTTTCTAGCTGTGTTAATGATTTCTAACATTTCCCTTCCTCTTCCCTCTCCCCTCACAGAACCATCTCTTGTTTCTTGGTCTTCTTGATGTGTAGTAATGGAGAATGGGGATGAAAAAAATATCAGCCATGATTGGATTATGAGTAGACTTGATGGGCTGAGTGGCCTAATTCTGCTGCAATATCTTATGGTCTTTTGTATTCAATAGTGCTGACTAATGTTGTTGCACTAACCTCACCCACACCCAGCAGGTTTTACAATGAAACACCAAAAGTTGAAATGAATATGTCAGCAATAACTTTAAGCATGAGGTTCCTGATTTCTTAATTTGCTGAGGCAACTACAGGATTATAAACTGTAGCTGAATATTCAATCGACTGTACATATAATTCATTAAAAAAAAACTGTTTTTGAGATGTTTCCTCCGAGGCTATCTCAAAAGCAAACCATTTGGCAAAAAATGGGTGTGTTAACCACATGCCAACAAAACTGTTTGGGTCCCAATAATCTTGGAGGTAACAATTCTATGAGGGAGGTGACGAGGTGCTTCTTCCAGAAGGCACATTACAAAAAATGCTTTTTACACCACAACTAAAGTAATACAAGGGAAGCAAATATTGCAAATATTCCCATCTGGCCTTTAAGGACTTTAGTAGAGCTTTTTATAAATACTCAGGATGTCCCAAAACATTTCACAGCCAACGGGTGGAATTTTTCTCATCCCGTTTGCCAAGGGAATTGCAGTGAGTGGGACATGGACCAGGTAAATGTGCGTTGATCTTGGGTGGGATTTTCTACTCTTGGGGCGAGCATGGCCTGAAAATCCCACCCAATTACTTCTGAGATACCATCCCACTTGTGGCACAGCAGTTAACCGCCCAGCACCAGACGCTTGGATTCAATCTGGCTTTGGATCACTGTCTGTGTGGAGTTTGCACATTCTCCCCATCTCTGCGTGGGTTTCCTCTGAGTGCTCCGGTTTCCTCCCACAGTTTGAAAGACGTACTGATTTGGTTGATTGGCTGTGCTAAATTGCTCCTTTGTATCAGGGGATGGGTAGCAGGATAATAAGTGGGGTTACGGGGATAGGGCTTGGGTGGGATTGTGATCAATGCAGACTCATGGGCCTAATGGTCTCTTTCTGCACTGTCGGGATTCTATGATTAATATCTATGATTCATAGACTACATTAGTTGGATTGGCCATACTAAATTGTCCCTTAGTGTCACAAGATGTGTAGATTAGATGGATTAGCTATGATAAATGAAAAACAGAAAATGCTGAAAGATCTCAGCAGGTCTGTGGGGAGAGAACAGAGCCAACATTTCGAGCCTACATGACTCTTAGCCATGGTAAACGTGTGGGGCTATGGGGATAGAGCGGGCCAGGGGGAGACAGCCTGAGAAAAACATGGGATGAGATTCTCCTGTCTCCCAGCTGCGTGTTCCCTGCTAGCGGAAGGTGGTCTGTTGTTTGCTAGCAGCGAGATTCTGTGGTTCCACCACTGGTCAATGAGAATTCCCATTCCCCACGCGGGAGGGCGCTGCCGGCGGGACTGGAGAGTTCCACTGGTGTGAATGGCCTGAGAATTCTGGCCACGCTGTCAGAGAATCAGTGCAGATTTGATGGGCTGAATGGCCTCCTTCTGCACTGTAGGGATTCTATGACAGACAAATATGCTAACTGAATATGGATCAACAATATGTTTTTCCTGAGATATGTTGAGCCATTTGTACTGTTGTGAAATGGACACTACAGACACTTGCTTAGCTCACTGGATAGTATTTTTGCTTCTAGGTTGTGAAGAACGGTGTGTGACAGAGTGCTCCGTGGTTGACTTCTCCAACACTTGATGGATCTTGGGCCTCCCGCGCTTGCACCTGCTGGCAAAGAACTGCATGTGTGCGGTTTAGATTTTTTACGTTGGTCAGACCCGTGCACATTGACCAATGGGACTTGGAGCTGAAGAGAAGTGTCCCCATGTTCCTGCCCAAAATGCAAAAAGGGCCCAAAAACTCTACGAGAAGTGAGAGAGACAGAGATAGGATTAAAAACAAGTGAGAGGACAGGAAGAAGTTTAAAACAAAATTCCCAAGAAGGAAAGAAGACAGGGAAAATAAGAGATGTGCCTCAAAGTTTGCTTTTTTGTACAAATCTGTGCTGTGACATATAAAACATTAGGAACTACTGATGTAGAGAATCACATGATAATAGACTGGTGGCATGGTGGCACTATGATTAGCACTGCTGCCTCACAGTTCCAGTGACCTGGGTTCAATTCCCGGCTTGAGCCACTGTCTGTGTGGAGGTTGCACATTCTCCCTATGTCTGTATGGGTTTCCTCCAGGTGCTCCGGTTTCCTCCCAAAAGACATACTAATTAAGTGCAATTGCCATGCTAAATTCTCCCTCAGTGTTATCCAAACAGGCGCTGAAGTGTGGTGACTAGTGGATTTTCATTGCAGTGTTATGCTTGTGTAATCCATTGCAATGAACAAACCTACTTGTGACACTAATAATACAAAAACTTCAAATGTTAGAATTGAGAGAAGGGGGATGATGAGATGGAATGCTTTTTCAGAGCCGGAGCAGATTCAATGGGCTGAATGGCCTGCTTCTGCATTGTGAGGACTTTATGGATCTATGAACTGCCTGTAGAAGCTGGAAGGAACTGGCACAGAGACAGTGTCCACACATGGCACTGCCTCGCATGTGTACATCATTATGAGCTAACAGTAAACCATTTACATTCAACCAGACCTCACCAACAAACACCAAACAACCTTGACAACAATCCAGCACCACCCCAAGATTGGAACTACACTGCTAAAAGTGCTTTGTAAGTTTCCTATCCAGAGAGACAATTTTTTTACACAGAGGGTAGTGAGTGTCTGGAACAAGCTGTGGGAGGCAGTAGTAGAGGCTGATACAATTTTGTCTTTTAAATAGCATTTAGACAGATACGTGGGTAAGATGGGTATAGAGGGATATGGGTCAAACGCGGGCAATTGGAACTAGCTTAGTGGTTAATAAAAAGGGGCGGCATTAACAAGTTGGGCCGAAGGGCCTGTTTTCTTGCTGTAAACCTCTATGACTCTAAGATATCAAAGTATAGCTTTATCTGACGCTTCCAGCTGTTTCACATGGATATTATGAATCCAATCAGACCCATATATAAAGAGCAGGGTGTCCTTTTGATCCTTTGGCTAATATTTCTCTCTTGTTCGATTAATGGGCGACATATTTGATTACTTCCTGGCCTCTTGGTGCATGCAAAATGACCGACAGCTTTGTTGACATAAGACCATAAAACTTAGGAGTAGAATTAGGCCACTCGGCCCATTGAGACTGCTCTGCCATTCAATCATATCTAATATTTTTCTTATCCCCATTCTCCTGCCTTTTCCTATAACCCCTGATCCCTTTCTTAATCAAGAACCTAACAAAACATAACAAGTCGCTGCACCTCAAAGTAAGTCATTGTATGTGAAGCACCAGGAGACATTTCTGTGAGACCCCAAAGAAAGATGCTGCATAAACATGGGATTGTATTTAAAATAAATCGAAAAACACTTCAGCTAGAATAGCCTCTTATGCCAAGCTCACAATTCAGAGGTTGAAGAGCAGCCCGATTTGCAAAATGATGAAACTTGATAAAGCTCACAGTCTGAAGCTTGCACTCAAATTCACCTCTGGGTCTCCCTTTCATTTCAGAAGCTCACTATTCACATCTATAAAGAGTAATAAACCTAGTGTTTTCCCTTCAAGTGGTAAGTAAAGGAGAAAAGGAATTGGCTGGATTGCTACTGTTTGATGTCAAACTTTATAGACGTCCACAATAGCGTTAGCACTTCAAACATTGCTATCGCTGCGTTTTATCACCAGATCGTGACTGTTTTCTAATCACTTACCTCATTTCCATGAATATTGCCGACATACTTAAATTCTGGTCTCCCAATCTCATGTTCACTAGCATTTCTGCCAATAGCCATCACCCAGAGATTTCTTCCTGTAAGGTATACAGCATTTCAAACAGTCAGTACATAGGGTTATTGACTATTTTCATCCTGGTCATTCTTCATTCAGGCAAGGCCAGGGCATGAATTTTACCCATCCCCTCCCTTACCCTGGAGAGTTGTGTGGGGCGGTTGTAAAATGGACAGGATCGCGTCTGCCCTGGCCCAGTCGCAATTTCACGGAGGGGTGGGCACAGCCTCAGGTGGGAATCCCGTTCTTGACCTGTTTAAATCCCTTAAGTAGCTACTTACTGCCTACCCCAAGGGCCTTTACCCACCCAGCCTCAATTTTCTGGTCGGAGCAGAATGGGAAACTGAAAGATTTTACAATCATCTCCAGTGGGAAGTGGGTGTTGGGAGAGGATTGTATGGTGGCACAGTGGTTAGCGCTGTGTCAGGGACTTGGGTTCAATTCTTGGCTTGGGTCACTGTCTGTATAGAGTCTGAACATTCTCTTTATGTCTGCATGGATTTCCTCTGGGTGCTCCAGTTTTCTCCCACAGTCCAAAAGACATGCTGGTTAGGTGCACTGGCCACGTGAAATTCTCCCTACGTGTACCCGAACAGGTGCCATGGTGTGGCAATTAGGGGATTTTTACACTAACTTCATTACAGTGTTAATGTAAGCCTACTTGTGACACTACTAAATAGGGGGTGATTCTCCCAAAAAAATTCTATGTGCCAAATTTGTGTAAAAACTGGAGTAAATTGCACTGGTTTTTTCAGAGTGAGTTTCAAAATGAAACTCTCACTCTCTGTGCATGGCAGAATGCCCTAGCATGAATCACACTGAAAATCCCCAACCTATTCCCAGCGGCATCTCCCCCAGAGGCCCTGCCCCATTAGGCCCCATCCCATTTGTCACTGCTCAATGCCCAGTGGGCAGTGCCAAGATGTACCCTGGGTTTTGCCACTTTGCCTCTTGGGCAGTGCCAAGGGCCCAGGCTGGCACTGCCAAAGTGGCAATGCCAAGGTGGTAATGCCAAGATGGCACTCCTCATGGCACCTGACCCTCTGAGGGATCCTTGATTGTCCGCCCCGCCCCCCTTCACTCAATAAGGTCAGGCTGCTCGTCCCCAAAAGTGGGGAGTTATAATAATGCCTGCTGGAGTGAACCATTCCTAGTTGGGAAGGGGGGAAGATACTAGCAGGCCGGAGACTTCAGTCCTGGGCCTGCTGCTGAGGTTTAAATTGTAGGATAATGAAGATTACCATAAATTATGACAATGGTGGAGGAAATCCAGTTGCCAGAGACCCACGAAGGCCATGGCACCTAGCAGGAGCCCACGAAACTCCACTTGAGTTTCCCAGGGAATTTAAAACCTAAAACTTTACGTGGACGCAGACAGATAAAAGCAGGTGGTTGGATTTCTTACCTTGCGTGGATTTGCCAATGCTATACAGGTGGGTAAGGCCTGGATATTCCGAAGTGACACAGGTGAGAAACTCCTCTAATGCAGAGTGATTGTGGTGACTGAAGTCTGGCTTGCATGGCATCTTCTTTAGTGTCCAGTCGAGAACCAGCGCCGTGTAATTTGCTCTGGATTTCGACAGAAGCACATTCCTTTCCTGGGAGTGGTAACCTATGGCAGATACCTGCAATTGTAAAGAGGCAGAAAGTGAGCGACTGGAAAGGTTTCCTCCTTGTGCTGAGCACAACAACAACCGGCATTGAGACCAATGGCAGCCATCTTGGAAAACCATGGCTTGCGCTGGTGTGGTCACATCTATGTTCATGTAAGAAAACACTTCAGAGTTCTTCATAATATCATAAAAACCTGTTTGAGTCAGCACATTAACTGCGCTTGGAGGACGTGTGTCTAGTGAGGGAAAATGAGGATACAATGAATAGGGAAGGCAGACCTGCGGGGACCCCAGGATCCAGTAGTAGGGATGGGTTGGGTACAGTTACAAGGAACAAGAATAAAAATCAAGGCACAAAGGCCATCTCTAAGGAGGATTCCCAGAAAACCAAGGGCGGGGTAAAGGCTGTGATGGAGAGGGCAGGTGAGGGGGAACAAAATGCCACAGAGACCGGCGGGAAAGCAGGAAGTGAGATAGTGGTGGGGGATGGGATGGTTAAAGGGATCGATAGGAGATTCTGTGGGCAAAAGAGAGACTCCAGGATGGTAGTCTGCCTCCCTGGAGCAGGGGTCCAGGATATACCAGAGAGGGTAGAGGGAATTTTGAAGGGAGAAGGGTCCAAAGCAAATGTAATAGTTCACGCAGGACAGAAACATGTAGGAAGAAAGCGCAGGGGGGACTTACGTAGGCAGTTTAGGGAGTTGGGGGCTCAACTGAAAGGTAGGGCCTCCAGGGTGGCGTTCTCTGGCCTGCTGCCTGTGCCTGGGACCGATTGGGTAAAAACAAATGAGACACTCCAACTAAATGCATGGATGAGGGATTGGTGTAGGGCAGA
The DNA here is from genome assembly GCA_024679065.1 of Sphyrna mokarran. Taxonomy (NCBI): domain Eukaryota; kingdom Metazoa; phylum Chordata; class Chondrichthyes; order Carcharhiniformes; family Carcharhinidae; genus Sphyrna; species Sphyrna mokarran. The sequence continues at coordinate 12,305,812 of JAGIQG010000022.1, forward strand.
AGGCTTCATATTCATTGATCATTGGGAGGTCTTCAGGAGGGAGGGTCATCTATTCAAGAGGGATAGGGAGCAGTTGACTGGGAGGGGAACACATATTTTAGCTGGGAGGTTAGCTGGAGTGTTTCAGAAGTGTTTAAACTAATAGGGAGGGAGGGTGGGGAGAGAGAGGGAACTGGGAGTGGGACAGAGAGGGATGATAGGGTAACACCAGAAGGTAGAAAGGAATATCCGAGAGCTGAGGGTCTTCAGTGCATGTGTTTTAATGCGAGGAGTGTGACTGGCAAAACAGATGAACTGAAGGCAATAATATTCACGAGGCGATTAGAAGTGGTGGCGGTGACCGAGACATGGTTGAAGGAGGGGCAAGACTGGCAATTGAATATTCCAGGGTATAAGTGTTTTAGGCGTGACAGAGTTGGTGTGAGGAGAGGCGGGGGAGTGGCTTTATTAGTTAAGGACAACATCATAGCAGTGCAGAGGGAGGGAGGTATGGATGATTTAGGAATTGAGTCTCGATGGGTGGAGTTGAGGAATAGGAAGGGAGTGGTTACTCTGTTGGGTGTTTACTACAGACCGCCCAACAGCCTGCGGGCCGTGGAAGAAGGGATATGCAGGGACATTTTAGATAAGTGTAGGAAAAATAGGGTAGTAGTAGTGGGAGATTTCAATTTTCCTGGAGTAGATTGGAGAGTGCCCAGAGCTGTAGGAGTGGACGGGGAGGAATTTGTACAGTGTGTTTTGGAAGGGTCCTTGGAGCAGTATGTGGATGGCCCGACTAGAGATGGGGCTATACTGGATTTGGTTCTGGGAAATGAGCCAGGCCAGGTGGTTGACGTCGAGGTAGGAGAGCAGGTGTCAAATAGTGATCACAACTCTGTCTGCTTTAGGATATTAATGGAAAAGGACGAGACTGGCCCAAAAGGGAAGGTATTTAACTGGGGGAGGGCTAGATACGGCCAGATTAGGCAAGATCTTAAAGATACCGACTGGGATAAGCTTTTTGAGGGCAGGTCGACGAGGTACATGTGGGAGTCTTTCAAGGGAAAACTAAACTCTCTGCAGGAAAGATACGTGCCGGCAAGGAGGAAGGATGGGAAAGGTAGGATTAGAGAACCGTGGCTTACCAGGGAGATTGAGGACTTGATCAGGAAGAAGCGAGAGGCTTACATTAGATCTAGGCAACTGGGGACAGAGACAGCGCTGGAAGCTTATAGAGAGTGTAGACGGGATCTTAAAAGGGGTATTAGAAAGGCAAAAAGGGGCCACGAGGTGGCTCTGGCAGGTAGGATAAAGGAAAATCCAAAGGCATTTTACACCTATGTAAGGAGCAAAAGGATGGTTAGAGGCAAGATTGGACCTCTTAGGGACAGAGGAGGGGATCTATGCTTAGAGCCTGAGGAAATGGGGGAGATCCTGAATGAATACTTTGCGTCGGTATTCACGCAGGAGACTGGACAGATGTCTGTGCCTGATGTTGACAAAGTTGAGGATCGGTTGAGGGAAATAAGGATTACGAGGAAAGAGGTGTTGGGGCTGTTAGGCAGCTTAAAGACATATAAAGCTCCGGGGCCTGATGGCATTTACCCCAGGCTGCTAAGGGAGTTGAGGGAAGACTTGGCTGGGCCTCTGACGCAAATCTTTGTCTCTTCCCTGGACACAGGTGAGGTCCCAGAGGACTGGAGGATAGCAAACGTAGTACCGTTGTTTAAAAAAGGTCAGAGGGATAACCCAGGGAACTATAGGCCGGTGAGCTTGACTTCAGTTATAGGTAAGCTAATGGAGAGGATCCTTAGGGACAGGATGTATGAGCATCTGGAGCGCTGCGATCTGATCAGGGATACGCAGCATGGCTTCGTCAAGGGGAAGTCTTGTCTTACAAATCTAGTGGAATTTTTTGAAGAAGTGACAAAAACAGTTGATGAAGGACAGGCTGTTGATGTCGTCTACATGGATTTCAGTAAGGCGTTTGACAAGGTTCCTCATGGTAGACTGATAGAGAAGGTGAAGGCGCATGGGATACAGGGTCGGGTATGTAGATGGGTCGAGAACTGGCTCGGGAGGGGGAGACAGAGGGTAGTAGTGGAAGGCTCTTTTTCCGGCTGGAAGCCTGTCACTAGTGGAGTGCCACAAGGCTCAGTACTAGGTCCTCTTCTATTTGTGGTCTACATAAACGACTTGGAAGTAGGGGTAGGTGGTGAGATCAGCAAATTTGCTGATGACACCAAGATGCTTGGATTGGCGGGTACAGAAGAGCAGTGTCAGGCAATACAACAGGACATAGACAGGTTGGTAGACTGGGCAGATAGATGGCAAATGGAATTTAATCTGGATAAATGCGAGGTGATGCATTTTGGCCGGAAAAATGTAGAAGAGAGTTATAGGATAAAAGGTAAAACTATACGGAGCATAGAGACGCAGAGAGACTTGGGGGTGCAGGTTCACAAGTCTCTGAAGGTGTCCTCACAGGTGGAGAAGGTGATAAAGAAGGCGTATAGTATGTTAGCTTTCATAGAAAAGGGTATAGAATACAAGAGTAGGAGTTTGATGTTGCAGTTGTATAGAACTTTGGTTAGGCCTCACTTGGAATACTGCGTCCAGTTCTGGTCGCCGTACTATCGGAAGGATGTGGAGTCCTTGGAGAGAGTGCAGAGGAGGTTTACCAGGATGCTGCCTGGTATGGAAGGACTGTCTTATGAGGAACGATTAGATAGACTGGGGTTGTTTTCCCTTGAAAGACGTCGGCTTAGAGGGGATCTCATAGAGGTGTATAAGATTATAAGGGGTATAGATAGAGTAAATGGAGGTAAACTTTTTCCACCTTTAGAAATGGATAGGACGAGGGGTCATGGCCATAGGGTGAGGGGGGCTATGTATAGGACGAATATTAGAGGGCAGTTTTTCACACAAAGGGTAGTGGGGGTGTGGAATGCACTGCCGAGTAAGGTGGTGGGAGCAGGCACGCTAGGGCTGTTTAAGGGTCTCTTGGACAGCCACATGAGCGATATGCAGATAGAGGGATATAGTAGGACTGTTTAACTACGGCTTTTTCCACAGGTAATTCGGTCCATACTTGACCAACATTGAGCATGCATTCGGCAGGTGGTGCGGGTACAGCTCTTGGATGTTGATTCATGGGTTGCCTGGTACCTCATGTCGTAAATGAGTGCTTTATGTGGACCATCTGAAGGGCACCATGACAGCTCAGAGACTATCGATGTGGCTGTGCAGACACTTGGAATTGGGCCGGTGTCTGCGGGAGTTTGCGCGTTCTCCCCGTGGTTGCGTGGGTTTTCTCCGGGCACTCTGGTTTCCTCCCACAACCCAAAAATTCGCTCTTAGGCTGATTGGGAAACAAATTGTCCCTATAGTGAGAATTTTCCATATTAGGAATAATATATATATTATTATATAGGAATAATATAATAGGATAATGGATTTGCTACTATATAGTTATGACGGCGGCGCAGGCTCGTTGGGCCGAAGGGCCTGTTTCCCGTGCTGTGTTGCTCTTAATCTTAATCTTAAAAAATTAAGTGAAGTCTTTGTGTGTTTTGACAAAGTATTGTACATAGAATCATGTTGCTTCCTCCACACTAAGGGTGGGGTCTTATGGCCCATCACACTGGTGGGATCTTCAGGTCCCACCAAAAGCTATCCTCCCCTTAGTTGGTTCCCTGGAGGCGTGGGTGGCGAGCAACACAAATGACCATTGACATCGAAGGGTGTCAAGCAACACCTTTGGCATCGACGGGACTGGAACATCCAAAGACTGGAAAATCCTGACCAAAGACACACACTTTTCACCCACAAAGCTTAAGTCTAATCTAAGGTGTCAATTCCAGGAATATATTACACAGTGTTTCTCTGCATATCACAGTGATTTCTGATATTTTGAGGTATTCCTCAGAATAAATATTTCTCTGTATGTTACACAGCGATTCCCTGTATATAACTGTTTTTCCCTGTGTCAGACTCTCTTTGAAAATGACAGTGAATCACTATATTTTACACAGTATTCCCCTGTTTTTAACACAGTGCTTTTCTATATATTGTACAATGTTTTCCTGTATATCTTCCTCTTGTAACATACTTCCCTCTATTTTCTCTTTTAATGCTTCATCAGTTTCTTCCTTGTGCCTACAATAACCTGTCCTGGCCTTCATTGCTAGAGGACTTAAGCGCAGAAGATAAGCTGTCTTATTGCAGCTTTACAGGGCTTTGGTGAGACCACACCTGGAGTACTGTGTGAAGTTTTGGTCTCCTTATTATGAAAAAATGTACTTGCCATAGAGGGAGTATAGCAAATGTTCGCCAGGCTGATTCCTGGGATGGCAGGATTATTGTTGCGATGGTACTATACTGTTAATATATTCAATGTTCAAGGGGACTGCTTTAAGATGCAGTGCTTTTTTGCAAAGGAGTCAGTTTATCTGGATGGAATGCAGCAGATGCTAAAAAAACATAGTAATAACTCATTTGAATGAGGAATGTGTTACTTTATAGGGTTAATGCACCTTTGTTTACTTAAGTTCTCCTGGGGTTTCAGACTAGGTTGAACAACTTGTATGATATTAATTTAATAAGAGGATCTAGGCTTGCACCTGAAAAAGAAACAGTTCTATTTTCCTTTTAAAAAGAGTACAGTTGCTGGAAAGGACTGCTTAAAGATAGCAGCCTACCAGCAGCTCATTTGCTTTCTCTCTCTCTCTCTCTCTCATTCTCTGCAAAATCTCTCTGGAAACTCCATAGCTATTAATAAAGGTTAGAATAACTATACTTGGATTTGCTAATTATTTTTAAAGTATGAGAAATATTGTTTAATTGGAACTGAATAGTGATAAGTTAAGAGTTTGTTTCTTTTCATGTTTAAAGATTGTTCAATGATTAGCAGTTAAACGATTTCATTTTGTTAAGAGTTATACTTAAACTGTGTTTTGAATAAAGTTTGTTCGGATAAAAGGTCATTAATTTATCAGTGGAATTACTCCTGGAATAAAGCATACTTTCCCCACATTTATGCCAAATGGAAAAATTATTGGGACCTAGTCTGGCTTCATAACATACTATGGGATTTCTGATCTGGCATCATATGAAAAAGGATTGGGTCAACTGCACCTGTATTCATTGGAATTTGGAAGATGAGAGGGGATCAAACTGAAACATATAAAATTCTGAGAGGGCTGGACACACTGGGTGCAGAATTGGGAGCGAGGGGAGTCTAGAGCAAGGGGTAACTGTCTCAGAATATGGGGTAGACCATTTAGGATTGAGATGAGGAGAACCTTCTTCAATCAGAGGGTAGTAAACCTCTGGGATTCTCTAACACAGATGGCTATGGAGGCCAAGTCACTGAATATACTTAAGAAGAACATAGATTTCTAGATTCTAAAGGCATCAAAGTGGAATAGCCAGAGCGTGGGAGTATGGTGATAAGGTACAGAACCAGACAGGATCATGTTAAATGATAGAGCAGCCTCAAAGGGCCAAATGGCCTACTCCTGCTCCTAGTTGCTGAGTTCCTGCCCCTGATTTAATTGCAGGAGGTTTTCCATCACTGAGGGACTGACACGCAGGCTCACCCATGACTACGTGGCCTGGAGCCTTGCTTTGCACTATAATACGATGGATTAAACTCCACCAAATAGGTGAGTCCCAACACTTGGAACATAACATTTGGCCATAATGCTCTTTCTCATCTTGTGTCCAAATTTCAGTATATTAGTTCCTGTGAAGTAGATAATAATGAACTCTTTGAGGTGTACCTTAATCCTGTAGCTTCCGGGGAGAAGGATCCTGTAATATTCACCATTTTGCGTAGAAGTAAAAGGAATAATATTATCTCTGCCTTCGACCTGGATCTGAGCATTCTCAATGGGATTGCCACTCTCATCGAGGACTTGTCCTTTAATACCTGTCACATCCACCAAAGATACAAATGCCGATAATTATCTTTGAGGAATTCATCTTTTCTCCCTTTTTCAATAAATCATCTTTCGCAAATTTAACAAATTCAACATATTTCAGAAAAAAACTGGGGAGAAAGGTGGAGTAAGGTAAAATGATTAGTCTTCAAACCCTTATATATAAAAAAATAAAAATTAGATTCTAACTAGAGAACATTATGAATTGACTATTAAGAGCTTTGTATATTTTCAAACTTTTACTCAATAGCTTTAAATATATAATTGATGCTTGCCTTCCTCTTGGCACAGTGGTTGGCATTGCTGCCTCTCAGTGCCAGGCACCCGGTTCAATTCTGGTGTTGGGTCACTGTTTTTTATTATAGAATCATAGAATCCCTACAGTACAGAAGATGTTCATTTAGCCCATCAAGCCTGCACCAATAACGATTCCTATCCTTAACCTCGTAACCCTATGTATTTACCTTGCTAGTCCCCCTAACCTATATACCTTGGGTCACTAAGGGCAACTTAGCATGGCCAATCAACCTAACCCGCACATCTTTGGACTGTGGGAGGAAATCAGAACACCTGGAGGAAACCCACGCAGCCATGGGGAGAGTGTGCAGACTCCACACAGACAGTCACTTGAGGCCAGAATTGAACCCAGGTCTCTAGCACTGTGGGACAACAGTGCCACTGATGAAGTTTGCACATTCTGTTCATGTCCGCGTGGGTTTCCTCCAGGTGCTCCGGTTTCCTCCCACAGTCCAAAAATTGCAAAGTTGGATGGATTGACTGTGCTAAATTGTCCCTTAGTATTCCAAGATGTGTAGGTTAACTGGATTAACTATGTTAAATGTGTGGGATTACATTTAACTCTGAGTAAGGTACTCTATTAGAGAGATTCAGTGAAGACTCGATGGGCTGAATGGCCTCCTTCTGCACTGTAGGGATTCTGTGATTCTACGTAGGATCTGAATTGATACTGAGGTGACAGTAATGACTGTTACTTTTGTTTCCCTCACAGGGTGGCACTATAATCTCTGGAATTAGTACAACAGGAGTGTACCCCAGAGGCAGCACAATAACCTCCCTGGACCTGTTATAACAATCAGAGTGAAAAGACAGAAACCTTACCCAACTGTTCACTAACGTTACCCAACTATTCACCAACCTTACCCAACTGTTCACCAACTTTGCCTAACTGTTCATCAACCTTACCCAACTATTCACCAACCTTACCCAACTGTTCACCAACTTTGCCTAACTGTTCATCAACCTTACTCAACTGTTCACCAACCTTACCGAACTGTTCACTAACTTTACCCAACTATTCACCAATCTTACCCAACCATCCACCAACCTCAGCCAACTATTCATCAACCTTACCAAACTATTTATCAGCAAGTACCTATTGGCAGGTCTGAAGCACAGCGTTAATTTGCTGTATGTGCATTGCATCTGCATTGCCATCACAAATCGCACACTTAATTCATTCACATGAAGGGTGTTAGAACAAAAAACAATACAGCAGGGGAAACAGGCCTTATGGCCAAAGAGCCTGCACCGCCATTTTAACATTATGAGTGCCCTATGACTTTTGTCTACCCCTATCGGGGAAGATTGAGGGTGAACTAATTTTGGGACAATTTGTTACACCAATCAGCTTAAGAGCACATTTTTGGGTATGGGTTGATGACTTGTGGAGTTTTAGGTTTTGGTTCTAGTAACTCCCATCGCATAATAGTGAGATATTAATACAACATACAAACTCAATCAACACATAGTCTTAGCTATTTTACAAAAAGATATCTGCACAGCAGGATGATCACATGTTTGGAGTACAGAGATGGCCTTTATGATGCATTGGATTCATTTGTGAATTGGCAAAGCTTTAGAATTACATTGTTCTTCAAAAATAAACTCACTCAAAACTCTTGTGACTGTCTGAGGGGAGTTTGCACATTCTCCCCATTCCTCCGGTGCTCTGGTTCCCTCCCATTCCCAAGGATGTGCAAGTCAGGTGGACTGGCCAAGCTCAATTGCTCCTGAGTAAGATATGTAGATTAGGGGGATTAGCCGGGTAAATACTTGGGCTTACAGGGAACAGGTCTGGGTGGGATTGTTGTCAGTGCAGACTCAATGGGCCAAATGGCCTCCTTCTGCCCTCCAGTGATTCTGTGATTCTCTGATTCCTTGACTTGCGCAGCTCTAACAGTGGGTCCTACAGATTGCAGTTTAATCCTTAACACATTCAAACAATGGTGGACAGTCTAGGTTAGTGAACAGCCCATTTTAATGCGCCGCAAGATTGAAATCGAGTTTGTTTATTAACTGTGACCCCATGAATATTTAACTCACAGTATTTCATAACGAGTTACAGAAAATACTTGATCGCTTATATTTTGATAGAACTATCAACTTCAAATGAGAAAAGCAAATAAAATATTTACACTTTGAATGCAGAGGGAGCACATGGCTCTTACAGTCAGTGTTGTGAGCAATCAGCAAACACCTCACTTCACTTACCCTGGTTTATCAGGACAGTGCAGCTGGAAAATCCCACCCCTGGTGTCAGAAAGGTGACTGAGTGGCTGAAAATTCTGGTATTGGGGTTAATTTTTAAAGTGCAGATTCAGGAATTTCACGCAATAGGCAGTGGCCATCTGCATGAACAAGGCTTTTAATGTTATAGGATGGCTGGAGATTCGGCCAAAAGGTTGCAACTTCACTGAAGGACAAAGTGCACCATTCCCCCTTTCACAATATAACCAATGCATTAAAAAGACAATCGTTGCACTCTATGTAGTGATCTTGATTTTGCTGCCATTTGGACAGGATTGGCATTGCTGCCTCACAGTGCAGGAACCTGGGTTCAATTCCAGTGATTCAGGTCACTGTTTGTGCGGAGTCTGCACATTCTCCCCATGTCTGCGTGGGTTTCCTCTCAGTGCTCCAATTTCCTCCAAAAATGTGCAGATTAGGTTGATTGGCCAGACTAAATTAAATCCTAGCGTTGGGGAATTAGCAGGGTAAATAAGAGAGGTTATAGGAATAAGACCTGGGTGGGATTGTGGTCAGCAGATGGGCCGAATGGCTTCCTTTTGTACTGTAGAGATTCTATGACCAGTATTTTACTGTCACACCCATCCTGATTCTGGGGTGGGTGAGGCTCACAGATCGGAATTCTCCATTTGCCTTGGGTGGGATTTTACGAGCGTCATTTTACAAGTAAGATTGTAATATGGATTCTATGTGGATTCTATTTATGTAGATGAGCTTCATTGGCATGTCAGCTTGTCAGTCAGGTGAATGAGTGGTCATGGCCCGGGGTCAGAAACCTGCATTTTCTGGGGCTTTCCACCAGGAATGGAGAAACGCAAGCAGCTGTCACCTTTTGCCTCAAGTGTATTTGGGTGCATCTTCAGGGAAAGCCACATTCTCTGTCAATGAATAAAGTTGTAAATCCAGTGATCCCATTCTCATGCAGGAAGCCTGGTTTGCAGAATAAACACTGCAGTATGATGGCCCTCTCCCTGACGGGTGCTTCTTTGAACTGTAGCTTCCTGTCCGGAGCACAGGTTCAGAGAATCAACCCTGCAGCATCAGCTTGGAGCAGTTGACAAAATTCTTATAAGGTTCTGGGTTTGAACCCACTTCTGTACATCTAATTGAGGCCTACACTTCAGTGGAGAGGTGAAGGAAATGTATCAATGTCACAGGTAACTTCCTTTGGGTGAGCTATTAAACATAGGGATCTCGCAACAGTCTAGATGAAATTTAAAGATCCATTACTACTACTCAAAGAAGAGACCAGAGTTCTCCTATTGCCCTGGGCAGCATAGTGGTTAACACTATGGCCTCATAGCGTCAGGGACCTGAGTTCAATTCCATCCTTGGTGATCGTTTGTGTGGAGTCTGCACACTCTTCCCGTGTCTGCATGGGTTTCCTTTGGGTGCTCTGGTTTGCCTCCCACACTGCAATGATATGCAAGGGTTAGGGTGATTGTCCATCTTAACTTGCTCCTTAGTTTCAGGGTGAGTAGTGGATAAATATATGGAGTTACTGGAGTAGAGTGGGATTACTGTCAGTGTGGGGTTAGTAGGCTGAATGGCCTCTTTCTGCACTATAGAGTTTCTATAACTCTATGAACATTTCTTCCTGAACTATCATCACTGACAGTAGAGAAACAGACCATGTTTAAAATGTGTTTGGATTATACAGCTGGATTTAATACTCATGCCTAGTTTAAAGATAAATTAACATTTATGTACCTTCTTTCACATCCTCACAATGTTCCAAAGCAATCAAACAAGTAATTATAAAGCATAGTCACCGTTGTAATGTCAGGAAGTGTGACAACCAATTTGCACATGGGAATTTCCCACAAGCAGTTAGGATAATGGAGGAATCATTCTGTTCCTCTTCAAATAATGTTCTTGGATCTTTTACATCTACTTGAGAAAGGGGTGGACCTGGATTTAGCACCTCATTCATAATATGACCCAAAACATTGGCTAATGGGCCATCTCCCTCAGTACCTGTTACGGCGATGCTCCCATAATGGTATTAGATAGGTAATTTGCAGAGGAACAATGAAGGAATAGCTGTTCTCTCTGGAATATTCATACAGTGCAGAAGGAGGCCATTCAGCCCATCAAGTCTGCACCAACCATAATCCCACCCAGGCCCTATCCCTGTAATCCCACGTATTTAGTCTGCTAGCCCCCCTGACACTATAAGGCAATCTAGCATGACCCATCAACCAGTGTGGGAGGAAACTGGAGCACCCAGAGGAAATTCACACAGACATGGGGAGAACATGTAAATTCCACACTGACAGTCACCTGAAACCGGAATTGAACCCAGGTCCTGGCACTGTGAGGCAGCAATGCTAACTACTGTGCCACTGTGTCATAATAAATCAGGATGAAGTGTGACTAGGAGGAGAACCTGAGAGATGACAGTATCATTGCTGCTGTGGGACTTCACAAAGTGTAAATTGACAGCCACGCTTGGAAGTTGAGAAATAATTAATGGCACATAAAACACTTTTACAAGAAGATATCTGCACACACTTTTATATCACACTTTTCAAAATAGGATAAGGATTCTTTAGTAGGTAAGACTAAGATACAAGGGCACAGTCTCAAGGTAAAGAGACAACCCTTTAGAACTGAGATTAGGAGGAATTTCTTCAGCCAAAGGGTGGTGAATCTATGTAATTCATTGCCAGTGAAGACTGTGGAGGGCAGGTCATTGAGTGCATTTAAGACTGAGATAGTTGGTTCTTGATTGTTTAAATGTTTATTTTATTAATGTCACAAGTAGGCTTACATTCACACCGCAATGATGTTACCATGAAAATCCCCTAGTTGTCACACTTCAATGCCTGTTCAAGTATACTGAGGGAGAAGTTGCATGGCTAATGCACTTGACCTGCACATTTTTGGACTGTGGAAGGAAACCAGAGCACCCAGAGGAAACCCACGCAGATACAGGGAGAAGGTGCAGACTCTGCACAGACAATGACCCAAGCCAGGAATCGAACCAGGTTCCTATGCTGCAAGGCAGCAGGGTTAAACATTCTGCCACCGTGCTGGCCGGAACACTTGATCCTCTTACCGATTGGAAGAAGTGGTAGAATGGGGTTGAGAAACATGCCAGCTATGATTAAATGGCAGAGCAGACTCATCGGGCTGAATGGCCTCATTCTCCTCCTGTATTTTATGGTCTTTCATACTGAACTATCAACGGACCCAGAATTAACTTGATGAGTAACAGGCAATATTTCCCAGTGAAATGATGAAAAACATTTTATGCTGCCAACAATTTTGTAAAATCTGTGAAGGTATTCAAGCTATTTTCAGTGCCCACTCCATCTGAATGAAGTGTAACGGTGCTGTTGGCATAAATGCAAAACCAGCAGAAAAAGATTGACACTTGACAATAATGCCTTCAGACAAGTACTCTTATACTTATTCATCCTTGCAAGCAAAAATATAGCTGGTATAAAAATATAAATGGTATAAAGATTTTTTGCAGCAAAATCTAAAAAGAAACTTGTCATCTTACAGCATCATAAAATCATAGAGCTTACAAGGGGGCTATTTGGTCCATCTTGCCTCTTTGAATGACCTTATTTTGGATCAAAGTGGCAAGAATTGCCATAATTCATTTACCTAGATGTATTTGCTTCATAAATTCCAGCATTGCTGCCTTGTTATCATCCCAGAGTTTCGGTAGTTCATCAGCTTGTGGGTATTTACAACAGGTTAGCTCCAATGTTATTTCCAGACATCGACCCTATATGTAAGTATAATCTTGCATCCCACCTGCGAGACAGAGAAAAGTACATCAGATTTCTGTGTTTAAACTGTTGTTTCCTCTTCCCCTCCCATCCTTTTCAACTAAAGAGGTGCAATTCAGGCCATGCCTTAGCCAAGCAATGTGTGGCAATGAGCGTCTTTGGGCTATTTGATTGAAAGAATCACTACTGCTGAGTCTAATCCTGGCGTGAACATTATACACTACCTTTCCTGATATTTCCTTTCTCCAGACCAGGGCACACTATGACAATTGTAGCCTCCTTCAGCTAATAACCTGGTTAAGATTCAGCATTAGGGCCTTAGCTCTGTGGTCATCCTGGAATGGATAATTTATGCTTTCAGCAACTGAATATTCACACAGTGGAAACTGTTGATTGATTTTACCTAGGTTGTAGTGTATTAACTATGGAGTCAAAAACTTATGGGGTAGTTAGCTTTACTGCCTCACAGTATGATAGATCCAGGTTTGATTCCCGGCTTGGGTTACTGTCTGTGTGGAACCTGCACATTCTCCCCAAGTTTGCATAGGTTTCCTGAAAGGCGTGCTGGTTAGATGCATCGGTCATGCTAAATGCTCCCTCAGTGTACCCAAACAGACACCTGGGTGTGGCAACTAGGGGATTTTCACAGTAACTTCATTGCAGTGTTAATAGAAGCCTATTTGTGACTCTAATAAATAAACTTTCAACTTTAAAAAAAACTTTAAACTTTATCACAGGACAGCTACCATCACCACCTGAGACCACAGGAGTCAGGCAAGCATGCTGCTACCATGCTTTACGACATTCATTCATGGGGCATGGGCATCATTGGCTGGGGATCATTTATTGCCCATCTCTAGTTGCCCAAGGAGAGTTGAGAGTCAATTCTCAACTCTACAGTTGATCTACAGTCACATGTAGGCCAACTGGGTAAGGACAGCAGATTTCCTTCCCTAAAGGACATTAAGTGAACCAGGTGGGTTTTTCTGACAATAGCTTCATGGTCATCGGTAGATTCTTAATTCCAAATGTTTTGTATTGAATTCAAATGTCACCATCTATTATGATGGGATTCGAACCCAGTTTCCCAGAACGTTAGCTGAGTTTCTGGATTAATTGTCTAGTGAAAACACTAGTAAGACATCGCCTTCCCACTTCAACATATAAGCTTGTGTGGACAGGACTGGGAAAAGGGCAGGCACTGACACAGAGTCATAAACAGAAAATGAAGGAAAATTTCAGCAGGTTTGATGGCACTCTTCAAGGATTATCCAGACTTTGAAACATTGGCTCTATTCTCTCTCCACAGATGCTGTCAGGCGTGCTGAGATATTCTGGCACTTTTTGTTTCAGATTTTGCTTTTACTGATTAAGAATCCCCTGGTTATCCGTGCTCTCTCTCCAAGGTGTGATTTAAGCCAACATTGACAGTCCTACAAACAAGATCTTGTCTTTGCATTTCACTTCCAACAGAGGCAGAATGTTGAGGGAGTTTAACCTGGATTTTACACAAGACAATGAAGTAAAGGAAACTTGTTAAGATGAAGAGGAAGGATCAAGAGTTTCTCAGCATTCCAGTGATGAGCCAAGCCTGGAAGGCAAATGGTACACAATCCTCCCTTTGCTATTGTGAGCTTTTAACATGTTCTTTGTAGACAGCTGGAGCAAAATAACTCGACAAATCTATTATTTATGTTCAGCTCTGAGCAGTTGCTACCGGATTGGAATTGTTTGAGGGATGAGAGATATAAGCATCAAGTTAAAAGGATGCAGCAATTTGTGGGATTTTAAATATCCAGAATTCAGTTTCTGAGAGAATAATCTGTGTCTATCCAAGTCTCAAATCGTCTCTCTCTGTCTGGCCAATGGAACTTATGGCACTTTCTTCTAGGTTTCAGAAACTGTCTAGAATATGAACACAACAGGATAAGATTTTCCCTGTGCTTTGCAAAGAATAGAACGATGAACCTATCCTTTATATACAAAAAAAAATTTCAGGTTCTCTTAATTAAATGCAGAGAGAAAATTGTCCTTTGGTGACTTTTTAAAAATTAATTCATGGGACATGGGTGTTGCTGGCTGGCCAGCATTTATTGCCCATCCCTAATTGCCCTTGAAGGGCAGTCACGAATCAATCACATTGCTGACGCTCTGGGGTCAGAGGCGGGCCAGACCAGATAAGGACAGCAGATTTCCTTCCCTGAAGGACATTAGGGAACCCAAATGGGTTTATCTGACAATTGACAATGGTTTTATGGACATCAGTAGATTCTTAATTCCAGATTTTTTTAGTTGAATTCAAATTCCACTATCTGCTTGATGGGATTCAAACTCAGATCCCCAGGAACATGAGCTGAGTTTGTTGATTAATAGTCTAGTGATAATACCACTAGGCCATTGCCTCCTCCCCCCTCCCATGCGGCTTTGTCTACATGCAGATATAAAATCCAACACTGACCTTTATTTCCTTAAAGCCAGTGATCCGATTATCTGTTGACAGTGATTAGCCAAAGTTGGTCAGATGGATGCATGCTCCGAATGCAGTACAAGGCAAAAGAGGACTGAATAACTTAGAGACTGTCAGCAGCTTCAGCTGTCGGCCTGGTCAGATTTACCCATTGAGTTTTAAGGCCATTCAACACTCGGTTTCAAAACAGGCTGTCCTGCTCAGACCCCCACTTTGCTCTCGTGGATCCCATCACTTCCACAGTCCACAACCAACAACTGACTCTGCCAGGTTGTGCTGAGTGGAGTTGTCCCAGTTGTGTTGCCGGTACTCCTTTGGGATATTTATCATTCCAATTTATTTGCCCTTATTCAAATGGCAGTGCTGCGGTATAACATGAGGACACAGCATTGGAATCAGTGACTCTAATATCAAGAGTAATCTGGAATTCTCCGACCTCAACCATGGCTGGGATTATCCAGTCCCACTGAGCATCAGTTTCTCCATTCCCACTGGCAGTGGTAGCAGGATGTGCAAGACTGGAGAATTCCAGCCATTATAGTACAATACGTAGATGGGTTAGGTTGATTGGCCATGTCAAATTGCCCCTTAGTGACAGGGCTTAGCAGGATAAGTATGTGAGATTAGAGAGATATGGCTTGGTGGGACTATTGTTAGTGCCGACTCAATTAGCTGAATAGCCTCCCTCTGCACTGTAGAGATTCTATGATTCTATATCACAACATTCAAAGTTTAGAATTATCATTCTAAAGCAACCATAGAGATGGTTAAATAATTAAATCAATTACTGAACCCTGAATATTACTTTCAAGTTGGTTCTAGACCAATCTATCCTTGGAAGAATGCAACTCCCCAATGCCATTGATTCAGATTGCTGAATTTGTCCTACGTTAAGTCACTGTTTCACCTCAGCAATCGTGGACCATGACGAAGGAGCAGTGTCTCAGTTTCAATTCACCCAAGCAGCAGAGGATGGGATTCTTACCTTTCACGGCGTACCATTCTGCTCCATTTATAATCCCACCTGGGACTGTCATGTCACAGTGATGCCCTGCAGACATGTTGGCATGGGTGGTAGAGTAAGTTGTCGAGATGTGTCTCAGAATGTCGTCATCTGGTGCCATGCTGTAGGTTTCGTTTGGCAACATACCTACCATCAATTAGAAAAAGAATATAAGTCAATTCTGTGACTTGGTTTACACTTGACTTGAATGAAAGACATCTGAAATTGCCCTAATGGTGTAGATTCCCAGAATGAAATAGCCTAGAGGGAGGCCCACTGTGTTTCTTTGAAAGAACGACCCACCTAATTCCATTTCTCACCTTTCCCCACAACCCAGCAGTTATTTCCCCTTCAAGTATTCATCCAAATGCCTTTTGAAAATTGTTGCTCTTAAATCTGCTTTCAGACAGTGCGTTCCAGATCATAACAACTCGCAAACTCCCCACATCTCACTTCAGGCTCTTTTGTCAATTACCTTAAATTTTGGTCTTCTAGTCCCTGCCAGTGGAATTGGAATGTCTTGTTTCAATTGTACAAGACATTGGTAAGGCCACACTTGGAATACTGTGTACAGTTCTGGTCTCCCTATTATTGAAAGGATATTATTAAACTAGAAAGAGTGACGAACAGATTTACTAGGATGCTATTGAGACTTAATGGATTGAGTTATAAGGAGAAGCTGGATAGACTAGGACTTTTTTCTTTTGAGCATAGAAGGCTTAGTGATGATCTGACAGACATCTATAAATAATGAGGGGCACAGATCTGCTAGACAGTCAATATCTTTTCCCACAGATAGGGGAATCTAAAACTAGAGGGCATAGGTTTAAGGCGAGAGGGAAGAGATACAAAAGAGTCCAGAGGGGCAATTATTTCATACAGAAGGTAGTGAGTGTCTGGAATGAGCTGCCAAAGGTAGTAATAGAAGGGGGTACAATTTTGTCTTTTCAAAAGTGTTTAGACAGTAAGATGGCTATCAAGGTCAAAATGCATGCAATGGGGATTAGCTTAAGGATTTAAAAAAAAAGGTGGCATGGACAAGTTGGGCAGAAGGGCCTGTTTCCATGCTGTGAACATCTTTGACTCTATGAACTCTACGAAAATCAGTTTGTGTACTGTGAATGCCTTCTTGTAATTTAAGAACTTAAGTGTTGGAACTATCCATGTTGCTGCTGTGTGTCCTTTCACTCAACATTATCTCACCAGCGAATAGGAAGGATGTCATTTGCTTCCCCCCCCACCCCCCAGATAGGTTTTCTTAACTCTACAGCCAGCTGACAGAGGTCATGACACAAACAGCAACTTAAACTGTCAGTTCTGCTGAGACCTCGCTGAAACGATTGGGACGGGGATGGAGGCGGGGGTGGGAGTTGAAGAGGAGGGCGGTGGATTCGACACCGTTGACAGCAGCTCACTTAGGTTAGAGGTTGTTATTCTGCACCCTGACCTGGTTTCCTGTTGTCATAGGGATAGTTGACCAGCATTGCTCCACCGTGGAAGGTTGCAGAAAGTACAAAGGGCTCTCTCTGTATCCAGTCCATCACAGCTTGGGCTTCCGGTTGGCGTTGGACACGGTTCTCTTCAAACGGGTCGGGGAAATTTCGATTCAGGTCGAATCCGTTTTTGTTATAGCTGCCGGAATGAGAACCAAAGTGAAACAGTTATTTCCCAACTAGGAGCCTCAGCCTGTTCTTCAAATAGCTGAGGTACAGTGATGTACTGCCAGAGTTTCAGCACTGCACCGGGGAGATTCATCTAAGAGCATGGCGTTTGTGAAGATAAGTGATTGGGAAAAGTGGCGCTGCTCTGAGTGTAGTGTGTTTGAAGCACACACTTTTATGGAAATTCCACAATGATTTTTTTTTAACATGAATTGATTCTAACTATCTTATTTTCGCTCCCCGAGGCCCAGCCTTCTCTCTTTAACTCCCACTTCAGGATTCAACTCGACCATTCTTATTTGTTTTCCTAACCTGTTGCTCTCTCTCTCTCTCTTTCTTCATATCAATAACATTCAAAGGAATTACAGTGTTTAGAACAAAGTGATTCTGTAATGAGGAAAGCGTCAGACATTACACAGCTTGAAAATCATTTACTGTGCCTCGCATCAAATGTCTGACTGTGCAGTTGTATATAAAACCTGTCTGTCAAATAGTTCTGGTCCTACACACAATCCTTCTCACACACAGGGGCCCAGCCACACTGAATCAGCACTCATCTGACCTTTAGTCAAGGGCTATTAATACTTGTTGAGGATGCTAGGCTGGAGTTGAGCCTTAGAACCAACAGAATAGGGGACAATATCAGTTTTAGTTTCCACTTTGCTCCATTGCACGGTGGCACCGTGATTAGCACTGTTGCCTCACCGCACTAGGGATCCAGGTTTGATTCCCGGCTTGGGTTACTGTCTGTGTGGAGTTTGTGCGTTCTTCCCAGAGAGTCCGGGAAGAAACTCACCCAGAAGAGTTTCTTCCGAGTGCTCCAGTTTTCTCCCACAGTCCAAAGATGTGTGGGTGAGGTGGATTGGCCGTGCTAAATTGACCCTTACAGTCAGGAGGATTAGAAGGGTAATACGCGGGGTTAAGGGGATAGAACCTGGGATTGTTGCTGGTGCAGGCTCGATGGGCCGAATGGCTCCCTTCTGCACTGCAGGGCTTCAATGATACCTCAAGGTTTATTTATCAGTGTCACAAGTAGGCTTACATTAACACTGCAATGAAGTTACTGTCTGTAAGGAGTTTGTGTGTTTTCCTGCGTCTGCATGGGATTACTCCAGATGCTCCGGTTTCCTCCCACAGTCCGAAAGATGGCTTAGGTGAATTGGCCATGCTAACTTCTCCCTCAGTGTATCTGAACAGGCACTGGAGTTTGGCGACTAGGGTATTTTCACTGTAACTTCATTACACTGTTAATGTAAGTCTACTTGTGACTAATAAATAAACATTTTTGTCCTCAGGGATAGTGTGGGAGAGGCAGGGCAAATCAGAAAGTTATGCCTTTGAAGTCACTCACATCACCTGGTGGTTGGTTACACAGAAACGTCAGCCGTGGACTAGGAGAAGCGACATTGAGACCCAGGACATCAGTTGGCAGAAGAAAATTAGATACATCAAGAAAAGGAAAGAATATTAACCAAACCAAGTTTTAATAAGCTCTCTATACAAGACCAGCAAACAACCAACATGAACAAGTGTGATTCCCACAGTTGCAATGCAGACTATTTTTGAAAGGTAGAAATCTAACAAGAATTTGCATCTACATATTTGCTTTATCACTGTTAATCCCCAAGAGGTGTCAGTAACAGAGCACAACTTGATGCCGAGTGGAAGCAGCAGAATTAGGAGAATCAAAAGCAGAGCCAAAAAGATATTTAAGCCAAACAGATTTGTAATGCTCAGAAGAGATAGAGTAGAATAATAGAAACAGGCCCTTTCGTCCAAATGTCCATGCTGCCCTTTTTTTTAAAACCCCCTAAGCTAATCCCAGTTGCGGGGCTGGAGAATCCCACTGACAGAACGCTCCGGCTGTTATATAAATACAAGTTCTTGCTTTTCTTTGCCTTGCCATTCTCATTTGGTGACCTCAAATTCTTAAATAACGAAGGAATGTATGCCCTCGTGCAGCAAGACTGAGCTCAGGCTTGGGCTCATAAGTGAGAAGTGACATTTGTGCCAGACAAGAGCCATGCAATGACCAGACAAACCTAAACATCTCCCCTTGATGCTCAACATAGAAAGGTAGAAGCTAGAAGCAGGAGTAGGCTTTTCAGCCCTTCAAGCCTGCTGTGCCATTCATTTTGATCATGGCTGATCAGCGAATTCAGTACCCTAATCCCCCCTTCCCCCTGTATCCCTTGATCCCTTTAGACCCAACATTGTGGTCTCAACTATATTTTGTGGTCATGAATTCCACACATTCAACACCCTCTAGGTGAAAGAAATTTTCCTCACCTTAGTTCTGAAAGGTTTACACTTTATTCTCAAACAATGAGCCTGAGATCTGGACTCCCCCACCATTGGGAACTTACTGAGTGAATCTATCTTGTCTAACCCTATTAGAATTTTAGAAGTTTATTTTCTAAGTATTTTATAAATTTCTATAATTGCTTTACCATCGCTGAATTCACACCATATAAGGGAGATGGTGGTGTAGTGTCAACGTCACTAAACTAGCAATCCGGAGATCCAGGCTAATGTTCTGGGGGCGTGAGTTCAAATCTCACCATGCGGTCGATCTGGAATCTGAACCCTCTCTCAGTAATGGTGACCATGCAACAATTTTTGATTGTTGTAAAAGCCCATCTGGTTCACTAATGTCCTTTAGGAAGGGAAATCTGCTGTCCTTAGCTGGTCTGGCCTACATGTGACTCCACAGCAATGTAGTTGACTATTAATTGCCTTCTGAAATGGTCTAATAAGCCACTCATGTCAAAGACAATCAGGGATCGGTAACAAGTGCTCACCTTGCCTGTTCCCATGAAAGAGAAGAAAAATGAACAATCTCAGGGACGCAGATCTCCATTGAGTAGAGATGGAAGAGGACCAGCCATATAACTACTGTGGCTACAAGAGCAGTTCAGGAATAACTCGCCCCATGACTCCCCAAAACCCGGCTACCATCTTGCCCAGTGTGATATTTCCACTTGCCTGGGTAAGTGCCGTTCCAACAATACACAAGAAGCTCAATAACATCCAAGACAAAGCAGCTCAACACTCATTCACCTTGCACAGTGTTAACAATGCGTACCATATGCAAAATGCATTGCAGCAACTCGCCGAGGCTTCTTTGACAGCACCTTCCAAATCCACAACCTCTATCACTGAGAAAAACAAAGCAGCGAGTGCCTAGGAACAGCATCTCATGAAAGTTCCCCTCCAAGTAGGACACCACCCTAATTTGGAAAATACATTGGTATCTTTACCATCTCTGGACAAATTCTTGGGCCTTGCTACATAATAACACTGAGGGTGTGCCTACCTTACATGACTGCAGTGGTTCAAGAGAGCAGCTCTTCTCAAGAGCATTTAAATGCTTTAATCATTAAAGATGACGCAGCACAGTGGCACAATGGTTAGCACTGCTACCTCACAGCGCCAAGGGCCTTGGGTTCAATTTCAGCCTTGGGTGTCTGTGCAGAGTTTGCACATTCTCCCCATGTCTGTGTGGGTTTCCTCTGGATGCCACAGTTTCTTCCCATAGTCCAAAGATGTGCAGATTAGGTGTCCATGCTAAATTATCCTTTGGTGTCCATAGATGTGTAGGTTGGGGTGACAGAGGGGGAAGGGAAGGTGGGCCTGGGTAAGATGCTCTGTTGGAGAGTTGGTGCAGAATTTGAGGGGGTGAATGGCCTCCTTCTGCACTATAGGGATTCTGTGATTTACCTATAGTGCCCAAATCCTATGAAAGGATGGGGAAAAGAATCAGAGACAACTTTGAATTTTGTCTTACTTATTGTTCATGTAAATTATAAACTTCATGCATTGCGAAACAAAAATTTACATGTTATTTTATTTTGTAACATTTAAATCTGATTTTCTAAATTACTAATTGAAGCCAATATTTGATTTTCTCTGTAAACAGGGCATCATTAGTCAAATATGTAGGTCAGTGCAGAGGATTACTGTCCATGTGATGTGAACAGAATTTGACATTCACATTTAATTTTAAGGATGCATGTTGCAGTTCCTGTTATCATTTCCAGTATTGATCTACTTGATACTCTGAAATTAACTCTTTCTGGAAGAGATTCAGCCAGATGGCAGTGCAGACCTTAGTTCACCATTGCTGTGTGTTATCACCTTCTGCCTGACAACAGACTTCTAAACCTTGCTGTAAAACCTGGATTGTGATGGCATTATTCTTTGGCTTTGTAAATAATCTCCCCTGCCTTTACAATTTTGGGTTACCCCTACGCAATGGCTCTACTAGTTAAACAAAAGTGTGCCTTACTAGTTAATCTAAGTCCAAAGATGTGCGAGTTAGGTGGATTGGCCATGTGAAATTGTCCCTTAGTGTCAGGGACACTAGCTAGGGTAAATACATGGAGTCAAGGGGATAGGGGATGAGTGGGGTTGTGATCGGTGCAGACTTGATGGGCTGAATGGCCTTCTTCTGCACTGTAGGGAATCTATGATTCTGTGACTATTGTAAAGGGCCATGGGGTATAAAAGTAAGGCAGCCTTACTCAATTATAGGGCGCATTGGTGGGACAACACCTGGAGTGCTGTGTATAGATTTGATCTCCTTGTCTAAGGAGGGATATAAATGTGCCTTCAAGGGCCTGCAGCAGAGATTCGCTGGATTTCTTTGCAGAATGAGTGGGGTTTCCAACAAGCAGATGGTGAGTTGAATGGGCCAATGCTCCCTGGCTTTTCAAAGTGTGAGAGATGACTTCACTGACATCATTAACGTTCTTGAGAGAGTTGATATTGAGGGAATGTTTCACTGGCAGGAGAGCTTTGAACTCATTGGGGAAAATTTTCCTGTCCTGCTCACCAAAGAAATTGCAGTGGGCGGGATGTGGGACCTGTTGACCTTGGGCAGGATTTTCCGACCTTGCAGTGAGCAGAGCCCATTGTGTCAGGTAAAGAAATCTACTGTTGAGGACTGAGCCACAGAGAAATTTCTTCATTCAGAGGATTGTGAATCTTTGGAAGGCTCAATCCAGAGCACTCACATTGTTGAATATTTTTAAGACTGGGAATCAAAGGTTCCTGAAGGAACCAATACGGGGGAAAATGGATTTGGGGCAGATCTGTCACAGTTTGGGTAAATAGCAGCACAGGATTGAGAGGCCAAATGGCCATATTCCTGCTTCTATTTGTTACATTCTTACAAAATAAACCAGGAAGGTCACAATTTATGCTCTGTATTCAGTTAGTTCATGCCGGCGTGGCTGCTGGGTAGGATGTTATAATGTGCCTCACTGCCTCCCTTTGTTAGGGAGAAGACTAACCCATTGCTGGCCACTGTCCACTATCCCAACGTGTGTGACTAACTCCATTGAATTAGTACCTCCTTTTATCCATCTTGAGGGTATCTTGAACTATGGACCTTGTAAAGTTTATTCATTAGTCACAAGGAAGGCTTACATTAACACTGCAATGAAGTTACTGTGAAATTCCCCTAGCTGCCACATTTCGGCATCTGTTCGGGTCAATGCACGTAACCAGCATGTCTTTCCGACGGTGGGAGGAAACACAGTGGAAACCCACGCAGACAGGGGGAGAACATGCAGACTCCACATAGACAGTGACCCAAGCCGGGAATGGAACCCAGATCCCTAGCGCTCTGAAGCAGCAGTGCTAATCACTGAGTGGATGGTTTAATGGTGACAGCGAGGTGTCCCTGAGCCCTGCGGCTCTGAAAGAGTTAAAGTTATCTGACCCAGATAGTGGAGGGGATCAGAGGCTTGTGCTTTGAATGTGTCTGAGTGCCGAGGTTTAATCTGTCAGCTCTTGAGGATTTATTTGATTTGCTGGAACCATCTGCCACACGAGTTGAACGATGCTCCAGCTTTGATTTCAGGAAGTGCAGGATTACAAATGCTTCGCTATCCAGTAGGCAGCTTTCATGTTACACTGCCTTGGAGGCAGTGCTAGTTATTCAGATTTTGCCCCCTTGTTATTGAAAAACCGAGTGAATGAGTACATTTGGCTCAGTAATGAATCCTAACATTCCACAAATGGAATTCCAATATTTCTAAAAGCAACATGTAGAAGATATTTTAAAATGATTCCAAAATTCATTTTCTTTATTGAATTTTAAACAGCAGTTGATTGAAGTGTGGTCAGATTATCTGTTACATTGCAGGATTTTGATTTTAAATTAATTCTGTCAGGTCCCACATCCATCTTTCTTTATTTCTCTTTTATTTATTTAATCTTCGAATAAAGGAGTCAGCTCAGGAAGCTCTACCAAAATCTCAGGGATCTCTCCTTAGTAACATTAGTGACTGTGTGACAACTCAAATTCATCTTTTTAATTCCGACAATTTATGTTATTTTACAATGCCAAAGCTAACACAGATATCGCCAGGAGATGTTAAAGGTGAGCCAAACAGCGGGTTAACAGCTTAGGCGATTTTACAGATATCAGATAAAATCCAAGCTATATATTTGTTTGCAAAATGTGGAAATTGGAAAAACATGCTGATTAGCTGCTAAATTCTCCCTCAGTGTAACCTGAGTGCCAAAGTGTGGTGACTAGGCAATTTTCACAGTAATTTCATTATAGTGTTAATGTAAACCTACTTGTGACACCAATAAATAAACTAAGAATAAATCTGATGGGCTCACATTTATTATCTAATCGGCATGCTTTGTAAAGTTGGTGAGCCCTTTGCCCTGGCAGTCGGTTGCACAACTGAGAATCTTGCTCAATCACTTCAGAAGACATTACAGACCTGGCAATGAACATTTCTTTTTTAAAAAACTGGTGTTTAATGTGCTTGAAAATGCTTGCACTTTGAAAATCAACACTTTTATTTTCAGTAGGTTCAACACAATTCCCTTCCATAGTGGGGAGATCACTTAGAGTCACTTTGCAAAGCCTCCAGAGGCAGTCCATTGAGGGTGGCATGATGGCACAATGGTTAGCACTGCTGTCTCACAGCACCAGGGAGCCAGGTTTAATTCTGGCCTCAGATGACTCTCTGTGCGAAGTTTGCACATTCTCCCCTTGTCTGCATGGGTTTGCCCTGGGTGCTCTGGTTTGCTCCCCACACCAAAAATGTGTGGTTAAAGTTGATTGGCCATGCTTAATTACCCCTTAGTGTCAGGAGGAATAGACCAGGGTAAATGCATGAGGTTTTGGAGATAGGACCCAGGTGGGATTGTTGTTGGTGCAGACTCAATGAGCTCAGTGGCCTCTTTCTGCACTGAAGGGATTCAATGATTCCATTCTACAATAGTAAGGGCATTCTCTACAGAATTACATCATACTATAGGTGCCCACCAACAATATTTAAACAGGGTTTGTTCTGTGGTGAGCAGCAGTGCTTGGAGGGAAAAGAACATCTCAAACCTTCAGACCACTTAGATATTGTCCTTCAATTTAAATTAATTTAAAAAATCAGAGGATGCAGATTCTGAATATCCTGAGAAAATTTCCCCTGACCAAGGAATCAGCTCAATTGGCACATAATCGGGAATACCAAAAAATATTTTTGGGGCAGCACAGTGGCACAGTGGTTAGCACTGTTCTCTCATAGCATCAGGGTTTGATTCTGGCCTTGGATGACTGCCTGTGTGGAGTTTGCATATTCTGCCTGTGTCTGCATGGGTTTCCTCCGGGTGCTCTGATTTCATCCCAGTCTCCAAAGATGTGCAAGTTAGGTTGATTGGCCATGTTAAATTAACCCTTAGTGTCTAGGAGATCAGCAGGGTAAACAAATGGGGTTACGGGGATTGGGGCTGCCTGGGATTGTTGTCAGTCCAGGCTTGATGGGCCAAATGGCCTCTTTCTGCATTATAGATATTCTACAATTCTATCCTTGTGGAAATTCAAATCAATTGAGTATAGTCATATTTAAAAGGGTGGAACATGTGAGTTCACAAAGGTCATTAGCCCTGAAACTCCTGGGTGTTCAGTCAGCTGACACTGATAAAGCGCAGTCCCTCTACTTACCTGAAGACCCTATCCCAAACCCTGGAGTTGAGGCCATTTGCCTAATGGTGCAGGCTACTGGTGCCTACAAGGATCCATCAGTGATGTGTGCCTCAGCTCCCATCACAATCCACCCTGGTGATATAGAGTCACCCACCACCTCCAGTCCTCCAACTGCCAAAGCAAGAACTTCTTTCTTGCTCGCTTCTTCGATTCCTAGTAGAGCCAGTCAGCCTCCATTCAAAGCAATTGATTACTTCCAGAATTGACTGTAATTCAATTCCAACATTAAGGGCATTTAAATGGTCATTGGATAAATATATGGACGATATTGGAATAGTGTAGGTTATTTGGGCTTTAGATTGGTTTCATGGGTCGGTGCAATATCAAGTGCCAAAGGGCCTGTACGGCGTTGTAATGTTCTACATTCTAATACTGCAGAAAAGATTTGTGGCATTCACAAGGCTTCCAAGAGCCCCAGCAAATAATTCCTGTGAGACCTATTGTCGAGACATAAAAAAGGTAGAAGTTTTCTAGAAAGTCTGGGAGTTCACTCCCCATCCCTCACTGCCCACTGCGCGGGTGATTCATTCAACCCTCAAAGGAGTTTAATGCTGACGTTCAAGATTTTTATCTCTGCACATTTCAGTAGAAGCAATAACCCATTAACCCAGACACATTCACATCTCTGCTTCACATAACAAGAGAGGAATTTTATCATCTGTTGGTATGTGTTTTAAAGATCAGCACAGTGGATAGCACTGCTTCCTAACACTATCGACTTGTCTTGATGTAAGGGACGGGAGAAGGTTTGACCCAGGAGAATAGCACACCTGCACTAAAACCTAAAAAAAGTCAAGGGTGATTGGGATGGAATTCCAACAGTTCCAGATTCCATACCAAATTCCAAAGTGGAACTCAAGCTCTTGGCTTTCTCCGATCTCCAAAGGTTTGAGACCATGGTTTTTATCTTGAAGGCAAACAGAACCAGAGCAGTCATGTCAACTTTAGTGGAGCAAGTACAACTAGTGAGCAAGTAGACAATATTCCCAACAATGCGGTGACAAGTTTGTGAGGTGACTCAGATCGGTATTTCAGTGTCTCGTAAGCACAGTTCATCCACTCGTCAAATATTGTTTTGCAAAGTTTTCCAAGCTCTTTAAACGCGTAGGGTCTGAAATGGCAACATGGTGGGGATTTGCCCCTCATAGCAGTTTAACATTGGCACCTGAGATTTCTATCTGTGCACATTTCAGCAGAGGCAATAACCCACTAACCTGGACAGGTTTACATCTCTGCTTCACATTATAAGAGAGGAATTTTAGATGAACTTGCTCATCTGCTGGTATGTGTTTCATGATGGCACAGTGGGTAGCACTTACTGCCTCAGAGCATCAGAAACCCGAGTTCAAATCCAGTCTCAGGTGACGAGTCTGCATGGTTTTTCTTTGGGTGCTCTGGTTTCCTCCAAAGATGTGTGGGTTAGGTGAAATTAGACAAGGGAATTAAGGGTTATGGGGAGAAAGCAGGAAAGTGGAACTGATCCACTTCAGATCAGCAATGATTTTATTGACTGGCTGGGCAGTCTCGAAGAGCTAGATGGCCTATTCCTGCTCCTATTTCTTATGTTCTTATGAAATGGCCATACTGAATTGCTCCTTAGCACCAGAGCACTAGTAGGGTAAGTCTGTGCACTTACAGAGATAGGGTCTAGGTGAGATTGTTATCGGTGCAGACTCGATGGGCCAAGTAGCCTCCTTTTATTCTGTCGGAATTCTATAATCCTATGATGCCATGTGTCAGTCTGGGCTGTAGTTTTACAGAGAAGGTGAATAATCATTCAGATCCTTCTTACCGTCCAATAGTTCCATCACAATCTCCAGCTGTTGCAATTGCAAATCCATCAGGGTTCATGCTGGGAAGGATGTGAATCCTCATACTGTCCACCAGCGCAGTAATGTCGGGATCCAGACCATAGCCAGTGACGAGGTATTGAATCAGGTGCAAAAGCAGTTCCCTACCAACAGGCTGCAAGCAAGGGAACCAGTTTCAATAAACTCACATACAGAGATTTCAGTTAGCCAAATGCATTAGTGATGATGGGAACCACTGTTCATATCAACTGAAATTGCGAGAACGAATTGATTTCTTACTTATTATTTTAATAATTGCTATCAGAGGAGATGCTGTGCGCCCAATTCAGGTGGCTTCGTACACTCGGGATATTGACATGAACTCCAATTAAATCTGAAATCAAATTGATCAGGATGTGATGTTGCCCACACTGCGTGTAACTTCGCCAGTGATAAAAATGAACGACTGGAAATGTCCGTTGTGTGTTTAACGGTCAGTTTTGGCTGCTCAAGAGACAGTGGCTCCATAATCTGTCTTGCCAGGTGCAGGGTAGAATTAGGGTTGCCTGTGGCAACACCAAAAGCTAAATTTTGCACATGTTGATTTGTTCCAAGTCAAAGGTTTAATTTTCTGGGCCATTCAGTTTCCCCGCTTGCTGGAAGAATGCCATTGGGGCAAGTAATAAAAAATGCATGTTGTTTGTTTGGCATACATCCAGATTCAGAATGAAATGATGAACAGCGGTATCCAGGATTTCCATCAGCAACTGTTGATATTGCTGAGAAATGTCAGTTTAGGAATCTCACAACACCAGGTTAAAGTTCAACAGACTTATTTGATAACACGAGCTTTCGGAGTGCTGCTCCTTCACCTGATGAGGGCCCTAATGACTCATCTGATGATGAAGCAGTGCTCTGAAAGCTCGTGCTACCAAATAAACCTGTTGGACTTTAACCTGGTATTGCGAGATTACTTACTGTGCCCACCCCAGTCCAACACCGGCAACTCCACATCATGACATAAGCCAAACATGGGTTGCCAACTCCCAAGGATTGGCCTGGAGTGTCCAGGAATTGAAGATGAAGTCTCTAGGATTGAAGACCACGCACCCCAGACATTCTCTCTTCCGCCTTCTTCTGTCAGGAAAGTCTGAGGTCCCATACCAACCGTCTCAAGAGCAGCTTCTTCCTTGGTGCCATCAGACTTTTGAATGGACTTATCTTGCATTAAGATTTTTCTCTACACCCTATATGACTGTAACGCTACATTCTGCTCTCTCTCCTTTTCTTCTCAATGAACTGTATGCTTTGTCTGTATAGTACGCAAGAAACAATACTTTTCACTGTATGCTAATACATGTGACCCCAATAAATTAAATCAAATCAATCCCCAACTGTAAGGGACTTACATTTGTCTTCAACATTTTTCTCTTCACGTACCTACAGAAGCTTCTGCAGTCAATTTTTATGCTTTCTGCAAACCAACTCTTATATTCTATTTTCCCCTTCCAAATTAAACCCTTTGCCCCCTTCTGCTGGATTTTAAATTTCTCCCAGTCCTCAGGTTTGCTGCTTTTTCTGGTCAATTTATATGCCTCTTCTTTGGCTTTTACACTGTTTCTGATTTCCCTTGTTGACCGTGCATGAGCCACCTTCCCCAATTTACTCTTATGCCAGACAGGGATGTTGAAGTTCATCCATGTTTTTTTTAAATGTCTGTCTTTGTCTACATACTATCAACTCCTTGAGTATCCTTTGTCAGCTTATCCTCGCCAATGCACATCACAGACCATCAAAATGAGCTTTCCTCAAGTTCAGGACCCTAATGTCAGACTTAACTGTATCCTTCTCCACCCTAACGAAGAATTCTACATATTGTGGTCACTCTTTCCCAAAGGATCTTGCACTACATGGTTCATAGTTAATCCTTTCTCATCACACAATACCTAGGCTAAGATGGCCAGCTCTCTAGTTGATCCCTCGACATATTGGTTAAAAAAAAACCCTTCCCTTATACATTCCAAGAAACCCTCCTCCATTGCATTGCTTTCAGTTTGATTTTTGATTTGATTTGATTTATTATTGTCACATGTATTAGTATACAGAGAAAAGTATTATTTCTTGTGCACTATGCAGACAAAACATACTGTTCATAGAGAAGGAAATGAGACAGTGCAAAATGTACTGTTACAATCATAGCTAGGGTTAGAGAAAGATCAACTTAGTGCGAGGTAGGTCCATTCAAAAGTCTGACAGCAGCAGGGAAAAAGTTGTTCTTGAATCAGTTGGTACGTGACCTCAGACTTTTGTATCTTTTTCTCGACGGAAAAAGGGGGAAGAGAGAATGTCTGGGATGTGTGGGATCCTTAATTATGCTGGTTGTTTCCCAGAGATGCGTTCACTAAGGATACAGCAGTTTGACTGCATATTGATTGGATTCATCAAACCAAGATGACAAGGAAATGTAGAAGAGTCAATGGATGGGAGGTTGGTTTGCGTGATGGTTTGGGCTACATTCACCACTTTTTGTAGTTCCTTGTCATCTTGGTTTGGTGAATACAATCAATATGCAGTCAAACTGCTGTATCCTTACTGAACACATCTCTAATTTCCTGCTTGATGCCATCCCCAATCTCACTGTTTGGTGGTCTGCACACAACTCCCGCTGGTGCTTTTTTGTTCTGCAGCTCCACCCGTAAAGATTCAACATCATCCAGGCTAATGTCCTTCCTTACTATTGCATTAATCTCCTCTTTAACTAGCAAAGCTACCCCCACCCCACTTTTCTTTCTGTCTATTTTTCCTGAATATTGGCCCAGGTGCAAGCATGCTCAACAAAGTCATGGCAAAGTGCTACGGAGCAGCACTGTCAGCCTAATGGCCAGCTGTCCTGCCTAGACTGTGATGTAAACCCGACACAACGTACTTACGTGCAAATTCAAGCTAAACTGAAACAAAGAGCACTTACTTCATTTCCATGGATATTTCCAATGTATTTAAATTCAGGTATTCCAACGCTATGTTGCTTTGGATTTTTTCCAATGACAAGGACCCACAATTCTACTCCTGTCAGAAAATAAAAACCAGGAATTAATTTCCCTAAAGCTTTTGTGCTTTTCTTTATTTATGGGATACAGACATCGCGAGGAAGTCAGCATTTATTATTTAATTGCCCAAGAGGAAGTGCTGGTGCTCTACCTTTTGAAACAACTGGAATCGATGTGGTGAAGGTACTAATTTCACATGTAAGGACAGCAGTCCTCCTCAATGTTTTGTCTTAGTGAGAGTCTTTACTGGACTGCCAAAAGATGTCTGCTTTCAGAGGCAGCCTCATGGTATAGTAACATAACATGTGTCAATCAGACTAGTTATATTTCAAAATGTGCCCTCACAGTGACGTTAGGGAGATGCAGAACTTAGATGCAGTGATGATGAAGGGGTGAATGTGTGGTTCAAGTCAGAAAGGTATGCGTTTTGGAGAAAATCTCATCCCTATGACTATGTTGCTTTATCTTTTGATCATTGAAGTCAAGGATTTGGGAATGGCTTTCAAGAAACCTAAGGTAGTTGTTGCACTGCATCGTCTCAATGGACAACATAATGGGCAGCACAGTGGTTAGCATTGCTGCCTCATAGTGCCAGAGACCCAGGTTCAATTTCTGGTTTGGGTCACTGTCTGTGCAAAGACTGCATGTTCTCCCTGTATCTGCATGGGTTTCCTCTAAGTGCTCTGGTTTCCTCCCACAGTCCAAAAACGTGGTGGGTTCACTGAGAGGGTGATGGGTGATTGGAATCAGCTGCCGTAGGTGGTGCTGGAGGTGAACTCATTGGAGTCTTTTAAGAGACTTCTGGATGAGTACATGAGATTTAATGGGATTGAGGGCTATAGATAAGCCTGTTAGGTAGGGATATCATCAGCGTAACTTGTGGCCGAAGGGCCTGTTTGTGCTGTAGTGTTCTATGTTCTATGTTCTGTGTGCTGATTAGGCTCATTGGCCATGCTAAATTCTCCCTCAGTGTACCCGAACAGGCGCTGGAGGGTAGCAACTAAATAAATTTAAATATTGCAGCCACTGTACAATAGTGTTGGTGGAATGTTTATTTATCAGTGTCACAAGTAGGCTTACATTAACACTGCAATGAAGTTACTGTGAAAATCCCTTAGTCGCCACATTCTTGTGCCTGTTCGGGTATACTGAGGGAAAATTTAGCACAGCCGCTGCGCCTAAACTAAGTATGTCTTACAGAAAGTGGGAGGAAACAGGAGTGCCTGGAGGAAACCCATGCAGAATGGGGGAGAACGTGCAGACTCTGCACAGACAGTGACCCAAGCCCGGAATCAAACCAGGGTCCCTGGCGCCATGAGGCAGCAGTGCTAACCACCGTGCCACCCAGTGAATGACTATAGTAATGGCTTAGTTGCCAACAAAACAGAAAGCTTTGTTCTGGATTATGTAACAAGATACCGAAAACTTAAAACAACAGTTCAATTCCCCATCTTTGTTGAGTTAGCTGATCCCAGCTGGAGCATTTGATGTGCTTCTGTTAGTGTCACCATTCTTGGAACTGGGACAAGGGAACAGCGAGAGGTTTCACTCCTGATTCTCACCCAAGGACTCTTTTTCAAGTGCACATATGAATATGCAATGAGATCAGGATTGAGCTCAGCAGTAATCTCTGCTGCAGTTAAACAATCATTGTGAAGGCCCGAGGCGAAGAATGGTCATTGTTTCAAAATTCCTGGAGTGCGTGCATGGCAGACGAAGCTGGCACTTAGTGCCCATTTCTGGCAGCCCTTTAGATGCTGGTGGCGGCTGCCTTCTTGAACCATGCAGCCTGTAAGCTGACTTCACAATGCTAGCTCCAGGATTTAGACCCAGCTACAATGGAGGAACAACGATTATATATTCAAGTCAGGATAATGTGTGGCTAGGAGGCAGTGTTGTTCCCTTGTGACTTGTGTCCTTGACCTTTGAGCTGGTGTAGGTCACAGGGTTGGGAGCTTTTCCTGCAGTGGATTTGTTGAGTTAGCTGCAATAAAGTTCATTGAAGGCCTGATTGACATATTCCTTAAAAGAAGTGAGCAGAGGAGAGAAAACCGTTCCCACAAAAAAAGTAATTGAATCATCTCCAAAAACAATAATATCACAAGCAAAAATGTATTGGATTCTGATTTTAACGCCTTTAAGTGACAAAATGACTCATTTAACATTTAAAGATAAGAATCGTTTAAATCATAGAATTATACAGCACAGAAGGAGGAGACCATTTGGTTCATCATATCCGTGCCGGCCCCTTTTAAAAAGTAACCTGATTAGTCTGACTTCCCCAAACCAACAACAACTTCCATCTAGAAGGACACGGATAGCAGATACATGGGAACATCACCATCTGTAAGTTCCCCTCAAAGCCACTCACCATCCTGACTTGGAAATATATCAGTAAGAAGTCTGACAACACCAAGTTTAAGTCCAACCAATTTATTTGATAGTAAACTCAGAAGCTTCCAAGGTGTTCTTTCACCTGACGAAGAGGAGAACCTCGAAAGCTTGTGAGTTTACTATCAAATAAATCAGTTGGACTTAAACCTGGTGTTGTTAGACTTCTTACTGAGTTTACCCCAGTCCAATGCCGGCATCTCTACATTATGACTATTTTGGAAATATATCGCCATTCCTTCACAGTCACTGGGTCAAAATCCTGGAATTCCCACCCTAATGACATTGTGGGTCAACTCACAGCACATGGACTGCAATGATTCAAGAGGGCAGCTCACCAC
Organism: Sphyrna mokarran; assembly: GCA_024679065.1. Taxonomy (NCBI): domain Eukaryota; kingdom Metazoa; phylum Chordata; class Chondrichthyes; order Carcharhiniformes; family Carcharhinidae; genus Sphyrna; species Sphyrna mokarran. The sequence goes on from JAGIQG010000022.1 coordinate 12,338,734, forward strand.
CACCTTCTCAAGGATAACAAGATGGGGATAGGCAATAAATGCTGGCCTAGCCAGTGATGTCCATGTCCCACGAATGAATAAAAAGAAACACTAGCCCCATATTCAATTTTTCTCCTTTAAGTATTTACCCTTCAGAAGCTATTTCCGAACTGTAGCTCCCCTCCCTACCACCAACACTGTCTCCTGCTCCCACCACGTCCTCTGCCCCAGCCCACATTATCAGGCAGTGCATTTTAAATCCTAATCACTCATTTCATTCCTCGTGTCAACTCTCACATTGACATGGGTGTCATGAATCATAGAAGTCTCACAATACTAGGGTAAAGTTCAACAGGTTTATTTGGAATCATGAGCTTTTGGAATGCCACTCTTTCATTATGTGAGTCACCCACCTGAGGGAGCAGTGGTGCTCTGTAAGCTTGTGATTCCAAATAAATCTGTTGGACTTTCACCTGGTCTAAAGTCATAGAACCCTACAGTGCAGAAAGAGACCCTTCGGCCTATCGAGTCTACACCAAACACAATCCCACCCAGGCCGTACCCCCATATATTATACCCACTAATCCCCTCTAACCTATGCATCTCTGTATACTAGGGGCAATTTCTTAACATGGCCAATCAACCTAACCTGCACATCTTGGTGTTGTCAGACTTCTTACTGTGCCCACCCCAGTCCAACACCGGTATCTCCACATCATGTGAATCAAAGAATCATAAAATCCCTACAGTGCAGAAGAGATCATTTGACCCATTGAGTCTATACTGACTTCCTGACTCTCTCTTGCCCAGGCCCTCTTCCCTCCAGCCCTATCCCTGTAGCTAATCCATTTAACGTACACACCTTGGGACACTAAGGGGCAACTTAACATGACAAATCCATCTAACCTACATATTTTTGGAGTGTGGGAGGAAACTGTAATACCCAGAGGAAACTCGTGCAGACACAGGGAAAATGTGCAAACAGACAGTCACCCAAGGTTGGAATTGAACCCATATGCCTGGAGCTGTGAGTCAGCAGTGTTAACCACTGTGCTGCCCATCAGCCTCCCAAGGCACGCAGCTGGCAAGAGGACCTTCCAGCGGTGCTCAGGTGAGTGCTGGGGCAGTGCCTGGGTAGTGCCCAAACAGTGCCAGGATAGTACCAGCAGGCTGTACCAGGGTAATGTGCTGGTGTGTCCTTTAAAATGGTGCCTGATCTTTGCAGCTCAATCATGGAATCATACAAACTACATTAGGCAGAAGGAGGCCATTCAACCCATCAAGTTTGCACTGACCACAATCCCACCCAGGCCCTATTTCCCTAACCTCACATATTTACTCTACTAATCCTCCTGATACTAGAATCAATTTAGCATGGTTGTTCCACCTAATCCACACATCTTTGGAGTGTGGGAGGAAATCAGAGTACCCAGAGAAAACCCATGCAGATACAGGGAGAATGTGCGAACTCCACACAGAGACTGACCTAAACTAGGAATCAAACCCAGGTCCCTGATGCTGTGAGGCAGCAATGCTAACCACTGTGCCACAATGATGTCCCAATCAGAATCTCCCCGTCAGTGATACATTGTGGGATCTGCCCATTATGTTTTTCAGACTAAAGATAGGGACGATACGATGGAGAAATCTGCCGTCGGCAGTTTCTCCGCTGCTTTTCCTGTCTGCTATCGACCTTTGCCAATATCTGGGGAAAGTCAGCTCTCGGGACTTGCTGTGTCTCCACGAAGAGACTCAATTGAACTGGTTAATCCATCAGGGATGCAGGAGAACATGCAAGGATGGAATGAAAACAATTGGAAAGTAATTAATTTCACTGAATGGGAGTTTGAGATCATCTCGTAGATTATTGAGAAAGAGAAAAGAAATCATCTCACAGATGATTGTGCAGATAAACGGATGGTTTGATGAAGTGATATGTTTATAGACAGAATTTATGCCTCCTGGGTTGAAAAGTATTTCAAGTTATCCACTTTGTTCTTTATTTTTCATTATTCTTTATTTGCTACTCGCCTAAGTGAGCCTTTGTGAAGCGTAATTTAAAGAGATTTGATAGAGGTGTTTAAAGTCATTAAGGGTAAAATTATCAATAAAGGGTCTCCAAGGACTGAAGGCTGAGGGAACACAGGTTAAAATGGGAGCAGCAGGGATGCAATGGGAATGATTTAGGCATTGACACCTAAGTGAGATTATAGTTTATTCAAATGAAACACACTACATCACAGACAGGGCGGGGAGAAGGGACAATAATGTCACACATTACATCACAAGATTTTCCACTCCCATCGCTGAACCGGCCCAATGAAAACAGGAGCGTCAAATCCCAGTCCAAGCAACTAACAAAGTAATAAGTACCATTTGAGAATAGCTCGTCATTTCACCTGCCTAATTTTAAGGCACCATTTAATGCCTTCAATACTTGGCTTGAAGAAAAGTTCCCTCGATGGGCAAAAGGAAAATGGAAAATGCTGGAGAAACTCAGCAGGTGCGGCAGCGTCTGTGGAGAGAGAAAAACAGAGTTAAAGGCCGGAATGTTAACACTCTTCATGCCAGCAGGATTTTCCAAACCCGCCGCAGTGAACAGAGGCCACCCAACTCTCCAACCCCACGACAGCGGGAGTGTGGTATGAAAGGCCAGTCAGGTTTTGCCCAATGTTTCAGGTCCATATGACCCTTCATGTTGTATATTTGTCATTTCCCAACCCCACGCCATGCTACCTCCCCCTTTATTTAGAAAGAAAAGGAAGACCTGCATTGACATAGCACCTTTCATGACCCCAGGAGATTCCCAATGCATTTTGCAGTCAATGAAGTACATTTTGAACTGAAGTCTTGGCTGTAATGTAGAAATATGATAAAGTTGCCGAATACAAAGGTTTAGGCGTCCACCCACGACACTGGGAATGTCTTTCCAATTGCGAGACAGAAGACAGATTGTACCAAGTTCTGTAAAGAATGCTTTGTAATGCTGAAATGTCAGCAACTGACTTCCAGTTGAAGTCAGCACACTTAACAATTCCATTTATTTCCATGTCACTGAATTAACCAATCCAATTATTCCCAAGCTCCTTTGTGAAATGAATTCTTTTCCTTCTCAGGAATCTGCCAGGTAATCATGAACTCTCCAAAATCTGCCTTCGTAGAGAATGGATTGGTCCATTGATATTCTGGATGATCAATGGTCCAAACTGCTTCTCATTCATTTCTATTGAACAGAATCGCAATCCACAACTCATTCCTCATGTAGTCCTATCTGTCAGAATCCTAGCGTACTAAACATTTGCGGGTGGCACGGTGGCACAGTGGTGAGCACTGCTGCCTTACAGCACCAGGGACCTGCACTCAATTCCCGGCTTGGGTCACTGCGAATCTGCATGTTTTCCCTGTATCTATGTGGGTTTCCTCCAGTTTCCTCCCACAGTCTGAAAGACGCGCTGGTTAGGTGCATTGACCATGCTAAATTCTCCCTCAGTGTACCCGAACAGGCGCCACAGTGTGGCGACTGAGGGATTTTTGCACTAACTTCATTGCAGCGTTAATGTAAGCCTACTTGTGACACAAATAAATAAGCTTTAAGCTTTGCTCATTCCCTCTCTTTATATAGAATTCAATATAGTTTCCTGTTCATTTTCATTCCATGAAATCTTATGTCAACCACAGAGAACCCAATCCTATTGTGAAATATTCCTTAATTCTGTGTATTCTTTTGTGTTTTGGGTATAAAGCAGATGTTACTTAAGCACAGTCTGTTCTTGATCAGCAAACATTCTTTTCACTGACTGAAAATGAGGAAGAATAATTGAGCAAAACGTTGACTGAATTAAAATCAAAATTAAATTTCTCATTAAATCAGCGATTTTCTACTACAGAGCTCTGGGTTCATTGCGGGGTTATTTTACCTCCAGATTATAATTTTCTGACCAGTCCTACACTTTCTTAGGCCTGTTAAAGAGACGCCAAGCACAATATCCAATTAAAGATACATCTACATTGTGCATCCTGAACCACTTGTCTTCTCTCCTGCAATATTTACTTCTCAGTCACTCTGGCTGCCCCGTGAGTAGAGTCATAGGGAGGGATCTTCTGGCTGCACTCACCCCAAGACCAGCAAACCCTGCCCAAGATCAATGGACCTTTACATTGTCTGTGTCCCGTCCGTACAATTCTTGTGGTGGACGGAATGGGAGAATTCCACTTGTAAAGTTATGGAGCAATCCAACAGCGAAACAGGCCCTTCAGCCCAACCTTCCATTCCCTTCCAACTAGTCCCAATTGCCTCTTTTGGCCCATATCCCTCTAATCCATTCCCATGCATACGTGCCTCGAGTGCACACAACATTCACTCCAAGGTCTCAACACCACCTTCTGCATTTGGAAAGGTGTTTGCTCTCGGCAGTGGGTATTTCTAAAATTACATCCTTGCAAATTCCTATTCTACATCCATCCGTACCATAACGCTGCAGGTAAACCGGCCTCCCCTGCATGGCTTGCACAGATAAAGCACAAAATAATTCATCTGTGAGAGACGCATACAAGCTAGCTTTGCATTTCACTGCTACTCAGCCTCTTGAGCTTGCCATGTGGTGCATCATGAACTGAATCTGAACTCCTTCAATTCTTTGAACTCAGAACTCAAGCTGATTAAATACTGATCTACTTCTCTGTTCAACTGTCGAGCAGCAAACTGTAATCTTCACTCCGTTGCTCATTCACTTTCTGAATAATTTTCCAGTCGTGCCCACCCTGGGACTGGAAACCCCTGCCTGATATCATTGGGCCTCTCAATATCTGTCCCACCTTCGCTGATTTTGATTTGATTTGAATTGATTTATTACTGTCATATGCATTAACATGCAGTGAAAAGTATTGTTTCTTGCTCGCGATATAGACAAAGCATACCATTCATAGAGAAGGAAGGAAGAGAATGCAGAATGTAGTGTTACAGTCATAGCCAGGGTGTAGAGAAAGATCAACTTAATGCAATGTAGATCCATTCAAAAGTCTGACAGCAGCAGGGAAGAAAATGTTCTTGAGTCAGTTGGTACGTGATCCCAGATTTTTGTATCTTTTTCCCCACAGAAGAAGGCGGAAGAGAGAGAATGTCGGGGGTGTGTGGGGGTCCTTAATTGTGCTGCCTGCTTTGCCGAGGCAGTGGAAAACATAGAGAGAGTCAATGGATGGGAAGCTAGTTTGAGTGATGGATTAGCCTACATTCTTTTGTAGCTCCTCGTGGTCTTGGGCAGAGCAGAAGTCATACCAAGCTGTGATGAAACCAAAAAGAATGCTTTCTATGGTGCATCTGTGAAAGTTGATGAGAGTCGTAGTTGACACGCCACATTTCCTTAGTCTTCTGAGAAAGTAGGTTCCGTGGGACGCGGGGTCTGAAGACTCGCTCCCACGTGTTATGTAATTAATCCACAGAGTACAGACAGTGTCACCAAGCCCTTCCATGCATAATTTATCATAGAATCATAGAATCCCTGCAGTGCAGAAGGAGGCCAATTGGCCCATCAAGCCTGCACTGACAACAATCCCACCCAGGTCCTCTCCCCGTAATCCTAAGTATTTAATTTCACTGACACTAAGGAGAATTTAGCATGACCAATCAACCTAAGCCGCACATCTTTGGAATGTGGGAGGAAACCGGAGCACCTGGAGGAAACTCATGCAGACATGGGGAGAACATGCAGATTTACAAAGACAGTGACAGAAGGTGCGAATTGAACTCAGTTCCCTGACGCTGTGAGGCAGTTGTGCTAATCACTGTGTCACCATGCCACCCTAATTTCCTCAATTCATTCCTTGCATCTTCACCTTACCATCACATCCCCATTCCATGGGGTAAAGAAAAAGAACACAGAGACACATACACTGTAAAAGCAAGTAGTGATGCTGTGACAATCTCATTAGACTAATAATCCAGAAGCCCAGCCTGATTCTTTGGGACATGAGTTCAAATCCCACCATGGCAGCTGCTAGAGTTTAAATTTAATTAATAAAATTTGGGATTAAAAGCTAGCCTTGGCTAGACCAGGAAATCATTATTAATCATGGTGAAACCCATCTGGTTCACAAGCAAATCTGTCAACCTTAACCAGTCTGCTCCACATGTAACTCCAGACCTACAACAATTTGGTTGTATCTTAACTGCTCCCTGAAATGGCTAAGCGAGCCACTCAGTTGAAGGGCAATTAAGGATTGGTAACAGATGCCAGTGACACCCACAGCCCATGAAAGACTTTTTTTAAAATTGGGGAACCTTTGCATCAGAAATTCCTCTCTAACCTCTGAACTGGCAAACCCTGGGAATTCTCAATCTATCGTAGCTTATCAAAAGCTTTCCTTCTTATCTCAAGTCTCCCTTGAACCATATTCTTTTCATGTTTAGATTCCCAGGCCTGCACTCATAGTGCCAAGTTAAGGAGTCCACCAACATGTACTTTATCCATACCTCTCAGCATTTGTACAAAGAACAAAGAACAGTACAGCACGGGAAACAGGCCCTTTGGCCCTCCAAACCTGCACCGCTCACTGGACCAACTAGACCATTCGTTTATATCCCTCCATTCCCAGTCTGTTCATGTGGTTATCCAGATAAGTCTTAAACAATCCCAGCATGTCCGCCTCCACCTACTTGGCAGTGCATTCCAGGCCCCACCACTCTCTATGTAAAAAACATCTCTTTGATATCTGTGTTAAACCTCGCCTCCTTCACCTTGAATCTGTGACCCCTCGTGATCGTCACCTCTGACCTGGGAAAAAACCTCCACTGTTCACCCTAAGTATGCCCTGCATAATTTTATACACCTTTATTAGGTCTCTCCTCATTCTCCGTCTTTCCAGGGAGAACAACTCCAGCTTACCCAATCTCTCCCCATAGCTAAGACCCTTCATACCAGACAACATCCTGGTAAATCTTTTCTGTACTCTCTCCAAAACCTCCACATCCTTCAGGTAGTGTGGCGACCAGAACTCGACACAGTACTCCAAATGTGGCCTAACCAACATTCTACATAGCTGCAACATCAGACGCCAATTTTTATACTCTATGCCCCGGCCTATAAAGGCAAGTATGCCATATGCCTTCTTCACCACCTTCTCCACCTGTGATGCCACTTTCAAGGATTTGTGTATTTGCACACATCCAGGTCCCTCTGTGTGTCTATACTATTGATGATTCTGCCATTTTTGTATAGCTCCCCGCTAATGTAAAAATACCAACATACTGAAATGTCTACGGGGAATGGTCATCAAGCCTGCCTCATGTTCATGATAACTGCTGCATCAAGGTGAGAAACCTCTACAGCCACTACCCACCCCCACCCCATACACACTTCCCTCACCATATGTCTCCACCATACCACCATGTGCTCCTCACCTCCCCAACCACATTTCTCCACTGCCTCTCCTCAACACCCCTTCCAATCAGTGCCAGCACCAAGGGTATGGACAGGGTGAGTAGAGAATAGCTGTTCCCCATGATCAATCACTGGGGAGATGGGGGGCAGGGGGCATAGTTTTAAGGTATGATATTAGTTTTAGGTGGCGTGGTGGCACAGTGGTTAGCACTGCTGCCTCACAGTGCCAGGGACCCAGATTCGATTCTGACATCGTGTCACTATCTGTGTGGAGTTTGCATGTTCTCCCTGTGCCTGCGTGTGTTTCCTCCATGCTCTGATTTCCTCCCACAGTCTGAAAAACATGCAGGTTAGGTGCACCCAGTGTACCCAGACAGAGTGTGATAACTAGGGAATTTTCACAGTAACTTCTTTGCAGTACTAATGTAACCCTCATGACACTAATAAATAAACTTTGAAATTTTGAGGAGAAAGGGCTGGAAACTCAGAGGGGATTTGAGAAAGAGGGTTAGTTGAGGCCAAAAAAACTCACAGCCTTTGAAAAATATTTAGATGAGCACTTGAAATATCATAACATTCAAGAATATGAGACAAGTGCAGAAAATGGGATTAGTGCGCCTCTAGTGGTAGATATTGTCAGTACTGACATGATGGGCTGAAAGGTCTTTTCTGCGTTGTATGACTCTATGAAGTAAATTTTTCCTGTCCTGTCCAATTCCCAATGAACTTATGATTCTATGACTTGCAGCCATGTGAAAAAACATAGTCAACCTCTTTAACCCCATCAGGTGGTCAAAACCAGTCCGGGAGAGCAAGCTGACCGTGTATACATTCACTGCTAATGTACCGAAAGTTTTAGGTTTTCAAAATAAAGAATGGTTTTGACAGGACAAACAATGGAAGCTTAGTCGACAAATCAGTGGCAAGACAGTCATCATCAGAAGAATATGGAAGGGATGTTAGAATTTTAGATCCTTTCTGGAACACAGACTGCATTATCAGAAATCTTTATTTTTTTTAATCATCTGTGGGACATGGGCGTCGCTGATTGGCCAACACTTATCGCCCAAGGATAGTTGGGAGTCAACCACATTGCTGTGGCTCTGGAGTCACATGTCGGCAGATCAAGTGAGGATGGCAAATTTCCTTCCCTAAAGGACATTAGTGAACCAGATGGGTTTTTCCAACAATTGACAATGGTTTTATGATTATCAGTAGATTCTCAATTCCAGATTTTTTTTAATTGAATTTAAATTTCACCAGCTACCCTGGCAGGATTTGACCCCAGGTCCCCAGAACATAGACACGGTAGCACAGTTGTTAGCACTGTTGCTTCACAGCTCTAGGTTCAAATCCCAGCTCGGGTCACTGTCTGTATGGAGTTTACACATTCTCCTTGTGTCTGCATGGGTTTCCTCTGGGTACTCCAGTTTCCTCCCACTGTCCAAAATTGTGTGGGTTAGGTTGATTGGCCATGCTAAGAAATTGCCCCTTAGTGTCCAGGGATGCATAGGTTAGAGGGATTAGTGAGTATAATGTGTGGGGATATGGGGGTAGAGCCTGTGTGGGATTGTGTTTGGTGCAGACTTGATGGGCTGAAGGGCCTCTTTCTGCATTTTAGGGTTCTATGATCTACGATCTATGATCTATAATATTGCTCGGCCAATCGTCTCCCCTAATCGAGACAGAGACTAAACATAATTCAAAAGTGATTTAGAAAGAAAACAAGCAGGTGCAGGCACAGGGTAAAGAGATGGGATCAGAATGGATAAGTGCAGCTGCAAAGGTGTCGAGGTGTTAGATGGGCACATTGGCCTCATTTCATTGCCGTAATTCCTGATTCTGAATCTCTGCTCAAGTTGTTCACTGTTGAAAGGTTCAGCAACTGAAATGATTCAGCAACCTTAACCGTATACGAGACAGATTTATCCTAAAATAAACCTTAGGGATACAGAATACGTAATAGCATATTCGCTTGTTACTGAAAGTGACATTCTTTATTAGTCCGCTGGGTTAGATGGATTAGGAAACTGCGTCAGTTAGCTCTGGTCACCCTTTCTTCCCCCATTTATCCCTGAAATTAAAGCTGCTCAGTCCAAAATTTAAATAAGAGGAAAAGGGAGAGTTTTTTTTTAATGGGACATTGTCCGCAAATATCCTGCTGATGCTTACAGCGTGCTCAATATTCCTTACTCAAGATTAACCAATGGTTTTACTGCAGATTTCAAACGCTGTCTCCCATGATATAGAATTAGGGGAAAGTGTGGTATTAAATGAAATGAGCATTATTAATTTACCGTGAATATTTTTTTTCCTGGTGGGGAGTTCAGAAAGATTGAAAACAGGAAACCCGGAACATATGCTATACAATAAATTATTCAAAATGTTGCTCTGGCAGTCAGGGCTAATTAAAGGGACACTGATTGAAAAAAAGTGTTTGGAAAGCCATTTTTAATTTGTAGAAGAGGATAAACTTGAAACAGTCGGGGATCTTTACGTGTGTAGGTTCGTATATGTAATTTTAGAAGTTTGGCAGTATCAGTTGTGAGTTGTGCCTCGCTCAGGTGAGACCTATGAAATGAAAGAGAGAGGTGACACTTTTCGCATCATTTTTAGCTCAGATTCCTCCAAATAGTCGACTTCACAAATTTCCCTTAAAATAGGTACACCCAGAGACATGCATGTGTGTGCACGCATAGATATATATATACATACATGTATTAAACATGTGTGTATAGACACATATACACACACCACACCCATATATGTAACATATATATATAGGTACAGATATACTTACACACACAAATGTCCTCATGCATGCAGAGATGCACATACACGTAGACACACAGGCTGAAATTTTACAGCCCCACCGCCACTGGAATGGGAGTGGATGTGGAGTGGAAATTGGGAAGATTTGTTGACCTCAGGGAGGGGGTGTAATTTTAAGGCTTCGGGATAAGCAAGGCTTTAAAATCCCATCCACAGAGTCTACATATAAGCATATATACACATACAGTCCACAGACGTATGCAAACATACATACACATACAGCCCACACACATATACATATATATACATACAGCCCGCACACATATACAAACATATACACAGACAGTCCACACACATATACAAACATATACACACATACAACCCACACACATATACATATACAGCTCACACATATATGCAAACATGTATGCACATACAGCCCACACACATATGCATATATACATGTACAACCCACACACATATACAAACATATATACACATAAAGCCCACACATACATACATATATACACGTACAGCAGACACACAGACATATATGCACGCACACAAATGCACTCATAAACACACATTGCTAGAAACCAAGCCTTGTTGTGGGCAAGGTATTGGAGAGAATTATTAGGGATAGGATTTATAGTTATTTAGAGAGAAATGAATTGATTGGGGATAGTCAGCATGGTTTCGTGAAGGGTAGGTCATGCCTTACTAACCTCATTGAGTTTTTTGAGAAAGTGACCAAAGAGGTGGATGGGGGTAAGGCGGTTGATGTAGTATATATGGACTTTAGTAAGGCGTTTGATAAGGTGGCCCATGGAAGACTTCTACAGAAAATGCAGATGTGTGGAATAGAGGGTGATTTAGCTAATTGGATTAGGAATTGGCTGGCAGATAGAAGACAGAGGGTGGTGGTTGATGGGAGATATTCATCGTGGAGTTCGGTGACGAGTGGTGTGCCTCAGGGGTCTGTTTTGGGGCCCCTGCTGTTTGTAATTTTTATAAATGATCTGGATGAGGGTATTGAGGGATGGATCAGTAAATTTGCAGATGATACTAAAGTTGGTGGAGTGGTAGATAGTGAAGAGGGGTGTTTTAGTTTACAGAGTGACTTGGACAAGTTGCAGAGCTGGGCCGAGAGGTGGCAAATGGAGTTTAATGTGGAAAAGTGTGAGGTAATGCACTTTGGCAGGAACAATAAATGTGTAGAGTATAGGGCTAATGGTAGGGCTCTTAATAGTGTTGAGGAACAGAAGGATCTTGGTGTATGTGTCAATAGATCCCTGAAAGTAGGCAGTCAAGTGGATAAAGTTGTTAAGAAGGCATATGGAGTCTTAGCTTTTATTGGTAGGGGGATTGAATTTAGGAGCCGCAGCATCATGTTGCAACTGTACAAAACTCTAGTGCGGCCGCACTTGGAGTATTGTGTGCAGTTCTGGTCCCCACATTATAAGAAAGATGTGGAGGCATTGGAGAGGGTACAGAGGAGGTTTACCAGGATGTTGCCTGGTATGGAGGGCAGGTCCTATGAAGAGAGGTTGAAGGATTTGAGGTTGTTTTCGTTAGAAAGGAGGCGGCTAAGAGGGGATCTTATTGAAGCATATAAGATGATTAGAGGTTTAGATAGGGTGGACAGTGATAGCCTTTTTCCTAGGATGGAGAAAGCTAGCACGAGGGGACACAGCTTTAAATTAAGGGGTATGAGTTATAGGACGGATATCAGAGGTAGGTTCTTTACTCAAAGAGTGATTAGGGAGTGGAATGCCCTGCCTGCAGCTGTTGTAGATGCGCCAAGTTTGGTGGCGTTTAAGAGGTTAATTGATAAGTATATGGAAGAGAAGGGAATGGTTTAGTTTGGAGGGGCATTGCTTTTTATTTTGGTCGGCACAACATCGAAGGCCGAAGGGCCTGTTCTGTGTTGTATTGTTCTATGTTCTATGTTCTATATATATGGCTGGGATTTTCCAGCCATTCACGTCACTGCAAGTGAGGACAGAGAATTTGGCGCTCAGCCAAATCTCCATTCACTGCCATGGAGCTGGAGAATCCCACCTGTGTGAACTGCCAGGAAATTCCAGCAGATATAATGTATGTATATATAAATATTTATATATGTATGTACATACACACCTTCAAATAAGCATACAGATATACATATATGTGCTCTCAGTGAATGCACTTTTAACTGCTAACTGCATCTAGTTCTCCATTTAATTTAACTCTGTTGTGAGACAAGTACATTTTTACACAGTCATCCATTTCTTCTGTGCCTGACACAACCTGAAGAAGAAAATAAATGACATTAATGTGTGTCTCCCACCGCCCCCCCGAGTAACTCTGATAAATTATCCGATGATTTCAGAAACATTACCAGAGGCGTGATCATCATCAAGGTACTAAGATATCTGACAATTGATTCAGAAATCTTCTCAGCTTGTTCTTTTAACTTGTTTTAATGAAAGGGTGCAGATACTCCATCAACATTAGTTCTGTAAGTCTCTGTATTCCTGCTGCTTCATGCTACATAGCTGGAATGTCAATAGCTAATGTTGACGTTGTGAGAATTCTGGTGCTCATTACCTCAGTCACTTGCTCTCTCTTTAAACTGTTGTATATTTTCCTTTGCTTTACCCTTATTTTCCAGGTTTAAAGTGGAATTTGGGGAAAGGCAAAATGATGAGCAACCTCAATATTTATTCTAGGCTCTTACAGTTCAAAAATGTAGAACAGACGAGATAAAGTAAGTCTTTAACATTTGTTAAAGATTATATTTCCTTCTTGAATTCGCTTCCTCAGTGCAGCCTCCTGTGCAGCTCCTCAATCCAAATTCGATTTGCGCCAGCTGGATTGTAAAGCTGTATCTCAAAGTTTGCATTGATCTCCCCTGACAAAACAGCAGCTCCTGAAAGTTGAGGGGTGGCATAGTGACACAGTGGTTAGCACTGCTGCCTCACAGTGCCAGGGGCCCAGGTTCAATTCCATCCGCGGGTGACTGTCGATGTGGAGTTTGCACGTTCTCCTTGTAACTGCGTGGGTTTCCTCCGGATGCTCCAGTTTTCTTCCATGTTCCAAAGATGCGCGTGTTAAGTAGATTAGCCATGCTAAATTGTCCCTTAGTGTCAGAGAGATGAATAGGATAAATATGTGGGGTCACGAGGATAAGGCCTGGGTGGAATTGTTGTCAGTGCAGGATTGATGGATCGATGGCCTCCTTCTGTACTGTAGGGATTCTATGACTGGGAACACACAAAACTTGCAGGAGAGAAGCAGCACAGCTTTAGATATGCTTTAGCTGACTGAGACCTGACAGGTCCAAAAGCCATGCTGAATTGGCCATGCTAAATTCTCCCTCAGTGTACCCGAACAGGTGCTGAAGTGTGGCAACTAGGGAATTTTCACAGTAACTTCATTGCAGTGTTAATGTAAGCTTAATTGTGAAATTACTAAAAATTACTAAATTTTTAGTAAATTACTAAAAATATGACATGACTCTTTGGATCCAATGGATGGGAAGCGGTGCCGAAATGATTAAGCTATGGGCAGCAGAATAAGTACCACTACTCTATCACTAAACTCCAAAGCATCAAAGGTTCACCTACTCAAGCTTACAGCATGTACATACCTGACCATTTGATGCTTTGATTGTGCAGCTAGTCAGAGGTCAAAGATTGTTACTAATAAATGCAAAAAGGAAGTTCCAGAGAAACTATTTTCCCCAAAGAGCAGTTGAGGAGACTTTCATAGGCATATTTAAGGGAAGCTATATAAAAATGCGTGGGAGAAAGGAATAGAAATTTTTTGTCAGTAAAATCAGCTGAAGAGGGTTAGGAGGAGTCCAGGAGAGAGTAGAAACACCAGCAAGGATGGTATTGGGCTGAAGAATCAGGGGTAAGATTCTCCAGCCTCCCAGCCACATGATTCTGTCTGGTGGTGTGGAGGTGGTGTGTTGCTTGCTTGCGGTGAGATTCCCCAGTCCCACTGCAAGCAAACAACTTTTGATGTTGCTCCACACCGGTGGGAAACCCATGGATGGGATGCACTGCCGGCAGGACTGGAGAATTGCACTGGCGTGAACAGCCAGAGAATTCAGGCCCTTGTTTCTTGCTTTGTGTTCTATGTTGTTCTATGAATGCCTAGGCTTGCAAAATCCTACTAACTGTCCTGGCTTGAGACAATTCACTCTCTTTATCCTGTGATTATCCCTCTCTCCACTCGCACTGTCTGTACCTGTAAAAACTTGATTACCTGTAAAGACTTGCAATTGTGTCTTTATCTATATACATTGTATTTGTGAAACCTACCTCTCCACTCACCTGATGAAGGAGTAGTGCTCCGAAAGCTTGTGATTCCACTAAACCTGTTGGACTTTAACCTGGTGTTATGAGACTTCTTACTATGCGCACCCCAGTCCAACACCAGCATCTCCACATCAAGTTCTATGTAAAGGTTTTCAAAGTGAGTTCACCTCTGAAAATGGAGGCAACAGAATAAAGCAGAAAATGGAAGTGCTTTTAATTGTTTTAATTAGGCTGTAGATCAGACAGAATACAGTATGCAGCTTGGACATAACTATTAAAATGATAAAAATGGCGAGGAGGGAAGAGAAAAGAAAAAAATGATCAAGCAGAAGGAAGCGTTAAGAAGTCTTTTAATTCTAGTTCTGAATAATGTAGCAACAGTGAAGTTACTCCTCACCTGGGGCACTTTGATGAGTGTAATAATACCATTTGCTTTGGCAGCAGAACAACAGAACAGGAAACTGGCTGCAGGCTCCACATAGACTAAAATTTCCTCCTCTGAAGGGTTAAAATACACTAAAGCATTCTGTTTAATCTGATGAATGTTCTTACATTGCCATTGAAAAAGTTTGGGATTGGTATTAATGTCTTTCTTATGCCTCAATCAGATGGCATCACACTCCTGCAAGTGTCCTTGCCCGCCAGGCCTGCCTGTTGTACACACTGTGCAGACCACGGTGGAGCCTGGGGCAAGGATGGGCCATTCGCAGAGGAGTCTGCATAAGGCAGATGTTTAGTACGAACCAGCATCGGAGCTTACTGTGTCCCAGAGGAGGCCCAGTCTTTCCGATGCCATTGTTAATGAGTATTACAGGAGGCAAATATGTAAATTAGCATTCTGATTAAGTCAAATCAATCTTGGAAGATGTCGGTGATGGAGGGAGCATTGGAGCTGATTGCCGAACTCTCAGCCAGTATGAACATGTTAATGAGTGATTATCTGGGAAAGTGGCTATTTTTAACATTCTCAGATCCACGTGTTAAATCTAACAGCTCGCTAGGTCCTTTCCAAATACAGCCTATTGCTTCCTTGTGTTTAAACTTCTGTGGAATTTTAGTACTGCAGAGACTTATCCTGAGCGCTGTTTAAATTGACTTTCCATAGATACCACCAGACAAAGCAAGCAATCTTCAGTACATTTGAATGTTTATCTGAAGCTGGAGCCTCGGTAATATAAACAAATACTGCCCTTTGTTCCTCATAACCTCTGTATTCCTTTCTGTTTTGGAAGGTTGTACCCTTTAGCAATTGATATGCAGGGAACCTTGAGGCACCCAGACTGCAATTTACTTCAGAACCAAAGTGCGTACCTGAGGGGGTTTACCTTCCGTGAGATTTTCAAACAGGTAGGAGCCTTGTTGCAGCCTCTAAGCACAATGTTTGCTTACCGCTGCTCTGATGGCTGGCTAATCTGAGTCTAACTAAAATGAAGAGATTGCTGTCTACATTGTCTAGCACAAGAGGGGAGAGTAATTGTGACACTCAGCAGTTTTGCCATCTCAAATCTGTTTCATTCTGAATAAAACAGGTATCCACACAGATTCTCAGCTCTGGAATTCCCTCCCTAAACCCTACCTATCTTTCTCCCTAAACCCCACCAATCTTTCTCCCTAAACCCCACCTATTTCTCTCACTAAACCTCACTTATCTCTCTCACTAAACCCCACCTATCTCTCTCACTAAACCCTACTATGTCTCTTCCTATCTCTCTATCTCTCTTCCTATCTCTCTCCTATCTCTCTTCCTCAACTCTACCTATCTCTCTCCCTAAACCCTACCTATTTTTCTCCCTCTCTTCCTTTAAGACCCAGTAAGAAGTCTCATAACAGCAGGTTAAAAGTTTATTTGGTAGCATGAGCTTTCGGAGTGCTACTCCTTCATCAGGCGAATGGGAGTTGGGTTCACAAACAGGGCATATATAGATACAAACTCATTTACAAGATAATGGATGGAATGCGAACCTTAACCCATAATCAAGTATTTACAGATACAGACAATGAAAGTGGAGAGAGGTTTAATCACAGGTTAAAGAGGTATGAATTGCCTCAAGCTAGGACAGATAGTGAGATTGCGTTTGTGTCTATATATGCCCTGTTTGTGAACCCAACTCCTGCTCACCTGATGAAGGAGCAGCACTCCGAAAGCTCGTGATACCAAATAAACCTGTTGGATTTTAATCTGGTATTGTGAGACTTCTCACTGTGCCCACCTCAGTACAATGCTGGCATCTCCACATCATTCCTTTAAGAGAGTCCATCACTCCTTTACTAAGCTTTCAGGTCACCTGTCCTTGCAACTCCAGAGGTGGCTGGGTATTAAATTTTGTTGGTTATGCTCCTGGGAATGTTTAACTTGGTTCAATCTGCTGTATAAATGCATGGTGATTTTGTTTGTGTGAGTGTGTATGATAGGTAACAATGGTTTGCAGCTGGCTTTACATCTCTCCTCAAAGGGTAGACATCTAATCCTCAAAAAAACACTTGAACACTTTTCTGTTCAAAGAAAACATTTCTTTCTGTTTGTCCTTTATTCTGTTCTTGGGTTTTCTGGACATTACTGCTTGTGGATTCTTGCTGTGCAACTGGTTGCCGCATTTCCTACATTATAACCGTGATCATACTTCAGAAGAATATGCGGGGGTGGCATAGTGGCACAGTGGTTAGTACGGCTGCCTCACACTGCCAGGGGCCCGGGTTCAATGCCTGGCTTGAGTCACTGTCTATGTGGAGTTTGCATGTCCTCCCCATCTCTGTGTGGGCTTCCTCCAGGTGCTCCGATTTCCTCCCACAGTCCAAAAAATGTGTGAGTTAGGTGGACTGGCCATGTTAAAATTGCCCCTTAGAGTCAGAGGGGCAGATAGATGGCAAATGGAATTTAATCCGGATAAATGCGAGGTGATGCATTTTGGCCGGAAAAATGTAGAAGAGAGTTAAAGGATAAAAGGTAAAACTATTCGAAGTATAGAGACACAGAGAGACTTGGGGGTGCAGGTTCACAAGTCTCTGAAGGTGTCTTCACAGGTGGAGAAGGTGATAAAGAAAGCGTATAGTATATTAGCTTTCATTGAAAAGGGTATAGAATACAAGAGTAGGAGTTTGATGTTGCAATTGTATAGAACGTTGGTTAGGCCTCATTTGGAATACTGCGTCCAGTGCTGGTCGCCGTACTATCGGAAGGATGTGGAGTCCTTGGAGAGAGTGCAGAGGAGGTTTACCAGGATGCTGCCTGGTATGGAAGGACTGTCTTATGAGGAATGATTAAATAGACTGGGGTTGTTTTCCCTTGAAAGACGTCGGCTTAGAGGGGATCTCATAGAGGTGTATAAGATTATAAGGGGTATAGATAGAGTAAATGGTGGTAAACTTTTTCCACCTTCAGAAATGGATAGGACGAGGGGTCATGGCCTTAGGGTGAGGGGGGCTATGTATAAGACGAATATTAGAGGGCAGTTTTTCACACAAAGGGTAGTGGGGGTGTGGAATGCACTGCCGAGTAAGGTGGTGGGAGCAGGCACGCTAGGGCTGTTTAAGGGTCTCTTGGACAGCCACATGAGCGTTATGCAGATAGAGGGATATAGTAGGACTGTTTAACTATGGCTTTTTTTTCCACAGGTAATTCGGTCCATACTTGACCAACAAGGAGCATGCATTTGGCAGGTGGTGCGAGGACAGCTCTTGGATGTTGATTCATGGGTTGCCTGGTGCTTCATGTCGTAAATGAGTGCTTTATCTGGACCATCTGAAGGGCACCATGACAGCTCAGTGACTATCGCTGTAGCTGTGCAGACACTTGGAATTGGGCCGGTGTCTGCGGGAGTTTGCGCGTTCTCCCCGTGGTTGCGTGGGTTTTCTCCGGGCGCTCCGGTTTCCTCCCACATCCCAAAAATTCGCTCTTAGGCTGATTGGGAAACAAATTGTCCCTACATTGAGACTCTTCCATATTAGGAATAACCTAAAATTAGGATAGGATAATGGAATTGTTACTATATAGTTATGACGGCGGCGCGGGCTCGTTGGGCCGAAGGGCCTGTTTCCCGTGCTGTGTTGCTCTAAAAAAAATGAAGGGTAAATATGTGTGTTAAAGGGATAGGGCCTGGGTGGGATTGTTATCAGTGGTCTTGATGGGCTGAATGGCCTCCTTCTGCGTTGTAGGGCTTCTATAACACTTTAAGGTTTGTTTATTAGTGTCACAAGTAAGCTTACATTAACACTGCAATGATGTTACTGTGAAAATCCCCTAGTCGCCATCTCCAGCACCTGTTCGGGTACACTAAGGGACAATTTAGCATGGCTAATGCACCTAACCAGCACATCTTTTGGACAGTGGAAGGAAATTGGAAACACGGAGAAAACCCATGCAAATATGGGGAGAATGTGCAAACTCTGAACAGGCAGTGACTCAAGTCGGGAATCAAACCTGGGGTCCTTGGCACTGTGAGGCAGCAGTACTAACCACTGTGCCACTGTGCTTCCCCATCTGGCAGTTGTAACTGGTGCTATATAAATGCAAATCTTTTCCTTTGCCTTTTGCCTCTTTGAATGTGTCTCCAGATCTCTTGCTAAATATCCTAAGTTTCTCTGTAATCTTAAGTCTTGCTTTCAAGCTCCAGTACACATAGGTCTGAAGTATCTCATATACAATACGGAGTACGCTATTGAATTGCAATTTGTTCTTCTATTTATTGATAGATACCTTACCATCTATTGATTTTCCAATACTGTGCAGATGGGTGATGGCTGAGTGATGAGTTCTGATCTCCTGAAGAAAGCTCTGCAACTGGTGAGCATTGTGGTAGGTGAAATCCAGTGCAGTGTAGGAACCCAGGAACAAGGCAAGGAGTGAATAGGAGCTCAGCATCCAAGGGGGACCCATGTCAGAACACAACCTTCACTTTCACACCAAACAACTGCGGGCTTCTGCAAATAAATATTTATCATTAATACTGCTTTAGAGTTAGAAAATATACACTTAAACCATTTTTAAGGAGTGACATTGAGTGGCACAGTGGTTAGCACTGCTGTCTCACAGCGCCAGGGACCCAGGTTCAATTCCAGCCACGGGTCACTGTCCGTGTGGAGTCTGCACATTCTGCCCGTGTCTGCGTGGGTTTCTTCCAGTTTCCTCCCACAGTCCAAAGATGAGCGGGTGAACTGGATTGGCCGTGATAAATTGTCCCATGGTGTCAGGGAGAAATAGCACGATAAATCCCTGGGATTATGAGGATAGGGCCTGGGTTATATTGCTGTCGATGCAGGCTCAATGAGCCAAATGACCTCTTTCTGCACTATAGAGATTCTATGATTCTATGACCTGGTAAATGTTATTTAGGCACTCAGCCATTCAGCCCACTTTCACATAAAATCCTCAAAGACCATTCATTCATAGTTCCCCAAACTTAGGCAGCATTGACTGGGGCTATTATCCTGCTAATCCTTACTATCAGCACAGCACAATAAACAGCAGTGGTTCAATAAGGCATTCTTAAGAGATGGGCAACAGGAATGCTGGCCTTGATGGGGATGCCTTTCACCACCAAAGAAATGTAGTTTGAATGGTGATGTTAGCACAACTGCCTCACAGCGCCAGGGACCTGGGTTCAATTCTCAGCTTGGGTCACTGCCTGTGCAGAGTCTGCACATTCTCCCTGTGTCTGCATGGGCTTTCTCCAGCCACACCCAACATCCAAAGATGTGCTGCCTTCCACTGTTCATCTTTGTTCCAGGACCTTGGCAGCATTAATGATTGACTGTCCTGATGTCTTTTAGATGTGGTGTTCGGTTGTGATGGTGGAGCAGCCACTTCCTGCACATTCTGCCTCGAGACCCACTGTGCATGCACAAGTAATGAGGCAGGGGTGCAGGACTGGATATAACAGTTCACCCCCTGATCTATGTCTGAAGTCACTCTAACTTTTTGGTTCCCCCCATGAAACTTAATGTGGGAGGGGTAATGGTGCTCAGAGTTAACACCGCAGGGTGGGATAACCTTAGGTGACAACATTAAAGTGTCTCTTTACTACTCTTTACTAATCTCAGCAGTGTTCCTTGTGTGTACAAACTGCATTGCCCCTGTGAATGGACCGTCACTGTAAATGGACACTTAAAAAAAGAAATGACCAAGTGTTTTAGCCTTAAAAGGTCACTGGTTTGTCTTCACTCCTCACTGTCTGTTAGGTCAGTTGTCATTTCTAAAGTTCACTCACGGACTACTGTACATGATAACCACAGGAAAACTCTTAATTTTCAGCAGGAGGTCTACGCATGCACTCTTACACATTAGTACACAACCAGATTCTGGCAGCCTTCCAGGGGCATTATTGTTGAATGACCTTGACTTTTATAGAGAAATTTGTGTTGTTGGTGTTGTGTTCCTGTTGAATTATGTATATCATAAATTAAATCAGCCTTGTATTTTCATTTAGTCTGGTGATTTAAATCATCTGTGAGCTGCTTTCTCTTTTGACCTTTTCGAAATCAAATCATGCTGTTCATTACCGAGCATTTTCCCCCAAATAGTCTCCAGAATAAAACAAGCTAATTAGGAGGAAGGTCACGTGGTGTGTTGATGGAGGAGCAGGCGGTGTCGCAGAACTCCTGGGGCAATTTGGCTCTCTGACTATTTCCGTGGCGTCAGGGCAAGATAAGAGCCACATTCTTCTGCTGAAAGTGTTTGGTGACACATGCTGCGAGGATGAGGACTATATCCTGCAGGCCCACGGAATAATTAATGGAAATTGGGAACCGGGAAAACTGAAGCACAAATGTGACCTGTTGTCAGCCGGTTTCAGAATATGGGCTATGCAGCTGAGGTCCCAGTTAAAAGAATGGAGTCAAAATTCACCCCAGAGACTTGCATTGTAGAATTGTGCATTGTTGTGGCTATCTATTTATTTGGATGGAAGATTACGGGCTGGGGGTGTGTAAAGTAAAGTTTATTTATTAGTCACATTACTTACTTACATTAGACTTTACTTAGTAAAGACACATTACTTAGACTTACATTAATACTGCAATGGAGTTACTGTGACACTCCCCCAGTCGCTATACTTTGGCGCCTGTTCGGGTCAATGCACCTAACTAGCACATCTTTCAGACTGTGCGAGGAAATTGGAGCACCCGGAGGAAACCCATGCAGACACGGGGAGAATGTGCAGACTCCGCACAAATAGTAACCCAAGCCAGGAATTGAACCCAGGTCCCTGTGACTGTGAGACAGCAGTTCTAACCACTGTGTCAGCAGATTGCCCATATGGAGTATGTGGAAAATCGACGTGTGCGTTCCAGCAGACGCAAAAGCAACATTATTTCCCCCCACAATTTCTATAGGACTCTTTACTTCTGAGACGATATCTCAGGGTGCTTTATATGACCAACAAGTTGGTAAGGGAGGTGGAATTGTGGCACAGTGAGAGGGAATGATGGGATCACCATGTGTAATCAGGTGCTCAGTGTGGAGATGGCAAAGAACAGACTAGGGTGTGAGTGCAGTGGTGACATTGGAGATAGAGGCTGGAATTCTCTGGTCTCGCACACCCCTACCACCATTGCTGCCAACCAAATCTCTGTTTGCAGCAGCAGGATCAGGCAATCCCAGCTGTAGATGAGGTCTGAGAATTCCAGCCATTGAGATGGCCTCCAAGCTGATGCATAAAAATCCAGGCTAATATCCCTGGAGGGTTACACTGTCAGAGTTGATGGATAGGATTTTCCTGTCCCACCTGCCATAGGAAAGGTAGTGGGTGGACAATGCAAGGGATTATTGACCTCGGGTGGGATTTTCTGATATTGGGGCGAGACATTACGCCCATTGTCTTTCAGATGAAGTGTTAAATCAAAGTACCCATCTGCCCTCTCAGGCAAATATAAGAGATGCCATGGTGAGGAGCAGCAGAGTTATTACTGAATTATACTTCAATCACAAAAAACACAGGGACAATCTTATCGGCTGTTCACACCCTGTTGCTGCTGATAACCATAAGACCATAAGATATAGAAGCAGAATTAGGCCACTCGGTCCATCGACTCTGCTCTGACATTCAATCATGGCTGATATTTTCTCATCCCCATTCTCCTGCCTTTTCCCCATAACCTTGATCCCCTTATTAATCAAGAACTTATCTATCTCTGTCTTAAAGACACTTAATTACCTGGCCTCCACAGCTTTCTCTGGCAAAAAGTTCCATAGATTACCAACTGTCTGGTTGAAGAAATTCCTCCTCATCTCTGTTTTAAAGGATTGTCCCTTTAGCCTGAGATTGTGCCCTCTGGGTCTAGTTTTCCTACTAGTGGAAATACCCTTTTCACATCCACTCAACTTAGGCCTTGCATATCCTATAGGTTTCAATAAGATCCCCCCTCATCCTTCTAAAATCCAATGAGTACAGGCCCAGAGTCCTTAATTATTCCTCATATGACAAGCTCTTCATTCCAGGGATCATTCTTGTGAACCTTCTCTGGACCCTTTCCAAGGCCAGCACATCCTTCCTTAGATATGGGGCCCAAAACTGCTCACAATGGGGTCTGATCAGAGCCTTCTACAGCCTCAGAAGTACAACCTGGCTCTTGTATTGTAGGCCTTTTGATATGAACGCTAATATTGCATTTGCCTTTGTAAGTGCCCAACGAATCTGTATGTTAACCTTAAAAGAATCTTGAACAATGAATCACAAGTTCCTTTGTGTTTCTGATTTCCTAAACATTTCCTACATAGAAAATAGTCTATGCCTCCATTCCTCTTTCCAAGCTGCAAGTGAGGGCAGAAAATTTCGAGCTCAACCAAATCTCTGCCCATTGAAGTGGGATGAGAAAATCCCGCTGGCATGAACAATTGGAAAATTCTGCACAATATCTAATATTTATCACATTGCTGTTTATAAGTACTGGCTTTGGGCAATTTGACAGTTGCATTTCCTGCATTACAGCAATGACTACATTTCAACATTAACTTCTTTGGCCATAAGGCAGTTAGGGACGTCCAGTAGCTCCGGAAGATGCAGTGAAAATGCAAATCTTTCTTTTTTTCAGTCAGGGTATCAGACATTAAAGAGAATGGCAAAGCCTTTGAGAGGACACAGAGGAAAGTTGCTCTAATGGTGGGAGATCTGATCGAGGTGTACAACATTTTAAAAGGAATTGATAAAGTAAATATAGACCAAATATTTCCTTTTATCAGACAATCTCGAGTAAGAGATCACAGTTATATGTTGAGAGGTGGTACATTTATCCATAGACCCCTACAGTGCAGAAAGAGGCCATTTGGCCCATCAAGTCTGCACCAACTACAATCCCACCCAGGCCCTATCCCTGTAATCCCATTCACTTACCCTAGCTAGTCCCCCTGACACTAAGGGGCAATTTAGCATGGCCAATCCACTTAACACACACATCTTGGGACACAATTAAAACTGAGATGAGGAGAAACTACTTCTTGCAAAGGATGGTAAATTTTGGAACTCATTGCCCCATAACGCAGTGGAGGCTGAATCATTGAATGATTTCAAGAAGAAGATAGATATATTCCTAATTAAAAAAAGGGCTATAGAGAATAAATGGGGAGATGGATTTGAGACCAGAGAGAGATCATAGGTAGGGGGGAGGGTGTTCAGGAGACAGCAAGAAATTGCAACGTGTTTTGAACATAGTTCATCAGGCAAATGAGCCTCCCATCCAGTGACTCTGTCTACACTTCCTGCTGCCTCGAAAAAGCAGCCACATAATCAAGGACCCCACACAACCTGCACATTCTCTCTTCCATTTTCTTCTATCGGGAAAAAGATATAAAAGTCTGAGAACATGTAACAACTGATTCAAGAACAGCTTCTTCCCTATTGTCATCAGACTTTTGAATGGACCTAATATGTATTAAGCTGGTCTTTCTTTACAGCCTATCTGTGATTGCAACACTATATCCTGCACCCTCTTCTTTCCTTTTCCTCAATGTACTCTATGAACGGTATGTTTTGTCTGTATAGAGCACAAGGAACAATATTTTTCACTGTATACTAATACATGTGACAATAATAAATCAAATACTAACCAAA
Organism: Sphyrna mokarran; assembly: GCA_024679065.1. Taxonomy (NCBI): domain Eukaryota; kingdom Metazoa; phylum Chordata; class Chondrichthyes; order Carcharhiniformes; family Carcharhinidae; genus Sphyrna; species Sphyrna mokarran. The sequence continues at coordinate 12,363,208 of JAGIQG010000022.1, forward strand.
TTTAAATTCCACTACCTGACAAGCTTGGATTTGAATCCTGGTCTGAATTACTGAATTAGTCCTACCAAATAAACATGTTGGATGTTAACCTGGTGTTGTGTGAGACTTGTTATTGAATTACCAGTCCAGTGACATTACCACCGTGCCACTGCCTCACCTTTATTCTATAGGCAAAAATATGCATTGCTCGGGGGAGTGGGATTAATTTAGTCGTTCCTTCAAAAAGCCGGCAGAAGTGTGATGGGCTGAATGGACACATCTGTGCTATGCAACTCAGGGCACTCTTCACCTCGCTTTAATAGGATGTGCCACATAAGATATACCAATAGGATAGGAAGGGTAAAACTGAAAGAACATTTACAGAGAAGTTTCACAGGCACAGGGTTCAGGTTGTGACAGGTAAATTTAGGAGAAGTCAGAATGAATTTTTCTACACAAGTTTGGGTTCTCAACTTCAACAATTGACAAGGAGCATGTCCCAGAGGTGATGGCTTATTTAAAACTACCCATCTATTGAAAAGATGATGAGGTTAGTGGTCCGGAAGGCTGGGATTGGACTGGCTGTTTGAGAGATACCTAAATGGTCTCACAGCACCAGGGACCCAGGTTCAATTCCGGCCTTGGTGACTGTGTAGAGTTAACACATTTTCCCTGTGTCCACGTAGGTTTCCTCCGGATGTTCCGGTTTTCTCCCACAGTGCAAGGATGTGTAAGTTTGGTTCATTGGCCATACTAAGTTGCCCCTTAGTGTCCCAAGATATGTAAGTTAGGGGGATTAGCCATGGTAAATGTGTGAGGTGAGAGTGGGGAAGAGAACCTGGATAAATGCAGTGTTGATAGGCCAAATGGCATCCTCTGCACTGTAGGGATTCTATATACAACTGGGCTACAGGCAGAGTCAGCACCTCCAGGAGAGCAGGAAGGGGCAGAATAATTACTGATTAAGAATCCGTTTTCAGACAAATCAGTGCTCTCATCATTAATGCCTTCATTACAAGGTAATAAAAGAAGGAAGGAAAATGGCGGGATGGGATAGGGGCATGTGGTGGGCAAGGACAGAGATTTGACATTTACTCTCGGTCCCCTGTGGTTCCTACAACTGTTGCTATTTTTTAAATTAAAATCAAGGTCCAAACATGACAGAATGTCACCAGCTGTAAATCCAGTCTGAACCCCTGGGTTCTGAGCTATTGAAGCAAATGGAAAATCATTAGGGAGGAAGGTTCCAAACTGTACAAGGTGAGCCACTGAAGTTACTGCCTATCTCTCTGTGAAGCGACACAGGGATAAATCCTCTCTGTTTGCCGAGCATACAAAATCCCATCACAACTACTACTGACAAATCCACTTAACATCAGCATCCTCACTGCTATCCCAGGCTTGGGCCAAGAGCTGTTAAAATGATTTCTTTTCAGAACTTACGCTTGTCAGAATGTAATGGTTCATAATACAACTGGCAGATTTGAGCTTTATTGTATGAGGGTTTTGTCAGTCGAGTTATTTTAATATGGCTTCATTCCTTGTCTTGTCAACTTAATAATACTTAGTCTTGGCAAAGAGAATATCTACTGCTACTTCAGATGACAGTCTTCAACATTTTACTCAATGTAAGTCTCTTTTATTGTATAAAATCCAGCAGTCAAGAAAATCTGTAAAAAAGTTAAACTGTAGTTTGAGAATCCCTGAAAGAATGACATTACCATTCAAAGAGATTAGGCATTGAGATTTATAAACCTTTAATTTGTTGATGTCTTCAATGCAGACATGCCCCCTCCCCGCCCCCGCCATCTTAGAAATTGTATATCTCCTCAAAATACCCCTTCAAGCTCTGTGGTTTAGTTTTATTGCTTCTGAGTTGTGGCAGCCTTCCCAAAGCTAGTTATCAAAGCACTTTCTGGGCTATTCACTTTCTTGAAGGTAGATGTTCAGCTAGAAGCAGGGTGAGTACCAGACGGGATACGAGAAAAGATTAAGGGCGGAATCTTCCCATCCCACCCGCCATAGGGGAGAGGGTGGGTACAGGGGAAGGGGGGTGGCGGACAGTGCAAATGTCTGTTGACCTTGGATGGGATTTTCTGGTTGTGGAGCAAGTGTGGCCAGAAAATCCAACTCTAAGTGAGGAGATTCATTCCTAGGTGGTGCATCTGCAGCCTTTTCCAGAACTAGGGGGTCATAGCTTGCAGATAAGGGGTAAATCTTTTAGAACTGAGGTGAGGAGAAATTTCTTCACCCGGAATTCACTCCCACAGAAAGTAGTTGAAGCCAGAACATCGTGTGATTTCAAGAAGAAATTAGATATAGCAATGGGGGCTAAAGAGATCAAGAGATATGTAGGAAATGCAGGATCAGGATATTGAATTTGATGATCAGCCAACAATGAATGGTGGAGCAGGCTCAAATGGCCTACTCCTGTTTTTATATTCCATGTTTCTATACATATTCCTGAGCAGATACACCAGCCAGTGCCTTTAATACAGGTGGGGGCAAAAACCAGATTTTATATTACTCCAATGCAGGGTCAGTCCAGTTAAACCACTGGATAATCTTTAATAATGTTGTGAAAGGGTTAATGGTGTGAAATAGCTAACTATCTGAGTTAGCATCTCTGGCAACTTGTTTAAGACTCCAAGGTCGACATGACATATTCTTGCTGACAGGTGCTGCAGACTCCTAGATTCATTTTCGAAACTTATTCCCAATGTCATACTGCCCTTTTCAAGATCCATAATGTAGGCTAATGATTGTTGTACATTTAGTTTTATTATGTGTACCACATTGGCTACTGTTTAGGATCCGAGATAAATTCTCCAGTCCCCTATAACAACTGAGTACCACTTACTGTTTTTCCTCAGGGAAGTTCTCCCACTCTAGATGCGGCAGACAGTTTCTTCCTGGTACGTGTTCCAGGCAAGATATGACTCTTAACCTAACTGTTCGAAAACTCACCCTTAACTCCCCAACCTTCTCATCTGTTTTCTGAATCGAGGATTTACTGTATCATTGCCAGTGAGAATTCTCAGCAGCAGTAAGGTGCCACAGCATTCCAGGAACACTAATGTGTCACAGTATGGCATGGCAGAATATGGATTAATGCTTACTGCACTCTACATTACTAATGAATTGCTGCTGTGAGGAAATGGGAATGATCGGCTAAGCATCTTCCCACAAACATTAGGGTGGACAGTCATTGCCCGGATGACACACCCATTCACAACCCTTGCCCCGTTTTGGAGCTATACAGAAATTAGAGCAGCCCTCTCAGCCCAAGGGGAGGCAGTGACACAGCAGTATTTTTGCTGGGCTCATTATCCAGAGACCCAAGATAATGTTCTGGGGACCTTGGGTTCAAATCCCATCGTGACAGATGGTGAAATTTGAATTCAATCAAAATCTAAAGTTAGAAGTCAAACAACAACCATGCAACAATTGTCATTTGTGGCAGAAACCCATCTGGTTCACTAATGTCCTTTAGGGAAGGAAATCTGGATTGCATATGACTCCAGATCCACAGTTTAAATGTCCCTCAGGGCAGGGTTGGCCCAGCTGGCAATGCAAACATTGTATCTGTGAATGAATAATAAAAGAAAAGGTCAGTGTTTTATCTGTTCCACATGAACATTCTTCCTCTGGGACCTTATCTAATTCAATCAATCATTTCTTGCTTTCGTATGCACTTATTGACCTGAACTTTCATCTTGAGATAGTTGGCAGGAGTCAGGAAAATTCCCAGCTCGTCCCACTTGCCTTGGGAGAAAGTGTCCACAGAAGCAGGGCGGTGGTGTTGTGGGCTAGAGTCAGGAGAAAGTGGGGCTGTTTAAAAGATCACAGCTGTGACCTTTGTCCCATTATGAGGTATCTATTCACAGCCTACCAGTTTTACAATGACAGGGGCTTTTTGTGCTATGTCCATGTGGCTTTTGGTAGCACAATGGTTAGCATTGCTTCCTCACAGCGACCTGAGTTTGATTCCCAGCTTGGGTCACCGTCTGTGTGAAATCTGCATGTTCTCCCAGTGTCTACGTGGGTTTCCTCCCACAGTCCGAAAAAGGTGCTGATTAGGTGTTAAATTCTCCCTCAGTGCACCCAAACAGACAATTCTAGCTTCATTGGCATGGTGGCACAGTGGTTAGCACTGCTGCGTCACAATGCCAGGGACTCAGATTCAATTCCTGGCTTGAGTCACTGTCTGTGTGGAGACTGCATGTTCTCTCCATATCTGTGTAGGTTTCCTCTGGGTGCTCTGGTTTGCTCCCACATTCTGAAAAAGATGCTCGTTAGGATGCATTGGCTGTGCTAAATTCTCCTTCAGTGTACCCCAGCAGGCACACTAGTGTGGCAGCTAGAGGATTTTCACAATAACTTCATTGCAGTGTTAATGTAAGCCTCTCTTTTGAACTTAAACTTAAAGCAAACGCCATTACATACCATTAACGCAAGCTAGTTCTCATACACTGCCTGTGATCAGAAAAAAAGAGGCAGAGAAAAGGGCTTGGACTATCTCAGTATTACCTAACATATCATTTACTCAAACAGGCCATTTGGCCCAACATGACTGTGCAATTCCTACATTTCTAAAGTGCTTAATTAGCTGTAGACTTGGTAGTTGTGAAAGGGATTTTGTAAATGCAAGTCTTTCTTGCAAGTGTTTCTGTCCCACGTGAACCTCTCCTAACCTTACTTAAATTTCACCTTATCAACAATTACATTGGTGCATGGGTACCATGGCTGGGATTTTCCGATCATTCATGCCAGTGGGATTTTCCGGCAAACTCATGTCCCATGAGTCAAAACCCTCAGGAGAAGACACGAGAAAGTTGGAGAGGAAAGGAAAACATCAGGAAAGTGTATTCTGATATCAAAAAGAAAGACTTGCATTTATATAGCATCTTTTTACAACCATAGAACGTCCCAAGTGCGTTTGAGTCAATGAAGTACTTTTGAAGTTTAGTCACTGCTATAGTGTCGCAGTTAAGTTGTACACAGCAAACTCTCACAAACAGCAATCTGATAATGACCGGATTGTTTGTTTTTATGATGTGGAGGGACAAAAAAATTTGGTTAGGAATAAATACCCTCAGTGCATCAAACTCCCACTCCCTCCAAGGCCCCTGTGCCTCTCTTTCCATCCCACCCACCATTCCTCCTCATCCATTTTCCAAATATTGCCATGAGATTTTGTTTGCATCCAGCTAAAAAAGTAAATGGGGAAGGGAGCAGCAACAGTTTAAAATCTTATCCGAGACGCGGCATCTCTGACAGTGCAGCACACCCTCAGTACCAATCTGAGATGTCAGCCTTGAGTTTAGTGCTCAGGTTCTGGAACGGAGATTGATTCTCGAACTTTCTGACTCAGAAGTAAGAGAGGTATAATTGAGCCATAGTCAGCAAACAGTCAAATCAAATTTAGCAGCATCCTCCCAACACTTAGCCCAAAAAAAAATAGAATCTAAAATATTCAAAATGTGAACCTACTTCCTCACAGGAAGAGTGCACGGGTATCTTCAAATCCAAGATCTACCCCTTCAATGTCCATCACCGAACTTTGTTCTAATGTTGCACATCCACAGAAACATCACTGATTTATGACTGAGGTGATAGTCCAGTAGAAATTTAAATAAAAATTTTCCTAAACACAAGGTTATAAAGTTTAATCAGTTACTTTTATTGCTGGTATTACATTTTCTAGAGAGTGCTTTGATACTTAATTTGCAATGATAGATGAGGTCCGTAAGATTAAATAGGTTTATTCTCTCCTGGACATAATGCATTTTCCATATCGCAAACCGTTTCACCTCAGGCTCCTGAACTCAACACTATCTCAACATAACGGAATGATGATTTCATCCTTTCAGCTGCAAGGGTCCAGTGTGAAGTAATATTGGGTGCTGCACAGCAAAACTAAAGTTGAATGTTTATTTGTTAGTGTCGCATTGACACTGCAATGAAATCACTGTGAAAATCCCCTAGTCGCCACACACTTGTCCGGGTACACTGAGGGAGAATTTAGCATGTCCAGTGCCCCTTACTAACATGTTTTTCGGATTGTGGGAGGAAATCGGAGCATCCGGAGGAGACACGCAGATGTGGGGAGAGGCACAGGGCCTGATTTTACCATCGCATTGCACCTGTTTTCGGACACGAAAACTTGGTAAAGTAGGGCATGTGGTGATAGCATAATCTGTGCCCACCTCTGCGCTGGTTCCCCCTTTACCAAGGCCCAAAAATGGTCGCAATCGGGACCATACCTGATGGCCATTTAAATGCATTTGTATGCATTTAAATTGGCTTACTGGGCTGCACACCCAACTTTAAAGGCATTTCGCCCTTCCCTACTGCGTTTGCCCATCTGGAATCATGCTCCAAAGAGGTCCGATTCAGCAGTGAGGGTTAGTGAGGAGGTAAGTGCCGAGCTTCCAACTCTGCTTGAGATTGGTGAGGGGGTGAAGGGGGAGAAAATGGGTCCACTGTAACTCTGCTTGAGATCGGTGGGGACCGTGAAAGGGAAGTCCACTTCCACTTTGCCTCTGATCAGTGGGAGTGAAAGGGGGATCTGCTGCCACTCTGCCTGAGATCGGTGGCAGAAAGGGGCCCGCGATCGGTCTGGGTGGTGGGATGTGGGGTGATAAGGGGTCAGTAATGTTGTGGGGGTGGGGCAATATCTGGGGAGCCAGGGAGGCATTATCCGGCCTGGGAGGGATGTGACAGGGAAGCAGCATTCTATCATTTCTTGTCTGCGCATGCGCAGTTGGAGGCGCTGATCGGAGCTGCAGGATTTCAGGCATGTTACACCCCACCCACAGGCTTGTGCAGCACGATTCAGACTCACTGGTATTTTTGTAGACAGAGAGCACATGGTAGTGCCTGAGAATGGGTCTGTAAGTTGGATCTGAAACATTTCCAGTTTCAGGTCCACCCAGCACTTGGAGTCATAATGATAAAATAGGGCCCACACGGAGAATGGGCAGATTCCACACAAATGGTGAACGAAACCATGAATCGAATCCATGTTCCTGGTGCAGTGCTAATCACTGTGCCACTGTGCTACCATCATAAACTGACATGAAATAGGGGAGCTCAATGATACAAGTCACAAGAATGGATAATATGAACGTAAGGCTTCCAAATAGTATTCCTCCATTTAGAGCAAAGTTTAGAGCTTAGAGTGCTTCCGCTATGTTCTATAAGTTAGACCCTATTAACCTAGTTATCTTAAGTAGGATTATGCTTTTGTGAAACAAAAGCTGCCCAGCTGCTGAAATAGCCAACAGCAATTTCCAACTTGTAATATTTAGCCAAATTTCTTATATAATATGGTTAATTTCCAACTTTTCATAACAATAATTTGCATTTATAGAGGATACGCAATGCAGCAAAATGTCCAAAGGTGCTTCCTGCGATTGTTATCAAGCAAAATTTGACATCGAGCCACACAAGGAGATAATAGGATAGAAAAGCATGTGAAAGAGTTAATAATCATACAAGTTTAACAATCACATAAGCCATGATGAAAAAAAACTTATAAAATTCTTCACAGATAAGCACCAAGGCTATTAGTCTGAGAAAATTCATTAAGCCAGACATCTGGAACTAGAAAGTGATATACACAGGCACAAGCTGCAACAATGATAACTTGTGAACAGTGATGGATTAACTCTTCACACCAGTTGGAAAATATAATTAAGCAAGTGTAAAGTGATTGCTATTGTTTTTAATATTTGAATGATGTAACTTGAATCATTAATTCTGATTGGATGGAGATAACTCCTAAAACATGATTGGTCTATACTAATTACTTGTAATTGAATTTGAAATTATAATTGCTTGTGTATTTCTGAGTTCTACACTCTGGCCAGTTACAGACTGTGACCAATGACTTTCCAGGATCTGAGTTATATAGCTTAATTAAAATAGCTATTTAAGAGAACTCTGTGACTTGGTCTGGTTATATGGAGGATAAAGTTGTGATGGCTGACATCAAAGCCCACAACTGTATAATCATAGAGTCTGTTCCCGTGCTGTACTTTTCTTTGTTCTTTGTTTCTCCTTCTCCCCTATGTATTCTATGATCAATATGCTTTTTCTGTATAGCGCAAAAAAAACACTTTTCATAGTATCACAAGACATGTGACAATAATAAATCAAATCAAAATCTAACCATAAAGGAAACGGAAGATGTAGAGAGAAGAGAAAACATGTGTTTTCCTATTTCTCAGGTAGAGGAATATCTTAGTGAGCATCACAAGAAGCAATAGGGAACTCTGAGCAGGAGACGGAAAGGATTGAGGGCAAAATACATGGTTGAAGCCTTTTTGGCTGGAATTTTACACTCTCCTCCCTCCGCTGCTACCCCGCCAATGGGTTCTTGGCAACACAGCCGGTGAACAGTAGGTGGCCAGTAACGTTGGTGGGACTGGAAAATCCCACTGCTGTCCAATGGCAATCTGCCTCGCCTGCTGGAAAATTTGTCATAGAGTAGTTGGAAAAGAGATTTTGATGAAGCTTTTGATACAATTCCTTGTGGAATACTTGGGATGTCCCTGAGCAATTAACAACTATCAAACTGGTTTGTGAAGTGTAGCTATTAAGTAGAGATTATATTACACATAGCAAGGTCAGTGCTTAAGCCACAGCTGCGTATTATCGATGGGGTAGACCTTCAGCGCACGTTCGCCATCAGAGAGAACATGCAGGGAAAATACAGTGAGAATTGAGAAACATGATTTGCACGAGTGAGGTTGCTTTTCCTGCTTTTCCCTACCCCTCGCTGGTGACATAATGAGGATGTTGTCAAGAAAAGGCAAGAATCTCATTTAAATGGATTTTAAATTTCATGACCTATCACGGTCACAAGCCACTGACCCCCTGCCCCCAACCCCACCACTCCCCCCCCCCCCCCCCCCACCTCGCAGAATCAAACTTCACCAGCGTGACTTCAGGCCTTTATAACAGCTTTTTTGCAGTTTATTTATTAGTCTCAAGTAAGGCTTACACTAACACTGCAATGAACTTACTGTGACAATCCCCTATTTAAAAAAATCCACCTAAACCACACATCTTAGGGCTATGGGAGGAAACCAGAGCACCCAGAGAAAACGCACGCAGACACGGGGAGAACTCCACACAGACAGTGTATTATACTACAGTCATTTTCCATAAAGAGAGCGCAATAGGAGTTCACCAGACTAATCACTGGGATTCTGAGGAGAGATCAAGGAAACAGAGACTGGATTCTTAGGGAATTCTCCCTATAGGTGGAAAGGTAAGTATAACATTGGGGAAGGGAAAACAACATTATTCCTTAGCACAGATTGGCACTGCTCCCGTTTTGTGCTTTGGGGAAGGGTGGAGGGACCGCAGAGGCCATTGAGGGGAAAACTGAAGTCACGGGGAGTGGAGTGGGGGATGGAGGGGGTAGTTATTTCCAGTGAGGGGGGGAATGCTGGCGATACCTTGGTGATGGAGGTGGGGAGAAAGTCCCTGATGATTTGGCCATGGGGAGAGCTCTTGATGATTGTGGGAGAGGCGGACTGATACTCCCATGGTGGGGTTCAGTGCAGACTAGGCACTTGTTAAAAATGGTGCCCTAATATCTGTGAAGGCAGCTCTATCAGGCCTCCATAGTGATAGTAGAAACCTTACCCACTATTTCCTTTATAAAGAGATTCAGAATCTGGAGTGAAAACTCAACTGTACATCTGGAGAACAACCCACTGGCTAGTCAGAGCCTAGCACTTCGGAAAAATATAGCAAGGTTCTGCCCTATGTAAATGATCTAGATGTGGGGAGCGAGTGTAAATGCTGCTAAATGTTCTGATGACACAAAAACCAAGCAGGAATGTGAGGTGTGAGGAAGATACAAGGAGACTTCAAGGGGATTTGGACAAGCTAAATGAATGAGCAAAAATATGGCATATGGAATATAATGTGGATAGTATGAAATTATCCACATTAGTAAGAAATAATAGAAAGGCAGAATGTTTCTTAAACAGCGAGTAATTGAGAAGTGTTAAGAAGTCCAAAGAATCTGGATGTCTTTGTTTGTAAGTCTGTAAAAGCTAGCATACAGGTACAGCAAGTAATTCAGAAGACAAAATGTATGTTGGCTTTCATTGCAAAGGGATTCAAGTACAGGAGTAAAGATATCTTGCCTCAATTGTATGGAGCCTTGGTGAGAGCACATCTAGAGTATTGTGTACTTCATACAATGATAGAATCCAGCAGTGCAGAAGGAGACCATTTGGCCCACTGAAACTGCACCTACCACAACAGCACCTAGGCCCCATGCCTTCACCTCACTCATTTACCCAGTCAATTCTCCCAACATTAAGGGGCAATTTATGATGGCCAATCCACCTAACCTACACATTTTTGGGCTGTGGGAGGAAACCAGAGCACCCGGGGTAAATGCATGCAGGCACAGGGAGAACTCCACACAGACAGTGTTTTATACTATATGCATTTTCCATAAAGAGAGCGCAATAGGAGTTCACCAGACTGATTACTGGGATTCTGAGGCGAGATTGAGGAAACAGAGACTGGATTCTTATTAAAACTTAGCAAATTCTTACAGGGTATGACAGGGTGAATGTGGTAGGATGTTTCCCCTGGAAATGGAACCAAGGGACAAGAACAGAAAATACTGGAAAATCTCAGCAAGTTTGACTGCATCTGTGGAGAGAGAATAGAACTAATGATTCAAGTCTGGATGACCCTTCATCAGAGCATGGTGGCATGGTGGCACGGCGGTGAGCACTGCTGCTTCACAGCACTAGGAACCCAGGTTTGAATCTGACCTTGGGTGACTGTCTGTGTGGATTTTGCATATTCTCCTCACGTCTGCGTAGGTTTCCTCTGCAAGCTGTAGTTTCCTCTTACAGTCCAAAGATGCGTAGACTAGGTGAATTAGCTAAGGTAAATGTGTGGGGTTATGGGGATAGGGTGGGGGAGTGTGAATAAGATGCTGCGTCAGAGAGTTGGTGCAGATTTGATGGGCCAAATGGTCTCCTTTTGCACTATAGAGGTTCTATGATTAGATGTTCAGGTTCTGGAATGGAGTTTAATCTACAATCAGAAAATTGACCCCAATGATTTACAATGAGTGACTGACGTCCTATGGGTGGTGACCACCTAGTGCCTAACTGCTTGGAAAATGATTGTGCTTAGCTTGCTTTCCTGAGAAAAGGACATCGCTCAATAAGAAAATGCTTCCAAAGCTCTTGTGTCATCACAAGGTTTAGAATTCTAAGTTTTTGAATCCTTGAATTTGATTTAGGGACTTGTTTGCATTATAGAATTGGGGGATGAGAGGAGTCATTGGTCAGTCAACGATTGGGTGGAGGAGCTTGCAAAATACAACAGCCGACTGTGAAAAGTGAAACATATTAGGCAGCTGGCAATTGATACCTGCTTGAGAAAATCCCCAGCATCTCAAACATTTCAGTCCTTGGAGCTGGACAGAATCCACATCTCACTTTCTAAGATCAGATCACTGTTGGGGTATTGTCAGTGTATCAGATTCACTTTCCCTCCTGTGTGTAACCTGCTATAAAGTTTCCTCTCACAAGCATCCACGCTGGCGTCAGAGGTAGTTTCCTGCTGTGTACGTTGTGTGGAGTCTCATTGAGTCTGATAAACAATGTGTATCTTTCCGCTGCTCTGTTCATTTCAAAAACTGCAGTGTGAGAGAGACACCACTGAACACCTATCTGCAGTTTCAACTGTGAAGTTCTCGACTGTGAATTGTCAGTCCATCTGAACTGTGCCGCTCGGGTCCAGGGTCAGAAGAACCAGTGTGTATACTGACCTGGTTTTAGCTTCCAGGATGTAACAACATCAATCAGGCAATTGAGGCAGACCTGTTAGAATATGAACTCCCTGATTATGGGTCAAATTGATGGGCCAACCAGAGAGCTTCTCGCTTTATATTTAACCAGGCGTGCCAGTTCCTCTGGGACTCTACGTGTAGATGGTTAACTGAAAGCACTCTGTATGCTGGTGTCAGACTTGTAAATACAGAGATTTTAGTGAAGGGAATTCAGTCTCCAAGGACTTATTACACAAGACATGAGCATTGATGTCCATACCATCACTGCAGTGGATTTTGCTGTTACTCTGACTTCCATCAGAATGATACAATCAGGAACAAACATTCTGCAGCAACACTTCTCTGATTGTCAACTGCTTGGTAATCCTCTTACTCCCATTATACTGCCAAGCTGTTCAGATTTGCTATCACACCAATTCAATCCTTTCAAATATTGAAATCAAAGAATGGAAAGGCATGGCCAGGCCACACATCATCCTGCCATGGTCCCATATATTCTCATTGAGTGTGAAGCTTTTCCATAGGTGGAGGGCTTTGCCAGCACTATTGAGTCTCAAATGTGGTGGGCGACCTTGGTAGCAATGCCGGGCCACACCAACAGTGTGGATCATTACTCGCAATGTGGGATTATCAGATATCATCTCTGTCTTCAGCAGTGTGAATATTTCACTGGGGAGAATTTTGAAAAGTCTACAAATACTGGCGGCACAGTGGCACAGTGATTAGCACTGCTGCCACACAGCACCAGAGTCCCAGGTTCAATTTCCAGCCTCATCTATGTGAAATCTGCGCATTCTTCCCATGTCTGCGTGTGTTTTTCCAGGTGCTTTGGTTAGGGTTAGGATTATCATCTCTCTTTTCATTTCAGATTTCCAGCATCTGCAGTATTTCGCTTTGGTGTCCACTTGTTAAACACCTGGCCAAAAGCTCTTTTCCAAGTTGAGTCGGCTGCATCACCAGGTGTTAACTGAGACTGCTGACTCCATTTTGAGACCACTATCATCTCAAATGGTTGTGCATGCTGAGGGGGGCCAATTAACACTTCCAAGATCAAGATTGATACGTTTTGGTTTGGTAAGGGACCAAGAAGTATGGAACAAATCAAGTTGAGTCACAGATCTGCCAATGTCCAATTGAATGGTGACATGTGTTCAAAAGGTTAATTTGCCTGTACCTGTTTCTATGTTTCAATAAGCCGAATGCTTTTGAAGTTGCAGGTTGAGGGAATTTGTTGGCAAGGATTCAGGAGGGTTTCTTTCCCTTCACTAAAATAACCCCAGTATTACTGAAAAAGAGGGACATTTTATGAAAGAATCAGTGCAGGCTCGATGGGCTGATTGGCTCGGTACTGTATTGTGGAGAATTCTATGATATTATAGGGAGAATATTTCCATTCCATACACCAGTCATAGGAATCGTAGCAGGTAGGGGGTGGACCATATAAAAGTCTGTTGACTTTGGGTGAGAATTTTCCGATCTTGGAGTGAGCGTGGCTGGAAAATCCTATCCCCTGAGCTTGAAGCTTTTTGTTTTGTACTCAGCAGTGCTGTTTGCAATGTAAGGGAAAACAACAAATTCATGCTGCATGAAAATAAAATGCTGATTGGTTGGCAAGTGAACTCTGGTTGGTAGAGGTATTGCCAGAGAGAATGCACCAGTTGATGGTGACTGACAGTTAACTACCAAGCACTATTTGAAATGTAAACCAGAGTAATTTGACTTTGGTCAAAGCATTGCCCTGAGGAATGAAACAAGAAAACAACTTATTTTGTTTAGCTGAAACAGTACATGTTCTTTCTGTCTGCAAAGAACAGAGCCCTGTATATTAATATACATAGTTTCCAGTACACACAAATGACACTCTACAAGCCTCGCTGACAATCTTAATCTTGGCACACTGAGGATTACTTAGAAAATGTTATTCAATCATGAAGTCACAGCTAATGTTGGATAAAGACAAATTGATGCTGGAATCTGAAACAAAAACAGAAAATGCTGCAAAATTTCAGTAAGCCTGACAGTATCATCTGTGGAGAATGAATAGAGACAACATTTTGAGTCTGGATTACTCTTCATTGGAGCTACATTTCAAGTTGGGACACCCTTGTGGATAACATCAGTGTCATTCATGACATTTACTGAGTTTCTTTGAAATTAAAATAATAATGATGATACTAAAATGTCTATAAATGAAAGCATTTCACTGTCTCCCCTTGAACGAAGGACGCGGGTTCAATTCCTGGCTTGGGTCACTGTCTGCACATCCTCCTTGTGTCTGCGTGGGTTTCCTCTGGGTGCTCCTTCAACAGTTTGAAAGATGTGTTGGTTAAATGCATTAACCTGAACAGGAGTGTGGCGACTAGGAGAATTTCACAGTAACTTCATTGCAGTATTAATGTAAGCCTTACTTGTGACTAATAAATAAACTTTACCAATGCTCTGCACAACTATCAAAAAACTCCTATTTTTGTTCTTAAATCCTCTTGCAATAAATAGCAATGAATAAAAGAACTCTCTCTGGCGGTGGTTGAGGGTCGGAACTGAAATGAATTAATAGGGAATTACAGAACAGAATTGTTCATTTTGGGGACAATGTTTGGCCCCCAGTTAGGTAATGTCATAAGGACAGACTACAGGATTGGCTGATTTGAACATAAAAATAGCGCAGTGATAAGTATTATAACATAATGTCAGGCCAGTCTATTGGGACAAGCACCGCAAATGGCTTGTGCTGTCCTTAACTCTAATCACTTTAATCCCACTTTAAGTTTATCCTTTAATGAACTGAAATTTCAAAGCTAAAAAGAGATGCAGAATGCCTTTCTTGACTTGCATGGCTTCACCGGGTCCTCAAACTAAATTCATTTGCCTCTTTTGCTCTGAAGTTAGAGGAAGAGAGGAGATGGCCTACTAGTAGTATCACTAGGTTATTAATCTGGAAATTCAGCTAATTTTCTGGGGACATGTGCTTGAACCCCACCACAGCATTTGAATTCAATAAAATATATCTCGAATTAAGAATCTACTGATGACCATGAAACAATTGTTGGTTGTTGGAAAAACCCATCTGGTTCACTAGTGTCCTTTAGGGAAGGAAATCTGCCGTTCTCACCTGGTTTGGCCTACATGTAACTGTAGAGCCATAGTAATATGGTTGGCTCTCAACAGCCCTTTGGATAAGGGCAACTAGGGATGGGCAATAAATGCTGGCCAGCCAGCAACATCCATATCCCATGAATGGATAAAAATAAACAGCATTTTAAAAGTGTGGGATTTGTGCAAAATCATCTGTGGAAGTTATTTTGTTTCAATACAAGGCCATTTATTATATATGGTGGATCAAGGATGTACAAGGATTTATAGAATTACAATTCTTGGGATTTAGTACAAATCAGTTCTAAGAAAGAGTCAGCTTGTTGTAGTCCCTCTGATTATGAGCAATTTCATTTAAAAACCTTCCTCAGGATATTACACTTCACAAAATGACAGATTAATTTTTGGGTGATGACTATGGTGGCACAGTAGTTAGCCTCACTGGCCTCACAGTACCAGGGTTCAATTCCCGGCTTCGGTCTGTCTGTATGGAGTCTGTATGTTCTCCCTCTGTCTGTGTGTGTTTCCTCTGGGTGCTCTGGCTTCCTCCCACAGTCAGAAAGACATGTTGAATGGATACATTGGCTGTGCTAAATTGTCCCTCAGTGTATCCAAACAGGTGCCAGAGTGAGGCGACTAAAGGATTTGCACAGTAACTTCATCTCAATGTTAATGTAAGCCTACTTGTGAAACTAATAAATAAACTTTTAAATTTTTTTAAACTTTTAGGTTTTAAAAATACAAGCTTGCGGTCAGTCAATGAGCTTCTGTTCATTCCTGAAATGAGAGAGACAGTGAAACTCCTGTTCTATCTCTCTAGTGTTCTGTTTGCTCAGCCAGTTGCATTCTTTGATAGGCATGACTTTTCTCTTTAAGAAACCAGGGATGGGATTTTCCGGCTGCACTCACCCCAAGGCTGGAAAATCCTGCCCGAGGTCAACGGAGCTTTGCATGGGCTGTGTCCTGCCCACTATGATTCCCATGGCAAGTGGGTTGGTAAAATTCTGGCCTCGGAGTCTCATGCTGAATTTTACATTCAGACAATCTCTTCATTTATTAAAATTCCTTCATTAGAGTCGGATATAGGGCAAGCACAGTCATAGATATTTAAGATGTCTACTAGAATTATCAATATACATCTTTAACATCAATCTAATATGTGTTGCTAAGCACAAAACTGCTGCTACAGATATTGCAAGTGACAACAAGCTTACAGGCAAGACTGTCTCAGCAGACAGGTTTGTGTGTAAATGGTCAATTCATTCCAATGTATCAGATCAGCTCTGGGGACTAGCGTACAGATTGAGCTCGACTTTACAATGTTCCAGTTATGATGAATGGCACTTTTAACATTTGGAAATCGACAACCTGGCTTTGCCACGCTGTGCCAGTGAACAAGTTCAAATGTTCATGTCTGTGCATCCATGTTTTGAGTTACCCATCTCCCTGACTCAAAGCTCTCAGTTGCTGTTCCAAAACATGTTTACTTTGTGAATCTTTGTGTTTCCAGACTTTTAAACTGTTCTAATATTAATCTATTGATTTTAATGTATTATTTATTTTTAATTAATTAAGTACAAAATTCTGGGTTACTTTAGTGAAAATTGCGCATCGGGCCTTGGTTCAGTAACCAATTCCCCATTTGTTTCTTATCTGGTTCTGACTTACAACATTTCAACGTAAGACAGTTTTCAGGAACCAGTTATGTCATAAGTCTGAGGACTGTCTATATTTGATTGACAGGATCTTAACTTGTGGCTAAGGTCACGGTTTACAAGGCAGCTGTGATCCCCGCATTCCTATTTGCTTCAGAGATTTGGACAGCCTGCAGCAGGCATCTCAAAACACTGGAGAATTCCACCAGCAATTCCTTTGGCAAGATCCTCCAAATCCAATGGCAAGAAACGTGGTCCAACAGCAGCATCGTGGTCCAACGGCAGCATCCTCTCCCAAGTCAAATTGCCCAGCATCAAGGTGCTAATCATTAAAAATCAGCCCTGCTGGTTGAATGCATGTTGTTTGTTGCCTGACACCAAACTCCTGAACACCAACTGCTCCACTTGGAACTTGGTCATAACAGGAGACTTGCAGGAGGGCAGCAGAAACACTTTAAGGGTGTCCTCAAAGCATCCCGGAAGAGATCAAAAATATCCATCAACTCATGGAAGACTCTGGAGTGTGACACACCAAAATGAAGATTTTTCATTCAGGAAGACACGAAACATATCGAGAGACTTCATCAGGAATTTGCAGAGGTGAAGTCGAGGCTTTGGATGAAATACACAAATCCACCGAAACAACCCATCCATCTGCCCGATCCTTCATGGCCGGAATTTTCCAACCGCTCATGTCAATGGGATTTTCCCATTCCAGTGAATGGAAATGTAACTTGTCACCAAATTCTCCATCTTCGCTGCAGCGGGAGCATGGAGTGAATGGTGGTAAGTTTGCGCTTCATGTATGGTAGAGTCCACAAATTGTGCAATAATCAGTCACTTCACAGCCAATCAAGTAGGAATGTAAGCAAAATAACAGCTAATTACTATGGATGCTGGAACCTGAAACCAAAACAGAGAATCTCAACAGGTTTGATAGAAACTGTGAAGAGGGAATGTTTTTCTTCTATTCGTTCATGGGACATAGTTGTCATTGGCTGCACCATCATTTATTGCCCATCCCTAGTTGCCCTTGAAACTGGG
This sequence comes from Sphyrna mokarran, assembly GCA_024679065.1. Taxonomy (NCBI): domain Eukaryota; kingdom Metazoa; phylum Chordata; class Chondrichthyes; order Carcharhiniformes; family Carcharhinidae; genus Sphyrna; species Sphyrna mokarran. The sequence continues at coordinate 12,380,824 of JAGIQG010000022.1, forward strand.
TGGCTCGTTAGACCATCTCAGAGGGCATAAACCACATTGCTGTGGCTCTGGAGTCACATGTAGACCAGACAAGTGAGGATGGCAGATTTCCTTCCCTAAACAGCATTGGTGAACCACATGGGTTTTTCCAACAATCAATTCATGGACATCAGTAGATTCTTAATTCCAGATTATTTTTATTGAATTCAAATTCCACCACCTGCCATGGCAGGATTTGAACCTAGCTCCTGAGGACATTAGCTGAGTTTTTGTATTAATAGTGTAGCGATAATACCATTAAGCCATTGTCTCCCCGAAGAGCTAAAAATGGAGCTAACATTTTGAGTCTGGATGACTCTTTGTCAGAGCAGTGAATGGAATGGAAGCGAGTGGTGTTCATTCTCAAGAAATTGTGTAATAGAACAATGGCCACAATGAGAAGCATGGTTTTTCTTTTCTGTACAAATCATACAACAAGTTTAGGAAACTTTCAACCAACACAGGGTGTAAAAAAGATATGTCCACTCCACCAAGCTAATGTCTTTATCAGCTCTGGGTTACGTTGAACTAGGTTTAATTTTCTACACGATAATATTACAGAACTTGCTGTTCTTTAGGGAATCTATTTGTGTCCCCGGTACAATCTATTCTAGGTAACTTTAAATCATAATTTACAATGGTGTTTATTAGGAACATGAACACATCTCGAATGTCTCTCTCTTGTGCAGAGCCTTTGAGTCCAGGATGACTCGCTTCCACTCTGAGAACGAGTTCTCAGGTGACTGAGGAGTCCAGTGGGTGACCCACTGTCTCTGTCACAGGGTGGAGCAGACGGTGGTCGGGGGGAAGGGTGGGGTGTCCGGGTTGCTAGGCGCTCCTTTCATAGTCTTCGCTGGGCTTCAGCGATGAAACTCGAGGTATTCAGTTTCTTCCCAGATGCTTTTCCTTTTTCAGGCAGTTTTGGGCCGGGGATTCCCAGGAGGGGGATGTTGCACTTTCTCAAGGGGAATTTGAGATTGTCCTTGAGGCGTTCCCTCTGCCCTCTTGGGACTTGCTTGCTGTGTCAAGCTCCAAGTAGAGCATTTGTTTTGAGAGTTTTGTGTCCGGTATGCGGACGATGTGACCCCGTCCAGCACAGCTGCTGGAGCGCTGTCAATGCATCGATTCTGGGGATGTCAGCCTGAGTGACAACACTGATGGTGAACTGATCCCGCCAATGGATTTCCAGAATCTAGCAGGAGCAGCGTTGGTGATTCTTCTGCAGGGTTTTGAAGTACCTGCCGTACAGAACCATATCTCTGACCACATGAGCTTGGTGCTGGGTTTGAGGTCTTGCTCTTCAAACTAAGAAGCTGAGCATTTAACCCAAAGAGACCTGCAGTACCTGATACTCATCTTAAACTGTTCATGAACCAAACAATGTTCTCGTTCATTGGCAGGGAGCATTCGGCTCTCTGTTAGATAGAAATCAGACATATCGCTGACAATAAGAGGAGCATCACTCTGTCCTCACAACAAGTCATCATCATTCTCTCGCAGAGTCACCGACCAATGGCTTTAGACCCCTACTCATGAAGATGTACAACGTTATGGTTGGATGACACAGGCACCACATTTTTTTGATGTTATCGGCACCCTTGGTGAGATTGCTTAACATGGATCACTCCCACTCATCCCCAAAACAAGATCTTGTAAGGGCCTCCATCGCTTAGTGACACATTCTGGCTCAATTCATAGCCTGTCTTCCTTCTCTTTCTCGGCCTCATCATGCCCACATCTTTCCTCATCCAAGGAGATGTGGAACTTGCCCATGGCGGCGCGGGCTCGTTGGGCTGAAGGGCCTGTTTCCCGTGCTGTTTTGTTCTTAGTTCTTTGTTCTATCTCCTCTGTTCAGGTGATATCCCCTCTGCAGGGCTAAATCGTGGAGCATGCAGCATATCCACAATATTACGGAAGATCCTCTGGGGCTGTACTGTAGGGCACTCCCGACTGGCACAAACAAAGGAACTGCATCTTCAGCAATCCCAAGGCCTGCTCAAAGAGCATACAGTGTGCGTCTCGTTGTATTGTGTCTCTGCTGTGTGGCCTCAGCACTGCGGTCATCAGCCACTCTCTGAGTGGGTACCCCTTCTCTCTGAGGAGTGATCCATCTAGCCACTGCTCTGGTGTTTATAAGTGATCCAAGATATAACAGTCATGGGCACACCTTGGGGAAATGAGCACACACACGCACGATGCGCATTGTACGCTCACAGATGAGTTGAACGTTGATGAAATGGAATCCATAGCAGTTCATGAATGGCGCCACCTGCTGCAGTGGTGGTCTAAGAGTCACATGAGTACAGTCAATACCACCTTGCACTTGGGGCATCCCTGCTATGAGAGCAAAGCCCATGATCCTGACGTTCTGGCTTACCTGATGCCAGTCCAAATTTATAAACATTTCTGCCCTTGTATACAGGGCATGGGTGAGGTTAGGACTGTTTTCGCTGGAGTTCAACCAAATGAGGGTGAATCTCATAGAGACTTATAAAATTCTAACAGGATAGACAGAGTAGATGCAGGGAGGATGTACCTGATGGTGGGGGGAGTCCAGAACCAGGGGTCACAGTCTGAGGATTAAGGGTAGACCATTCAGGATGAAAATGAGGAGACACTTCTTCACCTAAAGAGTGGTGAGCCTGTGGAATTCATTATCACAGAAAATAGTTGATTGCAAAACACTGAATGCATTCAAGAGACAGCTGGATATAGCACTTGAGGCGAATAGGATCAAAGGTTATGGGGAGAAAGCAGGATTAGGCTGTTGAGTTGGACAGTCAGCTATGATTAAGCAGGCACAAAGGACTGAATGGCGTCCTCCTGCTCCTATCTTCTGTGTTTCTATGTGTGAGTGGCAGACTGGAAGGTGCTGCAGATGTCTTTGTGCTGCCCTAGAATGAGCTGCTGGCAAAAATGTTTAGTGTGGCCATGACTTTAAGAGCCACAAGCATAAGGTGTCCTCCAGTTCTATGGGATGCCAGCTTATGCAGAATGCCACACAGCTGGTCCATCGTCCCCAGGAAAAACACAGCCTTCTCCGGCACTGAGACTCAGACATCTGAAGGTATGACCACCTTCACCAGAAGATTATTGAGGTTGATCCTGGGCTCTGCTACCTAGACAACTGCAGGTCTTTGGTTCCTGGGCACTTATGGCAGCACATCATTGTCTCTGCTGCTACTCAATCACAGTTAGCAGAAAGGCCAACCCTACAGCTCCATGGTCCTCCTGAATCATGCATTGAAAGAATGAGAACACCACAGTGAGCTATGAAGAATCCTATCACAATCCTGACCCTTACCCCTCCATTCCTCTGTAACTCAAGTGCTTCTTATTTATGGAATGAGTATCTGCTCTGCCTCCCACCATCCCTCTGACATATCAGCCACATCCCCACATTATTTCCTCTGTACGGAGTGAATAACATTGAGCCTTCAATTTTCTCATGGCATCCCATTTCCACGCCCCCCCCCCCCCCCCCCCACAACGGCAAGAGTGATCTCCACCTCTTGCCCTGAGCTGCACTTACCTGTGTCCCTGCTGACCCTTGAATATTGGACAGGCTGAGGAGGAATCCTTGCCCGACTGTTCACCTCTGATATTGCCCTTGGAGATGAAGACACCAGGTTCACCCTTATGTAGGCTTATTGTGAATGACACTGATGTAAGATCACACCTCCACCTGCTGAATACTCAGTGTTGGCTCAATATCTGGAGTGCACGCTCACTAATGAGATACTAATGTATTTAAATGAGATTCTTGACATTCCATGCCGAGTTCTGCCAACAAGCTTGGTCTAAGGTTGTCAAGCGCCATCTCACCAGCAAGATTTATGGTTTTCCAAGCTCTCTAGATTTTAAATATGTATGGCCATTCCCATGCACAGACAGTCCAAGGAGGCAATGGCCTAGTGGCATTATCGCTAGACTAGTAATCCCTGAGACTCAGCTAAAGCTCTGGGGACCTGGATTCGAATCTCACCACAACAAGTGATGGAATTTGAATTCAGTAAAAAATATCTGGAATTAAGAATCTGCCAATGACCATGAAATAATTGCCGGAAAAACCCATCTGGTTCCTTTAGGGAAGAAAATCTGCCATCCTTACCTGGTCTGGCTTACATGTGACACTAAAGCCACAACAATATTGTTGACTCTCAACTGCCTTCGGGCAACTAGGGATGGACAATAAATGCTGGCCAGCCAGTGATGCCCACATTCCATGAATGAATAAAAAAAATTCTGTCCACTGTTGCATTAAAGATAGTAATTTCACCACAAATATTTTGCAGGTTCAGAGATAAAGGGAGACAACAAAATTACATTACTAAGAGGAACAGGTTGAGAAAGAGTGTGGCATAGGAGGGGAGAGAGTGGAATGAGGAGGAGAATGGAATGGGAAAAGATAATGCATAGGAGTAAGGAATGACAGCAGTTGATGAGATGGGACTGATATAAGGCTTGAAAGGAATACAATGGATATGGCATGTGAAAGGGATGGCTTGAGAAGGATAGGGATTTTAAAAAGTACTGTTGCAATGAAGATATTAATTACACAACAAGTGCTTTTCAGAAGATATTGGCCAAATAGGAACCACATATGTCCCTGAGCTTGAGTTACAGGGCAGAAATTGTGATTAGGGCTCATGCTCAGTATGAAAGTCCAAATTCATGGGAATTAAAATTCTTAGATCTTGCTAGTAAAACTAGTAAAAGAGATCAGCAGTGGTGTCCACACAGAGAGGTAGAATTCTGGAAGTCTACATCCCAGAATGGGAAACTAAGGAGAAATAAAGCAAATTCCTGAGAACTATGGCACATCGGAGTTCAAATGGGAAAAATGAGGAGAAATAAAGTGAATTTCTGAGAGCTGTGGTACATTAGAGTAAGGTCCCAAGAAATGTAAAAGAGTTCTTAAATTCCTGGAAAGTGTTAGGGATTTCTGAAAGGAAATATAGTTTGTAAAGTTTATTTATTAGGGCCACATATACGCTTACATTAACATCACAATGAAATAAACAGAACAGGAGGTTGTCTATTAAGATTTTCAGATTTATGGGTAACTAATAAGTTTTTATGAAATATTAAGTTAATAGTACTTGCTTTGTTCATTCTTGTACAGTAAAACTTTTGCTTAAAACGTTGAACTTTGTGACACAGTTGATTCAGATAATAACTGGTAGTTCGAAGATAATTTTTAAGAAATAATCTTGTGTTCATAAGTCAGTTGGGTGACATATACTAGGTTATATGAACAAAATGCCCATGAAGGGGTAGGTGCTGTTCCATTTCTGTAAGACTGGAGAAGGTCCCTATTGTTAACATGCTGATAATAGAAATTCAACCCACTGTCCTGGAAAATCTCAGAAATCAAATAAAATCAAGAGAAACTTGCTAATTCCTAATTTTAGAGGGTGAATTGAATTATTTGAGTGCATACGTGCCCTAAAGTACTTGTTAGCTGGAAAGTCATTAATTATAGCACAGTGTTAACATGCAGGAAAAGCAATTTACTTGCAATCAATTTGTAATTGACCCTCATTAAGTTCAGAGTATTACTCATGTCCTCTGCAATGTAAAGGTAAGTAAATGTAAACGTGAAGTAAATGGTGATGCCTGAACTCTGTAGAGAGCTGTGCCTTGTAAAGACTTTGCAGTGTTCATTGCAGCTCCCGTTGCTTTGGAAACCGCTACCCTTATTTTGTGGGGTGATTTCGACAGCATTAGATTTACGTTCAGACGACCGTACGTTCATTGCCATCTCGAATTTGTGACAGTTGCAAGTGGATCAGCTACCTCCCCAGTGGCTGGGGAAGGTCTGTATGTGCAAGATAGCAGGGGCGAAAGTACTTCTGGAGACTGAATTGACTGAGTGTAAGCGCAGAAGCCACCACCTCCTCCTATCCCCACTCTCCCCCGCCAACCAGTACTGACCATGAAGATAATAGACACCTCTACCTTTGATAGCAATCTGCCTCGTTCCTGTTGAACTAAAGCCATGTCCCACAAACCACCTCTTGTTGTTGGCCATTGCTACCAATGCTACAATGGTTTCCTCATTTATTTTAACATCAGAGCTGTCTGTTATGACTAAAGTAAAGATACCATTACCTGCCCCACCTCAAACAAATACAGCCTGCTTGAAGAACTGAAAACTAATTTCCAGTTTTCCATGGATATTAGATCTCTATGTAGCCTGTTTGAAGTATTAAGGGAAGGTGATGGCCTAGTATTAGTGCTAGACTGTTAATCCAGAAACTCGGCGAATGTTCTGGGGATCCAAGTTCAAATTGCGCCAAGGCAGAAGGTGGAATTTGAATTCAATAACACAAACGTATCTGGAATTAAAAATTTACTAATGATCATGAAACTATTGTCGTAAGAACACATCTGGTTCATTAATGTCCTTTAGTTGGTTTGGCCTACATGTGACTCCAGAACAATAGTAATGTGGTTAACTCTTAATTGCCCTCTGAAATGGCCTAGCAAGACATTAAATTGTCTCAAATTTGGTTTTTAATCCATAGATCTATAAACATTGACAGGGATCACTGGTAGAGGTGGGAACATTGGGGTGGCGGCGCGGGCTCATTGGGCCGAAGGGATCTCCGCCATTCCCTCGGGCTCTAAGCATAGTTCCCTTCCTCTGTCCCTAAGAGGTCCAATTTTTCCTCTAACCACCCTTTTTTATTCCTAACATAGGAGTAAAAAGCCTTTGGATTTTCCTTTATCCTATCCGCCAAAATCATTTTATGCCCCCTTTTTGCCCTTCTAACTCCCCATTTGAGCTCCTTCCTACTCTCTCTCTATTCCTCCAACGTTATCTCTGTTCCCAGCTGCTTTGACCTATCATACGCCTCTCTTTTCTTCCTAACCAAGTCCTCAATATCCCTAGTAATCCACAGCTCTCTAATCCTACCATTCCCATCTGGCCATGCTAAATTGCCCCTTAGTGTCAGGGGAACAAGTACGGTAAATACAGGAGTTGCAGGAATAGGTCCTGGGTGGGATTGTTATCGGTGCAGATTCGATGGGCCAAATGGCCTCCTTTTGCATGGTAGGGATTCTATCATTCTATAAATGTGTCATCCACAAATATCTCCAAATTTTGATGTATGTTTTTGTTGACGTTTCATGAACATTTCATATAAGGAGTCAAGATTAAGTGCAGCCTTCAGATAAAGCGGCATTAGAAGCTGGAAAAATATTGGACCAAGATTCCAGCTTAAGGTCACCAATTCTGTCTTTAGGTTTTCATTTCCATCATACAGATTATGGATCTGTAATATTGGAACGAATCCATTCACACAGCCTGCGGTGGGTTTGGTGGCGGGGTGCCCTGGTGAATCCGTCAGCTGCCAAAATGTTGGAAACCCATCTGCATAAAATCCCACTGTAATTCTGTCAATAGCGGATTAGTAGAGGGTTGCAAGTGGCATAACCATCGTTTCCATCTCATGAACATTCATCAAAACAGCTGCCCGTCGGTATCCCATCAGGCCTTTCAACTTTGCATCACTTGCACAGGAAATTACATCAGTGTTAAACCCATCTGCCAATGAGTGACATGCACATGTCTTCCACAGTTCATAGAAACATAGAAGATGGGAGGAGATCATTCGGCCCTTTGAACCTACTCCACCATTCATCATAATCATAGCTGATCATCCAACTCAATAGCCTAATCCTCTTCCTCCCCATAAACCTTGAATGCATTTGCTCAAGTGCTATATTTAGTCATCTTTTGCACACATTCAATGTTTTGGCATTAACTACTTTCTATGGTAATAAATTCCACAGACTCACTACTCTTTGGGTGAAAAAATGTCTCCTCACCCCAGACATAAATGGCCTACCCTGAACCTTCAGACCATAACCCTTCATTCTGGACATATCCACCGTCGGGAACATCCTCCCTGCATTTAGTCCTGTTAGAATTTTATAAGTCTATGAGATCGCCCCCTCATTCATCTGAACTCCAGTGAAAACATTCCTAACCTAGTCAATCTCACCTCATACAGCAGTTCACTAGAGACTTTGGGGTGAGTGCGGCAAAGACTTTCTACCAGAGTGCTGTATTGCTCCTGATGCACTGTTCACCACTCTATCAGGGCAGAGAAATTCTTGCCCTCTATCTCCATGCTACCCTGATCTTCATGGACAACACTGTACTGCTGGAGCCATGGACCCTCCAGCGTCACTGAATCTGATCATTACTGCACCTGAGGTTGGGGCGAATACAGGGATCTCCTTCCATCCCTCCTGTCACACTCCAGTGTTTATCTAGACAGCACTGTGCTGCTGGACCCATGCAGCTTCAGCAAAACAAAGCTCCAAAGTCCAACTGGGAGGGAAGCATGAGGTGAGGCCGAGGGGTATGACACAGAGAAGACACAAAGAAAAGGTGGAAGGAGTACTATGCAAGGTGGGGATGGGGGAGAAGGGTGGCAACTCACAATGGCAGATAGAGGTGGATGAATGGAAGTCAGAGGGAAGACCAAGGGAGGGAGGGAGGCTGGACATGAAAAGACACAAACAAGGAGGTCAAAGGGATACCACATTGTTTACTGGAAGGAGATGAATGAAGATTCCAGGTGTGATAGAGGCCCAAGTGGGGCATGAGCTCCTCACAGATGATGGGCTTGCAGCTTGTCAGGGGGTGGTTTGAAACAAGGATCAGATTTCTTCTTGACCTGCTAGCCTTTCCCCTCTGGATTGCAGTCATCCTGCACAGGCTGTTGAAGACAGGTGGACTGGAGAAAGTGATATAAGTGTGTGCTAGACTGATATTTAAATGTTGGATAAATGCAAATTACTGTAGATGCTAGAATCTGAAACCTAAAGAAAAAATGCTGGAAAATCTCAGCAGGTTTGATAGCATCAAACCTGGGTCATCTGGACTCAACATCAGCTCTTTTCTCTTCTTACAGATGCTGCCAGATCTGCTTAGATTTTCCAGCATTTTCTCTTTTGGTATGTAAATGTGGTGCTGGAACCTTCAAACCCATCAACTGAGAGCAGCTGGACAAATCAGCTGTTGGCCCACCAGGAGGGTTAGACAGGAACTCGCTTATGCATGATTAATGAGCTTCCTAAGTGTAGGATCTGGCATGGGATCCTGATATTAGTGGGACTGGTGCTGCCAGAGCCGACCACCACCACACTTAGGGTGGGACAGTCCAGCTGTTCTTGCCAGCAGGGTCCTCTGGTTCCATTGGAGGTGACTCCTGAGGCATGAAACCCCATTGACAGCAGCAGGTCTGGAAGATGCCTCCATATAACACAGTAAGAAGTCTCACAATACCAGGTTTAAGACTAACCGGAATCATGAGATTTCGGAGTGTCGCTTCTTTACCTGGGGTAATTTGCTTACATATGTCCTGTTTGTGAACCTACCTTTCTACTCACTTGATGAAGGAGCAGTGCTCCAGAAGCTCGTGATTCCAAATAAATCTGTTGGACTTTAACCTTGTGTAGTGAAACTTCTCACTGTGCCCACCCCAGTCCAATGCTGACATCTCCTCATCATGTCCACAAAATATGTCATGGGAGTATGGAAAAATGGGAGAATTCTCTCCATAATTGCTGCTAGCCCTGCTGAGTATTTTATTCCAGATTTCTAGCATCAATGAAGGAAGTTGCTGTAGAGCAAGTTGGGCCAAGTGTCTATTTCTGTGCTGCAAACTCACCAGCGCTTCGATGCAATATTTGTGTAATTATTCTGATTTATTTACTCGATTTTACTGAAGGTACACTCAGTCTTGTCTGCTCTCCGGACCATAGGGAACTGGATTCCTTTAAACCTACCTCATTGCAAATGCAGCAGTCACATAAAATTGGCATCTTGGCACTGATTTAAAAATAAATCCTCTTCCCAAATCATCATGCAACTTACCTTGATTGAGAAGGCAGGAAATTTACATATTCTGCACAGACGACGTGCTGCTTATTTACTTAATCTTGGAACGTGAGTCGGTGGCACAGTGTTAGCACTGCTGCTTCACAGTGTCAGGGACCCGGGTTCAATTCCCGGCTTGGGTCACTGTCTGTGCAGAGTCTGCATGTTCTCCGCATGCCTACATGGGTTTCCTTTGATGCTCTGCTTTCCCACAGTCCAAATGTAGCACTAGTTAGCACATTATTCACTAAATAAATAGCGCTAAAATTCACCCTCAGTGTACCCGAACGGTCACCAGAGTGTAGTGACTAGGGGATTTTTACAGTAACTTCATTGTAGTGTTAATGTAAGCCCATTTATGACACTAATAAGTAAACTTTAAAACACTAGTAGGCTAATATATGTTACCCATCCCTAGTGAAGCTAAATGGTTTGGTTGGCTGCTTCAGAGGGCAGTTAATAGATAACCACTTTGAAGTGGGGCTTGAAGCACACTTTCCTTTAAAGGAACTTGTGAATGATTGGGGTTGTCATCAAATTTAAACACTTCCAAGGTAACTTTTCTTGTGGCAAACCAACTTCTTACATCCAGATTTATTTTTAACTGAACACAAATTCTCAAGCTGGCGTGGGTGGGATTTGAACTCACGCTCCCTGGGATTATTATTCATCCAGGCCTCTGGATTAGTAGGCCAGTAAATAAGCGTGTATGTTCTCCCTCTCATCTTTCCCTGGATGGTTCAGCAGAAATCAGGACTATAGTTGGGTGTGGAGTCAGGGAGACGAATCCTTGCTCTAGCTGCTTGTGACATTTTGGCCATGACACAGCAAACAGGCTTGCTCCAAGAACCAAAATTGTAAAACCGTAAGATACAGGAACAGAATTAGGCCATTCATCTCAAGTCTGTTCTGCCGTTTAATTATGGCTGATAAGTTTCTCAACCCTATTTCCTGCCTTTCCCCATAACCTTTGATCCCCTTACCAATCAAGAACCTATCTATCTCTGTCTTAAATAGAGCCAATGACTTGACCTCCACAGCCTCCTGTGGCAATAATTTCCACAGATCCACGACCCTCTAGTTGAAGAAATTCCTCCTCATCTCAAGTTCTAAAGAGTCTTCCCTTTACTCTGTGGCTGTGCCCTCGGATCCTTGTCTCTCTGACTAATAGAAACACCTTCCCCATGTCCATTCAAAATTCTGAAAGTTTCAATGAGATTTCCCCCACCCCCCCCAACTTATCCTTCTAAACTCATAGTTATATGTTAACACTTGTGTCACAATTGGTGGTCAGGATTTCAGCTGCTGTTCCAAATGCATTGCATCAAAACTCGCTGACAAATGAGTAGCGTGCCCCATGATGTAACAGCCTGTGGGTTTCAGTTCTGCATTTCGCAGCTGGTTGTTAAAGATTGAATCAGCTACTTTCAAATCAGACCCAGAAACACATGTCCAACATCTGACAAAAGACACTGACAAGGTCTCAGTGAATGGGACCTTGATAATTCTGTTTAAGGTACACGGATCAAACAGGCACACAAGATTGTACAAGATCGGGATCACTTTAAACTATGCTTACCTGAAAAACTGGAGTTTTCAAGTTGTTTGGGCAATTAATAAAAACTCCTTTGTGCAGAGAGTTGCACCTGGTTTCAAATTCACCCCAGCCAAACACTCTCCGATTCAACTGGCATCAGATCTGTAAGCTTTCTTCCTCCCCATTGATGTTTTGCCAGGGTGGGAGATTTCAGTCCAAAATGCTGAAGCTTCAGAGATTGTCATTCTGTTGTACAGGTGTTCATGGCCTTGGATGGTCCTGGAATCAACCCCACTCACCATCAACCTTGCTGACTTCCATCAGCTTCTGGCTCCCTGCCAGGTTAAAATTTAAATCTTTTCTTTCATCAACAGCTCTTTACATCACCTCAACTTTACCCACCTCTGCAGTATACTCCAGCTCTCATCTCCCTCCCAAGATCTTTAGTCCTATGAAGCAGAAGACCCCGCTGTTGTGAATGGCCAGAAAATTGCATTAACTTTTAAGACCTCCATTAAACTGTGTATGGTACCAACCTTCTGCTACATGTTTAAAGGTAGAACCTTTAACTACCCTGGACTTCTTTCTTTAAAATTCGGCCTAATTTCTCCTTTTGTCCTCTTTAAGAATGCTCTCAAGAAACACCTTTCAACCAAGCTTTCCATCCCCTCTGCCTACTCTCTTGCAAAAGATCAATGCTTGCTCTGAGAAGTGCTTTGATTCATTTTGTCAATGCTAAACATGTACTAATAGTCATGTGGGAGTACAGAATTGGAATATTGCTGAACAGAAGGTCATATAGTCCGGGATTTTTCTGACCATTCAGGCCCTGCCGCCACCGCAAGTGAGGACGGAAGGATGGAGCATTTGGTGCTCAGCCAAATTGCTGTTCATTGTAGCAGAGCTGGAAAGCTCTGTTGGACATGAACAACCAGATCATTCCATCCACTGTCTAAGCTTTCCTTCTGGCATTCATCAGGGCAGTTTGCAAGAATATCAACAATAAAAGAAACAACAATTTTATACCAAATGAGCAAGGAGTGTTGATTGGCAAGCGAACTCTGATTGGTCAAGATGTTGCCATGGAGAATGCACCAGGTTACAGTTAACTGCCAAGCTTTGTTTGAATTTGAACCAGACAGGTCAACTCTGATTGGTCAAGGCAGTGGAATGGGAAATGAACCCGAGAATTACTGTGCCCAAGCTGAAAAATGCATGGGCATGCTCCTTCTGTCTCTAAAGGAGAGAATTGTTGTCTCTTTTACCATTGGCTTTCTTGCAAACTGTCCTGATGAGTGCAAGATAAAAAACTTCGACAATATGTCTCTTTTTTCAGCAATACTTTAAAGATCGAACAAAACTGCAAACACTTGCTATTGCTTTCACTTTGACTTTCAGCAAGGTATTGCTGATGATTTTTCCACTAGGTTCCCTTTAATAGATTACATTTTATTTGGGTAATTACTATCCTACTCTCCTGAAGTTGCAGATGGCCATATGCCCATTCCATTGGTGCTAAACAGTATCTCATCCAAATGACCACCTATGGATGTGAAGGTGAACAAACTATCCAAAAATGGAGGACAATACCTGCAAACCTAATGCCTAATCTTGTTTCCATTGAACATCCAGATTTGCACTTGTGTGTGTGTGTGTGTGTGTGTGTGTGTGTGTGTGTGTGTGTGTGTGTGTGTGTGTGTGTGTGTGTGTGTGTTGGGGATTGCATAGTAAGCAATATGGGGATGGAGTGGGGTTGAGTGGAATAGAAGGATGGGAAGAGACATCACTGAACAGGAGCAGGAATCTTGATTGGCTTTTCTGGGGTGGCATGGTAGCACAGTGGTTAACACTGCTGTTTCACAGCACTAGGGTTCTGGGTTCAATTCCTGGTTTGAGTCACTGAATGCTTGGGATTTTCTTCAAGCATGTTCTCTCCATATCTGCGTGGGTTTCCTCCCACATTTTGAAAGCAATGCTGGTTAGGTGTATTGACCCAAACAGGTGCCAGACTTGGTGACTAGGGGAATGTCACAGTAACTTCATCACAGTGTTAATGTAAGCCTTACTTATGACTGATAAATAAACTTTAACTTTATCTTATTCAGTTCCCAGAGGTCGTGAAGGAAAATGTTGTGCTTCCTTCTTCAGAGATCAGTAACTCTGCTTAGATTTGGGACCTCATCCATTCCAGTGCCAGAGATCAGACCTCGGTCATAGACCTCAATTCCACACTGAGTAGTTACGTTAGTAACTGAGGCATTGGATGAACTAGATTTTCCTTTTTATGCAAATGGTTTCATCAGAGTTAAAGAAACATATTTAACTAAATGGTAATGATTTTGGCAGTGAAATGTAAAAACCCTGAATGTATAAAACACTCCTTTGGCCTTCAGCTAGATTTAAGAAGCTTAGGTTGAGGTTGTGCACTTATTCTGCTGAAACAGATTCCTGGCAATTCCTCACTACTGTTAGGGCTGTGATGAACTATACAGTTATAATCAGAATAGAATATAATCAGGGCAGCATAGTGGCACACTGGTTAGCATTGCTGCCTCATACCAGGGAACAGAATTCAATTCCTGGCGTGGTTCACTGTCTGTGTGGAGTTTGCATGTTCTCCCCGTGTCTGTGTAGGTTTCCTCTGGGTGTTCCTGTTTCCTCCTGCAGTCAAAAAGATGTGTTGGTTAGGTGTATTGGCCATACTAAATTCTCCCTCAGTGTATTCAAACAGGCACCGGCGTGTGGCAACTAAGAGATTTTCACAGTAACTTCACTGCAGTATAATGTAAACCTACTTGTAATACTGATAAATAAACTTTATAACTTTAAAGTTTGAAGAATGTGCAAACAGGGTACTGGTAAATGGTTTGGGTTAGTGATTCCCATCCCATCTCAGCCCCGATATATTATTAACCAGATTTGGAAAAGATCCTTAAAGTATCCTAAAGATAGAAAATATACAGTAAATGGTAGAACAATTAAGAGTATCGATAGGCAAAGTGATCTGGGTGTACAGGTATACAGGTCACTGAAAGTGGCAATGCAGGTAGAGAAGATAGTCAAGAAGGCATATGGCATGCTTGCCTTGATTAGCAAGGACACTGAGTTTAAAAATTGGCAAGTCATGATGCAGCTTTATACAACCTTACTTAGGCCACATTTGGAATATAGTGTTCAGTTCTGGTTGCCACACTACTTTGGAGAGGGTACAGTAAAGATTTACTAGATGTTGCCCCATATGGAAGTCATTAGCTACGAGGAGAGGTTGGAGAAACTTGGTTTGTTCTCATGGAAGTACGGAGGTTGAAGGGCGACCTGATAGAAGTCTACAAGATTATGAGAGACATGAACAGAGTGGATAGTCAGAAGCTTTTTCCCAGGGTGGAAAAGTCAATTACTAGGGGGCACAGGTTTAAGGTGTGAGAGGCAAGGTTTAAAGGAGATGTACAAAGCAGATTTTTACACAGAGAGTTGTGGGTGCCTGGAACTTGTTAATGGGAGAGGTAATGGAAGCGGATATGGTAGTGAAAGGGACATCTTGACAAATACATGAATAGGATGGGAATGGAGGGACATGGTCCCTGGAAAGATAGGGGGTTCTGGTTATGTCGGGCAGCATGGTTATTGCAGGCACGGAGGGCCAAAGGGCCTGTTCCTGTGCTGTAATTTTCTTTGTTCTTTGTTCTTATCATAAGGAACCCAGCCTGACTAGTACAGTGGGGAGTGGTTTAGTATTGGTCAGAATTCCCATTAGCACTGTGGAGAGAGAAAGGAACTTCACGGGGAATTGTGCATGTTCTCTTTTCCAATGAAAATTTTCTCCTTCCCACGCTTTTGGGAAACATGTGGGGGTGGGATTTTCCGGCCCTTCCCACCGGCAGGATTCTGAAAATCCCATCTGTGGTTTTTAACTATGTCAAACACTGACAAGAGCAGCTGTTCAGAGTTACAGAATTATAGTAGCAATATGCCTTTGTGTTGGCTGGGGGTCAGATTGGTGGCAGTCTCACCTCTGAGTCAGAAGGCTGTGAGTGCATGTTTCACACAGTCTAGATTGACTCTCCGCTGTCATACTGAGGGAGCACTGCACTGCTGCACTGAGAGGGTCACCCAAGGTCGGAATTGAATCCAGTTCCCTGGCGCTGTGATGCAGCAGTGCTAACCACTGTGCCGCCTATGAGTTTATTTATTAGTAAGGCTTATGTTAACACCGCAGTGAAGTTACTGTGAAATTCCCCCCAGTCACCAACTCTAGCGCCTGTTTGGGTCGATGCACCTAACCAGCACATCTTTGAGACTGTGGGAGAAAACCAGAACACCCGGAGGAAACTCATGCAGACATGGGGAGACTGTGCAAACTCCACACAAACAGTGACCCAAGTCAGTAATCGAACCCGGGTCCCTGGTGCTCTGAGGCAGCAGTATTAACCACTGTGTCACCGTGCGAACTTAAAATAATGTAACTGACTATGGAGATCAATGAAAGAAGTTCCAATGATGTTGAATTGCCAGCATTGGACTGGGGTAGGTCCAGTAAGGTGATGACATTCACCCGATGAAGGGGCAGTGCTCTGAAAGCTCGTGCTATCAAATAAATCTGTTGGACTTTAACTTGATATTGTGAGATTACTTACTGAATCTTCAATGGTTATCGTGTTTTGAATTTCTTGAACTGCTCTAGTTATTTTCAAACCATTAACTCTCAATGTATTTGAAATGGCTGCAATTTCTATTACACTGTTAAAGCAAGAAATTTCACACAAATGGATTAAGTGATTGTGCTCTAATTTTTACAGAGTTTTAGGCTTGTACCATTAATGTAGAACTCTTGTTACCTACTTGGTTTCAATAGATATGTTGCCTCTTTTTCTCCATAAGTGATGTTTCTCAAATAGTGGATCACCCTGAGATTGAGTACAAGAAAGGTTACCTCCAATTTGCTAACCTATTAAGCAGAACCTCAACTTGTAAAGTAAAAGGTTAACATCAGGAGCACCTAGCACAGATTTAATTGTAAGGCAATGTCACATGGCAAGGTCTAGTGAGCAGTGCAGTATGGTGTACAGTTACTGTGCTGTGTATATAAATGTATGGATTTTATAGATAATGGTCTATTGTGGCATTCTTAGGGTAACAGACAAATCCTTAAGAAATTCTTTCATGATCCCAAATACAAGGTGAAACACTCAAAGCAGCTTCATTTTTTAAATTCATTTTTGAGGCATGGGAATTGCTGACTGACCAACATTTATTGCATCTAATGCATGAGTATCCTTCCTTAAATATGGAGATTAAAATTGTACACAATACTGCAGATGTGGTTTCACCAAAACCCAGTACAATTGTACCAGGATTTCTTTCCACTTGTACTCCAGCTCCCTTGCAATTCATTCTCCTAATTGCTTGCTGTACCAGCAATGCTAAATTTGTGTTGCTTGCATCCAAGTCTCTATGAACATCAATATTTAAGAGTTTTGTGCCTTTTACAAAATATTGTGCTTTGCTATTCATATTACCAAGGTAAATAACATCAGGCTTCAGCACATTTTACTCCATCTGCCACCTTTTTGCCCACTCACCTAACCGGTTTACATCTGCTGGTGGCTTCTGTCTCTGTCTCTGTCTCTAACAGGTCAACTTTTAGTTAGTCTCCTTTTCCTATGCCTGTGAAAAGAAGCACTTACAGTTTGTTTTTATACTCCTGGCCAGCTCTATTTTTGTTCCTTTTTATCAGCTTTTGTTAATTTCTACAACAGTCCCAATCAACAATTCCAAATGTAAAACAAAATATAGAATCATAGGATTTCTATAATGCAGAAGGTGGCCATTCAGCCCATCGTGTCTGCATCAACTCTCCACAAATAATCCCACACAGACACAATCCCTACGTAGTTACCCTGCTAATCTCCTTAATTTATACATTTTAGGACACAATTTACATCCTCACGATTTTTATCATTTGCAATATATTAAAATGAAAGGAGTGCCATTTTAAACCAAAGTTTTGTAAGTCTAGCTAACTTCACATCTGTCACCAAATACCAAAGTGACCTTGATTCTGAGGTGATTACATTGCAATGATCGCATTGTTGTAATCTATGAAACTTCTGATCTCAGAACATCATGGGAGTCATCCAAGCCTTCAACCCTAATCCCAATCCCAACTCTAAATCTAATCTTAGCCTCATTCATTATCAAAATCATTTTCTTCATCATTACTGCCTTTATCAATAATGGTAGTCAATAGACAGTGCACTTGAACCAGACATCTATTAGAATTTGATGAGAGGTTACTGGGGCAGCACGGTAGCACAGTGGTTAGCCCTTCTGCTTTATAGCACCAGGGACCCAGGTTCGATTCCCGACTTGGGTCACTATTTATGTGGAATTTGCACGTTCTCCCATGTCTGTGTGGGTTTCCTCCGGATGCTCCTCCCACTTTCTGAAAGATGTTCTGGTTGGATGCATTGACTTGAACAGGTGACTGGGGAAATTTCACAGTAACTCCATTGCAATATTAATGTAAGCCTTCTTGTGAATAATAAATTAACTTCAACTATTTTTCTATAGATCTAATCACTATTTTCAGCTGAGTTGCTGAACAAAGTTATAGGGGTTTGTAAACTGTCTAGAAAAGTGGACTAAATTTTGCAGTAAGCTTTTTAAAAACATATTGATATTTAAAAACACATCTCTGTATTTTTTAAACTCTCATTATTCTGTTTATTTGCTGATCTGAGAAATGTATTAATAAGAAGTGTGATTTCTGAACATCTTACCAGAAAATAAATCTATAACCAGAATATCACCATCACAAATCCACCAGTGACTTGGAGGGGAACTTGTAGATGGTGGCATTCCCATATATCTTCTGCATTTGATCTTTTATTTGGATTTCGAATCCCATCCCAGGATATGATGACCTAGGAAGGTGTATTCATAAAACAGTCAAACGGGTTGAGTGCATCAACCTGTAAAACCCTTCCAAACACGCCATCCTGACTTGGAACTAACTTCATTCTCTCGCTGTGATTGATCATTATTTTGAAACCCACCTTTCTAACAGCACTGTGACCGCAGTGGTTCAAGAAGGCAGCTCACTATCATCTGCTCAAGCAAATATGCTGGCCTTGTATTTCATATTCACGTCGCAAGAATAAATTTCAAAATGCACATAAATAAAACAATCTGCATCTTAAATAAAAGTTTATGTCTAGATGGAAGATGAAAATCCATTCAATCACTTGGTGAAAAAAAGAACATACGCCTTCTTTGATTTGATTTGATTTATTATTGTCACATGTATTAACATGCAATGAAAAGTATACCAACAAACCAAAGCATTCATAGAGAAGAAGAGAATGCAGAATGTAGTGTTACAGTCGTAGTTAGGTGTAGAGAAAGATCAAGTTAATGCAAGGTAAGTCCATTCAAAGCTCTAACAGCAGCAGGGAAGAAGCTATTCTTGAGTCAGTTTTAACATGACCTCAAACTTTTATATCTTTTTCCCAAAGGAAGAAGGTGGAAGAGAGAATGTCCTGGGTGCCTGGGGTCCTTAATTATGCTGACTGCTTTGCCAAGGCAGTGGGAAGCATAGACAGAATCAATGGATGGCGGGCTGGTTTAACTATTACTTAACCATAACTTAACTTTGTGAATCTATCTCCTCGTCTCATAACCACAAGTATTTCATTTACTCCTTTATTCATTTTAATGATTTGAATTATGTTATTTCAATCTGGGAACGTTTCTGAGAAAAAGCCCCCTCAAAAATTTTATGTGGTCCAAAGAAATATTTAGCAGCCGGAGACAAATAAATTCCAGTGACATGGGAAAAAAATATTGCGGCCAAGTGTAACATGTTTATAGTGGCAGTGAAGAAAACGGAGGTCAATAAACAGTTTGTTACGGTGCGAAAGTATTGTAGCTAGTAAGAGTAAATGATGAAAATTAAACAGAATGAGGGAAAGTCTTACATTTACATTTCCAACTACATTCCCCATACCTAATGGTGCACTAAAGCAGATTTTCATCTCTTTTCATAGCTAATAATTCTCGGCACAGATCACTCGTCTGTAGCCAGGGGCTTAGAGCTTGTGGGACACCATTCCACATCAATTGTGACAGAACACTCTCCTACTGTTATTGCCAGAGCTTGGCAAATTTGGAAGGGTTTCATATGTTGACACACTCAACCCGTTTGACCACTTTATGAACGCACCTTCTTTGGCCATCATGCCCTGGGATGGGATTCGAACCTAGATCTTCTGGTTGAGAAGCAGAGAAGCACTGCACCATACGGACCTCCTCTGACATTGATAGTGCAACTTGTAATAACATGACCCAGAAACACCGTGTGTAATTAATCATGTCAAATACAATAACTTATATATTGCGTGCAGTGAATAACACATCACATACAACATAGCAGACCAAATAACAGTAAATTGCACATCATATAATACAGTTAACTCACAGAGAGCATTGACAAACAAATCTGTTTTTAGACGAGAAATGTCAGTTAAAATACTTCCTAGTCTTCCTCACATACTGATGCAGGAATTGAAGCAACTCCATGAACCAGTAGAATAAGGCAAACACTGCCTTACTTTAACATCTCAACAACAGGGTGGCTCTCTGACAATGCAACATTATCCTTGTGCAGCACAGAATTGCCAGCCTAGGTTATGCACTTAAGTCTACCCATGAGGCTTGAATCCACAAAGCAGCAGCCACACTGTGGATCCACACAGTAGACAATGGGAAATTAAACCAGAAAGGAGCAGAATCGCCGCAAGAAGAAATTAAAATGAGGGAGGAAGAAAATAGGAAGCTGAGAGGGAATATCTATCAGGAAAGATCGAATAGGCTGGGATTCTTCTCGCGATGAAAGAAGTTTGAAGAGTTACCTGACAGAGGTTTGTCATGAAAGCATTGACGGGTTAGACACAGACAAGATGTTTCCACTTATGGGCAAACCCAAAACTAAGAGCCATAAATACACGATATTCACCAGTAAATCAAATGAGAAATTCAGGAGGAACGGGTTTATCCAAAGAATGGTTAGAATATGGAACTTGATATGATACCACAAGAAGTGATCAAAGCAAATAACATTGAACAAATTAAGTTTTTTTAAGTTAAAGTTTATTTATTATTGTCACCAATAGGCTTACATTAACACTGCGATGAAGTCACTGTGAAAATCCCGTAGTTGCCACACACCAGCACCTGTTTGGGTACATTGAGGGAGAATTCAGCATTCTAACTAGCACACCTTTCAGACTGTGGAAGGAAATGGGAGCACCCAGAGGAAACCCATACAGACATGAGGAAAATATGCAGAATTCAGAAGAGACCTAAGCTGCGTATTGAATCAGATCCCTGGCCCTGTGAGGCAGCAGTGCTAAGCACTGTGTTATTATGGCTCCCTGAGGACAGTTAGATAAGCACATGATAGACTTATGATAGATAGATGATAGGAGAAATGTAGGAGATAGGTTATGTGAAGCAAAAACACCGTACCAGGTCAGTAGGACCAAATGACCTGCTCCTGTGCTGAACATTCTCTATAATTCTCTGCAGAATGAGAATGGCAGAATGAAAGACAAGACAAGACTAGACTTTTGCAGAGTTGGAAAGTAGAAATGATCTCTCTTGTTGTGTTATTAATTCTCACGCACTCCTTTTTCAGCTGTCTTTAGTGGCGAATTTGTGCCAAATACACAAATGCTAGAATTTATCTTTGAAGAACACATAGTGGTTCACACTGCTGCCTCACAGCTTCAGGGACCCGAGTTGGATTTTGGCCTTGGACTAGCTGTGCAGAGTGTGCACATTCTCTTCGTGCCTGCATGGGTTTCCTCCGGGTGTTCTGGTTTCCTCCCACAGTCCAAAGATGTGCAGGTTAAGTTGGTAAATTGCCCCCTTAGTGTCAGGAGGGTTAGCAGGATAAATATGTGAGATTACAGTGGTAGAGCTGGGTGGGATTGTTGTCAGTGCAGAGTCAATAGTCTGAACGGCCTCCATTTGCTCTATAGGGATTCTATGATTCTAAATGGTGGCCCTGCCCACTGACTGAAAAATTGCGGTCGAGTTTGCTCAGGAAGCCACGTCCAGATCTTAGAGTCATCAGGACGTTAACTGCCCAAGGCCGTAGCTTCCACTCCATGTGTGAGAATTGTCTACTTCCATGAGCTAGCAGAGAGTCAACAGCTCTCCTGTCCCTGTTCAACTGGTACAGATGGCTACTATTGGGACTGCAGACACTTGCCAATGAGGAGCTCTGGAGGAGGATAGACCATGAGATAAGTTGCAGTATCTTCACCAGTGTGGATCAGGCAGTCCTGGCTCAGCTGCTGTCTTTGATGAAGAAGTCATGTAAGCAGCATATGTGAGGTTAGACAATTTCATTGGAGAAGACTCCATTGGGCAAGGGTTGCCCAAACAGCAGGGCCACTCTGCCCAAACCACCCCTATCCCCACAACCAAAGCCTATCAAACAGCATTGTGCTTTGATCTCGAATGTCTTAATGATAAGGTAGATTGGTGGCAGAGATCGGAAAGAAGGGAAGTAAATCCTGTACTCCTGATCCCACTACCCCCTGAGATGTCCTGCCTCCTCTACCCAAAGATAGATAGGTCAAGAATTTGCCAGTCCATTAAGACCCCTGGCAGAAACTTGCAACCCTGAGTAGACATCATCCTAGGATGATGGGACAGCCAATGGGAATGGTTTGAGACTTATCATCTTGATACGCAGGTAAAGCCAAAACCACACACACATTGGACAGGATTTTGCAGCCCAGCTCAAGTGGGACTGGAAATTCCCTCCCGAGGTCAACGGACACTTCCATTGTCTGATCCTCGCCTGCTCTGGTTCCATGGCAGGTGGGCAGTAAAATTCCGGTGATTCCAGTAAATGTACGTGTTAGTGGATGTACATACATACAAACACAAAACTGTACACATCAGCATAGATAAGGGCACATAGAAATGCATCGACTGGTAGAATGCACAAATACGCATACTCAAACGCACTTGCAATCAATAGCTTAAAAAAAACATTTGAAGCACAGCCCCTGGATTTGAACGACAAACTGGCAAGCCTGCATTTGCTGCACATTCTTCCCTGATTACCTGGGGGAAGCCTTCTATGTCAAAAATTGTACAACAAAATGAGTCTCTGCAGTAAGAATAAACACCATAGTGTAACCGAATGTCACATGTTAACCAGAAAGGGGTAATGGTGGCAGATTCTCAACCCAGGTTGATATTAATGAACTATTTGGGCTTTTGGGACATTCTGATAGTTTTCATGGTCAGAGTTATTGATGTGGTGCCAATTGACGTCATAGATGTGACAGTGAGTCAGCAGCCCATTCCACAACCTTCTGGTCTCTCATTTTCTAAAACCAGCATCTGATTCACCATTGCCTGTTTCGTACCTCTGATAAAGTTGGATCTCACCCCCATGATGTCAGGATTTTTGGCCTGGTACCACAGCCAACACACTACATTACCCAAACTCCAGCCACAGAAAACATCTGATTGACATTGCACATAAATGGAAACAATAAAAATTTTGCACTGCAGCAGAAAATGAGTTATAACACTGAGAAGTGGCAACTCCTGGCCCAGTAAAATGTAGAATCAAATGATTGCTGATATAAATAATCTTGAGCTGTTTTGCTTTCCTTAATATCCCAGCAAAATATTAATGGGTGTTCAGCTGCTAACGTTCATCTTTCCATGCTGCAGACTGACAGGATTACATTGATTTTTATTTTTCTAATGTACATGTTGCTACAAAACAAAAATAGAAGCTTAGGCTGTCAACTATGTTTTTTTAAAGTTATTCTCCTTATTGTCTTTCTGATCCAGGCTGTCTTTCTGTCCACACTTCTGGTCAGTTAATTCAGGTGCAAGCCACTCTCACAAGTGGAAAAATAATTCCCTCAGTTAAGCTTAAACTTATTTATTAGTGTCACAAGTAGGCTTATACTAACACTGCAATGAAGTTACTGTGAAAATCCCCTAGTCGTCACACGCCAGTGCCTGCTTGTGTACACTAGGGAGAATTTTAAAAAAGCTTATTTATTAGTCACAACTAGGCTTACACTAACCATTGCAATGAAGTTGCTGTGAAAATTCCCCAGTTATCACATCCAGCCAGTGCCTGTTTGGATACACTGAAGGAAAACTTAGCATGGTCAATCCACATCTTTGGACTGTGGGAGGAAAACGGAGCACCTGGAGGAAACCCCCACAGGCATGGGGAGAATGTGCAAACTCCACACAGACAGCGATCCAAGCCAGGAATCAAATCTGGGACCCTGGAGTTGTGAGGGAGCAGTGCTAACCACTGTACCACTATGCTACTAATGCATCTTTCAGACTGTGAGAGAAACCGGAGCACCCCCGGAGGAAACCCACACAGATATGGGGAGAACATGCAGACTCCGCACAGATGTGACATAAGCTGGGAATTGAACCTGGGTCCCTGGCTGGTGCTGTGAGCTGCAGTGCTAACTACACTCTTCCCTATTCTCGGACCTCCACACTGAAGTTGTATCTACATGTCAAGAGCGGAGTTACTGTCTGACTTATCGGGGATTTGAGTTTGTATAGAATAGACTGAGGGTTGGTGTGCAGGAAGTATTCCCGCTAGGATAATCCGCTTGGGATACAGCAGGATTAGGTGGAAATGTTTGCACTTTGTCACTTCAGTCTTTGTTTTGTCACTCAGCATTCTTTCTGCTTTGTGTTTTATACAGGCTCCCTTTCAGTTTCTGAACAATGCAAAGTTTTACCACAGAGAATTCCACGTGGTGCAGTCATACACCCGACCATAAGGATTACTGTCAAAATGCCATGGTCACACAAAACGTCAAGTGCAGAGGAAGATTAAATAAATACCAATTTATGAAAAGTTAACTTGTTTCTTTTAGTTGTTGTTTTACAAAGGACAATATTAAACATGAAAGGGCATTCAAAAAATGCAGATTTCAATGCTGGCAGCATCTAAGGACAGGAGGAGATATATCATATCAAATTCGGTCACAAGATCTGACACATTTCATTTCATAGCTCATATGCTAAAGTTAGTTATTGTATCTACTATTAATCTCACTCTTGTTTCACTCCAGTAGGTTACTTAATTGTTAAGGGAGCCTGGCAGCATTTTCAAAGATTACACTGAGCCAGTTTATGACACAGAGGATAACAACTTGCGGACAAGTGTTGTGATCTGAAATGAAGACATACCCTCCTCATAGGTGGGAGGCAATTTTTCAGGAGACTCAACAAGGAGCAAGTTAGCATTGACCTCTCTGGTCACAGGAACACCTGTTTTGTCTTAGGGATGTGGCAATGCAAGGTAATTTGCTGTCAATTTTAAAACTCCTATGTCGACATTTACCAAGGAATAGAAAAGTTTATACAGGAATTTTAACTTTTAGCTTCTTGAAGTGCTCTATCCTGTAAGATCACATAGAATTGCAATACTTCTGACTGAATTACATAAGTTTTCTTAAAAAGAAATATGTTGATCTAACGTGGTTCTGAATGATAGATGGTAAATTCTATTAACTTTTTTTGGAGGGTAGGAGACCTAGCGGTATTTATTGACAGTCTTGTTTGACACATGATAGATGCCTTACATCAAGATTGATTGGCGTAGATTGATAGCTTTTGATACCCTGATCTAAAAAATGCAATAAAGAAATGCTTTTTGAAGATTTTCATTAGCGTCTTAATTTGCACTTTCTGCTGATGCCACTTTTCCCAGCTTTTCAAGATTAATGAACTGTCAAAATGTTATGAAATATATAAAGTATAATCAAATTATTCATCACTCCCTCCCCATTGCCAAATACAAGAGAAGATTAATTTGGAAACCGTTTTGCTGAACTGGACAAGGCCACACTTAAAAGAAATAAAACGGGAAGAATTACTTAAAGGGGAGGCTGTGGAGAGAAAATTGCAATGGTCATTGTGGCATTTTGTATTACATTAAAGAAGCCATAAAAAGGCAACCCAGAAACAAATGTCAAGGAAATGCAAGGTAAAAAGTAATGGATGAAAAAGAATGTTATTGAAAGCAGATGTGTAAAAATGCATACGTAAAATACAAGAAGGGGGACAGAAAAATTAACCATGCCAGTCAAAGGAATGCCAAAAACCCATTAAAAAACACAAAGGGTAGGACTTTCCAACCATATTCATCTCAAGACCAGAAAAATCCCATTCAAGGTCAGCAAGTCTTCGTATGGTCCATGTCCCACCCGCTATGATTCCTGTGGCAGGGGGAGGGGAAAATTCTGCCCAAAGAATTAACATCAGTGAATAGTATCAAGATAGTATCAAGGAATGTTGGATCGTTTACACTTGCCAATGGGAAAATAGTCACCAAGGAAAAGAAAGCAACTGAATTATTAACTCATTACTTGATGGCCAACTTTACCATTGAGAGAAGAAGATGTCTTAGTTGAACGACATGTATAAGGCAAAGATTAAACTGGGACTTTTGTACCACAAGGAAATATATTGTAGAAATTTATACAAAGTGGAAGGTAAACAAAGCTCCTGGAACTAACAATTCCAATTCAAAAGTGTTGAAAAAGTTGTTTAAAGGGAATACAGACTATCTCATTGATACTTTATAAAACTTCTGAAATTAGGAACATGAATCAGTGCTGATTATAATTTACAGGCCGAATATTGTCCATGATCTCAAAGTTTGCAGCCACTGTTTCCAGATGCAGTCCATGTCTGAATGGAACAAGAACTGTACAATATTCAGGCTTGGACTCACAAGTGGTAACTAACATTCAGGTGGTGCAAGTGCCAGGCAATAACTATCTCCAACAACAAGAATCTAACCATTACCCTTTGACATTCAATGGCGTTGTCATTACAAAATTTTCCGCTATCAACACTGTGGAGGCTTATCATCGACCAGAAACTGAAGTGGGCCAGCCATATAAATACTGTGGCTAAAAAAGCATGTCAAAGGCTGGGAATTCTACACCCGACTTCTCACCACATACAAAGCATGAGTTAGGAGACTGATGGAATACTTGCCTGGATGAGTGCGGCTCCAACAACACAGTATTCTGGATGTGGTCTCACCAGTATCTCGTACAGTTGCAGCAAAACTTTCCTACTTTTATAGTCCAACCCACCTTGAAATAAGAGCCAACATTCCATTAACCTTCCTGATTACTTGCTGCACTTATGTACTAGCATATGGCTCATTATGGCTCATTATGATTAGTACTTATGGCTCATTTTGTTGTACAATTTTTGATTAAAAAGGTTATATAATCTGTGTACAAGTAATCCAAAGCCCCTTTCTGTTGCAATTTTCTGCAGTTTTTCTCCGTTTAAATAATACTCTGTTCTTTTGTTCTCTCTTCCAAAATGAACAACTTCACCTTTTTCCACATTACACTTCATTTGTCAACTTTTTGCCCACTGACTTAACCTATCAATATCTCTTTGTAAACTGCTTGTATCCCTCTCGCAACTTGCCTTTCCACATCGTTATGTGTGTTATCATTTTCTTGCCTTTAATACTGAAAAAAATTAGGCCAAATTTAATGCTATAAAAAGTGGTTATAATGACTCCTTTTAGAACACAAATACTGGGACTGGGAAAAAGGGAGGAATCTTTTTTCGATTAATTTTGTTGCAGCCAGCAGAGGGGGTTGAATAAAGAAAGGGAGCCAATTTATCCCTTCTCACCTGCATTATAACAATTTGGGGTTATCCCAGCTGGAAAATAACAAATCGAGGGATCTCACCCAGGTTAACAAATTTGGGCAATCTCACTTAGGGACCAGTCATAACAACATATCATGAAAGCAGATATATAAATGATGTACCTGCCATAATTCTGTTCCAGTCATCAGACGCTATCCGGACATTGACAGAAGGGGAGCTTTTTCTATTCACGAAGGCTGCTGCTAGTGTCCTCGTGGCAACATGTGTCCAGACTATAACATGGGGAAAATTAGCCATCGCTGCAAAATTCTGAGCTCTTTCACATTGACTGCTGCAGACAATGGAGAAGGCAATGCACTCTCTCGCCTTCACAAACACTAAGTAGATGACTTCCCCCAGGTAGCTGTGTTCTCAAACCAAAGAGTTGCAGTGATGTTCCTGGTCACAGACAGGAAATATCATTTGCCCAATTTGAAAGACTGGAGTGACTTTAACACAGTCACTGATCCAGCAGGCAATAAGTAGCTGTTACTAGGGGGGAATAACTTTTAAGGTTCATGGTGGGAGATATAGAAGGGATGTCCAAAGTAGATTCTTTACTCAGAGAGTGGTTGGGCTGTGGAATAGACTGTCTGCTATGATAGTGGAGTCGGACACTTTAGAGATTTTCAAGCGGTTATTGGGTAGGCACGTGGAGCACACCAGAATGATAGGGAGTGGGATAGCTTGATCTTGGATTTGGACATAGCTCAGACAACATCGAGGGTTATGTTCTGTGTTCTAAGTCCCACTGTAAGTGGATGAAGATGACAGGAAAAGGGTAGCTAGAATAGCACAGCCTCCTGATGCACTGCTCTTCAGGCAGATCAAGTAAAAATGATCAGGCCCTCCCCTATTTCCTGGGTAGGGCCTTCTATAAGCAGCAACCCCCCAACATCAACAGCTGTATAATCAAGAAAGGAGTATTTGCTCCTGACTGCTGCTCTTCTTCCATCCAAGTGAAACTGATGATAATAATATCCATTATAAACAGATAAAACTCAACAAAGCTGAAAAGTATCTGAAAGCAATGTCTCAGAGCTGAGCACAGGTACACTATTCCACTCAACTTCCATCGAGTGACCTTTAATGCCTCAGTGGGACCTGACATATCAATGGCATTTTTACTGGGGAATCGGACAGAAGGTGTCCACTAACAGAACTTGAGTTACCAATTGTGTGTGTATATGTGTGCATGTGTGTGTGTGGGGGGGGGGGGGGGGGGGCATTGGGGAAGATGGGTGGCAGGAGGGTTTGTGTGTGAGGGAAAGGGTGTGTATGTGCGTGTGGGGTGTGTGTGTGGGGAGAGGTGTGTGTATATGTGTGTGTGTGTGAGTGTGTGTGTGTGTGTGTGTGAAGGGTATGTGTGGGTTATGTGTGTGTGAGAAGGTTGTGTGTGTGGGAAGGGTGTGTGTGTGTGTGGGTATGTGTGGAGTATGTGGACGGGGTGTGTGTATGCATGTATATGCATGTGAGCCATGTACATGAGTGTGTGTGTGGGGGGGGGAGGTGTGTATATCTGTATGTGGAGGATGGGTGTGCACTTGGGGTAAGGGTGTGTATATGTGTGGTGGGTGTGAGTGTGTGTGGGAAAGGTGAGTATGTGTCTGTGTCTGTGTGTGTGTATGTGTGTGTGTGTGTGTGTGTGGGAAGAGTGTGTATATGGGCTGTGTGTGTGGATGTGTGTATCTGTGGATGTTGTGGGGAGATGGGATGTGTGGAATGAGTTGGTCACTTGGCCAATTCATGAAGAATAATTCAATATTTTTTAAAAAATTGAAATCAGACCACTGATTAATCATAAATAATTGATTTTGGAAGAGGGATGGATTAGAGATCAGCCAATGAGTGTTTTGATTTTCTACATTTTGAGTTTTTTGGGTGGCTTCAGGCAATTGGACATCCCCTTTGAGAAGCTGTGCAATTGCAGTCAAATGCTGCAAGAGGTTTTGTTAATACAGTCGTGGTTTTTTAAATATTTCATCCCATGGCAGTCACTTCAGTACAATTCACTGTAAAATCCTGTAGCAATGGAGGAGCTAAGCAAAAATATTGTTCGATTAGATGTTGTAATGGGGTGCCTTCTTTACTATGGTGTCTCACTGCTATGGTGTCTCATTGATGAGAAGTGTATGTTTAAACATGAGCCCTTTATTGGTAGTCTTTAACTATTTACAGTTCCAAGGTAAGTTCATGCATGGGTGCTTCTCCACCATGCAGGCTGACTGCTTGCTTAAGGAGTTCTGTTTCTAGACTGTTTCATTCTGTTCTATTTCTGCCATTGAGTCATCCACATTCAAAACGTCAGCTCTTCTCTCTCTCCACAGACACTAACCAGACCTGCTGAGATTTTCCAACATTTTCTGTTTCAGGTTCCAGCACGTGCAGTAATTTTCTTTTATCTGTTTCTAGGCTGTTCTCTGAGTCTGTTACCATGTTACAGTAAACATCATACAGTGGGTGCTGCTATTCTGCAGTTCACGTTAACTCTTGTTCTACTGAGCATCTTTACATACAGGCAAATATAAAGTAGACCATTTGCAGGCTCAGGTAGCACTGGCTGTCACAATTCAGGAAGGAATGAGATAGGGAACAGACCAGGTAAAAACCAGACTACAGATGTAGTAGGGAGTTGATGGCCGAGTGCTATAGTCATTAGATTATTAATCCAGAAGCTCAGCTAATGTTCTGGGAACTCAGGTTTGAATCTCACCAAGGCAGATGGTGGAATTTGATTGAATAAAAATTATCTAGAATTAAGAATCTACTGATGTCCATGAAACGATTGTCGGAAAAGCCCATCTGGTTCACTAATGTCCTTTAGGGAAGGAAATCTGCTGTCCTTACCTGGCCTGGAGTACACAAATGTGACTCCAGAACCACAACAATGTGGTTGACTCTCAACTGCCCTCAGGTGACTAGGGATGGACAATAAATGCTGGCCGGCCAGCGCGCCCATGTCCCACAAATGAATAAATAAAGAACCAGGCGTAGAGCCATCCTTGTTAGGCATTGGACAGGCCTCCCCTTAAGTCATGTTGAAAAGGCATCAAGATCCTCAGTTGACTCAGAAATCGATGCGGTTAAGATATCAATAGCGAAGGTCACATCAAAAATGCAGGATAGAACAATCCTGTTTTGCCCACCATGGAAATCTTGGCTGGCAGGTCATGGACCCAGTAAGAGGTCTGACAACACCAATTTTAAATTTGATAGTAAACTTGCAAGCTTTCGGCCTTTGTAGCCTTCGTCAGGTTGACACCTCATTCACCTGACAAAAGCTACAAAGGCTGAAAGCTTGCAAGTTTACTATCAAATAAATCAGTTGGATTTAAAATTGGTGTTGTCAGACCTCTTACTGAGTTTACCCCAGTCCAATGCTGGCATCTCTACATCATGACTGTCATGGACCATGCAAAGGTCCATTGACCTCGGGTGGGATTTTCCGGTCTTGGGACGAGTGTGGCTGGAAAACCCCGCCCACAGCGTTAAGTGCTGAACTTAACCACAGATGCAGTGGGTTAAAGATTGGCCATTGAGCATTAAATTTAAAATAGTCCTAATATTCCAAACCACAAGAAGGTTTGCTTTGAAATTGATGAAGACATTTCCCCTCCCAAGTTTACTGAATTAACAGGAGCCCCATCTAACTAATGGTCCAACCACAGGGTGGAGGCAATTTCCTCTTCTGCATTCACAACATTTCCTAGGTGTTTAGATTCTATTGTAAGCTACAAAGCCAAATTTGTTTAAACAAATCGGGCAGTTACGAACCTGATCCAATGTTTCTTTAACTTCATTAATTTCCATTCACTGCTGCACCTGTTAAACAGCTGCTGTTATGTTATATTTGGAGTTGATCAAACATTTTGCTGGATCAGGGCAAGAATAAAGCAGGGGTCACTGTACGCATCAGTTATTTCACTGAAAGGAAGGGTCAGTTGAGCTCAGTTGGCTGGATGGCTGGTTTGCGATGCAGAGTGACACCAGTGGCATGGGTTCAATTCCAATACCGGCTGAGGTTATTTATGATGGCCCCCTTCCCCCTTTCTCAACCTTGCCCCCTTGCACAAGATAACACAAATCAATAAACTTAAACTTAGGTATGGTGATCCTCAGGTTAAATCACCATCAGAGAGCAAGCCTACAATCATCTGTGACGATTTTACCTCACACGTATGTATATTGAAGGATCCAACTCTGACAAAAGTTAAAAGTTCAAATCACCCTGATCATGAAAGTGGCAGGTCATAAAGGCAAGCTGGTTAGAGGGGGAGGCACCACATTGGAGCTGGGGTGCTAGGTCTTAATCAGAGTCTTCAATAAAGTGCAGTTATCCACAATTTTTCACAAAGGAGAAATTGCTGAATTTCTATGGATAGAGAATATGTAAATCTGTGATTTTACAGTAATCCCACCGTAATAACTCCACAGAGGTGAAAGTCCCATCACCAAGTTACTTTATTTACATGATACATCTGGACATAGCCAGCTCTCCAGTTGCTCCTTGCTGAAATACATAGTAGGAGTCTGACACACCTACTTTAAATAGGGAGCCTGAAGCTCCCTGATTTAACCATCAATTAGGGCTCATCAGGGAGCTCTTTTAAGGCACCAATCAAGTAAATGAACTCAAATTAACTTAGGAACAAATTAAAATGGGCAAAAGGAGGGGGAATAGCCTGAACCAAAAATCAAATCACAAAGGGAACTTAAAACATCAAATCAAAATGTGGTTTTAAGACTCATCAGGTAGCAAGGCAACCTTGTTAGCTTGGTTATTTTTCCACGTCTCCAAATGTTCAGTGTTAAAATTCTTGCCTGTGGTTCAGCTGATTCATGGTGTGCTCCAAAGCTTGAGCACATAACCTGGGCCAGTACATCAGTAAACGCTATAAAGAAAGATTTGCATATTATACAGTGACAGGGTCCTAAAGGAAGAGGACCACGTTGGAAGTATTGGGCGAGATTTGCCAGCTGCGCTCGCCCCAAAACCAGAAAATCTCACCTGAGATCAATGGACCTTTGCATGGTCTACCTCCCACATTGACCTGGACCATTTGATGGGCAACACGACAGCTCAATGACTTATCAGTGTGTTGTGCAGATACATGGATTTGGGCCTGTGTCTGTGGGAGTTTGCGCATTCTCCCCGTGCTTGCGTGGGTTTTCTCCGGGTGCTCCGGTTTCCTCCCACATCCCAAAGATGTGCTCTTAGGCTAATTGGCAAAACAATTCTCCCTAAATTGTCTCAAATTTGGTTTTTAATCCATAGATCTATAAACATGGACAGGGATCACGGGTAGAGGTGGGAACATCATGGTGGCGGCGCGGGCTCGTTGGGCTGAAGGGCCTGTTTCCCGTGCTGTTTTGTTCTTTGTTCTTTGTTCTTTGTTCACATGCTATGATTCCTGTGGCAGGTAGATGGGAAAACTCCTTCCCCCCACCCCCATTGTTTTTCCATTTAGAATCAATCCATTCAGAATGATGGAAGAATCCAAACAGAATGACTTAAACTGCAAGTCCACTGAATCACAATGAGAATGCTGCCCATTAACTGTCCAAAGCTGATACCAACAACAACATCTGGCATTTCTATAGCGCTTTTAACAAAACAAAATGCCCCAAAGCACTTCGCAGGAAGTGTTTTGCTTATAAAGCAAAATTTGACACCACGCTGCATAAGGTCAGATGGCTGTAAAACTCTGGATAAAAACATGCAGCAATATATTGGGCATTTCTGCTAGAACATGAATATTTATTGCTGTATGATGCCCTGGCATATTGCACGTGCTCAATCAAATTAGTTTAGCAATTTCAGAAGGGTCACACGCCGCAATGATCAAAAGCTTTGTAAAGAGGTGTGTTTTGAGGAACATCTTAAAAGAGGAAAAAAGGGTGAAGTGATTTCAGGTGGGATGGCGTGTGTGTGGAAATAAGCTCAAGGCCTAGGTAGCTGAAGGTAGCTATTGCAGGTAATCAGGGATGCTCAAGATGCCACAATCGGAGCAACACAACTATTTCCAAAGTTTGTGGGGCACAGAGACAGGGCAAAACAAGGCCATCATGGAATTTGAATATATTTTAAAAGCAAGGTATTGCTGAAGTGGACGGCAGTGTAGCTCAACCAACATACTGATAATGGGCAACACTAAGATGGCACAGTAGTACAGTGGTGAGCACAACTGTCTCATATTGTCAGGGACCCAGGTTAATTCCGTGCTTGGGTGACTGTCTACGCAGAAGCTGCACATTCTTTCTCCCTGTGTCTTTGTGGGTGTCCTCTGCGTGCTCTGGTTTCCTCCCACAGTCCAAAAGATGTGGTGGTTAGGTGCACTGGCTGTGCTAAATTCTCTCCCAGTGTATCCAAACAGGGACCAGAGTGTGGCAACTACAGTAACTTCATTGTAGTGTTAATGTAAGCCTGCTTAAAACACTAGGAAATAACTTTAAACTTAACTGAGGGAATTATTTTGCTATTTGTCGAAGTGGTAATTTGAATGAGACTCGGTAAAAGCAAGGATATTGGGAGCAGAGTGCAAATAGCTAGCAAGGTAGGAAATAGTAAAACGAATTGTAAAATGTAATTAAGAAATACCAGCCTTGTATACTAAAAGCCTGAAGATTGCAGTAGGCAGGGGCGGCAAGTTGGGACAGTGGTTGGCACTGCTGCCTCAGCACCAGGAACCTGGGTTCAATTCCAGCTCGGGTCACTATCTGTGTGAAGTTTACATGTCCTCCCCGTATCTGAATGGGTTTCCTCTGCATGCTCCAGTTCCTCCAACAGTCCAAAATTGCGCAGGTTACATGGACTGGCCACACTAAATTGTCCCTTAGTGTCGCAAGATGTATAGGTTTGTGGAAATAGCAGGGTAAATATGTGAGCCTATGGAAACAGGGCCTGTCAGGGAGTCGGTGCAGTTTTAATGGGCCAAATGGCCTTCTACACTGTACAGATTTTATGAAGAGGTGGTGGACTACTTACACAGTCCTGAAAAAAAAGATAAAATTGCAGTAGGTTTTGATTTGAGCACAGATTGCATACAAGAGAGAAGGATGGTGATTAGTACAGCATACTTGCATCCTAGGAGGAGCAAGTTCAGAAGAACTTGCTCCTCCTAGAGAGATCACATCTTTCAAAAATTACAAGGGTAGAAAGATGAAAATAGCTCAGATACACTCTTGCTTGGGAATTCAACTTAAATGAAAGTTAACACAAAAATATAAGTTACGTTGAGGAAGGGTGGTTTTGCAAATATCATTTCCTGTTTGGGTTGTGCTTGTTGAAGGATCCTATCTGCTTTGACATTATATATTTATTTAGGGAAATATCATCAGAAATCTCATTGCCTTTTATCTACTTTTGAGCTTTTGGTTTCAACAGTTTCTTCTCAAGCCATAACAAAACAGAGATCTGAAGCAAAGGTTGTTTGTGCACGTCATAAATAATTGTTTTCAGACTTTGTCACGTATGAATCAAGTTCAGTATTTTCTTTGTTAACTCTGTTCTTTGAGCTCCAATGCAAATGATTCAATGCAAATCTTTTCCTCCTCATCCCCCAGCAAACTCTCAAAGTGCTCCCCTGACCCCCAGGAGAACACCTTCAGCCATGGCCACCCAGTCATCAACAGGAAAGGACAATGAACCTAACTAACTACTCGTAGGGAGGATGCTCCCCGCCCTTCAACAATAAACAAACTGCTTCGCCACTTACATTGCTTCGAACCTAAGTATGGACACATCAAGGAACCTTGGTATATCAATATACTGTGACTACAAGCTCCATGAACCAAAATATGCAACAGCTTCTTCAGAAGATATAGAAGTGAAATGGAAGAGAGGGGAATTATACAAACTGTCCAGCTGACATGTTTTCTGGGATTCAAATAGTTCCAGTTTATTTGCAAAACGCTTCCAAATTTATGCATTCTATCAAAATGAACGGTATTGTTCTCGAATGAAGGTAACTGCTCCCCATTAGCGACATTAGTACAGCAGCCAGAAGAGGAACAGATTTAAAATGGTAGTTCTCTTCACAGCAGGAAGTTAGAAAGGTTTTTTTCAAATGGTGATTAATATTTTTGTGATTATTCATACCTGGTTGATCTTTCATGGCATTCCTCACGGATATTCGAGCACAATTGTGATGCTTAGTGCATTCCTTTTCTGAGCTGGATAAGAGACATAACATGGAAATGCCAGCGTTATACCAGGGTAAACACAGTAAGAAGTCTCACAACACCAGGTTAAAGTCCAACAGGTTTATTTGGTAGTGAGCGCAGATTTGAATAGCAGTTTAGCTGTAAAGATTTGCATTCTAATCAATATCCTGTAAACTGTGCGTGCCTCTATATGTCTTGTTTGTGATTAGAACTCTCCACTCACTTGATGAAGGAACAGTGTTCTGAAAACTAGTGTCATTTGCTACCAATGGACTTTAACTTGGTGCTGTGAGACTTCTTACTGAGAGGCATAACAGCAGGGTTTGGTAGATAAGGGCTGGATTTCCCCAGTTTTACACCCCCCTAGCCCCCCAGCCCCCCAACCGCTCCCCACACCACCACCACTGCCAGAGAGGATGGAGAATTTTGCGCTCAGCCAATACTTTCTCAGGAGCCTAAGGAAATTTGACATGTCAGCTACGACTCTCACCAACTTTTATAGATGCACCATAGAAAGCATTCTTTTTAGTTGCAACACAGCTTGGTATGGCTCCTGCTCTGCCCAAGGTGGCAAAACACAACAAAGAATGTAGTCAAACACATCACGCACATCAGCTTCCCATCCATTCACTCTGTTTACACTTTCTGCTAACTCAGCAAAGCAGCCAGCATAATTCAGGACCCCACGCACCCTGGACATTCTCTCTTCCACTTTCTTCTATTGGGAAAAAAATACAAAAGTGAGGTCACCTACCAACCAACTCAAGAACAACTTCTTCCCTGCTGCTGTCAGGCTTACGAATGGACCTACTTTGCATTAAATTGATCTTTCTCTACACCCTAACTATGACTATAATGTTAATTGTGCACTCTCTCATTTCCTTCTCTATGAACATATGTTTTGTCTGCATAGTGCGCAAGAAACAATACTTTTCATTATATATTAATACATGTGACAATAATAAATCAAATCAAATCAAATCAAAGCAATGGGACAGGAGAATGCTACCAGTGTGAATGGCCAGAGAAGTACCCCAAGGCATGAAATGCACAGCTTGAGAGTGTAGTGGAGGCAGGTTCAACTGGAACACTCAGAAGGGACTGATGTGAAGAGAAAGAATGTACAAGGAGAAGGCAAGGGAATAGCACTAAGTGAACTGTTCATTTGAAAGACTGGCAGAGACATGATGGGCCAAATGGTCTCTTTCTACGCTTTAATAATTTTGTGATTCCTGTGAGCAGATGGCTGAGCAGTGGACCCAGGTGCAGAGTGAATAGGGTACAGCAGAGACAGAAGAGAACAAAGCAGACAGACAGAACAGAAGACAGAGAGAACACAGCAGAGCAGAGGAGACGGCTGAACAGAGGAAGAGTGCATTATTTTGGAGAGCAGATTTAATTTTTTAGTTGAAGCAACTGGGATCAAGATTAGCTGTTTAACAGCACCAGGAATTCTGCTAATGTGGCTGCAGCTACTCGGAAATAGGTTGCATGAAACCCAACCCAATCCCACCCTGGATTCATAAGGAAATAAATAGTTTGTCAGACCCAAGAATTGGGACCATGTAGAGCATCATGGTCTCAGCTTAACAGAGTGACACACGCAATGATACAGGTGAAGGCACAGGAAAATGGTGCCTCTGTGTCACTGAGGTAACCACATAAACAGTTTTGCATTTAGAGATATAGGGTCAATAACACATAGTCACAATGGTCAACAAGAAAACTTTCCTACCCGTACAAATTTTGCAGTTGAGTATCCTGCATTTGGGGACATTGCAGGCGTCAGCACACCCGGAGTGCAATGGGATAGCCTCGTCCTCGGCGAACCACCTGCTTGATCATGGTTTCACTTCTGCCAGGTACAAATGATGTTGGAAGTTATGACAAGCTCATTACTTTCAATGTAGACAATTATACCTGTGATTGAATTGATAACTTCATTTTCCATCAGGAACTATAGCAACTTTCTAATGCAATTCTTCAGGTTATTTTAGGTTTACTTAGTACAACTTGCCCAGAGAGAAAAGGGAAAACATGAATTTCTTTACTTGATGCCTGGTCTTATGGAGAAGTTTAGTATTTTTCAGAATTATTTATTCTATACTACACTGTTGCTTGTGAAGTAAGATCCTTCAGCGAGTGACCCCATACAATTTTCCCATACCTTATTAATATTTTTGTCAGTAGGGAGTTTCACACTAGAGGGTAGGGGAAAGCAGAGCCTAAGCTCGCCAGGGAACTTGGCTACTGATGACTGGGCTTGCGCCGTGATCTCCCACTATACTATGTACAGGTCTACACAGTATATGGGATATCAGTCTACTCCCCATCCTCATCAGTGGAGTGTGCTGTGGATACTCCTATTTCCTCCCAATCAAAAGATTTGCAGGTTAGTTTGATTGGCTGTTCTAAACTGCCCCTTAGTGTCCGGGGGATTAGCATGGTTAATTTGTGGGGTTTCAGGAATAAGGCCTGGGTGAGATTGTTATCAGTGCAGATTTTATGGGCCAAATGGCCTCCTTCTGCTCTATAGGGATGCTATTGATTCCCCCTCCATGGCTAGTGACCTAGGTACAATTCCCAGCTTGGGTCACTGTCTGTGTGGAGTTTGCATGTTGTCCCCATGTCTATGTGGGTTTCTTCCAGGTGTTCCAGTTCCTCCCACAGTCCAAAGATGTATAGGTTAGGAGAATTGGCCATGCTAAATTCTCCCTCAGTGCACTGAACAGGCACTGGAATGTGGCGAGTAGGGGATTTTCACAGTAACTTCAGAGCGAGGAAGAATACATTTCATACTAATGAAGACATCATTAATGTTTAGCAAGAGGGAAACTGCTCTGTAATTCATAAAATTACAATTCAATGTTTTAGAAAGTCATCTTCAAAAAGCCCATGAACAGAATCCATAAAATGGCCACTATCCTGCAACTCAGAATATACAACCAATATCAATAACCTACAACACAAAGCAAAATGTGATACTGAGCCACAGAGGGAGCTCAGATGACCAAAAGCTCAAAGAGGTAGGTTTTGAGGACTGCCTTAAAGAAGGAAAGTGAGGTTGAGGTGTTGGAAGGATTTCCAGAGCTTAGGGCCAAGGAACCTGAAAGCATTGCCCCTACTGATGAAGCAATTAAAATTGGAGATCTCAAAAGGTCAGAATTAGACGAGTGTGGATATCACAGAGGGTATGAGGCTTGAGGAGATTGAAGGTATAGGGAGGGATGAATTCATGAACAAATCTGAAAATAAGGATGAGAGTTCTAAAGTCAAGATGTTGTTTGACCACAAGCCAGTGGCGGATTAAACATTAGGCTGAGTAGGCTTAAGCCTAGGTGGCCGGAAGGGAGGGGGACCCAAGAGCAAAAAGAAATTGTTTAACCCTTTTAAGGGTGAATAAATTTTCATAACTATATCCCGTGGGTGAATGAATATAACAAATACCTATAAATAGAGGAGCTTCACCCCCAGACTTGTACTACATGCAAATAAATACAAAATAAATGCAACAAAGAGTTTATTGTCATGCTATAACATGTATACATATTTATTTTAATGCATAATTAAAATAATTAGTTACATATACAGTATCCAAATACATACATTTGCTTTAGAATTTATCTGTCCTTAATGATCACTAATTATTCAGGTGAGCGTTCAATTTAGGCAATGAAGACGATCAAAATCTATTTGCGCTCAACAAAGAGCAATGAGAAATTTACGTCATCTGGCACTCATGCACATTGAATCAGACATCTTCGATCTGTTGATTTACATACTGTTATTGACACTTTTTGTGAACCAAAAAACAAAGAAATTTTTTAAAGTAAAGAAAATGAAAAATAAATGAATAGAAGGGCTGTAATTGATTCATATAACTTTATGATATTATACATGAGTATATTATACATAGTACAACAATATAAGTTATCTCATGTCACTTAACGTCACTTTATTCTATTCAACGAAGGGTGGGGCAAGGGGCAAGGTGAGGGGGCTTTAATAAAGCTCAGCCTAGGGCTCTGGGTGGTAGTTAAATCACCACTGCCAGAAGCCAAGGTAGGTCAGTGAAGACTTATACAAGTTAGGATATGGGCAGCAAAGGTTATGGTGACCTAAGTCTCACAGAGGATAGAATGTAGGGACAGTGAGGATTTTGTTTGAATTGTCAAAGTCCAGAGATAACAAAGGTACAAATGAAAGCTTCAGCAGCAGTGGAGATATGTAAGGGAGAAGTCAACCAATATAATGGAGGTAGAAATTAGCTTCTGATATAGCTATATCAAAGCACTCCAAAGGCTGCACCATCCATAGTTTAAACAATGTAATTTTGGTTAGTTGCCATTGTCTGAGGAGATAGTATTCTAAGTAGACCCCCTATAGTAATATATGTAGGCAATATTACAAACTTCCATTCTTGTGTGTGGGTGATATTACAAAAGCTCTGCTGCTGTAACTGCCTTGAAACGTTCAGAGCTGAGCAAAGTAATTTGTAAAAGTCTCCTAAGTAAATAAGGAAATCGTGTCTTCTGGGATTAGTTGTTTCCTTTCAATTAATATATCATGCGTGACACCAAATCACTGGTTTAAATGCACTTTTTCATTTACATGCACCTGGGGACAGCTGAAAAGCCCAGAACATCTGTCTCCTGTTCTGCAAGCAAACAGGTGATCTGCATATTAAAAATTATGGCACTTGGAAATGTGCTTAAAATAATTGAAATACAACTTACTCAAAATGTTTGAATACAGCCACTGTGGTTAATGGATTTTATAATCACGCAGATTTTAACACTGCCCACCCTCTAGGGTTTCACTTTGAAAATACAGATAATAGCATAGAATCCATTGAGCCATAGAGTCCCTACAGTGCAGAAAAATGCCCTTCAGCCCATCAAGACTGCACTAACTTTCCAAAAGTGCATTCCACCCAAGCCCTCCCCTCTATTCTATCCCTGTAACCTTATGCATTTACCATAGCTAATCCACCTAACCTGCACACCTTTTGGACAATAACAGCAATTTAGCATGCCCAATCCATCTAATCTACACATCTTTTGGACATTAAGGGGCAATTTAGCATGGCCAATCCAACTAACCTACACATGTTTGAAACCAAGAAGCAATTCAGCACAATCAAATCAAAGGAAATTTGTATT
Source organism: Sphyrna mokarran (assembly GCA_024679065.1). Classification (NCBI taxonomy): domain Eukaryota; kingdom Metazoa; phylum Chordata; class Chondrichthyes; order Carcharhiniformes; family Carcharhinidae; genus Sphyrna; species Sphyrna mokarran. Next base: position 12,421,370 of record JAGIQG010000022.1, read on the forward strand.
TTCTTTGGACGTTTGTGTTTAATGTGTCAGTAAAATCCCTTTTATGCTAAATTAATTGACATATGCAATGATAGCACAAATCTTTTTTCCAAATGACAAGATTGTCATGTACAACCATGGGAGAGAATGCATTGTTCTTTAGAGGGTTGCTTTACAAGATTTGAGATAAAATTCAACTTCAATGGAGGGACAAAAATTGTTTGTTTGGGATCAGCCACTGGTTGCATTCCCCATCCAAATTTTCTTTTCCGTTGTCCACACTAGTAGTCTCATAATGCATTTGGAGCATAGAAAAAATCTTTTTTTCAAAAGAAAAAGTCCAGCACGAAGGTTGAAAAGTCCACCTCCTCCATCTATGCCAGTTTCACATCTAAGATAATCTTGATATCATTAAATTTGCTTTCTCACAGATTAGTGGCCATATCCAAATAGCTGTGGAACTAGAGGCATAGTAGGAATCAGCACTAATGATGGTGCATTCTTTCAGGCAACTAACATACACAGATCAACTGTCGGCCCCATTCTGAAGTTTGAACACTGGTGAAAGGTACACATGGACAGGTTGCCCAGAAAGCTGCTCAAGAGATGCGGTTGGCAGCAGGTCTATCTCAGAAATGACCTGGCCCAACACCAGAGCTAGTTTAATCTTAGAAGGCTCCTACTGTAACATGGCAGCCATCTTCTGACACTGAGGCAGCTCCGTGGAGAAACAAAAGACTGGTTTACACGTACACACAGTGCCACAGCAAAGCAAGCATCAGGAGCAAAGACAATGTGGTTTCAGAGGAAGATTACTAGTAGGTTTGGACTGAACATGCACTTGAACATGCATATGTTGTCCTTAGAGAGGCATGGAAGGTTCTTGCATGTGCTGGTTTGAATGCAGAGTTTTGTGAATTGTTGATTGGTCTGTTGATGATCATTCAATTGCAGAAAGAAGAGTCAAACTGGGAAGTTTCTACAGGTCTGCCAATGCATTGGTCGGAAAAATGTCAAAAGAAGAACTTCTAGGCAAGAATAGTATCAATGCTCCTTGCAGGCAGTAATGAGTCGTACTTTGCATTGCCTCCAAGGTCCTTTTGAAGTCACACACCATCTTGGCTCAAACATTTGTTTCTGTTCCTACATCATCATGAGTTAATGTCCTAGTGCTTCCTCATGAGATGATGATCCCACAAGCAGCAACAGTTAAAGAGGAGAGCCCACTATTACCTTTCCAAGAAAACTGGAGGTAGTAATAAATATAGCCTTGCAAGTGTCACCCATATCTCATGAACAAATGACTTCAAAATTTCTGCCAAAATCCGGTGGCACTGTGGCACACTGCTGCCTAATGGAGCCAGGGATCCAGATTGAGTTCCAGTCTTGGATCACTGCGATATGCATGCTCTTCCTGTGTCCGCATGGGTTTCCTCTGGATGCTTTGGTTTGCTCTGATACTCCAAAGATGTGCAGACTAGGTTGATTGGCTATGTTAAATTGCCTCTTAGGATTAAAGGAATTAGCAGGGTAAATATGTAGGATTACGATGATAGGATTTGGGTGGCACTGTGCTTGGTGCAAACTTGATCGGCCAAATGGCCTCCTCTACACTATAGTGATTCCATTCTATGACTTGACAAGTAGTGGAATGGGGGAGGTGAAATATGATACTACAGAACTCTAGGTCCCATATTATATCTGTGTACCCTCACAACTTAATTCATGCAAGAAACTTGTTTTGGTCATGAGAGGAGAATCTTTAGCGTTTTAAATAGCTACCTGAAAGGATGCTTGTACACAATGTATAGGCCAGAGTTTCAGGTTCCCCTGTCCTGGATTTTCTGGTGGTGGAGGTGGCTCACCACTGGCCACCAGTGGGATCTTCCAATCCCACCGCAGTCAATGCCATTTGCATTGCTTGCCAGCTGCACTCCCAGGGAACCTGCAATAGTGGGAGGGGGAATCACCCTTGGTGGTGATGGGATGGGGATAACAGTAGTTCCTATCTTACCAACTTACGCTCCAGTATCTTCCCGAATGGCTGTACCTCCCTTCCTTTTAGTTAAAACATTGCAGACATGACCATGTAGCACACATGCTGCAACATCTGGTAGATATTCTGCTTTGATTAAAGCTCATTGATTAAATTTTGGAGTAAGCCTGGCTCTTATTCAAGTTCTGGAAAACATTACAAAATCCCTGATTGAAACTTTGGCACTGAGATTGTAATCACAATTTTTGATGGTATGTTGGTGAGGAAGCAAAAACAAAATGCTACTGATGCATTCCAGGTAAAGTTTTTCAGTTGTTGAATGAAGGGAACAGGACAAATATCCCGAAGCTCACCAAATTCTTGAGATTTCATGTCAGTATATTTGGAGCAGCAAGGTGGCACATTGGTTAGCACTGTTGCGTCACAGTGCTGATTGGACTTCTGGCTTTGGTCATTGTCTGTGTGGTGTCTGCACATTCTCCCCATGTCTGCATGGGTTTCCTCTAGGTGCACTGTTTTTCTCCCACAGTCCAAAAGCAGTGCTGATTATATGCACTGGCCATGTTACATTTTCCCTCATTGTACCTGAACAAGTGCCAGAGTGTGACAACTAGGGGATTTTCAGAGTAACTTCACTGCAGTGTTAATTAAACCTGCTTGTGACACTGACAAATAAACATAAACTTGATTTGTTTTCAAACCAGGAGTTATCTTATGGGCTTCAGAATATTAGCTACATAAATCCCATTGTTAAAAGATACAAAACAGGGGGAGTAAATGCAAAAGAGAACCATCTCTATATTGAAATCTTGGCAGTTATATCTTTATAAGATTCAGTGTGAAGAAAAAGTCATTCATTAAGTCTGAGAAAAAAAATTGTGAATTAACACAATAAGCACTAATTTACCTCTAAGATATCCTGTTGAAAAATTACTCATGTGCCAAATATGTATGATAGATATACAACACTTTAAACTATTACATTGTAATTCTAATCCATTTATATGAAAAAAATTACCAGTTTATTCATAAAGCCATGCACCTCATCATTGTGCTGAAAGCTCCCAATAATATTGAATTCTTTCTTCACTGAAAAGGATATGATAGATTTCCTTTTCTCACTACATTGATTTTGATTTTATTTTATTTATTATTGTCACATGTATTAACATACATTGAGAAGTATTTTTTCTTGCATGCTACATACAGACAAAGTATACCATACATAGAGAAGGAAAGGAGAGGGTGCGGAATGTCGTGTTACTGTAATAGCTAGAGGAAGATCAACTTAATACGAGGGAGGTTCATTCAAAAGTCTGATGGCAGCTGTTCTTGAGTTGGTTAGTACTTGATATCAGATTTTTGTATCTTTTTCCTGACAGAAGAAGCTGGAAGAGAAAATGTCTGGGGTGCATGGGGTTCTTGATTATGCTGGCTGCTTTGCTGAGGCAGTGGGAAGTGTAGATAAGTCAATGTATGGGAGGTTGGTTTGCATGATGGGTTTCACTACATTCCGGACCTTTTGTCGTTTCTTGCTGTCTTGGGCAGAGTGGGAGCCATCCCAGCTGTGATACAACCAGAAAGAATGCTTTCTATGATGCATTTGTAAAAGTTGGTGAGAGCAGTAGTTGACATGCCAAATTTCCTTAGTCTCCTGAGAAAGTAAAAGCCTTCGTGGATGTTGTAGGGAGGGTTGAAACCACCTGAATGTGACAGACAAGATTAGATTTCTTTTCAGGATAATTTTGCTGCTGGAGGAGACTGAAGGTGGGACCTCCACCTGCTTACCTAACCCAACAACAAACCCAACTCATTTTCTTGGGTTGGGGATTCATTAAATCTGCGAGATAGATTCTGAACTGAATCCCTGCCACTCAGCAGAAGTCCACCAAGGAAGAGATGCACTTCAATAGAATGGATTTTTTTTTTACATTCATTCATGGGACATGGGCATCACTGGCTGGTCAGCATTTATTGCCCATCCCTAGTCGCTCTTGTTCAGAGGGCAGTTGACAGTCAGAAGAACTATAAACTAGTCCTATAAATTCATAAGTTTACACATATTCTGGCACTATTAAACTTCATTGACCATAATATTCTGGAAAGTTTTACAACAGAGTACACCTCAACGGTGTCACCGACAACTCCAGTATCTAAGGAGTTGCAAATGGTATTGATCATTGTGCAAGCATTAGCAGTCTCTCCTATTTCTGACCTTACAGTACCCTACATTGCAATAAACTTCATTGATTAAGTATAATCAATATGTTCAATTTTCAAGGATTGTAAAATAACAAGAAAAATAAATGCAAATATTGAAAAGAAACAGAGAATGCAGCAAATGATAATCAAACAATAGTCCTGACAATAGCCAGTCTCACAAAAAAGTAAGATCACAAATTTCAGGTGAATGCCTTTCATCTGACACGGAGTCAGTTTCTGGTCAAAGATTTCCATCTCAAATTTTAACCAAGACGAATTGATTTTAAAAATAAAAATATGTAACAAAATTGTAAACACGAAGGAAGGCCTAGTGTACTACTAACTCAGGAACTCAACTGATGTCCATGGGACCTGGATTCAAATCCTGCCACGACAGATGGTGGAGTTTGAATTCAATTTAAAAAATCTGCAATTAAGAATCTACTGATGACCATGAAACCATTGTCAATTGTAGGAAAAGCCCATCTGGTTCACCAATGTCCTTTAGAGAAGGAAATCTGCCGTCCTTACCAGGGTCTGGCCTACATGCAACTCCAGAGCCACGGCAATGTGTGGTTTAATTCTCAGCTGCCCTTAGAACAAGGGCAACATGGGCAATATATAAGGGCAAAGATGGGCAATTAATGCTGGCCAGCCACTGATGCCCATGTCCCACTAATGAATTTAAAAACAATTAAAAACAGGGGAAATAGCTTCTTGGCATTATTTTCAAAGCAATGGAATTCTCCAGGCATCAGATGTGATATGATGGGCAAGTATTAAAATTAGATTAGTTTTAGGATTTTTTTTATTCCTCTGTGGAAAAATTAGGTTTTTCTACATCTTCTGAATCATATGGCTCCCCTGCTGAGTTTCCCATTCATTCTTCTTGAATCTGCTAATGTGAGAAAATAATATAAGACAAGGGATCATTTCTCAATATTTTCCTTTTTTATTGGTAATGATAAATTCAACATATTCAGAAATTTGCCATATGCCGTGTATGTCAAAAAAACTTTGTTTTTCTTATTTCTTTCTTTCTATTTAATCCTTCTCCAGAGACACCCAGTAAATAAAACACTCTAGAAAACTCACTTACACCAGAGATAGAATTAAATATTATACATCTTTGCTGCAATCCCTCCCAGCTCCCACTAATCACTGCTCCAGTTATTCCACTCTCTCTTATATATAATCACAATTTTCCCCCTCTTTAGTTCTGAAGAAAGGTCATCCAGACTCAAAACATTAACTCTATTTTCTCTTCCTTACAAAGGCTGCCAGACCTGTTGAGTTTTTCCAGCATTTTGTGTTTCTATTTCAGTTTTTCAGCATCAGTAATATTTTGCCATCATCGAATCAAACAATTTCTTTAACCATGCCAGCACATTTGATTCACTAAGAAATGTAATAGTAAACATGTACATTGTTCATGTTTCTGATGCACACAGGAGGTGAGAACCAAGCTGCTTTTGTAGGAATGCTTGGTGTTGAATTTGAGGTCTCAATCTTCAAACACTCTGGACATATGATCAAACCTACCTTTCACATCACACTCCCGCAGCAGTGAAGTCGGATAATTTGGTGACCAGATAAATTTTCCATTCACTGTGGCGGGATGGGAAAATCCTGCTGGCGAGAACAGTGGTAAGATTCCAGCCTCTGTTTCTCAAGCGTCCAAAGAATGCACTGGCACATTGAAGTCAATGTTGGATTCCATCATCAATGTCTATTCATGCCAAGAGGAGGCTCCTGAGGAATGGGAAATGATTGTTCAGGGGCTCACTGTGGAACTTGATGGTTGGGGAGCAGTTTTGTGTGGCAGGAGCAAGCTGGTAGACAATCTTTGTTTTCCAGGTGTTTAGTCTGAGGCCCATTCTCTCAGAGGTTTCAGTGAATGCATCGACCATGATTTGTTGCCCAGTCTCTGAGTGTGTGCACACACAGGCAGAGGCTGTGTATTGCAGAGCTTGATGACAGAAGTTGGGGTGGTCTTGGTTCTGGCCTGGAGGCTGATGGGATGGAGATTTGCTGCAAGGAAGATCGTGGAGAGCATTGGTGCAATGGCGTAACACTGTTTGACCGCATTGGATCTGGCCTGGTTCCATTGGTGAGGATCACAGCTTGTATGTCATCGTGAAGCAGTCGAATTTGAAGAGTATGTTCCACATTCCCTCGTGATTGACAGAGTCGAGGCCTCCACGAGATTGAAGAAGGCCATGTACAGAAATTGATTCTGTTCTCTCTTTTTCCCTGAATTTGCTGTGTGCTGAAGATCACATCCATTGCATCGCTTGATGGGCAGAAGCCACACTGACACTCAGGGAAGAGCTCTTCAGCCACTGGAATGAGGCAATTGAGGAGGATTCTTGTGATGACCTTTCCCACGGCAGAGAGTAGGGAAGCCCCCTTATAATTTCTGCAGTCCGACCTGTCTCCTTTCTTAAAGTTGGTCACAAGTGAGGGCATCTCTGAAATTTCCAAGCATGCTCTCTTCCTTCCAGACAAGGGTGATGAGGTTGTGGATTCTTGTCAAGAGTGTCTATCTGCTACATTTTAATACTTAAGTATAGAAGAGAGATAGAGTAAAGGCAAATACAGTTTGAGGATCCTTTGGCCAATGTGAAAGTTGCTCTGTGTGGTTCCCAAACAGTGTTCTGAAAAAAAAATTCAAAAGGATTCAAAATTCATGTAAGTAAACTAAAACTAACCTTCATCTTCAGCACTGTGCTCGGCATCTCTGAGACTTGACGATCTTGGGCCTCCCACATATGCGCTGCCTGGGAAAGAGCTGCACATACATAGTTTGGATTTCTTATGTTGGTCAGACCCATGCGCAATACCAACGGGACTTGGAGCTGATAACAGAGGTCCCACGCACCTGCACAAGAAGCAAAAACTCAAAAATGATGCAAAAACCCCGGGAGAAGCAAGAGATGATGTGGAGTTGCCAGCATTGGACTGGGGGAGGGGGGACAGTAAGACATCTCACAACACCAGGTGATCACCGGATGAACGAACAGCACTCCAGAGGCTTTGTGGCTTATGCCACCAAATAAACTTGTTGGACTTTGACCTGGTATTGTGAAACATCTTACAGAAGCAAGAGAGACGGAGAGAGGTTTAAAAATAAAACAGGCAGGAGGAGAAGTTAGAACATAAGAACTAGAAGCAGGAGTAGGCCATCTGGCCTCTCGAGCCTGTTCCGCCCTTCAATAAGATTATGGCTGATCTTTTTGTGGACTCAGCTCCACTTACCCGCCCGCTCACCATAACCCTTAATTCCTTTGCTGTTCAAAAATTTATCTATCCTTGCCTTAAAAATATTCAATGAGGTAGCTTCAACTGTTTCACTGGGCAGGGGATTCCACAGATTCACAAGAAGTTCCTCCTAAACCTGCTCCCCCTTATTTTGACGCTACGCTCCCTAGTCCTAGTTTCACCTGCCAGTGGAAACAAAGTTCCCAGTAAGGGAAGAAGATAGAAAGTAGGAGGGGTACCTCAAAATTTTTTTTGTAGTATGGAGGTGTGCCGTGACATATGAAAGGTTGGGAACCACTCTGCTAACCACTTGTGAGCACGAAGTCTGCTCCTTTATTTCCAGTTACCCTGAATGTGAAGCGTAAGCCACTTTGTTTAAATTTAAGAAGGTGTGAACAGTACTAACAAAAACATTTTAAAATATATAGATTATATACAAATGTATATAAACCAGAGAAAGCAAACTTTTTTTTAAATGACAGCTTCAGGAAAGAATATTAACTGGGAGGGAAAGCTTATAAAATGGGAGACAACCTTCTAGAAATTGACAAAGAGCTGTAAGAGAAATTGACGCTACAATCTCAACCCAAGTGCTTTTATATCACTCTTCCTTTTATGTTCCCCCAAACACCAAGTGTGTGGAACTATCTGTAAAGACTCAGTATGAGTTTGTTGTCTTCCTGGTCCAGAGGGACCTAGCAGTTTAGTTCAAGATAGAAGATTTGTGATTAATTTTTTTTTAAATCGATGAAAAGCTCCAGACACAAACACAGGAGCAGACAGCTGTACAGACATCAGAACTGGTACAGCTCAGTGGGATGCTGTAATGCTGTGCATTCGCTTTTATATATTTTAAACATGAGTACCTTCCAGTCAACAAGTTTCTTTTCCCATGTAATCGTATCCTTTATGCTTCTAATTTTTGTTGTGGCATTTTATATTTCAGTACATTTAAAAAATCTGTTCAATTCTTATTTTGATATTGCACATCCCATGGGATTGGATGTCAAAACTCTTGCAAATGCCTCATTTAAAAAATAATGGCTTAGAAATGCAGACAGCGACTGCACACTTGTCCTTACAAAGTGTCAATTCTGTTACCAACTGAATTCCCCCAGGACATAATTGCAAGTCGCTGTAATCACTCCGTTTCTTTCTCATATGTATAATGCAGGCCTAACATGTAGAACTCTAAGCCAGGAAGGGGCCTGATGTCACTCATTGCATTAAAAAAATGTCAATGTTTAACAAACTCATTTTTTTAGTAGAACGCTGCTTTCATTTATAACTCAGTGTTCCATTTTTTCCTAGAAGGTTAACAATGTTCTTGCAATGCTGATATTCTATATTCATTGGTAACCATACAAATTATGCAATGATACTTACATTCTTCCTGTGTCAGTGTGAGTTTCCTCTAGGTGCTCTGGCTAAAATTTTCTGGTCACCACATTACAGGAAGGATGTAATTGATCTGAGGAGAGTGCAGGTGTAAATGTTAATGACCAGAAGACTTGGATGTACTTGTATAAGAAATACAAAGTTAGCATGCAGGTGCAGCAAGCAATAAAAAAGGCAAATGGCATTTGGCCTTTATGGCAATTGTCATAAATTCATTTTTCTCAGATACTGTTTGGACTTAAGATAGAAAGCAGTGTTTCTGTCTCTTTCTTTCTCTCTCTCGCACTCTCTTTCTCTCTCCCTCTCTCCAGGGGCATGCTGAAAGTTCCAGGACTAGGAAGCCTTAAAGATGTGTTCCAACGTTCAAAGGACCAATTCAGAGCAGGTATATGGAGCTGAAAATCCAGCATCAGATGAGCATACTTGCTTGGTGTGCCAAATCTAGAAAGGGGTGTATATTTGTGGGATATTTCTTGACTTGGAACATCATAGATAGCTAGCTGTTAAGGTTTATGCTGCATCAAGTTTGAATCTTGTAATTGGTAAAAATTATAAAATTATATTTTAACGGTGTTCTTAAATAAACCTTGTCTGATAAAAGTTTCCTATTGGGTCGCTTAAATTATACCTGGAGTGAAACATCTTATGCTCACCAGTGCCAAATTCAAATTTAGAAACTTAGGGTCTAGGCTATCTTCATAAAACACTTTGGAGTTCTGGTTTGGGTCTTAACAGTTGTGCATCTCTAATTGCCCTTGAACTGAGAGGAATTACCAATCAACCATATTGCTTTGGGTCAGGACATGTAGACAGATTTCCTTCCCTAAAAGGCAATAATGAACCAGCTGAATTTTTATTATTATTGCCAATGGTTATACAGACTTTTAATTCCAGATTTTTATTGAATCAAATTTTACCATCTGCCATGGCGGGATTCAAACAGGTAACTTTAGAACATTGCCCTGGGTCAGCTAGATTATTAATTCGCTGACAATACCACTATGCCACCAGCTTTCTTAATCCTGTTATGCCATTCAATAAGATCGTATCTTATCTGTGAACAAACTCCACATACTTACCTTTAACCCATTTCTTAATGTAAGAATAAAATGGAATTTCTCAATAAGAATAAGGGGGTAATTATTTTCATAGTATCATATTCTTTTGGACAGTGGTGCCATGGAAGGAATAGTAAGATGATTAACAGTTGATAGATTGCAATACAAATTCAGTTCCATGGTTGTAGCCATCTTTATCCTTTAAAGATTCTTTCAAAGTTTATTTATTAGTGTCACAAGTAGGTTTACATTAATACTGCAATGAAATTACTGTGAAAATCTCCTAGTTGCCACACTCCAGTGCCTGTTTGAGTATACTGAGAGAGAATTTAACATGGCCAATGTGCCTAACCAGCATGTCTTTTGGACTGTGTGAGGAAACTCACACAGACATGGGGAGAAAGTGCAGACTCCACACAGACAGATCTTAGCCAATGGGGTATTTAGTCCTGTACAATGGGAGGGTTTTATGACCTTCCACCATATGATGAGGGGCTGGTCACTCATACCCACCAGGAACTGTATTTGGCTGCAACCTATAATCCAAATCCAGAATTCCAGGATTCGAACCCTGAATTTTCTGATTTAGTGATTGTTATCACTAAATCAAAGGTTCATTCCATTCGAATCAAATGCAGTGAAGTTAGAAATGGCAGTCTAGTTCCATCTCAGAGCAAAAGAGAAACAGGAGGTGCATTTTAAACATGCACTCAAGTAGTGCATAATAGTAATGGTGCTTTGGAATTTGGCACAGAAAAAGCGGGGAGGCCCACTGATTGGGACCTATCCAGCTATTGGCAGTAAGTTGTGCTCCTCTGATTTCTCCTCTTCTTGACAGCATAAGGGTTCCTGCAAAATTTGTCCAGACCATCCTTCAGCAAATGATGTAAATCCCTCATATTTCTACTTGAAAATTACAAACTGGGTTCTGCAGCCAAGATTAGATCTTGGTTGACATTTGTAAGCAGCAGACCTGCCAGGTTTGGGCAGGAAGACTGGGCAGTCATTTACAGGTCAGTGTGAACATTGCATCAGGCAGGCCTTCAGTGTCCAACCAGGACAGTCACTCATATCTTGCTGGGCACTCCCTAGACAGATAGCCAGCAACGAAAACTACCCCAAGTTAGCAAAGGTTGTAATCCCCAATTATACAGAATATATATTTGTAGAGTTCATTTCAGTCCGTTGATATTTCATTTTTTAAAATTTGTTCAAGAGATGTTGGCCAGCATTTTTTTCCCATCTCTAATTGCCCTTGAACCAAGTGGCTTGCTGAGCCATTTCAAAGTCACCCAAATTGCTGTGGGTCTGGAGTCACATATAGATCAAACCAGGTAAGGATGGCAGATTTCCTTCTTTAAAGGACATCAGTGAACCAGATGGGTTTTTATGACAATCAACAATGCTTTCATTTTTTTATTGGATTCAAATTTCACCATCTGCTGTGGTGGGATTTGAACCCTGGAACCCAGAACATTACTCTGGGTCTCTGGATTAGTAGTCCAGTGGCAATGCCACTCCATCACCACCGCCACCTCCCCATCATGAAGTCCAACAAAGTAAAAGAAAGATATTAATTTAAAAAACTTACATTTATGTCTTGTGCAACCACTGACTGGCCCAGAGTACAAAAGAGAATGCTTGTTAAAATTAGTCACTACAGTATTGTAAAGAAACACAGCGGCTAAATTACACACAACAAGCTCGCAACCAAAGCAAAGAAGTAAATGACTAGGTCATTTGTCTTAGATGTTTGTTGATGAGTACATTTTAGCCATGGCATTGGGAGAACCCCCTTCTTGTCTTCAAATAGCTGCTTGGAATCTGACATGTCTACTCTGAAAATATGGACAGGGCCTCAGTTTAGCAACTCACCTGAAAGATGACTCCTCTAACAGGAGAGAACTCGTTGATTTGCTTTGATTTATTATTGTCACATGTACTAATATACAATGGAAAGTATTGCGGACAAAACATACCACTCACAGAGAAGAAACGAGAGAATACAAAACGTAGTGTTATAGTCATAGCTAGGATGTAGAGAAAGATCAACTTAATGCAAGATACGTCCATTCAAAAGTCTGACAACAGCAGGGAAGAAGCTGCTCTTGAGTCGGTTGGTACGTGACCTTAGACTTTTGTATCTGAAGAAAGTGAAAGAGAGAATATCCAGATACTTGGAGTCCTTAATTATGCTGGCTGCTTTGCCAAGGCAGCAGAAAGTGTAGACAGAGTCAATGGATAGGAGGCTGGTTTGCATGATGGATTGGGCTACATTCATGACCTTATGTAGTTCCTTGCGGTCTTGGACAGAGCAGAAACCATACCAAACTGTGATACAACCAAAAAGAATGCTTTCTATGGTGCATCTATAAAAGCTGGGGAGGGTTGTAACTGACATACCAAATTTCCTTAGTCTTCTGAGCAAGTAGTGGCGGTGGTGGGCTTTCTTAACTGTAGCGTCAGCATGGGAGGACCAGGACAGGTTGTTGATGATCTGGACACCTAAAAACTTGAAACTCTCGACATTTTCTACTTCATCCTTTTGATAAAGACAGAGGCACGTTCTCTTTTACGCTTCCTAAAGTCAATGACGATCTCCTTCGTTTTGTTGACATTGAGGGAGATGTTATTGTTGCCGCACCAGTTCACCAGATTCTGTATCTCATTCCTGTACTCTGTCTTGTCATTGTTTGAAATCTGACCCATTATGGTGATGTCATCAGCAAAACTGAAAATCAAATTGGAGGGGAATTTGGCACACAGGGGAATTTGGCCTTCACTACTGCATCAGGAAGCAAGCCTAGATTATGTAGTTAGGTCTCTGATAAGAAGTTTGAGCCCATAGTCTTTTGACTCATAGATGAGAATACCAGCTTAGAGATAGATTATTTCATGAATGGATTGGACATTGGACTGGAATCCCATGATTTGGTAAATGAGTGGCTGAATAGAAAAACTGCCATGCCAACGAGTGATGGCTAATGATGACAACAATCAGAAAATCGTCTGGAAAACTTTGGCATAAGAGATCCGTGGTTAAAGAAGAGATCCATTTAATATAAGTGCTAAGCAGTATTTTAAAGAAATATTTATATTTATAAATCATTTATGAGTGTATTTCAGCACTTCTATTAAGAGGCACAGCAGCACACTTCCCCTTTAAATAAAAAAAACCTGAAACCATCTGGAAATCAGTGCACACTCCATTAAAAACCTGCAGTAAGCCCTTTCAATGCCAATCTTTAATACACTTAGCTTGTTATTTGCTCTCACACTGTTTGACTGTGCTGTCACCAGGGACCCACAGGAGGAGATGAGATTCCCCCATTATCCAAGTCACCAGATTCAAGGCTCATCTTCCTTGTAATATTCATGCCCAATGTGCTAAACAGAAAAGCATTCTCCAGCTTTGAGATTTTCTGTGATTCATGTGTCTTCCTTGGCTGATGCGGATTCTTTGTTCTCCATGGCAGCTGGAGAACTAACTTTGTGCCCAAAGCTACATCTTTTGACGTTCCATTTCTTCCTGCAAATTTCATTGCCTTTTAATAACCCATCGCTAACAGTGCCCATTACTGACACCTGATTAATGCTTGCTGGGATTAGCCTGAAAACATGCATTTAGGATGATAAAAAAAAAACAGAAGATGCTGGAAAAACTCAGCAGGTCGTTCTGCACCTGAAATAAGAAAGTGCAGGTTAATAATGTTCAAGGGATAGATTATTGACAGATCACCAGACTTGCCTTTTCTCTTTTTAAATATGCATTTGTGTGTTTCTAGCACTTTCTACTTGTTTTCAAATGTGGAGATGCCAGTGTTGGACTGGGGTAGACACAGTAAGAAGTCTCACAACACCAGGTTAAAGTCCAACAGATTTATTTGGTAGCAAAAACCACTAGCTTTCAGGCCTCTGACCTTTCATCAGGGTCAGAGCCCTCCGAAAGCTGGTGGCTTTTCCTACTAAATAAACCTGTCGGATTTTAACCTGGTGTTGTGAGACTTCTTACTGAGTATTTCAAAGGCACAGCCCTTTCCCTTCTACCTTTGTGTAGGATGAAGGGGGCAATTCTCCCATCGCGACCTGCAAATTTTCTGGCGGATCGGATGGGAAGATGTGTGTGCTGGCCATTTCGCAGGATTCATGCATGCGTTCCTGACACATGGGCGTCTCCCAGAGCTGGAGAACAGACGCAGTCAGGACCATGCTGGAAACCGGCATGAAGAAAGGTAAGTGATTTTAATCTGTTTTAAATGAATTTTTAACTTATTTTAAATGTCATTATCGAGTCTGGCATGGAACGTCCCAGGTCCGATAGCATCTCCACCCGTAGCAGTATTTTATTCCGGCAGGGTTTAGAGTAGTTCCCTATGTTTGGGGGGAGCAATCAGGGCCCCCTGGGCACGGGCACCCTGGCATTGCCAGCCAGTGGCCGCTAGTACTGTCCAAGGGCAGAGTGCCTATGTCCAAGGAGCACCTTCGCACTGCCCACCAGACATTGGGCAGTGACAAAGGGGCGCAGCCTATTGGTCAACAGGACATATGGGATGATCTGTGAGGGTGGTGGAAGGCCAGTGATTGGGGCAGGCTTGGGGGGGCGGGAGGGGCAGGTTGCTCTGCCAGGGGTCTGTCTGACTCCCATCAGAGGGGTCTGCCTCTGGAGGGGTGGGGGTGGTTGGACTGCTTGAGGGTGGGGGGAGTCAGCAGGGGAGAATCTGCTGTGGTGGGGGCATGTGGGATTACCACTGCTGAGTGAGACTGGACATTAGGATAATCTTGGGGGGAGATGGGGGCGGTATGATTGCGGCTGGCATGGGAATTGTAGGGGTCGCAATCGTAGGGTGCTGTGGGGTAGGGGGAGGTGGGGGTACTGGCAGAACTGTGGTGGTCCCAGGCTGGCCAGCAAACAGGGAGACAGATTGGAGCTGATGCACATGTGCGGAGATCCAGATCTGTCAAGTCTCTGGCGTGAATAACCCCCTCCCCGACCCTCCACCCCTCTCAACACTCCCCATCCGCGGGTTTTTATTGAGATTCACAACTGGGACCTCTGCATTACACAGAGTGGGGAGATTCAGGTCTGAAGTTGCACTGAAAAAACAGTTGTGAACTGGACCAACTTTCTCACCAATTCAGCAGTTTTGGGAGAATCGCTCTCTAAGTCTCTCTCATGCATTTATCTCTTGTAAAGTTTCCCAAAAATGAAAAAGTGTCTGCAGCCCTAACAGTTTCCCCACTTGTCTCCCATTTCCTAATTCTTTCTGCACCCCACCCACCCATTCAGTTTCTCTTTACTCTTTGATGCTCCCTCCCATGAGCAAGTCTATTGTCTGTTCTCTTGCTTTTTTTCCTCTCTTTCTCTTCTACCCACTGAAATTGGGAAATGTAGAAAAAGGCAGAGAAAGTTAAGGAATGTAAGGAAGTTTGAGGCCATTAGCAGCTGAACAATAGCAGGAAGGTTGGGTAGGATGGACACGAAGATGCAAGGTCCAATCAGTATCAGGGTTTAGCATCAGAGTATCAATATTTAGAATCAATATCAGGGTTTTATGGCCAAATACAGAGGATACAAGGAGGCAGGCCTTTGTATACAGCTGCTCTGAAGGGTGACAGGAAGATTCAGACTCTATAGCAAGTTGATTAGAAACTTTTGTTTTTTTAATTCAGGGGATGTGTGTGTTGCTGGCTGGACCAGCACTTATTACCCATCCCTAATTGCTGAACTGACTGATTTGCTAGGCCATTTCAGAGAGCATTTAAGAGATAACCACATTGCTGTGGGCCAGGAGTCACATACAGGCCAGACCAGCTAAATGTGGCAGATTTCCCTCCCTAAAGGATTGGAACCATAGAATCATAAAATCCTGACATTACAGAAGGAGACCATTTGGCCCATCAAGTCTGTACCAGCTCTCCAAAAGAGCAGCCCATCCACGTCCTTGTCCCATCCCATCTCTGTAACCCTGCACATTTATCATGACAAATCCACTCAACCTCACATCTTTGGACTGTGGGAGGAAACTGGAGCACCTGGAGGAAATCCATGCAGACATGGGAAGAACATGCAAACTCTACACAATTACCCAAGGCCAGAATCAAACCAGGTCCCTGGCGCTGTAAGGCAGCAGTGCTAATCACTGTGCCACCCCACATTAGTACAACAATTGATAATCCTCTCATGGTCACCATTAGATTTTTCACTCAAATTTTTTTAATTGAATTCAAATTTCACTGACTACTGCCGTGGGATTTGAACTCAGGTCCCCTGAGCGTTACCCTGGATTATTAGTCCAGCGACAATACCGCATTGTCAAGTGAAAAAGCAGAACATAAAATGATTCAAAATATAAAGCTGAAAAAAGAGATCAGAAAAAATGTAGTTGTGTGCTTGCAGTGATATGTGACATCACAACGAACAGCAATATAGCTTGTATTTCATTATTATAAACACAACACTTACTGATTTTATAATAAATTCAATTAGCTGTAAAAGAGCGTGTTAGAACAGAAGTGCCTTTGGATATTCAGTGTGTTTGAAAGTACACTTTGAGATTTTTCCAGTGGGGGCTGTTACGACTGGGCTTATTCCCCTCAATGGAGGTGTGCCGGGAATAGTTGTTGCGTGGAAGTTGCCTGTGTGGGGAAATTCAACACTGTGTGCTTTTCCAGTCGGTGGAGTAAACTCTTCCAGAGGGATTTATTTTAATCCAAAATAGAAAGCAAAGGTTGTCCATCAATGCATGTGGAAAGGAATTTAACCCTCAGCTTTCAATCTGCAGGTATGGGTTGGGGGTAACGGTTATTGATAAGGATTTCTGGCCAACAGATAAATGAGCAGTGCTTACTCCATTGGGAAGGTGACAATTTTTCTCTTTGTATATATAGGAAGTGTGGGCGGCAGGAGGGGACTTAGATGCGGGGGACGGGGCGGTTATTGCATGGTTGATGGCGAATAGGTTTATCTCTTGTCTGGGTTTGTGGGGGAGAGGGCATATAATGTATACTGAGTTACGGACTTGCCCTTGCCATCCCCAGAAATTTGTGGCAACAAATTTGATTGCCAGGTTTGGAGATTCATAAACTGGCTAATTGCACTCTGAATTCAGACAGCCTGCCATGAAAACCAATTAAGCTCATTAGTTAACTAACCTTATGTCACGAATCATTCTATTCTCAGAACTACCCACAAGTGAAATAATTTTAGAATGTTCTGCCATGGACCTTACATGTAGCAGTTCAGTTGCAGAAGGTCAATCCTCTTCTGTATCAAGTATGATAATACAATTATTTTCTGAATCTGCATTAACCATTGGGATTACTGTGGTATCAGGCTGTGCATCTTTCTATACTTAAGAATCACTTGATAACTCTCATTACTATCAAATAGAAATTCAAAGCAAGTGGTGGAACTTTGCATAACTAAAGGGCAATTTAGAGAAAATTATATCAGCATGAAAGAGCTATCAGTACTGTGAAAATAGAAGTTACTGTAAAAAGATAGATTCTTGCAAACAGCATGCTTAAAAAATTGAATGACTTCACCAAAAGAAAAGGCCTGCATTAATAAAAATATCACCATATCTCTCAGATGTACCTCAGAGTTTGACATGCATCACACTATTTTGAACTGCGGTGACTGCGGAGAAAACAGAAGCAGCAGGTATTTTGTATACAGCATGTTCCAGCAAATAGCAACGAGATGAATGACCAGATAAATCTATTCTTGTTGCTATTAATTGCCAGTGAAAATAGTGCAAAGGATCTAAATCATCGGATCAGGTAAAATTCAACCTCTAATGGCACTTCAGATAATGCAGCACCCCCTCAGTTTACATTAGAATGTTGGCCTCTGTGCTTGCATCCTACAAGGTATCTTGAATCCTCGGAGATTTTCTTATGTAGTGATTATTTTACGATGGAATGGTTTGCTGGGCCACTTCAGAGAGTACTAAGATCAATCACATAGTGTTGTGTGACATTGGCATGACATCTAAGCCAGAACATATGGAGTTGGCAGGTTTTTTTTCCCTCAAGAACCAGCAATTTTAACAATCATCCTTCCCCGCTGGCACCAACCCACTAAATGACCAAATCTATTAATTTCAATTTTATAATTTGTTCTGGTAGGATTTTAATGTAGGACTATTGGCATATTTGTCCTATTAATTGTAACACTATTTTACCTGGTCTTCTGCTGATATTCCTCAGTTCAAAATATCTTGCCTTGCCTTTTTACATGTCATGACAGATGGACTAATTGTAACTCATTAGCATTTTTAGACATACTTTATTATAAACCAATTGAGAAAAGCCTATCAGTGATACCAACCATTAGCTGTAAATGTATCCTGGTAAAATTAATTTCCACTCTAATATTTTAAGTCAAGGCACTAGGGCTTCATACCAAACAATTAAACTAGAAGGTGTTTGGTCCTGTACCTGCCCATAATTTAAACTTTAATCCCTGCTAATGAGATTTTCAAGCCGGCAGATATAATTTAATAGGGAGACGAAAGAAAGTCTCTTTACGTAATATCATGGGACGTACCAAAGTGCCTTCTCCACTTACAACTGCACAATTTGATAATGGCGGTTTGGTTAAAGTTGAATTCAGAGTTATGCAAATGTAGAACACACTTCCCTTTAGGGTCATAGGGTCAACTGAGGTGATTAACAAAAGAGATAAATATAAATATGAGGAGCTAGAATAGCTAACAAAACGTTAAATCCAGCTCAATTAACTGAATGGCTTCCTCCCATTCCTATGTTCTATTAATAACTTATTTTATAGCCCACATGGGGGCTAAAGGGGGAAATAGATAGTTATTGAATACAGAATTAATTTCACTTTCCAAAAGGAACCTTGCAGCAACGATATTCATTCATTTTTCAGTGGTTTTAGGTACCTAGATAACTTCCATATGTATGGTGTGGGTCATAACTTCCTGGATCCTCAGCATTGCATTTGAGCTGTATCCCAATAATGTGCTTGGAAATCCATCTTGGAAGCTCCCACATGGGAGTTTATCCAGCAACTGTCCAGAAGGGCTTACAGCTGAATGGGCCGAGAGCCATTTGACAAGGCGATTTAAATCACGAGCTTAAAGTTAAAGTTGAAAGTTAAAAAGTTTAAAGTTTATTTATTTGTGTCATCAGTAGACTTACATTAACACTGCAATGAAGTCACTGTGAAAATTCTCTAGTCGCCACACTCCGACATCTGTTCGGGTACACAGAAGGGGAATTGAGCATGGCCAATGCATCTAATCACACATCTTTTGGACTGTAGGAAGAAACCGGAGCACCCAGAGGAAACCCACGTAGACACAGGAAGAAGATGCATACACACACACACAGTGACCAAGCCGGGAATTGGATCTGGGTCCTTGATACTGTGAGGCAGCAGTGTTAACCACTGTGCCATCCCTACTTCAGATGGTTTTGTCATTTTTAGCTTGATAGTTACTCTGAAAGGAGTACTTTAACTTAGAAAGGAAAAGAGCATTTCTAACGTGAAGGCAACTATTTTAAAGACACAGAGCCCCACACCAGATATCTTCCCCATCCTTCCACCCCATTGCTACCCCACCAACAACAAAGCACCCCCTCCAGCCTGATACCCACCCTAGTCCAGATCCAACTCCAACCTTCCCACCACCACCCCACTCCTCATGTTTGGATTCAAGTCTGAACCTGACACCCAGACCAAGTTCAAAACTGAACCCTTCTTTCCCGACCTTCCCACTTGGCCTGAATCTGAGTCTAACTCTTAGCCCTTCTAACCCAGCGCCCCCCATAATTGAAACTTACCTCACCTTTCACTAGTCCCTTTAGATGCTTGCTTAATGACAGTAAATGCTGTACAAAGTGGACATACCATCCTTGGCTATGCTCCATATACGCCACATGGTTAAAGCCCAGGGTGTGCTTTGCTGCTCCTGTCTCACCTGTCCTGAGCAAGGAAGGTCAGGCCAGATAGGGGCTTTGGAATTTTAACTAAACCAAATCACTCCATCAGTGATTGCCACTCCAAGGAAATTATAGGCTAATTTTTTTTTATTCATTCATGAGACATGGGCATCACTGGCTGGCCAGCTTTTATTGTTCATTCTTAGTTGCCTTTGGAGGCAATGCTGTGGCTCTGGAGTCACATGGAGGCCAGACCAGGTAAGGATGGCACATTTCTTTCCCTAAAGGAAATTGGTATGCCATGTGGGCAACTGGGATTAGTTTAGGGGTTTAAGACAAAAAGAGATGCATGGACAAGTTGGGCCAAAGGGCCTGCTTCCATGCTGTAAACCTCTATTACTCTATGACTCTAGTGAACCAGGTGGGTATTTTTCCGACAATTGAAAAAATGGTCATCAGTAGATTGTTAATTCGAGATATTTTTTATTGAAATCAAATTATATCATCTGCCATGGCAGGATTTGAACTGGGTTCTCAGAACATTAAAAGTTTGCATTTATTTATTAGTCACAAGGAAGGCTTAATTAATACTGCAATGAAATTTCTATGAAATTCCCCTAGTCATTACAGTCCGGCGCCTGCTCGGGTCAATGCACCCAACCAACTTATTTTTCAGAATATGGAAGGAAACCGGATATACAGAGGAAACCCATGCAGATTCAGGGAGAACACGCAAACTCCACACAGACAGTGACCCAAGCTGTGAATCGAACATGGGTCCCTGACGATGTGAAGCAGCAGTGCTACCATCATGTTACCATGCCACTTCAACATTAAATTTCAATATTAATAATCTAGCCATAATACCTCCTGGCCATTGCCTTCCCAATCTCTTTTTAATCGTAGGTACAGTACGCAACTTCGCAAATAGCATGAATGAGCATCACATCTAACGAAGCATCATAGCTAGGATGATTGCTCAGTGATGTGAAGCTTCACCACTCAGCTTTCACAGACAGTGTCTCAAGAATGGCTTAGACACAATGAGTAAAGAGAAGCTGTTTTCAAAGGCTGAAGAGTTGATAACCAGAGGACATGGAAGATGACTAGCAAAAGAAACAGGGAAATAAGAGGAAAGGTTCTTTTCTATCAATAAATGATTAGGATTAGGAATACACTGTCTGATGGGAAGGCAGAGGCAAATTCAGTAATAACTTTCAAAAGGGAATTGAATAAATGCTTGAAGGAGAAAAACATACAGGAAATGGAGGAACTGGGTTGCAGTTTGAAATAGCTGATGCAGACTCAAGGAGCTGAATGGCCTCCTTCTGCTCTGTATTATTCTTTGATTCCTATTGGCATACACTTACGAAAGTGGGGACAGTAGGTGTAATCAGCTTTATCCGCTGATGGAGTTAAAGATACTGCAGCCTCACTTTAATCTCTACAATTAAGAAGGTAAAACACTTACTCAGAACCATTTGCAATTCTTTCATTCTAAAGTAAATGAGTTTAAAATTTTTAAAGTTTATTCATTAGTGTCACAAGTAGGCTTACATTAGTACTGCAATGAAGTTACTGCAAAAATTCTCTAGTTGCCACACTCCAGCAACTGTTTGGGTATGCTGAGGAAGATTTTTTTTGCATGGCCAATACACCTAACCATCACATCTTCTGGACTAGAGGAAGAAATTGGAGCATACAGTCCTCACAGTTCAGAGGGAGGCCATTCAGCCCATTGAGCCTGCATTGACAACAATCCCACTCAAGTCCTATTCCTGTAACCCTAAGTATTTACCCTGTTAATCCCCCAGACACTAAGGGGCAATTTAACTAGGTCAATCAACCCAACCAGCAAATCTTTGGACTGTGGGAAGAAACCACAGCACCTGGAGGAAACCTATGCAGACATGGGGAGAACATGTAGACGCTACACTGACAGTGACTCAAGCCAGAAATTGAACCCAGGTCCCTGCCTCTGTGAGACACTGTGTCACCCAATGAATGAATTCTTCCTTTGACTATTCTTTTTTTCTCTTTTGTTTACAAAAGTCTTTGCAACTTCCTTTCACTGTGAATATTGGTTTTCACTTATATATTTTTCTTTGCCTCTCTTTATGTTCCTCACTGTTGCTTCTTCATCAATCACCCTATGATTACCCAGCATATCTTCTGAATCTTATTTTTGTTTTAATCTCTACTTCACAGTGGAATTTCAAACTTTGCTTTATCCCTTTATTCCTAATCAGGAGGTATTTAATTATTCCCCCAGTGTTAAAGCTGACATTTTTCTTGTTGCTTATCTTACATGAGATTTCCTCCCATCCCAATAAAATTTGTACAAGAATCTTAGTAAGAGTCCGACCGGCTGAGGCAGCGATGGTGCCATATCCAATAGTTGCTGCTAAGTATCCTGTACATGTAACATTTTATAATCGGTCCAAAAGGTGGGTTGTTTTATTTTTGCTTAGAATTCGGCTGCATTCAAAGCTAATTCTCCCTGCGATAAGGCTAAGTAAGAAACAACATTTGAAGTGACTGTTGTCACTGCTGTTTAGTAACTTCTTTTGTGGTCTATGCTTACCACCCACACGGCAAAGCTGTGATGAACTGACAGGCACTGACCCTGCACTAGGCTCCAACAAAAGGTTTGATGCTGTTGCTTCTGAAATTGCTTGCCACTTATCTCAATACAGACAGCACAGCTACCGAGGTGGTCCCCGGCCACGGAATAATAGGAAATCTACCATTTATGATTGGCTCGTCCAATTTCCCAGCCAGAGGCCAAACCTTGTCACAGAATGAATGGGGGAAAAGTTTAAAAAAACATGCAGTTACCGCATGCCTTACATTTACTACATCTCCTGATCAACTCTTTAGAAGGGAAATATACATTTAAAAATCTAAACACAAACAAAAATATGTCCCTAAATAAATAACTGGAGAAATGTTGGGTGGTCCCCACCATCATCCTTTGAATATATAACAGAACAACCCCCAAAAGCAGATAAAATTTTGTTTACATTGTCTAAGAAATGTGTCACTTGGCTGCTAAGTAGTTGTTATTCTTGTTGCTATTGGTAAATTTCAGTATCCCTGGTGTTGTTTTGCAGATCTTTACTGGTGCATTGGAAATTTGCTTTAGATTTTCCTACATTGGATACGGATATAAGGGAAAAAAAGTGATTTGATTTGGTTTGATTTATTATTGTCACATATATTGATATACAGTGAAAAATATTGTTTCTTGCCTGCTATACGGACAAAGCATACCACTCATAGAGAAGGAAAGGAGAGAGTGCAGAATGTAATGTTACAGTCATAGCTAGGGTGTAGAGAAAGATCGACTTAATGCAAGGTAGGTCCATTCAAAAGTGTGACCGCAGTAGGGAAGAAGCTGTTTTTGAGTTGGTTGGGGTACATAACCTTAGACTTTTGTATCTTTTTCCTGATAGACAGTGGAAGAGAGAATGTCTGGGGTACATGGAGTCTTGTGAAATCCAACCAAACACATGAACATCAATGGGAAGCTGGCAGTGCAATAAAATGGGGAGCATCTTGGATATAGTTATAATGTCAATTCAGTTAGGATGAGAAGTCAGTGTTAAATCTATTGTCAGAATTTTAAAAAAGGGAACTGAGATTTCGGGTTGAGTGCGCTAAAGGCAAGATTCAACCAAAAGATTCTCTCACATGCTGATCTGAGTTCACACCGGCTGTCTGCCACTGGACTGTCTGGCAATTTTAAACACTTGCTATTTAATTTATTTTTAAAAAGTGAATGCTGTTGCTCTTTCCCAATATTAAAGATGAGCAGCAGATGGAGGAGAAACCTGTATTTTGGAGCATATGTTCTCACTGTGTCTGCAAATGTAACAAAAAGTCTGCCGATGTTGTATCACAGCACCCAAATAGTGTTGTAGATTGATGGCTGCAGCGTAGCTGCAACAAGGCAAGAAGTTGGAGTGTATCTGCTCCACTGTTTAAGGAAATTGTACCAATAAAGTTAAAGTATGACTGTTTGGTCCACAATTCAATCGTTGAAATGGACCTCGTTAATGTGGATATATGGGTAGGAGTCATAATGTGGAGATGCTGGTGTTGGATTGGGGTAGGCACAGTAAGTAGTCTCACAACACCAGGTTAGAGTCCAACAGGTTTATTTGGTAGCATGAGCTTTCGGAGCTTCATCAGATGAATCAAATACCCAATACTATAGGAGCTAAAAATCACCTTGGCTCAATGGTAGCTCTTGCGCTTCTGAATCAGGACTCAAGCATTTGTGGAGTCAGTTAACTCAAGTTGACTGGATGGCTGCTTTGTGATGCAGAACGATGCCAACAGCATGTGTTCAATTCCCATACTGGTTGAGGTTATTCATGAAAGCTCCACCTTCTCAATCTTGCCCCTCATCTGACGTGTGATGGTCCTCTGGTTAAATCACCACCAGTTACAGCCTATGGTCATCTGGGATTAAAGCTACTTTACATCATCTAAACTGACATTTCAGTGGTATGCCACCTTGCCTTTTGGATAAGATACTAAACAAAGGCCCTATTCACCTCTGTGCAGGTGCTACCAGATCCCAAGGTACTATTTAAAGGGAAGAAGGGGAATTATTCTGGTGTCCAACCCAACTGAAAACACATTAACAGGTCAATTATTCACTGTTTGAGGTACCATGCTGTGTGCAAATTAACTGCTATGTCTGTCGACATAACAGTGACCACACATCTAAAGTAATTTGTTGACTCTGAAGTGCTGTGGGATGAGGAAAGTGTTATGAAAGGACCAGTCATACGGTACAAATAGGAGAGTTTCCTTGCTTTTAAGTGACACAAAGGCCAGCCACTTGGCTGACTAATTCTGTCAGGAAGAGGATCCCAAGTTTTGGATGCATGCCTACATCACTTTATCACATGTATCACTTTAAACGCAGCCTGATGAGGAATTGTGGTCTAGGCTAAGTGTAGCAGCAGATGCTGCATTTATCTAGTGAAAATTATTACAGTTCACACCATCTTAACTGATGAAGAGACATATTAAGGTAGAATGGAAGCAGCTTTTTAAACATAAACTGTTCAGTCACAGAATCACAGAATTTTACAGTACAGATTTGATTTGATTTATTATTATCACATGTATTGGCATACAGTGAAAAGTATTGTTTTTTGCGTGCTATACAGAAAAAGCATACCGTTCATAGAGAAGGAAACGAGAGAGTGCAAAATGTAGTGTTACAGTAATAGCTAGGGTGTAGCGAAAGATCAACTTAATGCAGGATAGGTCCATTCAAAAGGCTGACAGCAGCAGGAAAGAAGCTGATCTTGAGCTGGTTGGTACATGACCTCAAACTTTTACATCTTTTTCCCGACGGAAGAAGGTGGAAGAGCATCCATCCGAAGGGAGTAGCGTCCTTAATTATACTGGCTGCTTTTTCGAAGCAGCGGGAAGTGTAGACAGAGTCAATGGATGGGAGGCTGGTTTGCGTAATGGATTGGGCTACATTCACGACCTTCTGAAGCTCTTTATAGTCAGGAGCCATACAGGAGCTGTGATACAACCAGAAAAAATACTTTCTATGGTGCATCTGTGAAGGTTTGGTGAGAGTTGTAGTGGACATGCCAAATTTCCTTAGTCTTCTGAAAAAGTAGAGGCCTTGGTCAGCTTTCTTAACTATAGTATTGGCATAGGGGGACCAGGGCAGGTTGTTGATAATCTGGACACCTAAAAACTTGAAGCTCTTGATCCTTTCTACTTCATCTCTATTGATGTAAACAGTTCTCCTCTATGCTTCCTGAAGTTGATGACAATCTCCTTCATTTTTTGACATTGAGGGAGAGATTATTGTCGCCACACCAATTCACCAGATTCTCTATCTGTTCACTCTATTCACTTAGCCCACAACCTTGAGTGTCAAAAGAGAGTAAAATTATGTGGGGTGTAATGTGATTCCGACCTATCCTGTACCCTCCAGGTGGGTTAGGTTAAAATTGTGGCTTTGATCTTTTCCCTTTTACTGAATTGGACAGATTTTTTGCAGCAAACAATAAAATATTGAGGTGTTTTCTCTTGTCTGCTTTTTGTCATACACTTCCATTTAGGAGAGCAGGATGATATGACCTTTTGAAAAGATTCACTCTGTCCAAAATATATTTATGAAAATTATGCTTGTTGTAAGTTTATTGCAGATTAAAGATCCCAAAACACTTGATAAGGTAATGGATAGTGAATGGCTACAGAGTAGGAAGAAGAAAAAAGGAAAAAGAATGATTAAAGAGGAAATTAGACCTCTAAATTACTGAAGGCGGAAGTTCCAGAGGGAAGATGATCAACAGTGAAGCTGAGGGAATGGGAAAGGGAGAGGGAAGAGTAAGCTAGTATTGGAGGACCAGATGGTGCAAGCAGAAATGTAAAACTTGCTGTGATACTAAATAAAAGGAACTGAAGATAAGGAAAGCAATCTATGGACGTCCATAGTGCTTAGTAAAGACATGGACCATGGGGATGGGCAGAGGGAAAATTATAAACAACAGAAGCAGAGTAGCCAGAAAGAAAAAGTCATGAGGTATATGAAGTATGGATTAGGATGTTAATGGATAGGGAAGAACCTTGGAAGCACAATGTGTGATATTGCAAGAGTAACCTTGATGACAGATCAGGTGTGGAAAAGGAAGCTGAGTCTGATGTTGAATAATATGCCATGTTTCCATCCCTCTAGGCAAACCCTGAGGTGCTAGTCAGAGAGGAAGATAATGCCTAAAAATGCTGCAGAGTATAACTTTGGTTTTGCTGACCTGAATTTGCTCGATATTTTGGTTTGCCCAGATCCCAATATAACTGGAGACATTAACACCAATCATGGGGTTGAAGGAGGAGTGTTTGTCATTGATCTACATGTGAGTGCTGGTCTATTGCTTCTCAGTTATGTCCTAATTATCTACTTAAATCCAGTTTCATAGAATTCCGACAGAAGGAGGCTATTCAGCCCCTTGAGTCTGTAGTGGCCACAATCCTACCCAAGCCCTGTGAAGCTTTGATTCCAAGAAGCTGTCAAACTGCATGGTAATGGATGTCACCAGCCTCTACCATTACCTCATGACATCATTTGCACACTTGTGACATAAATCCGAAGGGTCCAGAAAGATGACAACCGATATTTCAAAATCAGCTGCAAATGATACCACCAACCATTGACCTGAAGTAACCCCACGCATTTTCCCTGCCAATCCCCTAACATAGGGTCAATTTAGCATGACCAGTCAACCTAACCCGCACATGTGTAGATTGTGGGAGGAAAGCAGACACCTGGAGGAAATCCATGCAATATGGGAAAAATAATTAACAGAGGACTGAAAGAACTCACACTTGGTTTTGAACTTCAGAGTCTTCCAATCTCAAATCCAAATTCCAAAGATGTTCCTCTTCAACCCTTCCAGTGAATAGAATGTTACCCTGATAACATTGGACTCTGCTCTGTCCACTCAGGATCTGATTTATTGCTTTTTGAAAGAGTGCAGCAGCAGATCTGATATCAAATGTCAACCTTCAGTATCAGAATAAGCCTTTATGTGTCACAATTGTCAGAAGTTCCTGAGACTTGTGGTCTATGTTCATCTTAGGTTGATTTTGTTAATATGTTGGCCTCTGCTAAACCCGCAAACAGTTCATTGATAGGGGTAATGGGTAGTGTACTGCACAAAGTACTGGATTTAGATTGATTTTGAATTCTCCACAAATCAATATGGATCCATCCTTCTTGATGACCGGCACTAATGGTGTGCCCCCTTCACTAATGCTGACAACTTCTAAGACTCCTGTCTTCTCAAGTGATTCCAAGTCAGTCCCCACTTTCAACCCGCTAACGCGGGTTACTGACCTTGCCTTTAGGTTAGTTTTCTTTTCTAATCTTCAATTTAACTGTGGTGTCTTTCACACTTCCCAGTTTCCCATCAACACAACTGTGCACCTTTTTTTAGAACTTACGTGAAACCTGATTCTCCATTAACTATCAGGTTGACTTCGGCCCAGTTGAGTCAGACTTTCTCTAATCATGTTCAACCTATCAATGCTGAAAAATTGCACTTTAATATATGCAGAGACAAATCTGCTGTTTGCTCATTAAGTTGCACAGTTACTTCATTATGGCCTTCAGTGAAACCAATTCACCTGTGTATATCTTCAATATTATTCTTGAAGCTTTAAAGGAATATATCTGAATTTTTCTTTATATGCAGTAGCATATAAAGCAAGACTGCTGCCCCAGTATTGACTTCCATCCTTTCTGGCTGTCCATTTAGCAGCGGAGTGGCCCATTATCTACTCATAGACCAGTAATGGCTAGCACATTCAGTGATAATTCATCCTCAGACTGTGAGTCATTTTGTTTTTCTTGACACTTTTGGCTTGTCCTGGTTTCTTATTATTTTTATTTGTAGCTTGCTTTTCTTTTAACGGGCATGTTTTATGTGTGCTTTTATTCCACAGTCTCTACATACTATGTCCTTACACTAGCTTGCTGCAACTGAATGCCCTGCTTTCTTTAAAACTTTTAGGTGTTGATTCAGCCAACATTTTGTGTATTTAAGGATACATACTCAGTTCTGGGCTTCTTTTGCAGCCAGCTCCATCAGAACAGAAATTTCAATGGCCTTTTTCAGAGTAAGGCTACTACGGTTAGCAAACGTTTCTGTATTGCTTCACTTCTCAGAACACATTTCGTATTGTGTCATCCAGCATGTTATCAAACTTACAATATTCTGCAAGTCTTTTTAACACAGCCATGAGTTGCATAATTGACTTCCCCCTCTTGATTATTTTGTGGAATCTTAAGCATTCTGCAATCACTTGCAAAGATCTATGATTTGACTTGATTTGTTATTGACACATTATTAACATAGAATGAAAAGTACTGTTTCTTGCGCGCTATACAGACAAAGCATACCATTTCTATGAGAGAGGAAATGAGAGAGTGCAGAATGTACTATTACACTCATAGCTTGGGTATAGCAAAAGATCAACTTAATGCAAGGTAAGTCCATTCAAAAGTCTGATGAAGAAACTGTTCTTGAGTTGTTTGGTACCTCAGACTTTTTATCTTTTTCCTGAAGGAAGAAGGTGGAAGCAAGAATGTTCGGGATCCTTAATTATGTTGGATGCACTTAGGAGCATGAAAGTGGTGGAAAGCATCATAGATAGGAGCTTTAGAGACATGGTCACACTCAAGGTGCAGGCAGATAGATAGGTGACTGCCAGAAGGAGTAGGCAGTCAGTGCAGGAATCTCCTGTGGTCATCCCCTTCTCTAACATACATATTGTTTTGGATACTGTTGGGAGAGATGGGCTATCGGGGATACTAGCAGCAGCAGCCAAAGCAGCAGTACCACAGCTGGCTCTGTTGTTAAGTAGGGAGGGACAAAGAGCACTAGAGCAATAGTTACAAGGAATTCCATAGTTAGTGGTGCAGATGAGTATTTCTGTGGACGTAAAAGAGACTGCAGGATGGTATTTTGCCTTCCTGGCACCAGGATCCAGGATGTCTTTGAAAGGGCAGAAAGCATTCTGAAGGGAGAGGGTGAACAGCCAGAGGTTGTGGTATATATTGGTATTAACACATAGGCAGGAAGAATGATGAGGTCCTGCAGCAGCAGTTTCAGGGAGTTAGGTAGAAAGTTAAAAAGCAGGATCTCTAGGGTTGCAATCTCAGGATTTCTCCCTGTGCCACATGCTAGTGAGGCGAGGAATAAGAAGAAAGTGCAGCTCAATGCATGACTAAACTGCTGTTATAGGAGGGAGAGTTTCAGATATCTGGGCCATCGGGATCTCTTCCAGGCAGATGGATATGTACAAGAACATAGAACATAGAACATTACAGCACAGAACAGGCCCTTCGGCCTTCGATGTTGCGCCGACCAATATAAAAAGCAATGCCCCTCCAAACTAAACCATTCCCTTCTCTTCCATATACTTATCAACTAACCTCTTAAACGCCACCAAATTTGGCGCATCTACAACTGCTGCAGGCAGGGCATTCCACTCCCGAACCACCCTTTGGGTAAAGAACCTACCTCTGATATCCGTCCTATAACTATCACCCCTTAATTTAAAGCTGTGTCCCCTCGTGCTAGCTTTCTCCATCCTAGGAAAAAGGCTATCACTGTCCACCCTATCTAAACCTCTAATCATCTTATATGCTTCAATAAGATCCCCTCTTAGCCGCCTCCTTTCTAACGAAAACAACCTCAAATCCTTCAACCTCTCTTCATAGGACCTGCCCTCCATACCAGGCAACATCCTGGTAAACCTCCTCTGTACCCTCTCCAATGCCTCCACATCTTTCTTATAATGTGGGGACCAGAACTGCACACAATACTCCAAGTGCGGCCGCACTAGAGTTTTGTACAGTTGCAACATGACGTTGCGGCTCCGAAATTCAATCCCCCTACCAATAAAAGCTAAGACTCCATATGCCTTCTTAACAACCTTCTCGACTTGACTGCCTACTTTCAGGGATCTATGCACATACACACCAAGATCCCTCTGTTCATCAAGACTACTAAGAATCCTACCATTAGCCCTATACTCTACACAATACTATAGCCCTATACTATACTCTCCAAGAAGGACAGGTTGTGGAAGGGCACAAATATTCTGGCCAGGAGATTTGCTAGTGTCACACAAAAGGATTTAAACTAGCAAAGGTGAATTAGCTGAAGGGAAACCAGAGAGTAGGGCCAGTAATACTCAGAGAATTAGCAAGCAGCGTGGGTTAGGTAATCAGAGAGGGTATGATGCACTGAAGTGCATTTGTTTCAATGCAAGGGGTGTAACAGGTAAGGCAGATGAACTTAGAGCTTGGATTAATACTAGGAACTAAGATATTGTTGCCATTACAGAGATTGGTTAAGGGAAGGACAGGATTGGCTGTTCAACATTCCACGTTACAGATGTTTTAGGTGGGATGGGGGGGATGTAAAAGGGGTGGGGGAGTCATACTACTGGTAAAGGAAAATATCACAGCTGTACTCCAGGAGGACACCTCAGAGGGCTAATACAGCACGGCAATATGGATAGAAGTCAGGAATAAGAAGGTGTAGTCACAATGTTGGGGGTTTACTATAGGCCACCCGAATGCCAGCAGGAGACTGAGGAACAGATATGTAGGCAAATTTCAGCAAAGTGTAAAAGTAATAGGATTGTTGTGGCAGGAGATTTTAATTTTCCCTATATTGACTGGGAATCACTTAGTGCTATGGACGTGGATGGGGCAGAGTTTGTAAAGAGCATCCAGGAAGGCTTCTTGAAACAGTATGTAGATAGTCCAATTAAGGAAGGGATGTACTGAACCTGATTTTGGGGAATGAGCCCGGCCAGGTGGTCGATGTTTCAGTAGGGGAACAGTTCAGGAACAGTGACTACAATTCAGTAAGCTTTAAGGTACTGATGGATAAAGACAAGTGTAGTCCTCAAGTTAAGGTACTAAACTGGGGGAAAGCTAATTACAACAGTATTAGGCAGGAACTGAAGAATGTAGATTGGATGGGAGGCTGGTTTGCATGTTTTAGTGCCTGGCTTCTTCAGTTGCACTAAAATCTGAAGAGATTAAACGTTTCCCCCCTCCTCCATCAAGCTCAGGAACTTGAACACCTTAACATCCTCTTATTATTGTACTTACCTGCACAAAATAGTAAAGACACACCATCGCTCCACATTTTCATCAGAGGGTCCCATGACGCTGAAAACTCCCGCCATTTTCTTACTGGCTCTCTGTACACACACCTTGTAGTGCATTTCCAGCAGCTACCATGATTTGTTATTTTCTTTTAAACAATGCAACAATCACTTCAGCCCCTTTTTAAACACACCCAGCTCTCTAATTGCTCTGTCTTGTTTGCCTTTTTAAAAAGAAAAAAAGAAAAAAAAAGGTAGCTGCTAGAAACATGTTGCAACATGTACATACAGAGAACCTTGCCTGTTATGCCTGGAGCACTTGTGAAGAACTTCTCTTCTAAATCTTTTCCTCCTGATCTTTTTGATCAATTTCTTCCTCTCTAGTGGCTGGCAAGTGCCATTCAGAGTCCCATCCCAGGCTGAAAATCCAACCCTGGTCAGGTTTATGGAGACGGGAATTATCCCAGTCCAGGTAGCAATAATTGAAGTCAATATCATGAATGTGGGATTTGTGTAACTGTGTTTCCAACAGCTGCACTGCACTTTGAATTACTGCCAATTGCAGAGCAAGAGAACAGGTGAAGAGGAAGCGTAAATAACATGAACAAAGTATGAAGGGTTGAAATTGATCTCTATTGTGGAAGGAATGGCACATTTGCAAAAGGACTGATTGTCGGAAAGAGATATTTGCACCCATCCATTTTCCTCTGTGTCATAAAAACTTCATCACAGCATATTTAATAGAAAGGTGGTAATTAAATCAATCCAATTAATAATTTAGCACTTTAAAAGTAGTGAGTAAATGCATGTGCCAAAGTCTTTAGGTCGAGGTTCAAGTACTTGAAATGAGAGCAATTCATCTTGGAGGGATAGAATGGAAATTAAAAACTGGCATTAATAGTGCTACTCACAGCATGTCATTAAAGTGTAGCATGGGAGTTTGACCAAACCCTCCTTCTACCTAAAGAGATTCAGTGATGGTCATGTAAAATCAAGAATTTCAAGTTATTGGTCAAAATAAAGTTAAAGTTTATTTATTAGTCACAAGTAGCTTTACAAGTAGGCAATGAAGTACTGTGAAATTCCCCTAGAGTCCACACTCTAGTGCCTCTTCTGCTCAATGCGCCTAACCAGCACATCTTTCAGACTATAGGAGGAAACCAGAGCACCCACAGGAAACCCATGCAGATACAGGAAGAATGTGCAGACTCCACACAGACAGTTTTCCAAGCTGAATCAAACCAGGATTCCTGTTGCTGTGAGGCAGCAGTGCTAACCATGTGCCACCATGCTGCCCTGAATTCATAAAATGTTCCAACATGAATTGTTCCACCTCCCCATCTGAGATATTCCTATATACTAAGCAACATTTAGCACATGCTCAGTAAGAAGACATACATATTAGCGATAAATCTGAAAGAAAAATTTAATTAGCAATCTCATCAGAGTTCAGTCCTTTATCATTCTTTGGTTGCCACTTTTCTGCAAGTCCAAAGACAAGGAGGGCACTGAATAAAAGGGAGAGAGCCACGTGTCTATGACTTGAGATCTGATGTTTATTTTACAGATGGTAAGCTTTTTTAATAACATTTGCAATGTGGAATGAAATTAGAGCTTGTGTCATTTTTATTTCAGCACACTACTCTAAGAAACTGGCAGCCCCAGCAGGAGTGGAGGTGAATGTTTCATGTGAATGTGATTCTCTGGAGGATTCTATGCTCATAGCACAGGAGCCATTTCAACATGCTGCATCTCTGAAAATCATGTAGGATTTTGATCTTTGTAGTGTTTTGCAAGTAAAATGCTTTCATTTTTGCAGCTGCAGTGCTGAGTGTCGATATTTATGTCAGGTTTAATTACGTTTTTCACTATGACATGCAGTTTAGAAAGGTGAGATTTCTCCGGATTCAATCCAGTAAGCTGCTTGATCAAAAGGTTTAGGGAAGCATTAACAAAATAATAAAATAAAAAATCAATTTGCTAATCTAACTTGCAACGTGGTCAACATTATCGTCTTCGTTGTGCAATATTTCATTAGAGAGATGTTCTTACATTTATGTGGTGACAATCTGCAAATGGAGGATAGTTATTGATCCAGTGATCATTGATAGTCATTGATCCAATTATAAATATAAACTTTAGACTGAAAGCAGAAGCAAATTTAATCATTACAGCACTCTTATTATGTGTTTTAATTGTTCTTAAAATGAAGATACTTTCTACATTTACTATTCTTTATTTTTAACATTAAAGGCACTTTATAAATGTGAATTGTAGTTTCAAAGTTTATACTTCCGAATCAATAATCTAGCAGTAGTGCACATTCTTTTATCATTTAAAGTTGTATCTTTTTGATACTCTGTCCTCGTGGAAATGTGAGCTGAAAGGCTAACAGTTAATTTAATGGCCCAGATTTGGATGGCACAACGGCACAGTGGTTAGAGCTGTTGCCTCACTCTGCCAGGGACCCGAGTTCAAGCCCTGGCTTGGGTCACTGTCTGTGTGGCGTTTGCATGTTCTGTCCATGTCTGTGTGGAGCTCGAATGTTGTCTTAGTGGGTTTCCTTCCAGTGGTCCAGTTTCTTCCTGCAGTCCAAAGATATGGATTGGCCATGCTAAATTCCCCCTCAGTGCACTTGAACAGGTGCTGGAGTGTGGCGACTAGAGGGTTTCATAGTAACTACACCCATTGCAGTGTAAACCTACTTGTGGCTAATAAATAGACTTTAACTTTGTGGTTAAGAGCAAAGAGACAAAGAAAGTTTCTCACAAATATGCACTGACTTCAATGACATGGATTTCTCCTTTTCCCAAGCTGTGCAGCAACAGTGAAATCTACAAGCAGAATTAGCAGCCAATCACATTAGGGTATTCTCAAAGGCAGCAAACTAAGAAGAAAAATGCACTGATTATCTTTCATTTTTAATTATTTTTAATGAAAATCAAAATAAACGAGTGGAACATACTTGTCAGTCGAGGGAGAAGCTGAACAATCACAAACAAACTTCGAGTTTAAAAAGTTAATTTAAAAATATGAGGAAATGTTTCTTGTAAATGAAGAAAGACAATCCACAACCATAAATTAAATTTCCAGAGTCAGAGAGCTTTTTCAGCAGAAATTGTGAGCTGCTTAAGCCATTAAAATCCCAGTAACACTTCATTCAACAAGGTGTAACTTGTTCAAATGTTTTTACAGCAAGGTTGAGAGTAAAATGGCAAGCTTTCATCAGATTAGCGATCTCTACTCGGTCACAGTCTTAAGGGACTTCAACAATACAGTCTAGGGAAAGAGTTAAATCATGGATAGCAATTTCTGGACTTCCCTTTTTAACTGTGCTATTGTTGGACTCCAGACTTCTTTGTTGTCAGTTTTAAAGTATAATGCTGTTATTACTACTGCAAAAAAATTTAGCCCAATATATTTCCACACTACTTTACCTGTGTCTTTTTGAAATGGCAACTGTTACCTCACAGACCTGAGACTGTGGTGAGAAACTAGACCATAATACGGACTAGGAACTTACAGATTAAAGGCAATGTTAACTTGATTTAGAACCTAAACAGCAATATGAAGCATGCCAATTGACAAATATTAGAAGTTTGAATAAAAAAAATACAAAGAGAATATCTATAATAGGTTAGTTACCCTTAGTAACCAGAAACCTATAATTGATCTGCACATTCAGCCTTCATTTTACCTATTGCCTACAGCAGAGAATTTAATATATAAACAGGGTTCAAAAATTAATGCCACTTTCTTCTGCAACTTTTTTGAAAATCTGTGCCAGACCAATATTTTCTAAATATTTCAATAACTTCTTTCAAAAATCAAATAAATCCTCAACTAATCTTTCAACATTAGGACTTGGTTGTTAGCTGCCCCCTTCTAAAACAAATTAAACAAAATTCAATGCACAAAATTAAAGGCATATCTCATATACAATAGAGAATATATAAACATTTTCGATGATAGACAAACAAGTTTCATACACAAATGAAATTGGTTTGTCAGTTAACTAATCAAATATTTTTACTCATTTATATTACAGGAAATCCTTGCTAATTGAATCATCGAGGCCATCTGCTATTTAGATCACAAGCACTGTTTGAATACTACAGACAAAGGGATAAACAATCCGAACTCTATCAACCATAGCAAAAAACTCATATACAAGCGATCTTTCCTGATTCTAAATGTAGGAATAGATTAGGTCATCTGCATAATTAATATGAGCAGTTGAGGAAGATAGATTATCTTTAGGTATAACTTTTCCTGCAACCTTTACAGTATCTTAATTTCCAAGATCACCCCAAGATATTTGGTTCCAAGCAGGAGCTTGTAATACTACCAAATGAAAGAAAAAATTTAACTGACAGCTGAGACCACACTCACTATCTCTCTAAGCATGATGCATGCAAGTGATTTTTTTTCATGTGAGACCTGGGTGTCACAGGCTGGCCAGAATTTATTGCCCATCCAACGCTACCCAAGTCAATCATATTGCTATGGATCTGGGGTCACGTGTAGGCCAGACCAGGTAAGATCTGGAGTCACATGTAGACCAGAGAGGGTAAAGATGGCAGATCCTTCCCTAAAAGATATGAGTAAACAAAATGGGCTTTCCCGACAATCATTTCATGGTCATGAGTAGATTCTTAATTCCAGGTTTTTTTTTGATTGAATTCAAATCTACAATGGTGGGATCCAGGGCCCCAGAACATTGGATGAGTTTTTTGGATTAATAATTTAGCGATAACACCACTAGGCCATTGCCTCTCTGAAAATAATTGTAACGAGGGATATGGGGATAGTGCATAAAGATGAGGTTAAGAGATCTAATGATGGAACAGGCTTGAAGGGATATATGGCCTACTCCTGCTTCTATTTTCTATATATTTTATAGCTCATTAAAATGGTCTTGCACTAGCCTAGAAGGTTTGAACCTGGCATACAAATGAAAGGAAGCTCAGAGTCTTCTGTGGTTTAACTCAAAATGCAACAATGTTGGTTCTGCAGGTTAATGATGCAGAATTTCTTGTATTCTTGGGAAAAGAAATGGTGCTGCTTTCATTGAACATTTTGTAGTGTCACAGGCAACAGATTATCCAATGGTTATATACAATACCATTGAACTAGATAAAGCCTAGGAAAACTACTGATTTTCTCTGCAATCTGAAAATGCCCATATCTAGGCAGGTGCAAGATCTAAGGAACTCTGCGATAGCATCGGATCGTTAAAAAATGCTGAGATTTCTTGGGGTATCAAGGTGCACCAAATATTGCCAGTATTAATCCCAGCACAACTGGATGTAATTATTAATATGTGTGACTGCAGACCATTCTGTTCACGTGTTCAGAGAAATGCCTTGATATTCTTAGTACTGAAGGTAAGACAATTTGTTAAGCCCATATCAAGTTTTTTTTGTTTGTCAGCAGTGCTTCAGTCATTGTTGGCCATTTAGCAGCCACTCTGTGCCTGCTAGCATCTTGAGGGAAACAAACAAAAGTTTTGTGGACATTCATCACACAATAGCAATGGTCCCAACTATACTTGCCTCAAGTAATGTGTAGGCATTGCAATAAAAAAATTGCTCATTTATCATAACTTGATATCTCCACAGTTAAGAGTGCAAAATCCATTCACAAGATCAGCAAAGAGGCAATACCATGGCTTCAGAATCTCACAGAAATGGCAAAGGACAGTTTACCCATTGTGTTAATTGTATATATTTGGATGCAGATGGTGGGCAATAACTTAGGATTCACTTGATATCCCATGAATAAGTAGATTTTATTAATTTAACCCTGAAATAATATAAATAGGCACATATAAAAACTGTGGTTGTTAGTTTAGAAAGGGTATGTGTATAATTTGTAAATAAATTTGGATGTAGTGATTAGCCTTAAGTATACTCTTCACCAACTGTGCCCCCCAGATTCTGTATAAGATGGCATGGTGGTTAGCACAGTGCCAGGGACCCGGGGTCAATTCCAGCCTTGGAAAATTGTCTTTTGGAATTTGCATATTCTCCCCATGTCTGCGTGGGTTTCCTCTGGGTGCTGCAGACAGATAGAGACCTCTCAAGCCCCTGCTACTGCAGGCAGCCTCAAGTAGCAGCCCCTCCCAACTCTGCAATTTCAGGGGCCTACAGCCTGAGATGCAGTCCCTGTCAACCTCCCTCCCCCACCAATTGTGGCCCCATCCTTCCCCAACCCACAAAACCCTACCTTTAAAATCATAGAATCCCTACAGTGAAGAAAGAGTCTGCACTTACTCTCTGAAAGAACATTCTACTTAGGTTCAATCCATCCTATTCCTGTAACACCACACATTTACTATGGCTAATCCAGCTAACCTATGCATCTTTGCACACTGAGGAGCAATTTAGCATGGCCATCCCACCTAACCTGCACATCTTTGAACTGTGGGAGGAAACCAGAGAACCCAAAGGAAACCGATGCAGACACAGGGAAAATACGCAAACCCCACACAGACAGTCACCTAAGGCCGGAATTGAATTCGGGTCCCTGGCATTGTAAGGCACAGTGCTAACTACTGTGCCACCATGCTGCAACTTTTGGTTTAATGGTAGTGTTCCCATGTTTTAATTAGAAAGAGAAGGGCTTCAGCAAGTGGAGGCTATAATGTTGTCTTGAACTGCTAGCTTGATATGCAGTGGGATACTTGAGATACTAAATGATCACTGTTTTTTTCTCTTTTGAGACAGGGTTGGGTTTGCACCCAACATCAGAAAATCCTGACAAACCAAGACCTATTCCTATACCACCCCATATGATAATGGGTAGGCAGAATTCTTCAGCGTTGGTAATGGCCCATATAACAGAAGGTACTCCAAAGATATAGAATCCCTATAGTGCAGAGAGAGGCCATCGGGCCTGTTGGGCCTGCACTGACAACAATCCCAGGCCTTATTCCAGTAAACTCTCATGTTTACCCTGCTAATCTCCCTGACACAAAGGGGTAATTCAGCGAGGCCAACCAACCTAACCCACACATCTTTGGACTGATATAAAGGAAAACGATTCAGCAACCCTTTCAGATAAGTGGATCAAGAATCTCCAGTGTGAGATTTAAATTTGGACATTCCGTGCAGAACACAATGGAGATACTTGCTCTTTGAATCATAAACATTTTGCCATTTTCAATGTAATGTGGCATAGAATTGTAGGATTCTAGCTCAGACTAATAGTTTCTACCTGATAGAATTCCAAGATTCAGCAGGGCAGTCACTAGCTTCCCACGGTGACCATAGATTTTTCAATATTGAACTCAGTAAAAAGCCTCACAACATCAGGTTAAAGTCCACCAATTTATTTGTTATCATCAGGTTTTGGAGTGGCCACTCACCTGATGAAGGAGCAGCGCTCCGACAGCTCATGATACCAAATAAACCTGTTGGAAGACTTCTAGCTGTGCTCATTCCAGTCCAACGCTGGCATCTCCATATCTTTGATATTGAATGCAGCACATTTATTTGCCAAATTGAAAGGCATTGCTGCAAAATAACTTAAATAAATTGCATGAATGTAGGATATCAGCTTGCCACTCTGAAGATGGAACATAAATAATAAAATAAGTGATGATTTTGTTCTATGGATGTCAGTGCAGTTTAGAACAATAATCAATATACTATAACAATTGTCGTTAAAAATGCTAAACCCATTAATATTTTCAAGTTGCAGACTTGTCTATACTGTGCTGGGATTGGAGGTTAATTTTAAACTGCTCTCTTCATTCTATGGCATAACAGAGATGATCCTTCACCAAGGTATCTTGCTTCAACAGGATTGTTTCCTTCCAATACAACACTAGTCTGTTAAGTGTTAACCAACTTAATTCAGCCTACTTTCTTTTTCCTAAAATATTCCCCCAAAAAATTATATAAATTATTTTTAATGTGCAAATGCTAATGATTTTTGAAATAATTATTTCCTCAATGAATCTGCATTGAATTTGGTATGTTAACATGTCCATTTAATAATTGTGCAGATATCATCTTGCAATCTAGGTAGCCCACTTAACTGTTAAGATCGCAGACTACGATATTCTAGTTCCAATTTAATAGCTTGAGCGATAACATATGAATTTGCAGCAAGTTTACATCAATAGCCATACCTATTCAATGGTTTGATTTACTTTGATAAAGGGTTGCATGCTTAAGTAATACTTATTTTTGTGTCAACTCGCTGACTTGGGAAATAACAGATTTCTTGTGGATTTAATATGCAGCCTGTCTCATTATTGTGTTGATCACTTTCAAAAGCCAAGTTTCTATGCTGAAATTATAGTTGCCACATCTTCCAAGCCATTTTTTGTATGTTTCTTCAATAAGTTGACATTTAAAAAAAATTCAAACCTACTTTTCCTCCCTTTTCAAAACTTAAGACTATGATGGGTCATTATCTCATCTCCCAACAGAAGGAAAATGATACTGATCCGGAGGATCCCTTCAGTGGCTTTTCCCCCTTTGAAATCTTAAAGCCTATCTCCACCCTCTGAGCAAATCACTTGGCATAATCAGATCTACACATTCCTCTCTGCAATTAGGATGTACATTACGCTAAATGCCACCTTTCAAACTTCTCACATTAAGCAGATGCTTCATTCAAATGTTTTGTTGCCAAGTTATCTTTGTGGTGTAAGTTCAGTTCTTAACCTCAGTGCTACCCCCTGTGCTTGGGAAGAAGATATTAATTTAGAAAGTAGAATTTACAGCATTACTCCAAGTTAGATCTTAGAACTGGTTCAAACTGTTGCAGTTTTCATTTTATCATTTTTATAAATGCAGTGCTGTGGGCAGATATTATATTAGATTACACCAACTGCCTGACTTCAATTTATAATCTAAATTTACATCAAGACA
Source organism: Sphyrna mokarran (assembly GCA_024679065.1). Taxonomy (NCBI): domain Eukaryota; kingdom Metazoa; phylum Chordata; class Chondrichthyes; order Carcharhiniformes; family Carcharhinidae; genus Sphyrna; species Sphyrna mokarran. The sequence goes on from JAGIQG010000022.1 coordinate 12,461,731, forward strand.
TCTTTGAGTGTTTCCAGGTGCACGTATATTTCAAATGCCATATTTTAATTGAAGTCTTCGAAAGTTAGAAATAGGATGATGGTACACATTTATAATCTAAAAATTTAGCACAATAACTTCAGATCACTGAGTGCCTTTTCAATAATCTACAAAGCTAATATTCATTGTTTACATCAACTAACCTCCTGCTCTAGTTATGCACCTCAAAATTCTATTAGCATGGTGGCACAGTGGCTAGCACAGCGCCATGGATCTGGGTTCAATTCCCGGCGTCGGACACTGTCTGTGCAGAATCGTCATGTTCTCCCCATGTCTACGTGGGTTTTGTCAATGTGCTGCAGTCCAGAAGATGTGTTAGTTAGGTGCCAGGCTAAATTCTCCCTCAGTATACCTGAACTGGTGATTCAGAGATTTTTATAGTAACTTCATTGAAATGTTAATGCAAGCCTATTTATAACACTAATAAATAAACTTAACTTAGTGTAGGTATCTTCATGATCAAATAATTGTCCTATATAAATTAATGCAGTGACTGAAAGTTAAAAAAAAACCTGATATCCAACCACAATTCACTTTGTACCTTCAAAGAAAGGAAATCAAATTTAAATTAAGTAGGAACTTCTTAACAAACATAATTTGGGGAATCGATTATCACTATTATTAGGGCTTCCTCATAAAAGGAAGGACAATTTACATCCTTTACACAAATTCCTATAGAGTTTTGCAATCAACAAATTACATTTCATGTGCAAGAAGAGTTCTGTAAGTAAAATTGGTCCAGCATCCCACTTGTCACACGCAATGGACGGAGGGAAAACCATATTTCACTTACCTTTTATCTTGCTTATTAAAAGAAGGCTGCCTTCACAAAGCAGCATTTCACACACCAGTTTTTGTGGAGAGAATGGATCTACAAAGCTGTGCATCATTTTTATCATGACTATGTTAAACTCAAGTGACAATCCTTTTGAGACAATTAGGTATAACTTTGTAAGGAAAAGGTATTGCCAAATATTTTTTGGTTGGATATGTTGCATTTGATGAGCTTACAATTAGTAACTCTACCTCATTGATCATCTTTCTTATTTATTATGAATGTAAGGCATTACTTACTCAAGAATTATATTTCCGTATATCCTCAACCAGATCATGAGGTAATCCATTTTCTGTTTCTATAAAATCCTATACGATGAAAAATAATTAATTGTAGAGATATTACAAGAACGTGCTATTGTAGTAACAAACCCTTGCATTTACTGTCTCTCATTTTTAAAACTTATTTTTGACTGTGTAGTTATTGAAAGTTTTTCTACCACTGAGTGTCATGCATGATTTGGATTACAGCTTTATTCCTGTCTTCAACATTACATAGTAATTCTTCAGTGACGAGGCTATAAAGTGGGAATTTCTGGATTTTAACCCTATTTAAAACTATAATTATGAATTTCAAACTTCCGTGGTAGCCATTTATCATACAACCAAGATTGTGACTCAGTTCCTTTTGGGACACTAAATGAGGTATAATCCTTTTAATCTGACACTTCTTGGTAAATCGCAAATGTGGCAATTAATATAACTCAGCAAGTTACCAAACACAAAAATGCATTTTGAACCTAATTCATAAAAGAAAAAACATCCTGTGATGCTGACAGGACTTTCATTTTACACAAAAACAATCTGAGCACTGTAACTGTGCATTTCTGCCCATCTGTATCCTGACCCACTTTCCCCAGGCCTTATATAGTACAGTAACAGGTGCAATCGGCAGCTGACCTGGAAATGGAGAAAAGACAGTACTTTCTACCTCAGATAACTAATTTATCTTTTTTTTGATACATATATAGAAAATCGTTCACAAATAACACAGAAGTTTGGCTTTTGATTAATTTGGAAAGTATAATTTATAGCATTATGCCACTTTTGATCTTGGAACTAGGGTGGCATGGTGGCACAGTGATTAGCATTACTGCCTCATAAGCCAGGGACCTAGGTTTGATTCCCAGCTTGGGTCACTGTCAGTGTGGAGTTTGCACATTCTTTCCGTATCTGTGTGGGTTTCCTCCGGATGCCATGGTTTTGTCCCACAATCTGAAAGACATGCTGGTTAGGTGCATTGGCCATATTAAATTGTACAGAAACAAGTGCGTGGAGTGTGGTGACTAGGGGATTTTCATAGTAACTTAATTGCAGTTTTAATGTAAGCTTAGTTGTGACAAATAAATTAATTTTAGAATTTAGCAAGGTGACTCCACATAACTAGCATATCTTCTCCAAATTAATTTCGAAAAAAAAGTTAATTTATTAGTCAAAGGCTTATATTAACACTGCTATGAACATGCTGTGAAAATCCCCTAGCCGCCATGCCCTGATGTCTGTTCGGGTACACTGTGAGAGAATTTGGCAGAGACAAAGTACCTAATCTGCACGTCTTTTGGTTGTGCATTACTCCATGTTAGACCTTGGAAGTTTTTTCAGTTTTAGAAACATAAAAATTAGAAGCAAGCATAGGCCATTTGGCCCTTCAAACCTGCTCCACCATTCAATATTTTGATTGCTCTGTCCACCCGAATCTGTTGTTCCCTTTGGCCTCAAAAGCTATATGTAATTTCTTCATGACATCAGACAATGTTTTGGCCTTGACTACTTTCTGCATTGCAAATTCCACACATTCACCACCCTCTGGGTGAAGAAATTTCACTTCACCTCAGTTCTAATAGAGATAGCACAGCGGGTAATAACTGCTGCCTCACAGTGCCAGGGCCCAGATTTTGATTCCAGCTTGGGTCAGTGCAGAGTCCGCATATTTTCTGTGTGGGTTTCCTCTATCGATGGTAGTCATAATGTGGAGATGCTGGCATTGGACTGGGATAAACACAGTAAGAAGTCTCACAACATCAGATTAAAGTCCAACAGGTTTATTGGGTAGTGGTCCAAAAGCTAGTGATACTTGCTACAAATAAACTTGTTGGACTTTAACCTGGTGTTGTGAGACTTCTTACTATGATTGGACATGGCAGTGAGACAAGCAGAAGATAATCTACCTGCACAGGTGATCATTCCATCCACAACTGTGCTCTCAGGAGTTAACTCTTATCAAAAAGGTTTTTTTTTAATCCCACAAAGGAATGGGATGAGGGGAGAGAGAGAGAGAGAGAGAGAGGAACAACATTCTCTTCAAGAGTTTAAAGCCCCAGGATAAAGATGCACTCTCAGTGAGTGCCTCCATTTACCAGCTGAGAGGCGGAGGGGGTGGGGCCCCATCAATGCAGGAATTGACCTCTTTCTGGCATCGCTGGGCTTTGTGGGAGCGGATCGGGATCACGTGACCCCTTTTGTGCCTGCTCAATCCAACTTGCTGTGTCACGCCCCGCCCTTGCAGCACGCTCGGCACCTGGACGTCCGCAGGTCGGCGGGGGACGGGAGGCGTGCATTCCGATTGGACAGCGGCCACGTCGATCAGGCCGTGGGGGTGGGACATCGTGTGAGCTTGCGGACTGAGTCTGTGACTGATGGGGGCGGGACACTGTGGGTCGACTATCAGGTTCGGATGCGCTGCGGCCGGGCTGCTGCTGCTGAGCGAGAGGGGCGGGAGCTTGGAGAAGTGGAGGGGGTGGGCTGGGGGAAGGGGGTGGGGGAAGAGAGAGAGGGGGGGAACTCTCGGGCTTTGGAGGGCTCCCGTGTTTTAGTTTGTGTCCCTCTCGGTGGCTTTGGGTTGGTTGGGAGGGAGGGGGGTGGGGGGGTTAGGGAAATTTTTTTTATTTTTATATATTATATAAAATTAAAGATTTATTATTCGATGACGGAGGAAAACTGACGGGAGTTTTTTTTCCAGAGAGAGAGAAAGAGGGGAAGGAAAAAAAATGTACGAAGTGGAAGCCAAAGTCTTTTGAAGAATTTCTCTCTCCTTCTCCCGAGGAGTTAAAATTTGTCGAGTTTCCTGAGGAGAAGCGGGTGTGGAATTTGCTGGAAGATGGTTTAAGGCAGGGACGGAGCGGGGAGAGTGCGGCCGAGGCGGAGCTCGAGCGGTGGAGCGCGGGCTGGGCGCGCGGCGCGGCCGTTGGTCATGGCGCTGTGCGGGGCGGCGGCGGCGGCGGGCCAGCCGCGCCAGAGCGTCGCCAAGCTGATGGCTTATAACGGGGCCGCCCATCACCATCACCACCACCATCACCACCACCACCACAACAACAGCAACCACCATCACCACAGCAGCAGCAGCAACCATCACCAGCCGCCTCCTCCTCCTCCTCACCATCATCACCATCTACACCCCGCCGCTGCTGCTGCTGGCGGCGCCGCTGCTGCTGCTGCTGGAGGTGGTGGAGGAGCTGGAGGAGGCGGCGGCATCGGCACGGCGGTCCACCCGGTCCAGCATCACCATCACCCGGCCGCTGTCGCCAGCTCGGCCGCCGTCTCGTCGTCCTCCTCGTCCTCGTCGTCCTCGTCGTCCGCCGCTGCTGTCGCCGCTGCCGCCGCCTCATCCTCGGCCGCCGCCGCAGCGGCGGCAGCAGCAGCCGCGGCGGCGGCGGCGGCGATGCTGAACCCGGGCCAGGCGCCGTATTTCCCGTCCCCGGCGCCGGCCGCCGCCGCCGCCTCGGTGCAGATTCACGCCGCCGCGGCCGCCGCCAAGGCGCATCAGCTGGACATCGAGCCGGACAGACCCATCGGATACGGAGCCTTCGGAGTAGTCTGGTAGGTGTCCCTCCACCCACGCACCCTGTATTTGTTGGTAAGAGTTTTATCTAACAGGTTGACAAACAATACTGGTTTGGTGCTAAATTCTCCCTCAGTGCTTGCAAACGAGAGGGTGCCGACTAGGAGATTTTCACTGCAAATCCATTGCAGTGTCAATGTGAAACCTATCTCGACACGAATAAACTTTAAACTTCAAATATTAATTCCGTACTGTTGAAATCACAGGGTTTATTTTTGCGAAACATTTTTTATCTCCAATAAACTTTGTGGCACAGCTCAGCCATCTCCACATTTGACACTTAATGGGAGTTTTAAAATGTTTTGCTTGCCCAAATGTATCTGATTCCCCAACGTTTCTTGTTCTCCAATGTGTCTAGTTGGGTTTAGGTGAGCCCGGCATCTTAACACAGGAAGCGCATTGTCACGCCAGGAGGCTAAATAATTTATAAAGTGGTGGGTGGCGGAAATTGGCCATCAGTAAGTAGTCGTCTGTTGCATTTTTGCACGACCCTGGAAGTTGCTGCTTTTGTTCCCCACAAGCTGCCTCTCCATTCCAGTGAAAGAGCTTGGTGAAATTTCTTCCTGCTTTTTAAGATCCACTATAACGAGGTCTTTTTGACGCTTAAGTTTATAGGAAACAGACCGTTTAAAAAAAAATTGGCTTTCTCTTCTAAATTTAAAAATGCGAAACGTTTTGATGCATCTTGCTGTACATCTCCGAGAAAAAGCAGTATACACCTGTTTAAAATCTCGTTTCCCCTTGCAGGCAAAAACCCGAGATTAAACGTGACCGTCAAAATAAAATAGTGCTGCGAATCGGCAATAAAAAAACACTGGATAAACCTAGCAGGTCTGAGTGAGAGAAGGCAGAGTTAACGTTTCGAGTCCTTATCACCATGGACTCGAAACCTTGTCTTTACTTTCTCTCCGCAGATAATTGCCAGATCTACTTTCACCTCCTGTTTTGAAGAACCTGAATATGAATAACTATGGGTTACTTGAAGTTGACTTTGAAATTTTTATGGTCTTACAATTAAAATATTGCGTAATTTCAAGCAAGCAAACGTGGAAGCAGCGCTTGATGGTTTCGAAGGGTTGTAATTTTTTTAGTGGTCACAGGTTATTGAAGAATATTGTGTAATATTGTACACTGCAATTGGTAACGGTATCTTTAGGGTTGAAGGACTATTTCTGCATGCATGACTGTTGCAATTGAGTTTACTTTACAAGTGAAGGTGAAATGACTTGTGGCCTGCCTTTTCTGTTTCCTTTCGCCAACAACAATCAAATATTCACGCTGTTTAGTTTTCTGTATATATTGTCACTTGAGCTTTCAGGATTTCAAAGTTAGTGTTTACATAATATAGAATGGAAAATTATTTTTATACTGTTTCATAATGGTGGCAGTGTCTGCTACAGATAGCAAGTTCATGAGGAATGGTACTAACTGAGCCTCGTGCAGCTTGGGATAATAACTGTAGAGGTGTTAAAATACGGTAATTTGATTTGAGTGGTTCTGATGGCACAAATTGTCAGCTAGTATATTATGAACATCAATAGATTCCTGTACCTGGAGTAATGCTGTCCCTTTTTATGCTTAGTACATCATCTTTTCTTTTATTGAACACAACTAAATGATCTGGATGAAAGGATAATAGTTATTATAAAATTCTTTTGGTGTTTAAGAATTTTGCATTATGTTTGTATTTAAAGTAAAAAGCTGCGTTGACTTTGCTAGATAGCTGCATAAATTTCTTGAGTTGATATTCTAACTCAAATTGGTTATATGTTAAATCCCAGACCAATTTGTAATTTATTGCTAGGTTGGGAAATTGAAGTAAGATTGTGTGGATGGATTGCATTTAATTTAAAAGGAAAAAAGTTCCTTATGGGATGAAAAATGAATTTCTGGATTAGTAGAACCTAAATGATCTATTAGCAATGTATAGAAAGCTGACATCAAGCTCATAGTGCAAAATGGCCTATTCCTGTTCCTGTGTTCCTAAGATATAAATAAATTGAATCAAAAGCATTTTGCATTTAAACAAAACTGGAAAACTATAGCAGAGTAGAAATGCAGTGGAAACAGAACAGAGGAAATGATTTGGAAAAATAAGAGGGGACAAGGAAGTTTTTAAGAAGACATCTAGTGAATCTAGGTACAATGAATTGCAAATTTTTAATGGAAGATCAACTGCTGTAATGGGGATGTGATCTTGTTGCAAAATGGTGTGAAATTTCACCCTATACAAATATTAATTTGAAAGTTGAATGTAAAATCCTATTTTAAATTCTGGGCTACTAGTTAAAGCACATTATTTTCAAGATGTTTGTGTTTTTGGCTTACTAATGTCCATCATTTTGGCATAAAGTTCTTCCACATTAATGCCTTAGGCTCACTGATTAAGAGCCTATGTAAAGTAAAATTAGTCTTTCTTGCATCCAGTGCCAACAGTTTTGTATTGCTTTATCCATAAACATATATTTTTATTTTTGGGCAGACCTGATAGCTTGTATGGTTGTATCACTTGTGATATTAAATACATGGGCAGAAAATTTTAATTTCTGGCCTGTTTTGTATTGATTAAATTCAGCAGAGACCAATTCCAATTGGTTTTAATGTATGAGAGAGGGGGAAAAAGAATCAAAATTTGTGTTGTACTCTTGAACATTAATCTTGCTAGAAACTGCATGTATTAACTTTGAGAAATAGTTTGTGTTAGCCCAGCTTTAAGAAGCCTGTATTTTTTGACTCTAATTCAAATAACCACTTCAGTGGCATAGCAATAGATTGCTAGGAACTGTGGCTCAGCAAGACAAATTAGATGTTACAGCAAAAAAATAGGCAACTTAACTTTCATGTTTCAATGCATTACTTTTGCAAATTCTCCAGCTTCAAGCAGCTATCTAGAGATTTTACAATCTCTGTTTATGGAGAGAATTTCAGTAACCCCATGACGGAAATTTCTAACCTCCCCTTTTAAATATTTTAGAGGTAGCTAATTTTTTGTCCCATTAAATAGTGGAAATTCACCATTAACATCATTGTCAACATTTTCCTTGGGTCATGCTTTAAATTTCTCTTGTGGCAACTATATGATATATCTGTGACTCTAGTGTACCTTTTTCCAGTCGTATCTAGATCCCCCTCGTTCATGTACTGAAATTTTTACAGTATATCCAAATATATTCTACTTTTAGATGGTTGTTTACTGTTTGCTATCTTTAATGGCTTTTTTTATCTGTGCATCAATATTTCCCTGTTCCTTCACTTCAGGTACATTTCTTTTCCCTATTATTCCAAAATGTGTTAAGTGTTAGCTTGGTTCAGTGTTGGCACTCTACCTCTGATCTCTACTCTGGGACCAAAGCTAAACTCCACTCTAGGACCAAAAGTAAGTATGTAATTGAGGCTGACATGCCTACGAAGTACTGAATGGATGATGTATGATTTCAGATGCAACAGTAAACTGATGGTAGATCTAACTGATCTCATGGTACAACTTGAAGAGAACTTAGTTGACTTCTGATGATTGTAATGCTTGCTATGAACAAATTGGCTGCTATATTTATCTATATTTTTAAGAGTCAATCATTGAATAAATGCTTTGGGTGGTTTGAAAATGTGAAAAGTGCTATAATGCATGCATTTTCTTGACCAGTACCTTAAGGAGGTAGCTTGCAACTGCTTTCTCAAGATAGGGTTGGGTAATGACTGTTGGTTTAGCCAGTGATGATCGCATCCCATGGAAGAATAGGAAAAATAATTTCGTACTGAGTTGCATCTGCCAGTTCTATTTGTCTGTTATCATACAGTCTTTCATAATTTACTGTCATTCCTCAATTATCAGTAGCATAGTATGTTTTTCCAGTGCTGACTTCAGTGGAACATCACTTGCTATACTTTTTCATATCAGAAAACCATTTTGCCTTGACTATCATATCCTTTTTTTTTTGCTGTCAGATACTTTGGCACATTTAAATGAGCTTTTCTCTCTCTCGTTCTTTTAAAGTTTGGTCAAGTTTGAAAACTGTGTTTTAATCATTATCTAATGTATAAATCCTAGTGCTTTAACAACAGCATAATGTAAGCTTTCTTTTGAAGAGGATTCTCTTGTCACTGTTCAACATGGTGTAAATTTTTGCACAGAATTTTGGAAAGTTTCAGTCAACCTCACCAAGTTTCCCATAGTGGGGAAGAACAAATTTTGAGAACACTAAACTCATTTTTGCTGTAGGAACTTTGAATTTTTTGAACACAGTTAAAATATTAAATGCATTCAGTTGTCAAATGTCACGTGCTGTTGTCAGCTGTTCAGTTCTGCTCTTTGTAAGCAAAGCACTTGGCCAGTAGCTAGTGCAACTCTGGGTTAAATGAAATTCTATGAACATGAAGCTTTTTTTGGTTTATGGATGTGGGCATTCTTATTTGTCCTTTTGTAGATGGTAAGCTGCCTTGAACTGCTGCTGGTGTCTGTGCTGTAGACGTTCCTACAGTGCTGTTAGGTCGAGAGCTCCAGGATTTTGACCCAGCAATAATATTGTGGAAACTATAGATTTCCAAACTGGGATGTTATGCATCTTGAAGCATGTATAATGTGTCACCAGGTGCCTACCCCCCTTGTCCTTTTAGGTAGTAAAGATCACGGGTTTAGAAGATTCTGTTAAGGAAGTCATGGCAAGTTGCCACAGTGCATCTTGTCACGGGTACACATTGCAGCCAGAATGCACTTGTGCAGGGAAGTGAATGTTGAAGGTACTGGATTAGAATGTGAAGTAGGCTTCCTCGTCCTGGATGGTATTGAGTGTAAGAGTGTGGCTGAAGTTGTGTTCACCCAGGCAATATGGAGAATATTCCATCACGTTCCTGATTTGTGTTTTGTAGATGGGTAGAAAGGCTTTGGAGAGCCAGGATTCGAGTTATTTGCACAGAATACGCAGTGGTAGATGAAATCTTGAAACACGTAGAATAAAATAATCCTAAGTTTATAAATGAGATTTTGATGCCATTTTTGTTGTTCTGGTCCTTGAATTGCCTGTTTTTTTTTAAATGTCTTTGGACATAATTATGTGGGACTTAGGGAGGTAGGAAGGAACATTGCCCCTTAAAGGGTCAATAATCAGGAGGCATAGATTTAAGTTAAGCGATGGATTTGAGGAAAAACGTGTTCACTCAGGATGGTGGGAATCTGGAACTCATTGCTTGAAAGGATAATAGAGGCAGGACTTTCAACATTTAAGGAGCATTTAGATGAGCACTTGAAACATCATAGTATACAAGGCTATGAACCAAGTGCTGGAAAATGTGATTGGAATAGATGGGTTTCAGGGCTTCTTGCTGTGCTGTGGAACTCTGATTCTCTTGTGGATAATCAAAGTTCTAGATGGCCTTTACACTTGGAACAATAAACTTCCATTTATATAGGATGCTTTAATTTGTTAAAAGCTGTGAAGGCACCTCACGAATTGTGTGCAATCTCAAGAAGTGCAAAGTTGGTTTTATGGAGTGTCTAAAAGAGAGGAGAGAAAAGCAAAATAATTTTATGGCTGGAATTGCAGAAATTAGGATCGAAGGAGCAATAGGCACCATTGATGAAGTAATTTTAAAATTGTGGATGTGCAAGTATAAACAGGTCATGTTTGCTGTCGCAGTATTTTATGAATTGAGTATTTTGGGAATTTGGTGCAGAGCTGTAAGGAGATGATGCTTTTTATTTTTCATCTCCATTAGCTGGTGTGTGTACTTAGTTTCTAACTTGGGTTAGTGTAACTTGCTATTGCTTTAACCAGTTGATTTAGTAATGTAATTAAATAACAAATGTTGGATAGACACAGCAGGCAGCAGACATGCCATGACTGCAATGTGTGCAAGTTTGTGTGTTGCATTTCAATTCTGGTAAGCATCTTCAGCTTTCACAACCTCAGCTTAGTCTGAGCTGCAGACATTGTAGGCGTCAGAGTGAAAGAGTTACTTCTAAGAGGTAACCCTTAGGTTGAATAGCTAGTCAGGGCCAGGAGCGCAAGACTGCAAGTTTTGCAGGAATAGGAGTAGAGTAAGCAGTGATGGATGAGGCTGAACCCTTGACTTCAACCAACAGGTATCAGTTAATTGATACCTGTGTGAAAGCACGGACAGCTGAGTGGATGAGCAAATTGACTATGACATTATGGTGCCAAGTGGCAGAGCAAAAAAGAGTGCTGGTGATGGAGGATCGTGTAGCTAGAGGATATACATACTTTTTTTTGCAGCTGATGACCAGGAGTTCTGAAGGTTTTGTTGTTTGCCCTGAAAAAGGGTTAGAATCTCATAAAAGCCTTATGAAAGAGGCTATTTAGCCCACTGAGTCTGCAATGTCACCCAGGCCCTATCGCCACAACCCCATATTTTATCCACACAATTCTCCTAGATACCCAGGGGTGATTTAGCATGGCCAATCTACATAGTCGGCGTATCTTTGGACTGTGGGAGGAGAATGTGCAAACTCCACACAGATAGTGACGCAAGGCCAGAGTTGAACCTTGGTGCTGTGAGGCAGCAGTGCTAATCACTGTGTCACTGTGCTACCCTGGTTAAAATCGTTTGCAGCTGGAGACGGACTTGAAGATAGAGGATTCAGTTGTCCTGATTCATGTAGAAATCAACAACATAAGCAAATCTAGAGATGTTGTTCTGGTGAATAGGGGCTCAAATTAAAATGTAGCACATCAAAAGGTATAATCTGGATTATTATTCGGACCATGTGCCAGTTTGGAATAGGTTCAACCGGATGGAGATTTCAATGCATGGCTTAGTAGTGTGGAGGAAAGGGTGTTGAACCTTGGGGCACTAATATTGGGGAAAGGAGAAACTCGAGTGCAGTGGTCTCTATCTAAACCAGACTGGATTCACTATGCTAGTGAATTGTATAATTAGGGCTTCAAAGTTGGGGATAGTTCAAATGAAGGTGATTCTGAAAAGTGAATGTATAGAATGATATAGCAATTTGGTAAAGGCAAATAGAGGCCAATATTTAATGTTGACAGTGTATCAGGTCCATTCAAAAAATAATGGTAAAATGAAACTAAAGGTTCTTTATCAGAATGCATAAAACATTTACAATAAAATAGATGAGCTTGTGACATGAACAGAGAGGTGTTTAGATCCAGTTGCCGTTATAGAGCCAGTTGGAAGGTAAATGTTTGACCATGCATGACAGTTGAAAAGACAGGAGCAATGGAAAAGGAGTAGTCCTGCTAGCAAAAAGCGATATAAGGATCATCGTGATGAAGGCAACTTCACTTAGAGGATGTACAAATAGAATCAGTGTTGGTGGGAATGTAGTTATACAATTGGATAGCGCAATAAACACAAAATAATTGGAACTTGTAACAAAGGCAGTGAAATATTTATGGGAAACAGTCTTCATTTGAATCCACACTAAATTTGAAAGTGGCATGCTACAAAAGCAAAAATATTGAATTTAAAGCTAATGTGAGGGAAGAGCCGCTAGGTTTTATTGGGGAAATGGATTAACAGGTGTGACAGTAAACATTGAGAAATGTTGAAAGAAATAATTTGTAATGTTCAAGAAAATGCATTCTTTAATTAACAAATTGCTTCTCTGCATTTTGACCAAGATAAAGTGTAGGATCAAGCTTGAAATCTAGTGTGATGCCTGCTCTTGGCAGCTTGGAACTAGTATGTCTCTTGTGTGTCCATGAATTCAGTCTGCATTGATTTTTGGAGGAAATGGATTAAAGGCTTGCCCCTGTCCACATTGTACAGTGACTTTGTAACTTTGAAAAAGAAGCATTTAAAAAAAAACTAACCAGAAGATTCATCCATGACTTGAGGGAAGTTGAGGGTAGTATTAGATTAAAGGGGTTGGCACAGTGGTTAGTTCTCCCTCACAGCACTAGGGACCTGGGTTGAATTTTGGCCTTGGGTGACTGTATGACATCTACATGTTCTCTGTTTTTCCATGGATTTCTTCCAGATGCTGCAGTTAACCTCTCACAGTCCAAAGTTATATGGGCTAGGTAGATTGGTCATGCTAAGTTGCCCATTGGTGTCAGGGGGATTAGCAGGGTAAATGTGTGGTATTAATGGGGATAGGGTATTTGTGGGAAATGGTGCAGAATGGCCTCCTTCTGTGCTGTTAAGGATTCTGTGACTTCTACGAGGTTAATACTGCAAAGAAGAGTAGCAGGCCTGTGATTCAGAATCTTTTTAGAAACCAGTGAAAGGCCACCAAAAAATTAAGGGAATTGGAGTGAGAGTAAACTTGCCAAGAATGTACATTTTTTTCATGTATATAGAAAGAAGGGCAGTAGCTAATTTAAAGTTGATCCCTTGCAGCAGGTTTGTCCAACCCATGGCCCTGCTTCCTGCAGAGCCTGTGTAGCCTGCCAACTGATTTTTGGAACTGTTGGTATGACGGATTAGTGAGCTTGAAGATTTCAAGAGGGCTCTTCTGCTGCAATGATAGTCTATTTCTCTTCCCCCATTTGTGTGAGCCCATCAGCAATAAACATGGGAAGAAATGTTTTGTGACCACATGCTTTAACACCTTGATGCACACTGTCTGTTGTTGTTTTTCTGTATCTGTAATGTCTATATAGTATATGTTTAAACTGGTTACCCCATGGCAAGACAGATTCATTTCCCAGAAAAAAATATTGGAAACTGAATATGAAAATAACAGCGATTCCATATGTGAGGCCTCTATGGCTCGTGAGTCTGGCTCCTCCCAGACTTGGGTTCTCATTCACCCTCATTCCTATACACTAGCCAGTATTCATGTACCCTGTAACCTGGAGAATGCACATATACACTTTCGCACTCTAATGGTTGACTTTATTATTTACATTTTTAGTGAGCGATTTATTGTTGTGGCCTTTTTGCTTGGTAGGTTGTCTCTATTCATTTGTTCACTTTTCTTTTTGAAATCTACATTTAACATTGTGTCAAATCTTATCTTTCCGAATGTACTCATTGGTGCCCTCCTCTGTGTGCAAATAATTGAAATATGATTCCCCCTCCGTGCGAATAGGTTGGACAAGCCTAGAAGCAAAAACTGGAGAAATGATCATGGGGATGAGGAAATGGCACGGAATAAAGAAATTTTTTGTCTTCAGAGTAGAAGACACACATTACATGTTGGACAATAGGGAAAATCAAGAACAATGAGCTTGAGGTAGTTATCAGAAAAGAAATATTGAAGAAATATCACTGCCATTGACTCAAAAGCTTGGAACTCTCAACTTAAACAGTATTATATCTCCATCAGATGGATTGGTTCAAGGTGGCTCACCCTTGCCGCCTTATGGACAAATTGAGATGGGCAACAAATGCTGGTTACTCGCATCCCATGAAAGAATTTAAATTTGAATAACTAAAATTCGGCAAATCTCCAGGATGTGATGACCCTTAATCTAGAAAAGATTATTGTGACAGCCATTGTTCCCTAGGTTCTTGAAAGGACCTTGTAAGTTGGAAGTTGACCACTATTAAAGAAAGAGAAGGAAAACTGGGGACTTGTTAGCTTGACATTATTATCTGGAAAATACTAGGATCTGTTGTGGATGAAGTCTTAATAATGCCCTTCGAAAAGCTTAGTATGATTAGGACAAGTTAACGTGGTTTTATGAAAGAGAAATCATGTCTGACAAATTTATTAGAGTAATCTAAAGTTGTAACTAGTAGAATAGGTAATAGGAAGCCAATGGACATAATATATTTGGATATCCAAAAGGCATTTGAAAAGGTATGATACAGGACATGAGAACAGAGGAACAGAAGACCTTGTGGCCTGTTGAGCCATATGCCTTATCTTGGTCTTCAACTCCATTTTCTTGTCTGTTCCTCATATCCCTTTATTCCCAAAGAGGCAAAATCTGTCTATTTCAGTCTTAAGTATGTTCAATGATAGCAAATCTATAGCCTTCAGGGGTAGAATTCTAAAGATTCACGACTGAATGAAGGCTTTCCTCCTCATCTTGGTCCTAAATGATCGGCCTATGCTGAAAACGTATCCCCTTGTAGATCTCCAGCCTCGGAAACAGCATCTCGGTACGTCAAGCCTCTTTGTTACCTTGTTTGTTTCACTTAGATCATCTCTCATTTTTCTAAACTCCAGAAAAATTACTCAATCTCCCTCTATGGGATAGCCTTCTCATCCTAGGGATCAATCTAGTGAATTATGGCTGTACTCCCTTCGATGCAAGAATATTCTTCCAATTTTGGAGACCAAAATTACATAGTCTTCCAACTGTGATCTTGCCAGAATCCTGTCTAATGATTATAAGACTACTTTGTACTGGTACTTGAATCACCAACATGCCGTTTGCTTTCCTAATTGCATGCTGTACTTCTGATTTCTTTGTGCTCCTCGAATGAGTATATATCCAAATGTCTCTGAATGCCAAAAAGTACAAAGTTCACATTTTTAATGAATAGTTTTGCACTTGGCCATGTTATATTTCATCTATTTTGTTCACTTGCTTAATCTGCCTATATCTTGCTGCAGTTTTTGTGTTCTCCTAACAGCTTGCATTGTCACCTACCTTTGTATTATCAGCAAACATTGATGCATTGCTCTGTCTCTATCTGACAACACTGGTTAAAGTCCAACAGGTTTATTTGATAGCATGAGCTTTTGGAATGCTGCTCCTTCATCTCTTTATCTGAGTAATTAATATAAAATCATAATATGAAATTATAATATATAATTTAATTAATACAAAATATATAATATTAATATAATATATTAATATATAATATCAGCAGATAATGCTGATACGTGTGCTATTGCAGACCAGAACACTGCATTTGCCTGATGAAGACACAGTGTTGAAAGCTCGCAGATTTACTATCAAATAAATTGGTTGGATTTAAAATTGGTGTTGCTAAATTCTTACTGAGTTATTTCCTCATCAGCCATGGTAATTTCTCCTGCCTCTGTTTCTAAAGGCACCACTGTTTACGTTAGCTAGTTTTCACACAAAAAGCTAACATGCAAAATAAGGGTTCTGTTGCAGATGATGTATTACCATGGATAAAGGATTAGTTAACAGACAGGAAGTAGAGTTAGCTATCATTAGTGGAATCCCACAAGGATCATTGGGACCTTTGATATCTGCAATCTATATTACTGAATGAGACCAAATGTAATGTATTCAAGTTTGCTGATGGTACAAGTCTAGGTACAACTGAAAACTGAACAGAATGCAAAAACTGCAGCGAGAAATCGACAGGTTAAGTGAGTTGGGCAGAAAAGTGGAAAATGGAGTTTGGGAAGTGTCACGTTACCCACCTGGTAAGAGTAGAAAGCCAGAATATACATTAAAAGATCTTTTAAAAATTTATATGTTGATGTCTGGTCAAAGTCTTCCTATAAGTGAGCAACGTCTTATGCTCAGCTCCACTGTCGGTGTGCAGGTGATCAGTAGATGATCAACACCTGTGACCATAGAACATTACAGCACAGAACAGGCCCTTCGGCCTTCGATGTTGCGCCGACCAATATAAAAAGCAATGCCCCTCCAAACTAAACCATTCCCTTCTCTTCCATATACTTATCAACTAACCTCTTAAACGCCACCAAACTTGGCGCATCTACAACTGCTGCAGGCAGGGCATTCCACTCCCGAACCACCCTTTGGGTAAAGAACCTACCTCTGATATCCGTCCTATAACTATCACCCCTTAATTTAAAGCTGTGTCCCCTCGTGCTAGCTTTCTCCATCCTAGGAAAAAGGCTATCACTGTCCACCCTATCTAAACCTCTAATCATCTTATATGTTTCGATAAGGTCCCCTCTTAGCCGCCTCCTTTCTAACGAAAACAACCTCAAATCCCTCAGCCTCTCTTCATAAGACCTGCCCTCCATACCAGGCAACATCCTGGTAAACCTCCTCTGTACCCTCTCCAATGCCTCCACATCTTTCTTATAATGTGGGGACCAGAACTGCACACAATACTCCAAGTGCGGCCGCACTAGAGTTTTGTACAGTTGCAACATGACGTTGCGGCTCCGAAATTCAATCCCCCTACCAATAAAAGCTAAGACTCCATATGCCTTCTTAACAACCCTCTCGACTTGACTGCCTACTTTCAGGGATCTATGCACATACACACCAAGATCCCTCTGTTCGTCTAGACTACTAAGAATCCTACCATTTGCCCTATACTCTACACATTTATTGTAGTTCCAGTTCGAACTAGATTGTAGAACCAGTTCGAACTGATCTCTGACAAGGAGGAGGCCATGCTCTGAAATGGTAATATAGCCTGAAGGTGCTGGGGATATGGTTTGGAGGGACCAGAGCATGCGTTAGAAACTTGAAGGAGCAAGTGGTTTAATGAACCGATAATTGAGCCTGTGTTTTTGGTTCATTAATCAAATTTGGTAAAAACCTGACCAACAAGTCTGAAGCACAATTGAAGGTTTTTGTTGAGGCTCATCCAAGCAGCTTTGCAATGTAGGTCTCCATGATCTACAGATTGTTCTTAGGGGCATGCATTGAGACAAACACCAGCTGTTGTTGGAGGATCATCAACAGGGTGAAAGATGTCGTTTGGTCTGCCTGAAATTTGTTGGTCTTCCTATAGAAGAATTGTCCCTGACCGAGTATTGCAGACTGGCGTGTTGCAGAGTCCAGGACTGTGTGCTGAGGGATGCACAGATTTGAGCTGGCACAGTGGGGAAGCTGTCCAAGACCTTTCAGCCATAGTTAACGGAAGGGAGCAGTATCTCCTCAGGTTGAATGACTCACTGAATACGTGAAATATTCACTTTATGCAAATTAGAACATTACAGCACAGAACAGGCCCTTCGGCCTTCGATGTTGCGCCGACCAATTAAGAAAAAGCAATGACCCTCTAATCTAAACCGTTCCCTTTTTGTCCATAAACTTATCTACTAACCTCTTAAACGCCCCCAAACTTGGCGCATCTACAACTGCAGCGGGCAGGGCATTCCATACCCTTACCACCCTCTGGGTAAAGAACCTACGTCTGACATCCGTCCTATAACTACCACCCCTTAATTTAAAGCTATGTCCCCTCATGCTAGCTTCCTCTATCCTAGGAAAAAGGCTATCACTGTCCACCCTATCTAAACCTCTAATCATCTTGCATGTTTCAATAAGACCTCCTCTTAGCTGCCTTCTTTCTAATGAAAACAACCTCAAATCCCTCAGCCTCTCTTCATAAGACCTGCCCTCCATACCAGGCAACATCCTGGTAAACATCCTCTGTACCCTCTCCAATGCCTCCACATCTTTCTTATAATGCGGGGACCAGAACTGTACACAATACTCCAAGTGCGGCCGCACTAGAGTTTTGTACAGTTGCAACATGACGTTGCGGCTCCGAAATTCAATCCCCCTACCAATAAAAGCTAAGACTCCGTATGCCTTCTTAACAACCTTATCGACTTGATTGCCAACTTTCAGGGATCTATGCACATATACACCAAGATCCTCTGTTCATCAACACTATTAAGAGTCCTACCATTAGCCCTATACTCTACACATTTGTTATTCCTGCCAAAGTGAATTATCTCACACTTTTCCGCATTAAACTCCATTTGCCACCTCTCGGCCCAGCTCTACAACTTGTCCAAGTCTCTCTGCAAACTATAACACCCCTCCTCACTATCTACCACTCCTCCAACTTTGGTGTCATCCGCAAATTTACTAATCCATCCTTCAATACCCTCATCCAGATCATTTATAAAAATTACAAACAGCAGGGGCCCCAAAACAGAGAACTTTTATCTGTTAGGTAGACCTTTTTAGGTAGACCATTTTTAAATACTGTTGCACGATTAGTAAGGATCGTTTTGAAATGTCTGCAATGTTTCTTCATTGCAGTATTGAAGCAACTTGAATGTAATTTGATGTATGTAAAGAACCTGAATGTTATTGCACTGTGGCCATTTGAGAACGTTCATTCAAATATTCCTTGAATAAAGTCTATTTTTGCTAAGAAATTTCAAGAAACTTGTCTTTTGCCTAACCTCAAGTATATTACACCTCAGGTGTAATATCGGCTCTTGTCGGCTTGGATCTTGTACGTCTCTCCTATAGGGACCATGAATTGGATTCAACCTGAACTGGTTTTTTTTTGAAGAAACAAGTAGATGGATTAAGGGTTTGCCCTGTCCATTCTACGCATTGGCTTTGAAACTGAGAAAGGAATAAAATTGAAAAAATTGTGCAAAAGACAAAGTTAACATTACAGGTACTGTAAGTAATTAAAAAGACAGGAGAACTGTATAATTTTGCTCTCCAAACCCAAGGAAGGACACACTTGCCTTGGTATGGAGAACAATGAAAGTTTATTCACTTGGTTTCTGGAATGAATGAGTGTGTTGCCTCATGATGAGAAGTTGAATAAGTTTGCCCCATACTCGAGTTAAAATAGAGAAGCAATCTCATTAAAACAGTCAAGATTATGACTGGGCTGCAGTGCATATGGAAGTTGTTTTCTCTAGTTAGGGAACCTAGTACATAGTGGAATAACTTGAATAAGCACAGATTAGGAGAAAATTTCTTCACTTGGAGCTGGAAATCTTTGGAATTGGAACAAAAGGTTTGCAGATGTTTCATTAAGTATACACCAGGCTGGGATACGTAGATTTTTAATCTCTAGGAATTGAGGGATATGGTGAGCAGGCAGTAAAGTGGAATTCAGGTGAAAGACCAACCACAATTATAATCCATGTAAAGTAGGCTGTAAGATTACTCTTTTTTTTGTCTCATTTGAAAATGCTCTTTGCAGTCAGTGAGCTCAGTGTCCTCAAAGCATGGGTCATGTGTTTTATTTAATGTTTAAAATTGTTAACCTCGCATTCTTCACATTGCTTCAAGCACTGCTTTTAGCATTTCTTAATTTTCTCAACTCAATTTGGGAATTAGTTATTTGCATTCTACTATTGTGCTTTTTTAGTTTGAGAACACGGAGTGGAATTTCCATATGCCCATTACTTTTATTGAAATTCCAGTGAAGGCATTGGAATTGGTCAGTTCTATTCTTGATAAATGATGTACTGTTTTAAAAATAATTACATTGTGTTTGTGCAAAAATGTACTGGAAATAATGGCATTTTTTCATTCTGACTTCATCTTAATTGCAAATTTGTGAATACTTAGTAAGTCATGCACAGTAAAGATGTATAAATCATCATAATGAGTAAAGTAATTGGGAGCATTTAGTGCCTTTTATATGCGTGGATCAAAAAGTTGTTGCATCTACCTTTTTCCACAGAATGTTACCCTTTGTACATTTGCAACATGCTTGAAGTTCTGGTTCTGAAATGCTTTCTTAACTGGTTGAATTGTTAGCTTGGAAATTGCAAGAAACTTTTAAAACCCCTTGCAACTGCTAGATTTCTCGTTGAAGGTGTTATGTCCTGCTGAGAAGACTGATAAATATTTGTAAATTGTCCTCTTTTTTTTTTCTAAAGTTTTTCATACTAACATCTATGAATGGAATAGATGTTCAAGAAGTAATTCAGTGCGTTTTGCGCAAGAATAATGTCTATACCAAATGAAGACTTGCATGCTTACATTATGTATATCTTATTCTATATGCTCACATTTCTAATTTCCACTCCTTTGGTGGTTAATATCTTCATGCTACTGACTACCATGTTCTACATATTTTGTCAGAGTAGTTTAGATGTATGAGTTTCAGATGACAGATCACTTCTGTAGCTGGAAAATGTTAAAGTAATGCATGCTTTATATAAAATTAAAAATAAAATTGAAGTTGAATGTAGTACTTAACCATTGTTTAAAGATGTCTGAATCTTTTGTTAAATACATGTATACACTATTTGGAAAATATTATAATCTTTGTATTTGGGCATATTCAGATTATGAATGTCAATACAAAGGCAATTGCTCCAATGATATGAGGTACTATATAAAATCTGCACTGAAATTTACCATTTTGTAATGCCTCAGTTGTATGATGTGTTGATAAATTGTCTACAAGTTGGAAAACAATCAATGCACTACAGAAGGCATTGCTCAAAGATTCAGTTTTCTTGGTTACTGTTTAGAAAGGCCTTGCTCTTATATTTGTCAACAAGTAACCCAGATATTGAAAAGTTTTGTTTCCTCTGGCCTTACAAAGAACAAAACAGCACGGGAAACAGGCCCTTCGGCCCAACGAGCCCGCGCCGCCACCCTGATGTTCCCACCTCTACCTGCGATCCCTGTCCATGTTTATAGATCTATGGATTAAAACCAAATTTGAGACAATTTAGGGAGAATTTGTTTTGCCAATTAGCCTAAGAGCACATCTTTGGGATGTGGGAGGAAACCGGAGCACCCGGAGAAAACCCACGCAAGCACGGGGAGAATGCGCAAACTCCCACAGACACAGGCCCAAATCCATGTATCTGCACAGCACAGCGATAGTCACTGAGCTGTCGTGTTGCCCATCAAATGGTCCAGGTCAAGCATACATTAACGATGTGAAGCACTAGGATACTCTCAAAATAAAAATCCTAGAGCAGCCCTCTCACGACCCATTGCGTGTATTGCCTGTCGTTAGACAACAAGGTGGACCAAAGCACCTGTAGGATAAAAACAAGTACATCAATATCATCATCTATTTACACACTTCCCAGGGACTCCCCCAAGGCTCATGATCCCTATTTTAAATCAGTTTTCTATACCCCTCCATTCCCATTCTGTTCATGTGTCCATCTAAGTATTTCTTAAATAACTCCAGAGTACCTGCCTCCACCTCTTTACTTGGCAGCACATTCCATACCCCCACCACCCTCTGTGTGGAAAAAACTCACTCCAGCATCCAAATTATACCTTACCCCCCTCACCCTAAACCCGTGACCCCTCTTGCTATTCGAGTCCATCCTAGGAAAAAACTTAACCTAGCTTTTTACTCTATCTATACCCCCCATAATCTTGTACACCTCTATTAGATCTCCTCTAAGTCTACGTCTTTCCATTATTGCATTTCCTATTGTAAAATAGGAAAATATCTAACTAAATTTCCATGCCTATTCCAGAAAAGGGTAAAATAGATTTTTCAAAAAAAAAAGCTGCATATGCAAAGACTTCAGATGTATATAACACATTTATGCATTATTGTATCAATAAATAGGAAAGTGTTATCTGTGTGACCTGTATTGTAGTTGTGTGTTCTGGAAGTATTGTAGACTTAGTATTTATCGTGCTGTTGCTGTGGAGCAGCAATCAACAGACTGCTGAGCTGCATTGTCTGATCAGTTGAAGATACATGATGCTGGTGTGCTTAATCTATGCTGTGCTTTGATTTGGTCTTGAAGGTCTACATCAATTTTTCATTACATGTCTACAAAGCAATGTGTAAGCTCCGGAAGTGGTGCTTGGAAAAATTGTGAACCTCCATCTGACTCCAGTGCAACCAAGGATCAGGTTTAAAAACGTGTGTTCTCTTAATCTTGAAAGGAAATGTGTATGAGTGAACCCAATAGAAGCATAAAAGATAATAATTGATTGAATAGTTAATCTCCAGCATTATATGCTGCCAGGCATTAACTTATCTTTTACTAGTTAATACTTGACTTTCAGAAACTGCTGTTCATGTGAAGAATGGTGAATACGTTTCAAGTAGTGGTTAATTTTTGTGATGGTGGAGGAAGGCAACCATGGATCTGCATTTCTGTGTGAAGTAAAAGATAGTAGTTGGGGCTGGATTATCTTTCTTGTATTTATATTACCTTTTGAGTTCAACTTTTCACTTTGCCTTGTTCAAACCATTCAGTTTATTTTACTCAACTTTTCAGTTTCTTATTCAAAACTATTTCTTATGTTCCAAATGAAAACAGTGGTTTTACTGAGGATCAGTGTTACTAGTTTACAGTGTTTTTGTCATTTTTGATTAACTATAGTATTTTGGTTTTCATTTGTATGTAAAATAAAATGTTAGCCAGAATTTGCTCCTGTTAAAGCAATAGGCTAAATAATCTCAAAAATAGCAAAGGATACAACATAGAACACTACAGCACAAACAGGCCCTTCGGCCCACAAGTTGTGCCGAACACATCAAAACCTACCCAGCCATAGACCTATCTATAACCCCCAATCCATTGGATCCCATATACTCATCCAGAAGTCTTTTAAAAGACCCCAGCGAGTTCGCCTCGACCACCACCGACGGCAGCCGATTCCATTCACTCACCCTCTGAGTGAAAAACTTTCCCCTAGCATCCCCTCTGTACTTGGTTCCCTGCACCTTAAATCTGTGCCCTCTCATCATGACCATTTCAGCCCTGGGAAATAGTCTGAGAGTCCACCCTATCTAATCCTCTTAACAACTTGTAAACCTCTATCAGGTTGCCTCTCAACCTTCGTCTCTCCAGGGAGAACAGTCCCAGCTCCCTCAACCTTTTTTCATAAGGCATGCCTCCCAATCCAGGCAACATTGTTGTAAATCTCCTCTGCACCCTTTCAATAGCTTCCACATCCTTCCTACAGTGAGGCGACCAGAACTGCGCACAGTACTCCAAGTGTGGTCTGACAAGGGTCCTATAAAGCTGCAGCATTACCTCCTGACTCCTGAACTCAATCCCTCGATGAATGAAGGCCAGTACACCATAAGCTTTATTAACCACATCCTCCACCTGGGAGGCCGATTTGAGAGTCTTATGGACCCGGACCCCAAGATCCCTCTGCTCTTCCACACAGCTAAGACTTCTACCTTTGATAGTGTACTCATTCATCCCGTTGGATCTGCCAAAATGGACCACAACACATTTATCCGCGTTGAAGTCCATCTGCCACTTCTCCGCCCAGTCTTGCATCCTGTCGATGTCATGCTGCAACTTTTGACATCCCTCCAGACCATCCACAACACCACCGACCTTCGTGTCATCGGCGAACTTACTCACCCATCCCTCCACTTCCTCATCCAGGTCATTTATGAAAATGACAAACAGCAAGGGTCCTAGAACAGATCCCTGGGGCACTCCACTGGTGACCGACCTCCATGCAGAAAAAGAGCCATCCACAACCACCCTCTGCCTTCTGCAGGCAAGCCAGTTCTGGATCCACAAGGCCAAAGCCCCTTGGATCCCATGTCCTCTCACCTTCTCAAGAAGTCTTGCATGTGGGACCTTGTCAAATGCCTTGCTGAAGTCCACGTACACCACGTCCACTGCTCTACCTTCGTCAATGTGTTCAGTCACATTTTCGAAGAACTCAATTAAGCTCGTAAGGCACGACCTGCCTTTTACAAAACCATGCTGACTATTTCTAATCAACCTAAACTTCTAATCAACCTAAATTGATTACATTTGCCAATATTTACAAAAAGCAATGCTATTGGATAAAGGTTTTAAAATTAATTTCATAAGAATTCAGAAATAAACAGTCAAAATACAAGTTCAAACCTCAATTACTATTTTACCTACTTTGTATTAGTATTTCCCCTTGTGTGACATACCAAGAGCTTTTTAATTTATTTTGAGCACATAATACATGCAACTGTGATTAAGTGATAGGTTGGGTACTACTTGTGTAGGTGCAGACTCAGTGGGCTGAAGGACCTTTTCTGCACAGTCTGATTTCATGAACTTAATATTTGGCTTTTGCAGATATTCAGACATGAGTTTTTTTAAATCAGGTATTCTTATAATACTGGAAGCATACTTTGTTAATAGTTTGCCTCAAATTTAGTAGATTTTATTTAAAATGGGTGATTACCTAACTTGGTATAAGTTTTTTTAGCATCTGAAGTTAGTGTAATAGACACAAGCAAAGGCTTTTATTTGTATGTCATCTTTATCCCTTGAATGTCCCTGCTTCAAATAATGTTTGAGTGAAGTAACTGAAGATGATTTACAAAACGCAATCCTGCTTGGTATTTAATAAAACTTTAAAGAAGTCTATCAGAAATGGGAATAAATGTAACCATGTTGAGCATAAACTTTCTCAAAAATCATGGCTGTAAAAGGTGGACAATTTTTAAACATCTAGCTTTACTTTGCTAAGGAGGTATCTTGAACATATGTTGAAATACATATGTTTGAGAAGCAATTTCTCCTGGCACAGTTTAGAGCTATTGGGCATAATCTCCAAAAAAGATCAATTTCAGATTGAGATGAAGAATTATTTTCCGTAGGATTGAGAACCTTTTGGAGACTTGTATACTAGAATCCCATGAGTGCTCAGTCATTGAATATAATCAGTATGAGAAATTTTTGGATATAGATCCAATTCAAGAAATTTAGGGATTGGATAAAAAAGTGGAGCCGTGGTTGCTGTGTTTGAATTGAATGGCAATACAAACTTGATTCAAATGGTCAATTCCCGCTCAACATTTTGGCACATCAATTGACTTAGAATAGAAATAATGTTCTGTACGAGGTGCTGTGCTTTTGGTTTTGCTTATCTTGCAATTTATTTTTTGAGGCTAGTGAATTCTTGGAAAAAGCTGTTTTTAAAAAAGGGCATTCTAAAATCGATTTGTTAATCCTTTCACATGACAATGAAGAATTGAAATTAAGTTTTGTTTTATAAGGCCTGATATATTTTGTGCAAATCTATCAGATTGAAATGGATATGTTGGGCCAAATGGCTGCCAAAACTATAGGGATTCTATGCAGAGCTAAGATCAAACAATCACTAGTTCATAAATGCTAGCTAGACTCAATGGTGGCACTCACTTAGTCACAGACTTCATGGGTTCAAACCCTGTCTCGGGACTGGAATCCATAATCTAACTTGAGACGTTATAGTGTTATTGATAGTGTTGTGTGGTCAAGTATGATTTCTGCACCCCTGTCCCCTGCTGTGTAAAGAATGGAATCATCTGAATAAAAGCACTGCAGTTATCATGACTGACTCCTGTCCACCAACAAAGTGCCGCACAGCACTAGGGACTCGGGTTCAATTCCAGCCTTGGGTGTCTGTGTGGAGATTCTGCAATTTACCCATGTTTGTGAGAGTTTCCTGCGGATGCTCCGGTTTCCTCCCACAGTCAAAAGATGTGCCATGCTAAAATTGCCCTTAGGGGGACTAATGGTGTAAACATGTGGGGTTACCATGAGCCGAAGTGAGATTGTTGTCAGTGCAGGCTCGATGGGCCAAATGGTGGCCTCCTGTACTGTAGGGATTCTGTTAAACCATTGACCAGAAACTGTTGTTTAAAAAAAAGCCATGTAAATACCAGGGCTATAAGAATAAGTCAGAGGCTGGGAATCCTGTGGCACATAATTCGCCACATGACTTTACAAAGCCTGTCCACTCTATAAAAAGCACAAGTAATAGTGTGATGCCCTCCATTTTGCCTCCATTAGAGTGCACTCAAGAAGCCCAAATTATCCAGGGAAAAAGCTCACTTGATAACTCTCACCCCTCTGTCATCAATGCCCAGTCACAGCAATATGTGCTATCTACAAAATGGACTGCAGGAACATAGCAAGGCTCCTTCAGTAGCATCTTCCAAGTCCATGGCCACAATTGTCCACAAGGACAAGGACAGCAGATACTTGGGAATGCCACCACCTGGAAATTCTCTCCAAGCCACAACATCCTTAATTGGAAATATATTGCTGTTCTTTCACTGAGTCAAAATCCTGGGACTCACTCCCTAACAACAATGTGCGTGTACCTATACCACATGGGGTGCAGTGGTTTGGGGGGAGGGGGATGGTACCAACCTACTGCCTTGAGGGCAGTTAGGGATGGGCAGTATACACTGACAGCCAGCAATGCCTACAATCCAGAAATTAATGAAGAAATACTCAAAATTAGCTGCCATGTTTGCCAGCATAACCTTTTTAAGTGTAGTCACTGTTGTAATTTATTAGTTATAAAGTGCTTTGTGATGCCTTGATTTTTAAATGCAAATTCATTATTATTAGTTTCTTCATGGCAATGAATCAAGCACTCACACTTTTCAGATGTGGTGGTGTGATGTAGTTAGCTCAAGGAATCACAGTTGTTGGACTTTATCCATAGTTCTTTACTACAAGATGATGTAGCAAAGATAGAGGCTCGAACTTTTTTATTCATTACATGGCTGCCCAGTAATCTGTCAACTAATATTTGGCTGCATTATGAATACACCTTGGCCATTAAGCACTAGAAAGGGACTCAACCCAGAGCGTTTGGTTTTGGGGTGCTATCTGCTGTGCCACAAGACCTATTTTGAGATGTGCTGATGATTAGTCAAAACAGATATTAAATGCCTTGAGTAGGAATTGGGAAGAAGGGATGTTGATATTTAAGGAAAACCAGTGTGTAATGAGAAGTTTGCGCCAATTTTGATTACTTGATCTATTCCATATTTTATTAGGTTGCAACATTTCCAATGGAACTACACCTGGGCATTTTCAATTTGATCTGTCACCTTTCTTTTCACATCCTGCCTTTTCCCTCTCTGGGTGCCTTTCTACTCTGAATATTGCACATGGGCATTGGTGAAGAAAGTACTGGCATGAAATATGGCAAATTTTGATTTGAATTAACTTTATCAGATAATGCTATTAATTTTATCTATTTGTAATTTGTTCCAGAACTCACTAGTCAAACAAATTGGTCATGTTTTGGGATAAATAACTTTGTAGATTCTTGAACATTGAAATGCTTTTGAAATATTTATAGCTGCTTGGCATGTTACATGTAATCTGACTAGCACAGATTGCAATGACTATTTCATAGTATCCTTTCTGCCTAAGGCCACTATAGTACTGGTGCAACAATTGAACCTGATAGGCTCTGCCTGTCTCTTTCAAAGCTTCATGTAATTTTCCTCTGCACTCAAGCTGCCTAGTTTTCTTTGCAGCAGCAATGTTGAAGTTGGACCACTGTGGTATACTGCACTATATATGTTAATGATGCAGTAAGATTTGTGAAGCATGATAAATGTTAATTCTGAGATCCATAAGCTGTGAATTGCTGAAATTTTATTTTTACTTTTTTAGGCTATAAGATTTTGTAAATGACACAAATGGTGACTCAAGTTTACACATTACATACAATATGAAGAAAGACAGTCCATTTGGTTCCCATGAGCCTTCTCACCCTTATTCTTTCAGTACAACCATCAATTTTTTCTTTGCTTTTTAAAGGAAAGATAAATAAACAATGATAGATAATTGTTTTTTGTCATAGCGAATTCTACATTTAATTGCTCTCTATAGAAATTTCTTTTCTTGAATTCCATATTGCTTTACTCATTAACATCTTCATAATCCTTAATTTTGTGTTTTCAGCAATCCAGGTGGTAGTCATTGGGATTAGAATTATAGTTAAAGAAGGCCTGGTATTATTTCTAGTAAATGACATAATACTGCTGCTATATTCTGATAGTTGAACAGTGAATGTGTTGAAGGTAGTGGATGTTGTGCTAGTTAAGCTGGTTGCATTTTCCTAATTGGTGTCATTGTTACTTGATTGCTGGATAGAGCTATACTCAACCATTCCATCATGTTCATAACTTGTGCTTATCAATAGTGGGAAGGTTTGAGATTCGGGGGTAAAGTTACTTGCCACAAAACTCCAAGCCTCTGATATGTAACCACCACAGTATTTATTTGGCCAATAATTCAGTGATTGGAATGCTATGGAATGTCAAAATGGTTAGATTCTCACTTGCTGGAGATGATCTTTGCCTGTTTGTTTGAAACATCATTTGCCACACTTACAATCTGAATGTCGCACTGGTCTTCCCATATGTGGATGCAGAATCCTTGAAATATTTTGAATTGTAAATAGGATTCAACGCTGAATCATTGAGCAATCTCTTATCTTTATACGATTGAAGCAATGAAAAAACTATATGTAACTGAGAGACACAGTGGCAAGCATTGCTGCCTCAGTGGTAGGTTCAGTTCTGGCCTTGGGTCACTGTCTGTGTGGAGTTTGCATGTCCTGCCTGTGCTTGTGTGGATTTCCTCCAGGTGCTCAGGTTTCCTCCCACAGTCCAAAGATGCAAGGGTTAGGTTGATTTGCCATGCTAAATTGCCTCTTAGTGTTGAGATTAGCAAGGTAAATACATGGTTATGCGGATTTAGGTGTGATGGGATTGTTGTTGGTGCAGGCTCAATGGGCTGAATGTGAATGGCCTCCTTTTGCACTGTAGGGATTCTGTGAACTGGAAATAGTTGGAGTTAAGACAAAGTTTTGAAGAACTTCTGCAATAATGTTCTGTCACTGGCCTCCAACAACCATTTTCTCTTGGTATAGCTTTGGACAGTTTTAGTCTAATTCCCATTGACCTCAGTTCTGTTAAGACTCTTTGGCAGTCACAATTTCTTCAATTCTTCTTTTATTATTGGCCCATGTTTGGGCCAATATGGAAATGAGCAACGGAGCCTAATGGTTCTATCAGAATTTAAACTGTGCCACTGAATATCACTGACAAAACCTTCTCCTCACTTGTCTGAATGTAGTGATGGGACTGGATTGGATTTGTCTTTTTGTTGTTAGGGCATACTGGCAATGTTTCTACATTCATGTAAAAGCCAGTATTGTAGCTGCATGAACAATTGAGTAAAAGTATGGTTAGTTCTGGAATACAAGTTTTCAGTTCTACAGGCAGAATGTTGATAAGGCCCAGAGCTGTTGCTGTATCTAGTGACCTCTATCCATCTTTTGGTTGGTCTACCCTGCTGGCAGAACATACTCAGGGATGTTGATGGTCCCAGATTGTAAGATAATCAGATGGTTAGGAAATCCTGTATCAGGATGTCATTTGACTCGTCTGTGGGGCCCAAACCTCCCCAATTTATGATGTAAAGAAGGCATTTGGAAAGTGATCTGTACTAAGTATGCCTTTTGTTGTGCTTGATGCTGGCTGTCCTGTTTGTTCTTTGATTTCCATAGGAGTTTGGCATGCTGACATGGTTTGCTACGTTGTTTCAGAGAGCAGTTAAGAATCTGCTGCATCTGGAGTTATATACAGACCACGTAGATTAAGGACAACATTTTGATTCATAACATTTCACTCTCAACCACTGCTGGTTTTCAACTTCAAATAAAATTCAATAAAAAGTTTCTATTGAAGTAAGTTAACATTCAACACTTTAAAATTTTGGCAATGGCACCTGTTTTTAGAATGATTTTTTTAAACTGAAAGACAAAAGTTGAGTTTGATTCCAATCTTAAACATAAACTTAATCTTATGAATTACTTGAAAATAGCATAGCATTTAGTAGCTAGGTAAAGTAAATTACTGTAAAAGTAATGTTACTGGATCAGTTCAGTCAAACACATCCTCAGAAGCTTTCAGATCTTGAACATATGTCCTTGTGAGAAATCCTGCTTAATTACTAATAGTGTCAAGTCGCCATATGGTGGTTGTCTTGATCCTATTTGAAAAGGTTCACCTTGGGAGTTGACATAGATCATTTCTTACTAACGACAAACTAATAATGCTTTATCACCTGAGTTTTAAAAACAAAATGTTGAGATTTTAAAGTTCTGGCCTAACTGCAACAGTGCTGTGAAACATTTTAGAAACAGATGTGAAGATTTCAGGCAGGGCTTAGAAATTTGTACAGTTGTATGATTATCAAAGCTAATTATACTATCCAGTTCTAATGTGCAAGTTCTTTCATCTAAAGACTTTAAAAAAAAGCTTTTTTTCATAATCTTTGTAGAGATTGACAACCTTTTAAATACTGATATTCAGGGAAGGTTCAAAGATTTATTTTTGACTCATTTGTCTAATAACAGTTGTACATTTGGTTTCACTCAGCTGACAAACTTTTTTTTGCCAGCTGCTTTACTTCCAGTTGATTGGCTTTTTGAATGAGACACATTTTGCAGAGATCTTAGTATTGTAATGTTGGATTCAATATATATAAATTCCTCAAGGTGCCACTTTTCACAGTTGATGTACCCAGCATAAATTGACTGTAATCAAACCACTCCTGAAGTGAATTACTTGAGCAATAATCAGTCGGGTAGTAGAAGACAAAAGTGAAAGAAATACTCCTTAGCAGGGATCTATATAGTAGCCTCAGTTTATCATGACATATGGATTAATCATGGAAGAATGGTCAGTTTTATATCCAAGTATGTAATATAACAGTGGTGAGCTGTATATCCAAGCATGTACATAAGAACAAATAGGAGTAAGGGGGGGGAACCAGAAGACCACTTAAGCCTGCTTTGCCATTCAGTGTGATCATACTTGATCTTCTACCTAAGCTTTGCTTTCTTCCTTGCTCCCAAATCTGTCAATTTATTGAAACGTCAAAAAAATCTTGAGGAATCATCTACAACTTTTCTAGTGTAAACAATTCCAGAAATTCACAAACACCTGAATTAAAAAACTTCTTCCTCTCAGTCCTAAATGGTTGCATCCTTATCCTAAGACTGTGCTGCTGTGTTGCAGGTTTCCTAGCTGTGTTGAGAATCTTGTCAAGCCCCTTCAGAATCTTCACTGAGATTATTTCTAATTCTTTTAAACTCCAGAGAATATGGACCCAATTTACTCAGACTCTCATTATAGGAGAACTCTTTCACTCTAGGGACCAATGTCATGAACATCTACTGCACCATCTTCAAGATAAGTATAGCCTTCCTTGGGTATGCGAAACAAAACTATGCACAGAACTGCAGGTGTGGCCTTGCCAAAGTTTTGTCTAATTAGAATTGTTAAGACTAGAGACCATTTGATCTATGTTTGTATTGGTCTGTTGAAGGAGTTAATTCACTTAAGTGTTGTAACCCTGCAAATTTTCCTTTCAAATAATAATTCCTTCTGGAACCGTCAATTGACCCTGCTCCACCCCAAATATGTCACCAACAGAACTTGTTTATGCTTGCATTCCAATCCTTAAGTATTAATCTTTGTGTGGCACTTTGTCATATTTCTTTTAGAAGTATATTACATGTATCAATCTACATGCCTAGTTACATTTAGAATTCGTTAAACCCTGACTTCCCTTTTACAAAACCATGTTGATACTCTGATCTTATGAATTGTGTATTGATGACAGACTAATGAGATCACAGTTTCCTGTTTTCTCTCTCCCTCCTTTCTTGAAAAACATTATTCTTGGATTTCCTAATCTGCTGGCACTGTTCTTGAATCTAGCAAATTTTTAGAAAATCATAGCCAGTACATCAGCTACCTTTGTAGCTACCTAATTTTAGAACCCTATAATATAAGCCTTTAGGTGCTAGGGATTTGTTCGCTTTTAATCCCAAAGTTCATTAATATCAGAGAAATCTATTCTGCACTTTTGCCCTCTACTTCTGGTAATTGTGTCATCTGCCATGTGCTTAGGCACTAAATATTTGTTTGCATTCCTCATAGAACACTACAGCACAAACAGGCCCTTCGGCCCACAAGTTGTGCCGATCATATCAGTACCTACCAAGCCATAAAACTGTGTAACTCCCAATCCCATTAAATCCCATGTACTCATCCAGAAGTCTCTTAAAAGACCCCAGTGAGTTTGCCTCTACCACCACTGACGGCTGCCGATTCCATTCACTCACCACCCTCTGGCTGTAAAACTTACCCCTAAAATCTCCTCTGTACTTGCCCCCTCAGCACCTTAAACCTGTGTCCCCTCATAGCGACCATTTCAGCCCTGGGAAATAGCCTCCGAGAATCCATCCGATCTATTCCTCTCAACATCTTATAAACCTCTATCAGGTCGCCTCTCAACCTTCTTCTCTCCAGGGAGAAGAGACCTAGCTCTCTTAACCTTTCTTCATAAGGCATGCCTCCCAATCCAGGCAACATCCTTGTAAACCTCCTTTGCACCCTCTCAATAGCTTCCACATACTTCCTATAGTGAGGCAACCAGAACTGCACACAGTACTCCAAGTGGGGTCTGACGAGGGTCTTATAAAGTTGCAGTATTACCTCCTGACTCCTAAACTCACTCCCTCTATTAATGAAGGCCAGTACACCATATGCCTTCTTGACTACATCCTCCGCTTGTGGAGCCAATCTGAGTCCTATGGACCTGGACCACAAGATCTTTCTGCTCCTCAATACTGCCAAGACTCCTACCCTTGATATTATACTCCTTCATCCCATTGTCCTGCCACAATGGACCATCACACATTTATCTGCGTTGAAGTCCATCTGCTACTTCTCCGCCCAGTCTTGCATCCTATCTATGTCTCGCTGCAACTTCAGACATCCCTCCAGACTATCCATGACACCACCAATCTTCGTATCATCGGCGAACTTACTAACCCATCCCTCCACTTCCTCATTCAGGTCATTTATGAAAATGACAAACAACAAAGGCCCTAGAACAGATCCCTAGGGCACTCCACTGGTGGCTGACCTCCATGCAGTAAAAGACCCATCCACAGCCACTCTCTGCCTTCTGCAGGCAAGCCAGTTCTGGATCCTCAAGGCCAAAGCCCCTTGGATCCCATGCCCTCTCACCTTCTCGAGAAGTTTTGCATGGGGGACCTTATCAAACGCCTTGCTGAAATCCATGTAAGCCACGTCCACTGCTCTTCCTTTGTCAATGTGTTCAGTCACATTTTTGAAGAATTCAACTAGGCTTGTAAGGCACTATCTGCCCTTAACAAAGCTGAGTTGACTATTTCTGATCATATTGAACTTCTCTAAACGTTCATAAATCCTGTCCCTCAGAATGATGGTTTCTCCTCAAAGGGATCTGTTTACTTAAAGCTCCTACGATTGTTTTTATATTCCTGGCTAATCTTACATTCCTTTTCCCTAATTTATTTTTAAGAACACTCCCAGTCCTGAAACTTGCTACTTTGCCACATTTATAAGCTTCTAATTTTAAAATGGGTTGATCTTGCTGAGCTGTATTTAATAGAATGGTTTTTGAACATTTTGAATTATTTCTTTGTTTTCCCATGTTTATTTATACCTTTCTGGGTCCATTTACCCAAATAACCTTGGTCCGCTCTCTTGTGTAATTGACATGTTTAAATTTGAGATTCTTGTTCGGAACAACAGTATATCTCTTTCAAAAGTAATCTGGAGTTAGTTGCATTATGATTATTTCCCCTGACCCCCAGCAGATCTCTTACTATGAGGATACAACAATACTAGATCTGAAGCACATCCAAAGCACAAGTGTTCCACAAAAATCTTGCAGACTACCTTTTGCCAATTTGATTGGTTCCATCTGTATGAAAATTATGACTATTATTCAAGTAAAAATAAAATACTGCGGATGCTGGAATTCTGAAATCAAAACAAAATATTTGATAGATTCAGCAGGCCTGGTAGCATGAATGCAAAGAAACAGTTAACGTTTTGGATCTAAATGATACTTCTACAGAAGTTCTATAATTTATCCAATGGTTTCTGTTTTTATATACGATTATTTCTTAATGCTGTAATCATATAGTCACTGCTAGATGGTCTATAAACTGTCAGCAGCATTTTCTGATCCATATTATCCCACCCATATTAATTTTAGCTTGCTGAGCCAATATTCTTTTCTCAGAATAATCCTTACGTTATCCTTTGCTGATGGGGCTGCTGTTCCTTTTTCATTGTCTTTTCGTAATGATATGTTCAGAAATATTTATTTCTTGATAGAAAGAACAAAAAGAACAAAGAACAAAACAACACGGGAAACAGGCCCTTTGGCCCAAGGGGCCTGCGCCGCCACCTCAATGTTCCCACCTCCACCCGTGGTCCCTGTCTAAGTTTATAGGTCTATGGATTAAAAAAAAAAATTTGAGACAATTTAGGGAGAATTTGTTTTGCCAGTTAGCCTAAGAGCACATCTTTGGGATGTGGGAAGAAACCGGAGCACCCAGAGAAAACCTGCGCAAACTCCCACAGACACAGGCCCAAATCCATGTATTGCACAGCACAGCGATAGTCACAGCTGTCGTGTTGCCCATCAAATGGTTCAGGTCAAGCGTACACTAACGATGTGAAGCACTAGGATACTCTCAAAATAAAAATCCAAGAGCAGCCCTCTCACGACTCATCGCGTGTATACCCCTCGTTAGACAACAAGGTGGACCAAAGCACCTGTAGGATAAAAACAAGTACATCAATATCATCATCTATTTACACACTTCCCAGGGACTCCAAGGCTCATGATCCCTATTTTAAATCAGTTTTCTATACCCCTCCATTCCCATTCTGTTCATGTGTCCATCTAAGTATTTCTTAAATAACTCCAGAGTACCTGCCTCCACCACTTGGCAGTGCATTCCATACCCCCACCACCCTCTGTGAAAAAACTCCCTCTAGCATCCAAATTATACCTTACCCCCCTCACCCTAAGCCTGTGACCCCTCGTGCTATTCAAGTCCATCCTAGAAAAAAGCTTAAACCTGTTTACTCTATCTATACCCCTCATAATCTTGTACACCTCTATTAGATCTCCTCTAAGTCTACGTCTTTCTAAGGAAAACATTCCCAATTTACCTAACCTCTCCTCATAACTCAGACCTTCCATATGAGGCAGCATCCTGGTAAACCACCTCTTTGTAACTGTGATTCTAATGCTGATTGATCCATACTTTTTATCTATTTTGTGCCACTAGCTCCTCTGTTTTATTAGGAATGCTTTGTGCATTCAGATAGAAAGTCTTTAAATATTTTAAAACTGTTTTTGAATGTACTTTATTGTGCTGATGCACAACTCCCTCTCTGCTTAATGTTTTTCCTAGCCCATTAGTGTGCCTTTACCAAAATTGCTATGCCATTCTATTCCTCTACATTTCCCTTTGGATTTCTAAATCTCCTTTCACATGGCTTGCTCAGGCATTTCAGAGTGTAGTGAAGAGCTAGTTCCATTACTGTGATCTGGAGTTGTTTGGGCCAGACCAGATAAATATGCCAGATAAATATACCACTGAAGTAAGACTGACCAGTCTATAATTATCAGGGTCATTCCTGTTTCCTTTCTTGAACAGAAAAACAACATTTGCCACTCTCTAATCCTTTGGCACTATCCCTGTGAACAGTGAGAACCTAAAGATCAAAGCCAAAGGCTCTGTAATCTCCTTTCTTGCCTCCCAAAGAATCCTAGGTTTTATCCCATCTGGCTCAGGGGACTTATTGACTCTCAGGTTTTTCAGAATTGCTAATACATTTTCCCTCAGGACATCTACTTTCTCCAGCCTATCAGCCTGTATCACACTGTCTCATCCTCAAAAACAATGGCCCCTCTCCTTGGTGAACATTTGAAGAAAAGTATTCATTCATCGTCTCTCCTATCTCTGACTCCATGCACAAGTTCTCATTACTATCCTTGACAGGCCCAACCTCACCCTGGTCATTCTTTTATTTCTCTCAAAAATAAAAAGCCTTGGGGTTTTCCTTGATCCAACCCGGCAAGGACATCTCATGCCTCTCCCAGCTCTCCTAAGCCTTTTCAGCTCATTCCTTGCTTTCTTGTAACAGTCAAACGACCTAATTGAACCTTGTTTTCTCATACTTACTTATGCTTCCTTTTTCCTCTTGATAAGACATTCACTGTCTTTCGTGAATCATGGTTCCTCACTCAGTCATTCTCCCAAATCACCCCCCCCACCCCCTGAGAGGGACATACTTATCAAAGACGCATGGTATTTGTTCCTTGAACAACTCCACTTTTCATTTGTGCCTTTCCCTGACAGTTTTTGTTCCTATTTTATGCTCCCTATTTCTTGCCTATTGGCATCATAATTACCCCTCCCCCTAGTTATAAACTTTGCCCTGCATGAATGCTCCTATTCCTCTCCATTGTAATAATGAAAGACAAATGAAATTGTGGTCACTACCACCAAAGTGCGCTCTCTCAAACAAATCTAACACTTGGCCTGGTTCATTATCAGTATCAAATCTAATGTGGCTCACCTCTTGTGAACCTATCCACATACTGTCAGGAAACCCTCCTGCACACGCTGTACAAAAACTGCCCCATCTGAACTATTTGACCAAATAAAATCACCCATCACAACTACGCTGTGACCTCCATACCTATCCATAATGTGCTTTGCAATTTCTTCCTCCACATCTTTATCACTATTTGGGGACCTATAGAAAACTCTTAACAATGTGACCACTGCTTTCCCATTTCTAACTTCAGCCCATATTACCTCAGTCGGCAGATCTCTCTCAAACTGTCTTTCTGCAGCCGTAAAATATCCTTGATTTAACAGTGCTTACTCCTCCACCTCTTTTTTCACCTTCTCTATTCTTACTGAAACGTCTATATTCCGGAACTTCCAACAACCATTCCTGTTCCTGTTCTAACCATGTCTCTGTAATGGCAACAACATCATAGCCTCAAGTACCAAGCCACGCTCCAAGTTCACCTGTCATATTCCAGATGCTCCTTGCATTGAAGTACACAGACTTCAACCCACCTCTCTATCTGCCGGTACACTCCTGCAACCTTGATGCCCTCCTCAATACCTCACTACACTCAACACTGGCTTCTAGACTACAGCTCGTTTTTTCCCACCCCCCCTGACAAATTAGTTTAACCCCATCCCGTAGCGAGTTTCCCTCCCAGGATATTGGTACCCTTTTGAAATGCAAACTGTCCTGTTTTGTGCAGACCCCACCTTCTCCAGAATGTGCTCTAATTATCCGTGTAACTGAAACGCTCCCTCCTATATCATCCCTGCAGCCACGTGTTTATCTGCATACTCTCTCCCTGTTCCTCAACTTGCTATCATGTTGCACAAGCAACAAACCAGAGATAACATGTTTTGTCCTGGCTCTCAGCTTCCACCCTAGCTCCCTAAATTCCTGTTTTAAATCCCTTCCCTTCTCTTACCTATGTTGTTGGCACCAATATATAGCCTGACTTCTGTTCCCCCTCTCCCTTAAGAATCCTGCAAACACAGTCCAAGATGCCAACATACTATCTGAGTCTCTCTTGCTGCCACAGAACCTCCTATCTGTCCCTCTAATGAACAAGTCCCCAATAACTGTTGTTCTCCTGCTCTTCCCCTGCCTAATGAGCCGTATGGAGGGACTTAATGCTGGAGATCCGGTCACCACGGCTTACCACTGGTAGGTCATCCCCCTCAACAATATCCAAAACAGTATACTTGTTGCTGAGGGGAATGACAACAGGGGATCCCTGCTCTGACTGCTTCCTCCCAGCCCCCGTCACCATCGCCAATCTGTCATTGTTCTTCGGAGTAACTACGTCCCTGAAATTTCTATCTATGACCACCTCTGTCTCCCGAATGATCCAAAGTTCATCCAGCTCTAGTTCCAGTTCCCTACCGCGGTTTTTGAGGAGCTGGAGCTGGGTGCATCAGCGTCCCACATCAAAAGGGACGCTGACAGCATTCCTCACCTCAAACATTCTGCAGGAGGAACATTGCACTGCCTTCCCTTCCATCCCCTCTAGATAAACTTGCAGTATAAAACAAGAAAAAGAATTTATTTATAAATGGATTTTTACAACAATCGATGATAATTGTCATGGTCTCCATTGCTGAGAATAGCTTTGTATTCCAGAATAATTAAAATTCCAGCAGCTGCTGTGGTGAGATTTGAACCCATGTCACCAGGACATTAGGCTGGACCTTCTACCAGTTTGCCATTGTACCACTACTGCCACTAGCATTTCCCATCCTGCCCTCCCTATACAGAAATGAGCAAGTAATGCTTCAGTTGTATTGAACCTTGGCCCGACTTTGTCTCAACTGAGTTTGGTTTAGGGCACAGAATCCTTAGGAAAGAGATACTGGCTTTAGATTCATGTGACAAATACAAACACTTGCAGAGTTACATTGCACATCTTTTCCCTTGATCTAATCAAGGTCTTTAAAATGATACAGCACAGTGGCAAAGTGGTTAGCACTGATGAACCAGAGCCCAGGTTTGATCCCAACCTTGGGTGACCATGTGGAGTTTGCATGTTCTCTGTCTGTATGGGCTTCCTTCAGGTGCTTCAGTTTCCTCTCTGTCTAAAGATGTGCAGATTAGGAAGATTGGCCGTGCTAAATTGCTCCTTAGTGGCCAAAAATATGTTGATTAGGGGGATTAGCAGAGTAAGTATGGGGATAAGGCCTGAGTAAGATGCTGTCGGATGGGCCAGAGGCTTTCTTCTGCATTATAAGAATCCTGTGATGGTCAGAGAGATTTCTCACTATTGACATTATGCAGAGTGAGGGATGTCAGGAATGGTGTTCAGAAGCACTTTTCATTTCAACAGTGGTGGAAATCTGGAATGTTGTCCCTCCAAAAGGCTGTGAATGTTGGGCAACTTCAAATTGTTGGACTGAATTTAGTTAGTTTGTGTTGGATAAAAATATCGAGAAGTATGAAATAAAGACAGATCAGTACAGCTCAGATATAGCTCAGCCATGATCTAACTGAATGTTGAAACAGGTATGCATGTGGCCTATTTATGTTTCTATCTTTTTATCTGTCTTGCATTGGTTTCAAAAAAAAAGGCCAATGTGACTAATATTGGAACGTGTAACACATGACTTTTGTTGATTTTATTTTTTTGCTTTTAATTGCTATGTTGTATGCATTTACAACTGCTAATTACTACTCATGGAGTTATGGGCCTTTTTGGCAGAGTTTCCTGTTATCTTTTAAAATGGAAGCTGTTCTGACTTAATGATGTATAGCATGCTTGCTCAACTTTTTTGCATGGAGGGCCCATGCATATTTTTCACACTTGAGCCAATTGTTCTACATTTGCTCTGCAATGTCATAATGAACTTGGGTTTAAAAAAGAGTAAGCTATAAAAAAATGATGTTGGATGGTTAGCATATGTATTTGGTGGTGAGAGAACTGAGACTGGGCTTGAGGCCTCATGCATTTACAGTTGACATTAAGTTTGATGCATTACCCATCTCCCTGTTGAAATTTGATGGTGATGCAAAGCTAGATCAGAAAGCAAGTTGCAAAAGGAAATCAAACTTTATAAGAACAGAAATGGAAGATTTTTTTTAAAAAAAGGCATGAAACAGTACATCCAAATTCCTTTGAACATCAGTGCTTCCAAGCAACACGCTGGGCATGTTGACATCTACTGAAGGGGATTGGGCCAAACATTGAACAAGTCTTGCTATGATTGTATAGAGCTTTGCTGAGACCAGAGTGCAATATATTTACCTTGAAGGTGGTAGAAAAGGTCTGTTGGATGCGAGGGTTGTCCAGTGATGCGAGGGACTGAGTGAACTGTGCCTATACTATGAGAATTAATCTCGTTTAAACTTCTAAGATTCTGAAGGAGTTTGATAGGGATAACACTTGTTCACCCTGGTTGGGAATCTAGAACAGTGGGTCACAACCTCAGGATATCATTTAGGATTGAGACGAGAAATTATTTCATTAGAGGCTTGTGAATCTTTGCAATTCTCTTTCTGGGATTGTCAAGGCACCATTATTGAATATATTTAAGACTGAGGAAGATAAATCTTTGGTGTCTCAAAGATACAAAAATCATCATGATCGTACTGTATGGTGCAGAGGCTCATTG
This sequence comes from Sphyrna mokarran, assembly GCA_024679065.1. Classification (NCBI taxonomy): domain Eukaryota; kingdom Metazoa; phylum Chordata; class Chondrichthyes; order Carcharhiniformes; family Carcharhinidae; genus Sphyrna; species Sphyrna mokarran. The sequence continues at coordinate 12,501,799 of JAGIQG010000022.1, forward strand.
AGCTATATGGTCTCTCCTCTTATGATGAAGAATAAGAAGTCTAGCAATCTTTATGCAATTCCACTAATGACCAGTTAAGATCTAGTAACAGTCTCCTGAAAAACAGTGCAACTAGCTTATCTAAATTTTGCCTATTTCACAGGACTCAACTTTGTTTAGCAAAAAAAAGTGAGGTCAGTCCCAATCACTCGGGCAGCTTTAGGTTAATGTCAAGGCCAGCAGTCCATCGTTTTGAGATTGCTAATTTTATAACATTTATTTTATCATTGACATCAATGTTTACATAATAATAAGCAAAATACTGTGGATGCTAAAATATCAAAACAGGATCAAATACTGTAAAAACTCAGCAGGCCTGGCTGCATCTGTTGGACAAGTTGATGTTAAGTCTTTTTGGCTCTTCAGTACTAAACAAAGGGGGAACCTGTTAGATATTAAAAGTGCAATTTCTCATACCTGCAACAAAATGTAGCAACTTTTAAAAACAAAACAAATGGCCTGGTGTGGGAGGAGACGAGGGAGTTAACATTGAGGCAGTACATTATGCAGTGCACGTGCTGCATATATGTTCAGTTGTGCACTGCCCAGGCTGGCAGAGCAGGCATGTGCACAAAGGAAGAGGTAAAAGATAAATGAGTATTGTAGACAGAATGAACAAAACTATGACCAGGGAACAATTTTAAAAACGTCTGTTGGTAACATTTAGATAAGGTATAAATTTTAAGCACCTGCAGACTTTTATTTTCAGGGCAAAAATTTAATATCAGATGTGTGGAAATTCAGTAGTCTAGAGAATACTATATACTGTGCCATAAAAAAAGCACATCCTGCTCTTGACACAAGGAAAGCTTGACTTTAGAATGTGTCTGGTATCAAAGCTCAGCTAACAAACTTGTTGCATAATGCTCCCTATTAGATAATGCAGTAATGGATTTTAAATCAGAAGGTCTTTGCTACTTAGCATTACGTGATGGCTAATAAGATGGCGCTAATAAGGTAGCGAGTCACGTGAAACAGATGACAAATACTGAATAAAGGCTATCTCGGAAAGAAATTAAATGGCTTTCTCAAGCCATTAATTTAGAAGTTCAAGAATTTCATCCCACCCATTTAAATTAATGTCTAAATTTGGCTAAAATAAAACATTCACTAGGATTGTAAATGAACAATTGTACCTTCCTCAATCTTACACTATTTGCACCTTTGCAGTTTAGTGCTGAAGAAAATGCAATCTTTGGAGAAATTGTTGCAAGATTACCTAGCCAGCTTCAAAATCTACTGAAGTATAACTGGATCTGTACAAAAAAAACACACTCAAAACTCATCCTGGTTTTATTCACCATTAAACTAACTTGTGTACAATTTACCCTGCATGTTTCATTTTTGCCAAACATTTATCTCACTAACATTTCCCTCAGCAGCATTTCTCTAATGGCATTCTACAAATTTTTTCTTTTACTATCCAGAGCTTCACATTTAACTAATTCATGTTATGTGATGTGAAGGGCATCACTTCAGCGTCACAGCAGAATCTACAAATGAAATGTTACTTATTTAATGGTTACTCATTAATGACTAGAGAGATTCCCTCATTCCAAATTAGCCTATAAACAAGACTTGTTCAAGGTGTAGTCTGCAAAGCTCCTGTCTTTGCAGTCCTTGGAAGCAGTTTTCAAGACTCCTGTCAGTCGATCAGGTTTCACTGCAAGATTCTGCTGACTGCTGAAACTCCACTTAGAAGCTGCTGTGCTCTGGCATTTGTTGTTGATTGGCTGCGTAGGGAATGAGTGACTCTGTGTATTTGGAGGGGCGATGTGTGTGTGCGTATGTGTGTTTGGAGGGATGGGGTTGTGCGTGCATGTGTATCGGGGGGGTGAGGTGGTGTATGTGTCAACTTACTAACCATGCATGTCTCCTATATTCTCATCCGAACCATTAATATGAATGACAAATGGACCCTGTCCCAATCCCTGCAGCACACTGGTCACAGGCCTCCAGTCTGAAAAATAATCCTCTACCACTTCCTCTGTCTCCTACTGGCAAGCCAGTTTTATATCCAATTGGCTAGTTCTCTCTGGATCCCATGTGATCCAACCTTACTGACCAGCCTACCATGTACCTTGTTAAAGGCCTTGCTAAAGTCCATGTAGACAATGTCTATTCCACTGCTCTCATCAATTTTCCTGGTCACCCTTTCAAAAAAGTATCAAATTTATAAGATATGATTTTCCCCACAGAACTATGCTGATTATCCCTAATCAGTCCTTGCCTTTCCAAATGCATGTAGATCCTGGTCTCAAGTTCCCCTTGACTGACATCAGGCTCATCTGACTGTAGTTCTCTGGCTTTTCCTGCCATCTTTCTTAAATAAAGGCACAACATTTTGCTCTCTCCAGTCTTCTGGCATCTCATCTATGGCTGTCGATAAAAATATCTCTAAGGGCACTGCAATTTCTTTTCTAGCTTCTCACAATGTCTTGGGATGTACTTTGATCAGGAGGATTTATCCACCTGTGAGTTTTAAGGTCTCTTCTGGAATATGGATTCTATTCAAGACATCATTATTTATGTCCTGAGTTTCCTAGTTTCCTTATCTTTCTCCATGGTAAATACTGAGAAGAAATTTTTTAGGGTATTGCCCAACTCTCTGGCTTCACACGCACAGTTGATTAAAGTTACACTGGAATAGATGGGCCTAACTTTTTCATCTCCGGTTGGGTGCACTTACCATTTAATAGCAGCACCATCATATTTCATACATTTCATTATCAGTGGTCTGGCAGCACCATCCTGATTTCCACACGTAACTGTAAATGTTGAGGTTAGGTTTGAACATTAACCAGACTTTTATTTTTAAACTTTGGCTCATAGTTTTCCTTTTGGATGCCTGTGCATTGTGTGTTGAAATGGTCATGAGCTAAGCTATTTACATCTTTAGTGCAGAGCCAGCAGATTTTCTGATGGCTGCTGGAAATTTGTTCTAGGAAGTACCTCCAAATTAGCGGTGTAAGTATTGACTTTTGGCACTACAAGCCTCTGAATTTGCCTTTATCTTTGCCTCCTTCGACAATGTAGGTATTCTATTTGAGCCTGCGTTGATAACAACCCCACCCAGGCCCTATTTCCATTTCCCCAAGTATTTGCCCTGCTAACTGCCTTGACGAGGGTCAATTTAACAAGGCTAATCAACCTAATCTGTACACCTTTGAACTGTGGGGAAAAAACTGGGACATCTGGAGGAAACCCATGCAGACATAAGGAGAATGTGCAAACACCACAGTCATCTAAGGCTGGAATTGAACCCAAGTCCCTGATGCTGAGGCAACAGTGCTAACCACTGTGCCACTATGCCACCCTATGTAACATCATCTGCTCCACGATCAGTCTCAACACTTCAGCAATCAGTATATTTTATAGCATAGTTTCTGATCTAGATGCATGATACTAACATGGTAGTTGTTCAGTACTGAAAGATTCCAGATATATTTTTGGTGCCATTTTTGAGAGAATGTTGGTCAGTTAAACCCCTTGTTCCTCAAGTGACATGAGGTTTTTTGTTCGCCAGACAGGCGGATTGTACTTCTGTTTAATGTGTTAACTGAAATAAAGCATCTCCAACGCAGCACACTCACCATTAAAATGTTGTTCTGGAATAAGTCCTAGATTTACTGACAGCAAATATTCTGAAAATTAGTACATGAAGACTGAGGGGCTGAAATCCACTTTCAAGGTTAGTTATTTAAGTGAGAGTTCTTAGTCTGTAACTGTATTCCAAGGGGCCATTGAGGTCATTGCACTTTGGGTTTGCAGTTGTCCAAGTTAGGTTATAGTCTGGAGCTGCAATACCTTGTATCAAAATTTGCATTTAATACAAAAGGATACTTAATCAGATTGAATTTTGTCATTTGCTGTCTGCATTGCAGATGTGCTTAAAATGCACGTACTTCGAATAACTGAAAACTAGCATCTGCAGTTTAGTGCAGTGATCTAAATTGTAGACTACTTATCCAGTAGTGGAAAAGCAGAAATTTTCACAAACTCCATCCCCTAGCTGCTGATTCCATCTCTCTCCTTGGCAGCAGTCTGAGACAGCCAGTTAGATTGCAAACTTTGGTGTCACATTTGACACGAGATGAACTTCTGCACCTTCACTGAAACTTCCTTACCTTCACCTCCATTGCCTTGCCCATGCCCCTCATTATCTCTTAAAATGCTCATTCATGCCATTGTCAAGACTGGACACATCTTTTCCAGCAGTCTCAGCTGATTTCTCACCAGAAACTTGGGTCCTCCAAGATTCTACTGCCTGTGTCTTAGCACCAAGTCTTGTTCACTATCCGGCTTTCGTTTCTGCTCTCTAACCATGATGTAGAGATGCCGGCGTTGGACTGGGGTAAACTCAGTAAAGTTTTGCAACACCAATTTTAAATCCAACCAATTTATTTGATAGTAAATCCGCGAGCTTTCGACACTATGTTGTGCCTTCGTCAGGCAAATGCAGTGTTCTGATCTGCAGAGGCACTCATATCCACACAACAGTTACAGATTGCTGATTAGAATGCGAATCCTTACATCTAACCTGCTATTCAAGTGTTAAAGTGGCTAACAATGTGTGTGAAGGGAATCCTGAGTATTGGTTAGAGAATTGTGTATTTTCTCCAGACAGCACAGTAAGTGAGGTTTTTTGCTAACCCAGGCAAGTTACGGGGGTTACAGATAGTGTGTCATGAAGCCAAGATCCCTGTTAAGACCGTCCTCATGTGTGCGGAACTTGGCTATCAGTCTCTGCTCAGCGACTCTGCGCTGTCATGTGTCACGAAGGCCCCCTTGAAGAACATTTACCCGCAGGTCGGAGGCCGAATGCCCATGACTGCTGAAGTGTTCGCCCACAGGAAGGGAACTGTTTTGCCTGGTGATTGTTGAGCGATGCTCATTCATCCGCTGTCGTAGTGTCTGCATGGTCTCCCCAATGTACCATGCTTCGGGACATCCTTTCTTGCAACGTATTAGGTAGACAACGTTGGCCGAGTTGCAAGAGTATGTACCGTGTACCTGGTGAATGGTATCCTCACGTTTGATGATGTCGTCCATGTCTATGATCTGGCATGTCTTGCAGAGGTTGCTGTGGCAGGGTTGTGTGGTATTGTGGTCACCGTTCTCCTGAAGGTTGGGTAGTTTGCTGCGAACAATGATCTGTTTGAGGTTGTGCGGTTGTCTGAAAGCAAGAAGTGGGGGGGTGGGGATGGCCCTAGCGAGATGTTCATCGTCATCAATGATATGTTGAAGACTCCGGAGAAGATGTCGTAGCTTCTCCACTCCGGGGAAGTACTGGACAACAAAGGGTACTCTGTCCACCTTGTCCTGTATTCGTCTTCCGAGGAGGTCAGTGTGGTTTATCGCTGTGGCACGTTGGAACTGTCGATTGATGAGTCGAGCGCCATATCAGGTTCTCATGAGGGCATCCTTCAGCGTCTGGAGGTGTCTGTCATGATCCTCCTCATCTGAGCAAATTCTGTGTACACGGAGGGCTTGTCCATAGGGAATGGCTTCTTTAACGTGTCTAGGGTGGAAGCTGGAGAAGTGGAGCATTGTGAGGTTGTCTGTCGGTTTGCAGTACAGTGAGGTGCTGAGGTGACTGTCCTTGATGGAGATGCGTGTGTCCAAGAATGCAACTGATTCTGGAGAATAGTCCATGGTGAGTCTGATGGTGGGATGGAACTTGTTGATATCATACAGTTGTTTCAATGATTGTTCACCATGAGTCCAAAGGAAAAAGATGTCATCAATGTATCTAATATACAACCTTGGTTGAAGATCTTGTGTAGTGAAGAAGTCTTGTTCGAACCTGTGCATGAAGATGTTGGCGTACTGACGTGCACATTTGGTCCCCATGGCTGTTCCATGTGTGTGGATGAAAAGCTGATTGTTGAAGGTGAAGACATTGTGGTCCAAGATGAAGCGGATGAGTTGTAAAATTGCATCCGGAAACTGACAGTTGTTGGCATTGAGTACTGAGGCAGTTGCAGCAATACCATTGTCATAGGGGATGTTGGTGTAGAGCGCCGAGACATCCATTGTGACAAGGAGTGTCCCTGGTTCAACTCACTCAGCTAACCAAGCACTAACTGCTTGGTCCCAGTCAGACAATGTCTTGATTTTAAAATTCTCACCCTTGGTTTCAAATACATCCATGTCCTTGTCCCTCCTCTCTCTAATCATTCTAGCTCCACAACCCACAAAAATTATTGCACTCCTCTCATGACCTGTGCATCCCAATAGTGGCACTGCCTTCAGCTCTTGAATTTTCATCATCTTACGATGCTCTTTAAAATCTGTGGCCAAGCTTTTGGTCATCAGACCTAATTTTGTGAGGTTCTGTATGTTTTGTTTATTGTGTTTCTTGGAGCATTTTATTATTTTAACAGTTCTATGTAAAATGTTGTTTCATCATGATCTTCATGGAGACCAAAATTTTTATAACCTTAATCGAACCAAAATCAATATAAACTAAACATGAATTAACAGACAACTTGCAGTCAGTGTAAGATATAATTTACACTTTAAAACAGCAGATGCAGCAAAGATAGATCTCATGTTCTGGACAATCCACTTTGTTTCTTAAATTGCTGCCGCATATACGACAACACGATAGCTCAGTGACTATCGCTGTGCTGTGCAGATACATGGATTTGGGCCTGTGTGTGTGGGAGTTTGCGCATTCTCCCAGTGCTTGCGTGGGTTTTCTCCAGGTGCTCTGGTTTCCTCCCACATCCCAAAGATGTGCTCTTAGGCTGATTGGCAGAACAAATTCTCCCTAAATTGTCTCAAATTTGATTTCAATCCATAGATCTATAAACATAGACAGTGGTCACGGATAGAAGTGAGAATATCGAGGTGGCGGCGTGGACTCGTTGGGCCGAAGAGCCTGTTTCCCGTGCTGTTTTGCTCTTTGTATATGTAAAGTTCTTCAGAATTCTGAGCTTCCAAATAAAATTCCAGCTCCTTTTCTTTGAGGATATAGCCTCTAATCTCTAGCTGACAGCACATCTTTGATTTATTTTATTATGTCACGTCTTAGTATACAGTGAAAAATATTGTTTCTTGCATGCTGTACAGACAAAGCGAGTCCTACATAGAAAAGGAGAGAATGCAGAATGCAGTGTCTTCACTGAAATGGCACACAACTGCAGAACCACCTCGATTCTGCTCATAGTGGTTTTGATTGTATGAATCCACCAATGTTGAATTCAAGTAATGAAAAAAGCGTCAAATTGTGAATTTCCCTATTCCCAGCATCTGTCTTCAGCCTTGGTGTGTTTCAGATAGGTATTCCAGAGCATGAATGACTGCCTTTTTAACTGATTTCAACCAGCTTCAGTTTCTGTTTTTAGTTCACTGAAGTTTATATTTCAGTTCCGTTTAGAGTCTGGCCTCAAAAACGCAAGCTTTAAGAACAGTCTGTGCAGGCAAGAGCTTGCAAGCTACGGATTTCATCTCATTCCTCAGGTGGAGTATGTGAATAAATCTTTTCCTTTGTTTCAGTAATTGTATGTTGACTCCTGGTCTGTTTCATTCTGTAAGGCGTCTGTCTTATACTGATGAATTATGCTGACATATTTGTGCTTTGTCAGCATTGCAGGAAGTGTTGTTCACTAAGTGTTTTTGTTATTGGAATATGGAGTATAACAATTTAGCAATGATTTAGTATACTGCAGTTCATGTGTTCTTCTGGCATTGTTAATGTTTACTATTTTTTTATAGGAAATTAGGTTTGAAGCTCCTGTGATTTGAGCTCCAAAATGAGCACACCTATTAGTTTGAATACATGAAATCCATGCTAACCTTAATTATTATGTTATGTTCAAAGTTAAAGATCCAGTAACCTATTTTCAAAAGCTTTCAGAAGAAATTCAAGATCCTGGTTATTTACTGAAAGAATGAAGCCACAAGATTCAATGATTTTAAACCAGTAGTTTTCAACCTTTTATGCCATGGCACATCTTTATGCTATAAAAGAAATTGAGGCACCTCCTATTTTCTCTGCCACCTTCCTTTACTGGGAACTTTTCTCCCTGTCTTTATGTTCTCCCAGGGTTTTTTGTACCCTTATTGAGTTTGCAGTTGTTGTGCAGGCCCATGGGCCTTTGTTGTCAACTCCAAGTCTTGTTGGTCATGGGTATGGATCTGACGAACACAATCTAAACCACGCATGTATGAGAGGCCCAAGATTTGTTGGAGTTTGCAGATGCCAAGCACAAGCTGAAGGCAAGTCAGTTTTATTTAATTACTTCAATTTTAAATCTCTTTTCATGGAATATTTGGGCAGCCTTCACAACACTCCAATGTGGCACATCGGTTGGGAACCACTGATTTAAACAGAAGAATTTTACTTTACACTTTGAGTCAAACAAAGTAAATACTAAATCCAATTTTGGTATCCTCCTATTCTACTCCACTCAGACCAGAAATGAGGTGGTTCCGCAGATGTCTGCTGTTATTGGTGAAGATATGGAGATGCCAGCATTGGACTGGGGTAAACACAGTAAGAAGTCTCACAATAGCAGGTGAGTGTCCAACAGGTTTATTTGGTAGCAGGCGCCACTAGCTTTTGGAATGCTGTCCCTTCGTCAGGAGAAATAGGAGTTCCCATCAACTGATGAAGGAGCAGTGCTCCAAAAGCTAGTGGCGTTTGCTACCAAATAAACCTATTGGACACTAACCTGCTATTGTGAGACTTATTGTGATTATTGATGAAGATCATACCCAAAAGAGGGTTTGTTGTGCATGACTGTTGGTGGAAGGGGAGCTGAAATTCCTCATGGGGAAGACAAATGTTTCAAAGCACTTTGTGGCTGAGTTTGAAAGCCTTTACTCTGTGTAAACTATTGAGCTAATTCAGAATAACTGCCTGAGTTCTATCTGCCATTTAAGATGCAATTTATAATTGCTCACAATTTACCTGTTAATTCATGTTTAATTTGTGTTTATTCTGGGTTTGAGAGCACAGGAGGGTACTAAGATTGTAAAAATTCATGTAATTAAAATAAATATTTGCACTTGATTGGACGCAGAGGAAACTACAGCTTATAGTCAGTGTTGTGTGCACCTTCATGTGCCCTTGCTTTGTGTGTGTCACTTGAACCTATGTGGATGGAAAATCTGCGTATGTGCTTCAGGTTGCCAACCTTTTTTCTACATCAAACTGGATGCTGAAGTTTAGTTCATTGTTTAAATAGCCATTCCAAATTTGTCCCCTCTATTCGCATTTGAAATCTTTGGTGAGATATGTAGATGTCTTACATTTGAGCCAGTGAGAGAGGTCTGATAGAATTCCTGTAGTGCAGAAGGAGGCCATTCGGCCCATCAAGCTTGCACCAACAGTCCACCTAGACCCTACCCCTGTAACCCCATGTGTTTACCTTGCTAATCCCTTCATACTAAGGGGCAATTTGGCATTGCCAATCAACTTAACTTACACATCTTTGGATTCTCTTTTTAAAACTTTTTGTCTAATGTCTATTAAACCTGGAAAATTGGTTTAGATTTGATTTTATTCAGGGTGGAAGGCACTGCTCTCATCACTAGTTTGCTTTGGGATCTCATTGCAATTTTAATAGTCATGAACTCGTGCTGGAAACTACAGCCATCTTTGCACCTTTTGTGCAGAGTGTCATTAAAGGAAATGCAGATATGTTTAGGACTTGAGAATGTTTGTTTGAACTGGTTTTAAAAAAAAACTTGCAATATGTCCCATTAAAGGTAATGCAGAATTTTAAAAATATTTATTTGTCCTTAAAATTTAAAAAATCTACATGCAAATCACATTGGCATACACAAGTTGTATTTCAAACGATGCTATAGGTCAGTGGAAATCAAAAAACTTTGTTAAATTTGTATTTTTTAAAAATTAAATCCTCTGGTCCATTTCGTGATATTTCCCCACTTCAAAATATGCTGATAAAACCAAGCCTAGCCTATCTTGTCAAGTCCAGTGAAGCATGGAAGTACATACTAATTTAGTAAGTGAGTGACAACTTAATGAACCATCATATTTACATGGGTTCATTCAGTGCAGCAATTAAATCTAGAAGACAGATCTTTTTCACTCAGTATATCTGTAACCCAACTTGATGTGGCAAGCTTTTATTGGGCTATATTCTTTAGAGTTTTGAGACTCTAGATGCATATGTTGATGTTGTTGTCATTATATCTGTTCCATTTTGACTGACATGCAACACAAATGGCTCCAGATCAATAATTTGCATATGATTCAAGTGGTCACTCAATTTTTTACAAAACATTTATTCAGGAGGTTATAATCAAAAGCACGTAAGGCTGAATTTTTTAAGACTTTGGATCTTTTAGATTCTAACGTGTGCAAGATGTCTTTTAAACGTGAAAATTGTGCGCTGAATTCTACGGACACTGACGGACCTCAGATTTTGAGTTTTACAAACTTCTATGCAAAACCTGGTACAGACCTGAAGACTTACGTTCCCAAAGATTTATTTATGTGTATGACAGGAGTGATTAGTTGACTTGGATGTCTATTTCAATTGTTACATACCAATTTATTCCCAGCTCTCTCGCTCTGCAATGCAATGAACAGAAGTGCGTTTGAGACTTATCCCATTCTCTATATGTATAAGGACGTGACATCCATCAGGCTAATCTGCTGTTCCTACTGCATTAACTACAATTTGTCGGCACCTATCTGTATGAGATGATAGGCACATCAAATCCATTTGAGATGCACTTTTGGCTGAAGAGACCGATTCATGAGATGCAGCTTATGCCACAGATGTTGATGTGAAGTGGTTTGAGTTGTTTTTAGTGTTGGGACCTATTATCAAACCCCTGTAAGGGTACCTAGTGCACAGACTTGCTTCTGATATCAGCTAGTATCTCTTACGTATGAGAATCAGACCATCAGCTTACACTTGTAAGCATCCTCAAAGCTTTTGGCATCCGACTTGCGGTCTGATTTTAGCTATTATGTTACGCAAAAGATTTTGGATATGCTGCAGTGCATATTGTATTTGCAAATGTGCCAAACCAACAAAATCACCTCTACCTCTCTCATATCAACCTGAGCAACTTTGCCTTTGAGAGGACTACTGCATTTATGACTTCTGTCCTTTTATGATATGCCCAAGGCCTGCCACGAAAAAGCAAAAGTGAAAGTTAATTTTTCTTGATAGACTTAAATTGTCAATGTTCTATGGCCATCCAACAAGATTTTTAAAAATTCATTTGTGGGACATGGGCTTCACTGGCTGATCACGTTGCTCATCTCTAGTTGCCTTGAAGATGGTGGTGAGCTGCCACCTTGAATCGCTGCAGTCCATGTTGCGAGGGTTGACACTGTACTATTAGAGAGAAAATTCTTCAAAGAAACAATGATATATTTCCAAGTCAGGATACTGAGTGGCTTAGAGGGGAACTTGCAGCTGATGTATTCCCATGTGTCTGTTGCCCTTGTCCGAGATGGAAGTGGTTGTGGGGTTTGGAAGATGCTGTCTAAGGATCTTTAGTGAAGTGCTGCAGTGCATCTAGTAGATAGCATACACTGCTGTTACTGGGCGCCTGTGGTGGAGGGATTGAATGTAGAGGGATTGAACGTTTGTAAATGTGTTGCCAATCAAGTGAATTGATTTGTTCTAGATGGTGTCAAGCTTCTTGTGCTATTGGAGCTGCACCTATCTAGGCAAGTGGGGAATGTTCTATTACTCTACTGACTTGTGCCTTGTAGATGATGGATAGATTGTGGGCAGTCAGGAGGTGTTATTCACTGAAGTATTCCTAGCCTCTGACCTGCTCTTTTCGTCACTGTTTATGTGGTGAATCCAGTTGAATTTTTGATCAGTGCTAATCCAAGAATGTTGACAGTGGGGTTTTCAGTGATGGTTACATCATTGAATGTCAAAGGGCAGTGGTTAGTGCCTCATTGGTGATGATCATTGCCTGGCATTTGTGTGGCACAAGTGCCACTTGCATTTGTCAGCCCAAGCCTGAACATTATGTAGATCTTATTAAATTTGAACATGGACTGCTTCAGTATCTGAAGTTGTGAATGATGCTGAATATTGTGCAATCATCAGTGAACTTTCCTGTTTTTGACCTTATGACGGAGGGAAGGTCATTGAAGCAGCTGAAGATTGTTGGGCCTCAGACACTATCCTGAGGGACTCCTGAGAGATGTCTTGGAGTTGAGATGATTGATTCTCCGTAATCACAACCGTGTTCCTGTGTAATAGGTATGACTCCAACCAGCTGAGACATTGCCACTGACACCTCATTGTTTCCAGGTCTCATAAACCTGCATCTTCGTCCTAAAAATCATCATGATATTCCATGCATATTTTGTGAGTCAGCCAAAGATGGTAGTTGCTTTCTCTACATATGTATTAAGTCTTGCAACAAGAGACATTGTCTGTTACAGTGAATTCAAGGTAACAGAATTTGCTAATCACTTTCTGTGGGATGTGATCTAGAACTGAGATATGGTTCCCTATATATCTTTGGTTTCCTTGATGCTTGTGCTTGGGGGAACATGTTTACAGCCATGGAAGATACAATCCATGAGTCTATGTAGCTGAGATTTTGTGTCAGTGACAAATGCAGCATATTAGAGGGATTTTCTGATCAAGATTTGCTGTTTGGTAGAATGTAAAAATTGCTGTCTGACCTTGTATGCAGATAAACTCCTATACTTGTAGGGAAGGGTCAGAAGCATTGAAGAAAAAAGTGCTGAACAGTAGGGCTGAGACATAATCCTTGTCTTACTAATTCTTCCTGCTCAAACTGTCAGATATAGTGCCATCAAACTACTGTGCTATGCACATTGTCAGGGAAAAATCAGATGAGACTGAGGAATCTTGGGAAAAAGTGGCTGTTCATATTATTTTTGCTGTGTGCCTTTCTGCTTGCTGAACAACCCATTGCTTTTTTGAACCCAATTAATTGTTCTTCTGACTCAACTGTGACAGGCAGTTGTGGGAGACCATCAAATGCAGATTGTGATGATACTGCGCTTTGTTTAATATGGGGTTGCTTTAAGAGTGTTTTGTGCCAAGAGTCGATTTTTTTTTTTGTAAATGGGCAGCAGATGCTAAGAATGCAAGCCAGTAACTGTTAGCTAGGAATGTGTTACTTTGTAGAATTAGAAGTCTCTCAACACCAGGTTAAAGTTCAATAGTTTATTTGGAATCAGGACTTTTAGAGCACTGCTTTGTCAGGTGAGTGTGAGCAGTGGTCGGAAGTGATTCCAAATAAACCTACTGGACTTTAACCTGGTATTGTGAAACCTCTTACTGTGCCTGTTTCAGTCCAACGCCGGCATCTCCACACTGTTATTTTGTAAAGTTAATGGATCTTTTTGTTCATTTAAATTCTCCTGGGCTTTTAGACTAGGAGTCTTGAGGATTTTGGTTAGTTGATTGACAGGCAGGTAAGGTGATTAATGGGAAGAACGTAACTTGCAAGAAACCAAGTTTTATTTTAATAATTAAAATACTATTTACTTAAACCTCTCGAGGTTTAAGTCTATAAGCGAAATTTTGCTTGATCAGAAACATAGTGATAGGTTAGCAGTTAAGAAGTGTATTGTCATGTTAAAGTATTGTTCAATTGTTAAAAATTAAGCTGATTTGTTTGTTATAATTAAACAGTGCTATTTAATAAAATTGGTTATAATAAAAGCTTCTCTATATGCTATTGGAGTATATCTCAGTGAGACATGTATTTACTTTTTCTTTTGTCAGTGAGTACTTCATCTGCTAATTTCTCAGGTTTCCAAGAACCCACTTAATCCTATTTTATACAGCACGTAAATTTCCTTTGTCAGATGGTTTGGATTTCTTGACACAAGTGGATTTTTATTTATTTTTACAATATCCCCAACTTTTGCACAACAATTTTGGTTATTTTCAAGTCGTGCAATGTTCTAGCTGTCAGGTTAACGTGATACGTCAGGTAGGCTTTGCTATTTGCTTCAGTGACAGATGTTACTTCAGCTGAGCAGGTTTTTATTGCCAGTTCTGTCCTTATGAAATGCTGCTTGATGACTTTCAAGCTTTATCTATATCAACGTTTAGTATTTCCTGGTAAGCCTTTAGTGGTAGCAAACACTGAAGTGGCAATGCAAAGTGCTGGTATGTAGCATAATTTATTTTTAGAGATGTAATGGTTTGATGTGCTGTCATGTATGGAATTGAGACTTTTGGGCTTGCATTTTCACCTGCTGTTGACAGTGGTCTTTATCACACTTGGTGCTGTGGTAGAAGTGCATTTGCTTGACTACAGGGCAGGTAACTGAGCATATGTGCTTGATGGAAACAAACCAATCATGCAGCCCAAACAAAAGCTAACAATTAAAGTAGAATTTAATTATTTTAGTATTTAAAATATGAATGCAGCCTTTACTCCAGGGAGTTATTTGGTTTTGAATATTTGAGTTAATTTTAATAAAGGTTCACATAATGTAAAGCATGGCCCCTTTGGGGCCATGAAGTCCCTTCCATTGTTATACGTTTGTTAATTTGGAAATCCCAAATGCGAAGGCACTATATGGAATGTAATGTCTGTGACAACTTCAGATGTCCAACTCTGATTACGGTCAAAATTAGTTTTGTTTCTCATTTTGCCAGACATCTTTGAAGAAGATCGTGAAAAGTTTCTAAAAACATTTTATTTAATTATATTTTCCAAACAGATAATGGAATTTTCTAACATTGAAAGGCGTTGCAAATGGTATGACCTTGTGTAATTTGTTGCACGTTTATAGCGGCTACCTGTGCATCTTATTTTAGAAAATTAAGATGACTTTATATTTTACTGTAACTAGTAGTAATAGAATAGATTGACTTTTTGGCATGCAACATCCCAATTACTACAAATACAAGGTTTCATTTCAAGTCCTACAATGCGTAGCCTACTTATAACCATTACATTCCATATGGTATGTAGCTGTCTCTCCAAAAAACAGGTTGTCTTCAAATTTTCCAATGCGCTGAAGTTATTACAATTGAATGGGATGTACCTGGGGGAAGGACAAAGAAATCATTAACTAAGTTAACAAAATCTGTTCAAATGTATCAATTTTTGCCCACCTAAAGCTTAAAAGATCTGTATCCTGCTATAAAATTTGACGTTATTTTGACATATGTCAATCAACTAATCTATAGCTTTAATATCCATTTTTCTTTTCAGTAGTGGGGATTATTAGTGATTAGTTTGCTTGTTCTGGAGGGATTGTTTTCATTTGTAAACCTCATCGTTTTTTACGAATGTTTAATATTGAACTTTGAATTGTTGCGAACATTGTAAGGTTAATGCAACTTTGGGTTCAAACTTCCTTGCTTTGACAATCTACCACTGAACCAGTTGGGTTTTCTAGACAAATCTGATATTAAACTAGGAAAACATTTCCGTGACTTTTTGTTTTTATTACATGCAGTTGTTATTTGGGGAGTTTTTAAATTCTCTTAAGCACGTAAATACCTATTTATCCAAACTTTAAATTGCATTAAATGTTTAAAATGAACATTCCCTAGATTAGAAAAATACTATATAACAGAAAATAGAGTGCTTGCAATGCTGCCAGAGGATTCTAAAATTTCAGGATTGCATTCGCCTTTTGATCCTAGGAAATTAGATTATTGGAGAAAGTTACAGTTGCATCTTGGCAAATGGATACCTGCTTTTTTTAATCGCAACCTTGCATTTTTGGTCTACCGTTGTATTTTTCTGTGTTAACAATTTCAAATATAATTCTGCTATAGAGTGTGCATTTAGAGGTAAAATGTAGACCAGATATATTCAATGATTATGATCAAAATTTATTTTGACAATTCAAATGCACTGACATTAAGAACTCGCTTTTACAATTCAGGAAAGGCCTATTTTTCTGAAGTCTTCATACAATATTAAAAGGATGGTCATTTTATGCTTACCAATTCCATTTGAAGTACTTTGAATCAAGTACAAAACCCTGGTATCTTCAAATCTACCTTTCTTGTTTCCAAGTCTTTATTCCAGATTCTCTCTCTGGGAGATATGTTCACTGGCTAACTATTCTTTTTTAAACTGTAAGGAAGCATTGTCACACTATACTAAAATAATTTGCCTGATTTTTTTTTTATATTGATTTATCACAAATAGTTTATCTCTCACTGAAATTTACTATGTAATTACTTGACTCTTTTTGCTCCTTTTCAGACGTTTGAATGTGTTATACCAGAATTGAAGTGAATATAGTTTTGGTTAATTATGCAGTGTTTCCTTGATTTACAGGCACTCATTTACTACCAGGCAAACAATATAAATTTATCTGAATCAAAACTTGTAGTCAACTTGTAAATAAAAGTTCCCTCAAAATTATATCAAATAATAGTTATTAATTCCAAAATCCACCTTGCTGGTGACTTTATTGAATGAAGTATTTTCTTTCCCATAGGCAGTCCAATTAACTTGAAAGAAATTAAATAACTTGAAGCTTTAATTGAATGACTAAAAACATACATGGAGACCTGATAAGGACGCATTTTATTTTTTGACTTAAAAAAATCCTATTTGACTGGCCTAATAGTGGAGTTTTTGCGTTCTGTTAGTAGAGCATTTGTCTGCAGAAAAAGTCTGCCATTTTTGGGGAAATGCCAAGAAACGTGGAAATGCATTTCTGTGTAGATAACAGCAGCTGTGTGTTATCAGTAAAGGCCTGAGATTCATTAGCTAGTGTAGATGAGATAACTAACTTGTCATGACAACAGGAGAGCTCAATACAATGAGCTTTTTAGAAACAAAGAAAATAAAAGCATTCCAGAATTCTTGGCATCAGCCCTTATCACTGGTCACTGGTACTGTTTTTGCAGAATTAAAGCAGCTGCTGCCATGAATTATTGGCAAACTCAATATACCATAAGATTACAGCAATGTTTTTACAAATATTGTCCTAAAACATTGCACAAAACAGAAGAATATGTCAGTAATTGCTTGTATCTTAAATATAAAATATTAAACTTAGTTCAGTTGTAAGAAAGAAAGTGGATTACAAATTGAAGTGGAGATGTTGCTTTTGAAAGTTTGAAATAACTTGGATCATTTAAATTGCACAAGTACAGTTGAATTCCTGATTTTAAACTTAATTCACTTTTAAATCAGTGCTGCAGTTAACTGACCATTAACAACATTAGAAATTGAAGTGCAAAAGAATACTAAATGTACATTTACAAATTAAAAATGTCAGCCAAATTACATATTTTCCATTCTTCAAATGTAATGTATTTCGGTCTTTTGGCTCAATTCTTTCAGATTATTGATTTATACCAACATTGTATTTTTGTCTGTGATTTCACTTTGAGGAGTGGGAATAAAGACGTGCATTTCTGTAGCATCCTTTGCAATCGCCAGACATCTCAGCTTTTAAAACGAAGTGCTGAGGTGTGTTCAGTCTTGTGTATGTGGCAACCAATTTGCATGTGGTACAATCTCACTAAAAACCAATATGATAATGATCTCAGGCTTCATTAATTAGAGGCATTGAATACCAAAGCAAGGAAGCTACACTGATAAAAGCAAATTACTGTGGATGCTGGAATCTGAAACCAAAAGAATGCTGGAAAATGTCTGACAGCATCTATAAGGAGAGAAAAGAGCTGACATTTTAAATCCAGATGACCCTTTGTCAAAGCTAAAAAGCATATCAAGTGATAGATATTTATACTGCAGGATGAGGGAATGAAAGATGAGTCATAGCCACATACTATGTTGATACTTTTATGAAATCCTGGTTAGGCCCTAGCAAGAGTATTGTGTCCAGTTCTGGTCAGTACATATTGGGAAGAATATGTGCAAGTCTTGAGAGGATGCAGAGGTAGCTCAGAATGAGGGAATCTCTAGCTACCATATTTGATTGGAAATGTTGGCTGATAGGATTAAGGAGAATCCTAAAGCTTTCTTTCGATATGTTAAGAATAGAAGATTGGTTAGGGCAAGATTAGGGCCAGTCATAGACAGCAGTGGGAAGTTGTGCGTGGAGCCTGAAGAGATTGGTGAGGCACTGAATAAATATTTCTCTTCGGTATTCACGCAGAGTGCTGGAAATGTAGCTATGGAGAACACTGAGGTACAGGGTTGCAAATTGGGAAGTATTGTAGTAGATAGGGAGGATGTGTTAGAAATTCTCGAGGGTTTGAAGTTGGATAAGTCCCCTGGGCCGGACGGGATTTACCCTAGGATTCTCTGGGAGGCAAGAGAGGAGATTGCAGAGCCTCTGGCTCTGATCTTCAGGTCCTCGTTGGTTACGGGTGTGGTTCCGGAGGACTGGAGGATAGCGAATGTGGTCCCATTGTTCAAGAAGGGGAAGAGAGACCTTCCAGGGAATTATAGGCCAGTGAGTCTTACTTCTGTTGTGGGCAAAGTATTGGAGAGAATTATTAGGGATAGGATTTATAGTTATTTAGAGAGAAATGAATTGATTGGGGATAGTCAGCATGGTTTCGTGAAGGGTAGGTCATGCCTTACTAACCTCATTTAGTTTTTTGAGAAAGTAACCAGAGAGGTGGATGGGGGTAAGGCGGTTGATGTAGTACATATGGACTTTAGTAAGGCGTTTGATAAGGTGGCCCATGGAAGACTTCTACAGAAAATGCAGATGTGTGGAATAGAGGGTGATTTAGCTAATTGGATTAGGAATTGGCTGGCAGATAGAAGACAGAGGGTGGTGGTTGATGGGAGATATTCATCGTGGAGTTCGGTGACAAGTGGTGTGCCTCAGGGGTCTGTTTTGGGGCCCCTGCTGTTTGTAATTTTTATAAATGATCTGGATGAGGGTATTGAGGGATGGATCAGTAAATTTGCAGATGATACTAAAGTTGGTGGTGTGGTAGATAGTGAAGAGGGGTGTTTTAGTTTACAGAGTGACTTGGACAAGTTGCAGAGCTGGGCCGAGAGGTGGCAAATGGAGTTTAATGTGGAAAAGTGTGAGGTAATGCACTTTGGCAGGAACAATAAATGTGTAGAGTATAGGGCTAATGGTAGGGCTCTTAATAGTGTTGAGGAACAGAAGGATCTTGGTGTATGTGTCAATAGATCCCTGAAAGTAGGCAGTCAAGTGGATAAAGTTGTTAAGAAGGCATATGGAGTCTTAGCTTTTATTGGTAGGGGGATTGAATTTAGGAGCCGCAGCATCATGTTGCAACTGTACAAAACTCTAGTGCGGCCGCACTTGGAGTATTGTGTGCAGTTCTGGTCGCCACATTATAAGAAAGATGTGGAGGCATTGGAGAGGGTACAGAGGAGGTTTACCAGGATGTTGCCTGGTATGGAGGGCAGGTCCTATGAAGAGAGGTTGAAGGATTTGAGGTTGTTTTCGTTAGAAAGGAGGCGGCTAAGAGGGGATCTTATTGAAGCATATAAGATGATTAGAGGTTTAGATAGGGTGGACAGTGATAGCCTTTTTCCTAGGATGGAGAAAGCTAGCACGAGGGGACACAGCTTTAAATTAAGGGGTATGAGTTATAGGACGGATATCAGAGGTAGGTTCTTTACTCAAAGAGTGATTAGGGAGTGGAATGCCCTGCCTGCAGCTGTTGTAGATGCGCCAAGTTTGGTGGCGTTTAAGAGGTTAGTTGATAAGTATATGGATGAGAAGGGAATGGTTTAGTTAGGAGGGGCATTGCTTTTTATTTTGGTCGGCACAACATCGAAGGCCGAAGGGCCTGTTCTGTGCTGTATTGTTCTATGTTGTATGTAAACTTTTAGCAGCAAAGGAAGTTGAGGGATGATTATTTGAGACATTCAAAATTGACAAGTTTTGATAAGGCAAATAAAGGAAAGCTGTTTCCGTTAGCTGATAGTAGAAGGACCACAGATTTATGGTTTTGGACAAGAAAACAGAAGATGTGAGGAAGAACGTTTTGGCAAGTGATAATCACCTGAAATGCACTATTTGTGTAGAGATTATGAATAACCACAAAAGGTAATTGGATGGACATTTGAGAGAAATTAAACTTGTAGACCTGCAGGAATATGGAGTGGGACTTATTGGCTTGCTCTAAACAGTTAGCATGGACTTCTTGCCTCCTGTTCATTGTTATGACTTTATGATCAGATAATCTGTTTTGGGGATGTTGATTGAGGGATAGATAGTGGCCAGAATTCTGGAATATCTTTATTGTTCTTCAAAATTAGGATATTTGCGTCTATCTGAAGGGACAGAAGAGGTCTCAATTTATCATCTCATCTGAAAAATGGCACCTATGACAGTGGAGCACTGCACTGAAATGTTGGCCTTGATTTTTGGGCTCAAGTCCCAGGTGGGAAAACTGGATTTTGGGAAGAAGTAGATATATTCTTGGCTGACAAGCAAACCAGATAATACTGGGGCTGGGCAGGAATATATAGACTAGGAGCTGACCACAGATCAACAATAATGTTAAATTGTGGAACAGGATCGAGCCTGACTGGCCTACTCTTGCTTTGTATGTTGTATGGATGTGCCTTGATGAAGGGCACATTCTGTACAGTTGTGACAAAACAAAATCTAAATGCCTGTGACTACAGTGTTCCCAGTATTTAAGCCTTTTTAAATTAAACTGAAATTGTTTGCTTTCAGATATGACTAACTAAAACAATTCAATTAACCATCTTGGTTATAAATTAAATTTATAATTTTGGCCATTTGACTAAAATTCATTTTACTGTTGTAAATTCACGGGTGCAGAGGTTGTAGATTAGGTGAATCAGGTCAACTAGTTCAGCAAAGCTTTTTACTATTCAAAGTTAAAGTTTATTTATTAGTCACAAGAAAGGTTTACACTAACATTACAATGAAGTTACTGTGAAATTCCCCTGATTGCCATGCTTCAGCGCCTGGCCGGGTCAATGCATCTAACCAGCATGCCTTTCAGACTGTGGGAGGAAACCAGATCCTCTGGAGAAAACCTACACAGATATGGGGGAGAACATGCAAATTCTACACACAGTGACCCAAGCCGGGTCCCTACTGCTTGAGGCACATGCTAACCACTGCTATCATGTCCATTCAAACTGTGGTTTTCTAATATAGACTGTATTTTATTTGTAAACATGAAGAGGGTTGGTATTATGTTGCAGTCTAAATATTAAATAGCTCTTTCATATTGAAAGCAGAATACATAAATGATTAATGAAACTGTAGCTTAATTATAATTCTGATGTCTTAAGTTAGCATGTGAGTACAAGCAGTTAGGAAGACAAATGGTATGTTTATTGCAAGGGAATTGGAGTACTGGAATAAAGCTGCAGTTGTGCTGTGTTTTGGTGAGACAACATCATTTTGGCCTCTGTGTTCAAGGAAGGCTATTCTTGTATTGAACATGGCACAGCAAATGTTCACTAAATTCCTCCCTGGGATGAAGGGGTTGCCTGAGGATGATGGTGTAGGGTGCTGAGCCATCCATTGTGATGAGGAGTGCTGGTTCAACTGCTCCATGTGTGCTGAGTTTCTGCAGGAAGTCCGTGGTATTGTGACAGAAGCTGGGGTTCTTTGTACAATGGGTTTCAGGATGCCCTTGACATAGCTGGGGAAGTGTTCTCATAAGATCCCACTCCAGGAAAGGATGTCCTGCGGCATGGTACATTGGCAAGACCGTGTAGCCACTTGGCAATCACCAGGCAGGAGTCTTCTCTTCCTGTCTGGGAACACTTCAGCAGTCACGACCATTTAGTCTCTGATCTTTGGGTAAGCGTTCTCCAAGGTGGCCTTCGTGACACTACAATGCAGAAGTGCCACGCAAAAACTGATAGCCAAGTCCTGCACGTTTTCAATCTGTAACCGCCACAACTTGCCTGGGCTTACAAAACCTTTAACAATCCTGGCTGGAGATAATACTCATCACTTTAACATTTGCTTAATTCTCTCTCCATTCACAATCTGTACCTTAAAGACTTGCCTTCCAACCATTATCTTGTAAATTGAGTCTGTGTCTATGTATGCCCTGGATATGAATACAGTCCTTTACTTATCTGAAGGAGCGATACTCTGAAAGCTTGTGCTACCAAATAAACCTGTTGGGCTTTAACCTTTAAACCTGTGAGACTTCTTACTGTGATATAACAGAACCCAGTGACCAGTGGGGAGTCAGCATCTGTGAAGTGGAACTTTGGGTAAGGGTGACAGAAGGTCTTAAAAACTAGCCAGTGACATCACTGGGCTACTGTATCCATCAAGACATTTGATGGATACAGCTTGGCAATAGACGCCAATACTGAAAGCATTAACCCACTGACACCTGATAACTTCACATGTAGCATTTGTGACAGAATCTGCTTCTCTTCTGGATTAATCCAGATCAGAATCTGGATTAGTCTCTTCAGATATCAGCAATATATCAAAGGAAACTGCTTCATCCTCTGTGGATTTGTTGCATGTCTGTTAGCTGTAGATGGAAGAATGTAAATGACGGCAACAGGTCCTAACACACCAAATCCTGATTACCCACCACCTTCATGCTTGCTAATTTCTATTAGCTCCTGGTTATATAATACATAATTTTTAAATTCTTGTTTTCAAATCCCTTCATGGTCTTGCCCATTCCTATCCCTAATCTCCTCCAGTGGTACAACACTTGAATGTCCATATTCCTCCAGTTGTGGTCCTATGCACACCACAATTATGTCTTTGGGTAGCCAGCCTCTCAACTTGGGAATTTCCTGCATAATCGTCTAAGATGTCTCTCTTTCTTATTAAAAAAATGACAAGGACTGCTTCATTATCAGGAGTTGAACACTGCAATCTTCCCTGCTTTCACCCTTATTGAGTGGTACCTAGGATATAGTTCTGAGGACGTTCTGCAGTCGTGCACGAGGACTGAGTTGATTAATCTTTAACACCTACAGCTACAAGCATCTTCTTTTGTACAAGGTCTCACTTCAGTTTATGATGACTTCTGCCCTAATTCCCTTTTTGATTATGGGTCCTTTGATTATAGGTCTCTTATATCTCACTCTTGCCTTACATCTGGAATTTAGCTGTCTTGTCCAGATTTGGATCAAAAATATGGTGAGGCCTTAGACCTGACTGGTGCTGGCAGAACCAAAATGGATCATCATTCAAGTGATTACTGGTAGATGTTCGTTGATAGGATTGTTAACAATACCTTCCATCAGTTGTTGCTGATTGAGTATACCATTGGGGTGGTAACTGCCTAATTAAATTTGTCTTTTTGCAGACGAGATGCAATTGAGTAATTGTTGGGTGGATGCTTGTTTTGCAATTGCATTGGAATGTTTTAGCCAGAGGCATGACTAGTTCTGAAGTACAAATCTTCAGCATTATAGCCAGAATGTTGCTCAGGATCATAACCTTTGCTGTATCTAGTGAACTCATCCTTTTCTTGATTATTGTTTGGAGTGAATCAAATTGGCTTAGATAGGGCTATCAGAGGAAGTTGAAGTGAGTTACACACTGGCTGAAAATTGTTGCAAATGCTCAGCCTTTTTTGCTCTGATGCATAGGCATTTGCCATGATTCAAGATTGTAGATGTTCATGGACCTTCTTTTCCTATTAATTATGAACCCCCTCCCATTCACAACTGGATGTGGAAGAACTTTGATCTGATTCATTGGTTGTGGAATTAGTTAGCTATGTGTATAGAATACTACTTCATTGTTTATTATATGCCTTATTTTGGGTATATCTTCCTGTTGTCTAGCATGCTCTTTTACTCCGTTTATTGTCAGCTGGCTTGATGGTAACAGTAAGGGATGTGCTGCACCCTGCAGTAATGGGTGGTGTACAGTCTGCTCATGCCCAATGATGAGATGTTAGATCAGTTATGAATGTATCCCATTTAGCATGAACGTGTTCAAAACATGTCAAAATGTATCTCAAAATGCTTGAGGGTGTTCTGTGTGAAGGTGGGACTTTATCACCATAAGACCATGTAGTGATTACTCCTGTCAATACTGTCATGGACAAATTTGTCTGCAACTTAGCAAGGAGTTGTTA
Source organism: Sphyrna mokarran (assembly GCA_024679065.1). Taxonomy (NCBI): domain Eukaryota; kingdom Metazoa; phylum Chordata; class Chondrichthyes; order Carcharhiniformes; family Carcharhinidae; genus Sphyrna; species Sphyrna mokarran. The sequence goes on from JAGIQG010000022.1 coordinate 12,525,789, forward strand.
GTAGGCTTTTCTCCAATACCAATTACAAGCTTAGTCTGGCAGTTGCATTCTTCAGGATTCAAGAGCTGAATCTATAAAGTGCAACTGAGGCCCCCTCCCCGAATATGTTCTCAGTGGTCAACATACCTGTAGGTGGCAGTTGGACGCTAGTTTCCTTGCCCATCTTTGACTTTGTGTAGTGCTTGGATTTTGTGCGCTTTTTCCTCTTTCAGAGTTGATGCTGGATGGTCAATCCAATTTTGACACTTTTTTTTTTGTAGCATTAATGTCTTCACCTTTTAGCACTGCTGCCTCACAGCACCAGGGACCCAGGTTCATTTCCTTGGGTCACTGGAGTTTGCACATTCTCCTGAGTCTGCATGGGTTTCCTCCGGGTGTTCCAGTTCCCCCCCCTCAGTCCAAAGATGTGTGGGTTAGGCATATTGACCATGCTAAATTACGTCTTATTGTTAGGAAATTGGCCAGGATAAATGCTTGAGGTTATGGGGAAAGGGCCTGGGGTGGGTTTGTGGTCGGTGCTGACTCGATGAGCCAAATGGTCTCCTGCACTGTAAGATTCTATGATGGTATTATATTGATATAACTGGTTTGAAAGTGCTAAAGTCAACCAGTTTGCTCTGATCTAATCTCTTTTATATAAGATGTGGAGATGCTGGGATTGGACTGGAGTAAACACAAGTCTGGCAACATCAGGTTTAAGTCCAACCAATTTATTTGATAGTAAACTCACAAGCTTTCGAGGTTTCCCTGTTCGTCAGGTGAATGGAGAGCACTGGCCTCAGACAGAGCATATGACAGCACAGACAGTTTACAGATTGCTGATTCGCATTCTAATCTTTACCTATTCAAGTCTTAAATTGGGACCTGAGTGAGTTAGTGATCTGTAGTCCTTCCGGTATCTTGTCTGCTTTCTTGCATCTCTGTAAAAACTTGATGTCTGTGTTGATATGCACACTCTTCTTGGAGATCCTCTCCACTTGGATCTCAGTATGTGGTGTCGATAGTAGTCATGATGTGGAGATGCCAGAGTTGGACTGGGATAAACACAATAAGAAGTCTGACAGCATCAGGTTTAGTTTACTATCAAATAAATCAGTTGGACTTAAACCTGGTATTGTCAGACTTCTTGCTTTTCTTTTTTTATATATATATAGTTAGACTGCACCAGTTACTCCACTATGTATTTTCATGGTTAAAATAACTAAATTGAAATTCATGGTATGAAATTGAGTTGTCATGGTGTGATTTAAGTTCTTATTTTGGATTATTAGCTCATTAATTAACCACTATTACTACCATTCCCGTTCTCTGCTACTTTAATAGCACTAACCTGAAGTGTACACATTGTAATCATAAGTTGAACGATTGTGTTAAAATTGTGTATATTTTATGGACTGTCAAAAGATTTGAAGCTGCTTTTTTCTCGTGCATTTTTTTCCAAAAAGTTCTCTCCTTTTCAGTCACTTAGCTCCACTTATATTTAACGATTTTCCTAGTTATAATTCAGTTATTGAACGATTGTACTTTCTTGGCTGGGTGAAATGTCAGGCTCCCTTCCCAAAGTTCAAAAGTGAACCATTTAAGATTTTGTGGGAAGCTAGCTTACAAGTCACCAGATTTGTTTAATTCAACATCAGGTTTAGCTGTGTTGAATTTGAACATATCTGGGCTGCTAGCCCAATATCTAAACCAGCATTTATTGGATTGTTGCAATCTGTCATAGATAAATGATCATTCCTTCTAGTTTTGGCTATGTCTTTTCTGCTCTACTGAACGTAGAAACTTCATTAGTATTTCTGGCATCTGTCGTGTTTATTCTGTGGAGTAGGCTTGAGTCTATATGTGTGCAAAACTAATTTAATTAGAGATGTTGCACTGTTGGGTGATGGTTAAATGAGATTTCCTGGGGTACAGCTATGCTTTAGGAAAAGTGCTGTGAAGATGCAAAATTTTGAGGCAACCATTTCAGTCAAACCATAAAAATGTTCCTCAGAAAGCAGGATTGTTTCTGAAGCTTCTTGAGTTCAAAAATTATTGGCTTCAATGATTTCAACAAATCTAAGTTTTTAGTCCTGGGATATAGATTTCCTACAACAACAGACTGTAGTACTGGAATTATGTAGTTAAACAGCTAAGAGAGCATTGCTTAGAGGATGTTTAGCTTAGTGTTTAACCAAGTAAGGATCCTTTTGAGGAATGTTATCTGAAGCAAATTTTAATTGTATAACTGCATTGTAGCATGGGATGATGGCAGTGGTGAGCACTGCTGATTCATAGTCCCAGGAACCTTAGGTGATTTGCATTTGCACGTTCGCCTAGTGATGGGTTTCCTCCAAGTGCTCCAGTTTCCTCCCAGAGTCAAAGATGTGTAGGTTAGATGGATTAGCCATGGTATGTGAGAGATTGTAGGAGGAGAGTGCCTGGGTAGGATACTCTTTCATAGAGTTGTTTTAGTATGTGTGAAATAAACTAACCCTCTGGTTTTACCCATTTTAAATAGAAGATTAGATCAATTCAAAACTGAAGAATTGTGAAAGTATGTCACCACGTGTAAGGGAAAATCAAAAGCATTTTTATGGATAGATGACAATGGGATTAATCAGGGATGTTTTAATTAAGCCCCCTACTCCTCCTCCATTCTAGGGATTCTATAATTCTTGTGGGCTTAAATTTTCTTTAACATTTAGATCCCCATAAGTGTTACAGGAATATGTGGTTTCTGAATTCAGTAAGCATTTAACCAGAGTATTAAAGAAGGGTTGTGAAACATGTGTCTTGGGATTTTGGGATCTCTTAGCAATTAACACCCGGATTATAAAAATTCTGTTCGGGTACAGTTTCATGAATGTTAGGCACTTTTGTTAACAACCACAATCCATTCTACATTTGAGTATCAATGGGAAGTATGTGCAAGTGTCTGCATTTTGAGTGGGATCTTGATCTGGATCCTCCTTTCACTTTCCATCCTGATTCTCCCTTCACCCTTAGTCGTGGAGCACTAACACCTATTATATCTGCCTTGCAACAACTCTCACTTGTGGAGACCACGAATCTAAAATTAGCAAAAATCAGTAATTAGGCAATTTTTATGGACTGGAGGAGGTTTAATTTGAAACAGCCCTGATTTCTCCCCTTTCCATTTATCCATAAACAAAAAGGTGGCTTTGATTTCCCCTCAAGTGGTGATGTATTTTCCCCCAACTCTCCAGTTTTGGATTGATCTAATCCTCTACTTGATAGCGTAAAATCCAAGGGTTAGTTTATTTTACACATATTAACATGCAGGAAGAGAGTTTGCAACATTCCCTTTTTTTCATATTCATAGAATAAAAGGGGGATAAGGGAAGTAATGAAGCAGAAGGCAAAGACTGCAAATAAGAATGAATGTTTCAAGTAAGTCCAGTGTATTCATTTAGAGAGGTTCATGAGCTGAACCAGTGTAATTCATTTTCCCAGCATCGCTTACTTCCACAATGGGAAATACACACAAAGATAAATTAGCCTTGTAGCAGACACTGATATAGAAGGTCAGATGCCCTAGTAGAAATATAAATGAGGGTCAGGAAATTTAAACCTGGACAGAGTTCTAGTTTTGTTTTGCTATTTAAAAGATCGCAGGCTCTTTTAGCTTCACAAGGCAATGTTACAGGTTCTTCTACAATTTGCTATGATTTTATGAAGGCCATGAATTCCTTTTTGCAAGTCGTAGCCAGCTATGGCTTCAATCAGTATAAATCCTTGTCCGTTATATTTTTAAAATAACTTTATAAAGTAGACTGGATGATATAGATGTTTATTTTCTTTCATGTCGTCTTGGCATGACCCGTTTTGAGCCATTGGAAGGAAATGTTTCTGTTTTAATTATGAATATGTTGTGGATTAGTAGTTTAAGAAGTACAATTCATTTCATACATTAGGTATTATCTACATTCATCATTTTACAAAATAGATTTTGCATTTACTCAATTTAATGGAGTAAATTGTTTTGAAGAGGACTTGATGGCTCAAGTTACAAGGAGAGGCTGGATAGACTGAGACTTTCTCTGGAGCTTAGGAGTCTGAGAGGTGATCTTAGAGGTCTATAAAATGAGCAGCATAGATCAGCTAGATAGTCATACCTTTTCCCAAAGATAGGGAAGTCTGAAACTAGAGGGTATAGTTTTAAAATGAGGCAATAGATATAGAAGGGCCCAGAGAGGCAGTTTTTTCAGAGTGGTGAATGTCTGAAACAAGTCACCAGAAACGGTGGTAGAGGCAGTTACAGTTGTCTTCTAAAAAGCGTTTAGACAGTAAAATAGGTATAGCGAGATATGGGCCAAATGTGGACAATTGGGATTACTTTAGGGATTAAGGTTGGTGGTGTTGTGGATAGTCTGGAGGGATGTCAGAAGTTGCAGCATGACATAAAATGCAAGACTGGGTGGAGAAATGGCAGATGGACTTCAACCCAGATAAATGTTTAGTGGTCCATGTTGGCAGGCCCATTGGGATGAAGGGGTATAATATTGAGAGTAAGACTTTTAGCAATTCCTTCTGAATTTAGAATCAGAAGGACTTTGGGGTCTGGGTCCATAGGACTCTTAAATCGGCCTCGCAGGTCGAGGATGTGGCGTATGGTGTACTAGCCTTCATTGAGGGATTGAGTTTAGGAGTCGGGAGATAATGCTTCAGCTTTATAAATCCCCATTTGGAGTACTGTGCACAGTTCTGGTAGCCTCATTACAAGAGAGATGTGGATGCTATTGAAAGAGTGCAGATGAGATTTATGAGGATGCTGCCTGAATTGGGTGGTGTGCCTGAGAGAAATAGATTGAGGGAGCTAGGTCCTCTCTCGCTGGAGAGACGAAGGATGAGAGAGGATGTGATAGAGGTTTATAAGATGTTGATAGATCGGATGGGTTCTCAAAGGCTATTTCCCAGGGTTGAAATGGTCGCTGCGAGAGGACACAAGTTAAAGGTGCTGGGGAGTAGGTACAGAGGAGATGTCAAGGGTAAGTTTTTCATTGAGGGTGGTGGGTGAGTGGAATCGCCTGGCATCGGTGGTGGTGGAGGCGAACTCATTGGGGTCTTTTAAGTACTTCTGGATGAGTACATGGGATTTAATGGGACTGAGAGTTATAGGTAGGCCTAATAGATAGGGATATGATCAGTGCAGTTTGTGGGCTGAAGGGCCTGTTTGTGCTATGGTTTTTTTATGCCCTATGCTCTATTAAAAAAGAGGGCAGCATAGACAAGTTAGATTGAAAGGCCTACTTCCATGCTGTAAACCTTTATGACTCAATAATACTTGGTCCATTAGAATGAATTAAGTTTTCCTTGAAATGTTATTGCCAAAAATAATTGTTTTTAGATGTCAGTTTTGGAGCGTGGTTAATTTCTGGTTGAAACCAGTAGGTGTTTTGTTAAATGTTATTGTCTCAGGTACTTGAAGTATTTTCAGTGCTGTAACTTGTTGCATGTTGCAGTTACCCATGTACATTTATAGGGATTATAGAATAATTAATGTCTGCCTGAACTATTATAGAACATTACAGCGCAGAACAGGCCCTTCAGCCTTCGATGTTGCACCGACCAATTAGGAAAAAGCAATGACCCTCTAACCTAAACCATTCTCTATTCGTCCATAAACTTATCTACTAACCTCTTAAACGCCACCAAACTTGGCGCATCTACAACTGCAGCAGGCAGGGCATTCCACACCCTTACCACCCTCTGGGTAAAGAACCTACCTCTGACATCCGTCCTATAACTACCACCCCTTAATTTAAAACTATGTCCCCTCATGCTAGCTTTCTCCATCCTAGGAAAAAGGCCATCACTGTCCACCCTATATAAACCTCTAATCATCTTATATGTTTCAATAAGGTCTCCTCTTAGCTGCCTTTTTTCTAACGAAAACAACCTCAAATCCCTCAACCTCTCTTCATAAGACCTGCCCTCCATACCAGGCAACATCATGGTAAAACTCTTCTGTACCCTCTCCAATGCCTCCACATCTTTGTTATAATGTGGGGACCAGAACTGTACACAATACTCCAAGTGCAGCCGCACTAGAGTTTTGTACAGTTGCAACATTATAGCAGATAAATCGGGCTAGTTGAACCAGGTTCTAGTCAATGGGCCTGAGCAATCAGTATGGAGCTGTCTTGGTATTCTGTTCACTGTAGATACTGAACCTCATTTGGTAAAATTTAATTATGCTGGAGCTGCAGCCTTATTGTCGCAGTTTGTGATCATAAGTGCAAACTCCTAAGACCACAGGGCAAAGTTGGCAGTTAGAGATCTTACTTTACAGAATCTATGCAAAAAATGGAATCAAGGTGGTGATTGCAAATATTAAGCATGCATAGTTGAATTCACAAGCTTTTTCATACAGAGCAAGTTTGGTACAAATTGACATTTTATATACAACTGTTTACATTAATCTGCCTTTGAGTTAACGAACAATTTTAGTGTGGTTTCAAAATAATAATTTCTGTGCTTTCAAGATATTTATGCGGCATATATCTTGTAATGCAGGTCAGTAACGGATCCTAGGGATGGAAAGCGAGTTGCACTCAAAAAGATGCCTAACGTCTTCCAGAATCTAGTTTCCTGCAAGAGGGTCTTCCGTGAGCTGAAGATGCTCTGCTTCTTCAAACATGACAATGTAAGTAAATTTAAAACGCAGAAGTGGATGGGATAGAAAAACTGAATTTCTCAAACAATTTGTTCCATGCATCGGATTAGACTAAATTATTTAGGAGCACGCAAGTAGCAAGTGCTTTTGAAATCCATTCTCATGATTGAACTGCAAAATTCACAATTTAAAAAAATTCAAGATCTGTTCTTTCGAAGGAAGACCATGAATTTATTTTTTGTTTAATGATCGTTTCTTCGTAGACCGTTATTTGTGTGTTACAAGACAGAAGTTGATGCTGCTTTTAGGTGTAATACCAAGACCTCCCCCTGCCCGCAAAGAGGAATACCTTATCTTGTAACCTGTTAAAGCTTTGTGGGAAAGTAAACTATCCTTCAATAACACTTAGTGGGTAACTAACAAAGTATTTAACGTTCGCTTTAAAATGCACACTTACTTTATTTATTTAATTAACAGAGGACTTTACGTTATTCGGTATGTTACGTATTTAGTTAAAATTCTACTGGAATGCGGTTTGAATAAATACAAATCCATTCATTAACTAAAAAAAGTAATACTCGAATTTAGTAATACTCGAATTTAGTCACACTCAGGAAAAAAATACAATCAGGTTGTGTCTTTCGGAACCTTCTGGAATTTTTTGGTTGATTTAAGTTTTTGATTTGATGCCTTTTGCTGGTTAGATGGTGTGTTCTCAAGAGATGTTAAGCTTGTAGGATTGAGAGCTGAGAATTGAGTTCTTGGCAACAGACTTGAGGTGTAGTTGCTAACTAAAACTTTTTTTTCTCTTTTGCACACACTCTTTTATACTTGTGATGACCTATCAATTTTCATACAGCAAAATTGGTCTTTTTTTTTCTCAACATCAAATTCAAATCTTAAGTTCTTAGTTGAGTACCTGCTTTAAATTGATTGGACAAATCTGGTCTTGAACACAAATGTTTCACTTTGGACTTTGGATATACTTTGCATTTTAAACCTCTAAGCACTGAAACAAAAGAACAGCTTTTAAAGGGACCATGCAATATTTTTTTACTCTAGCATTTTTACATTTTTTTACATCTTTACAAAATCAAAGAATTAAGGATTTTCTTTAGAGGAACTCCATTAATTTGTTTTCTGCCTTTTAATGACAGGTGCATCATTGACTGACTGTAGATGCAAACGTTGTTTAGTTATGTGGAAGAGCCAGTAAAATGCACATCATTTTTTCGTTGAGCTCAGGGAAGCCCTCTAATCATTAGTTCCAAAATGCATGCATTTCTGTTTTGAATTTTATCTTTTGGTATTAAAATATTTTATAGACAAGAGTTTAAACAGGTAAAGACCATTATAATTTACCTTAAGCTAACAAGCCATTTGCAATATTGTTAACATCTCCATGTTAATTGTGTAGCTACTTAAAAACAAAATGCCAGAAGTAATCAGCAGGACTAACGGCATTTGTGGAAAGAGTAGCTGTTAAACTTTCAAGGTTATATCTGTCATCAGTGCAGTCAGGTTTATTTTGCATGGAGTTGATTGCTTTTAAAGCAAATGACGACTTCTGTAGGACTGCTTGAAGATGACATTTCCATGGCATTGCTGCTGGTGTCTTTCAGTTATAGGATTCCTAGGGATAACAGTTTCTGTCAAGATCAATCTTGATTTCATTTAATGTTGTCACGTGTATTGATATACAGTGAAAAGTATTGTTTCTTGTTTGCTATACAGACAAAGCATACCATACAGAGAAGGAAAGAAGTGCAGAATATAGTATTACTGTCATAGCCAAAGTGTAGAGAAAGACTAACTTGATGTGAGAGAAGCCCGTTCAGAAGTCTGGCAGTGTGGAAAAAGCTGTTCTTGAGTCAGTTGTTAAATGTTCTCAGACTTTTGTATCTTTTTCTTGATGGAAGAAGGTGGAAGAGAATATGTTGGGGTGCGTGGGGTCCTTGATTATGCTAGCTACTTTTACTGAGGCAGCAGGAAGTGTAGCCAAAGTCAGTGGATGGGAGGCTGGTTTGAGCAATGAACTGGGCTTTGTTCACAACCCTTTGTAGTTTCTTACGGTCTTGGACAGAGTAGGAGCTATACCAAGCTTTGATACAACCAGAAAGAATGTTTTCTATGTTGCATCTGCAAAGGTGAGTGAAAGTCATAGCTGACATGCCAAAATTCCTTAGTATTCTGAGAAAGTAGAGGTGTTGCTAGGCTTTCTTAACTATAGCGTTGGCATAGAGGGATCTGGAGACCTAAAACCTTGAAGCTCTTGACCGTTTCTACTTTGTCCCCATTGATATAGTTGGGCTTGTCCTCCACTATGCTTCTGACTAGGGGATCCGATGCTTTCCTGATCTGTTTGGGGTTTTTGCTGGTTTCAACATGCTTGCAACTAAATTTAACTTGCCTCAATAGTCTTTACTATTATTTTCATTTCCACTTTCATTGATCATCATTTCCTCAGCTACCTCTAAATACATTATTGGAAAGTATTTTGTCAGTCTCATTTGCATGATGGTTTTATTTCAAGACTATGATCTCTTGCTATCCTGTGGACTCTCTCCACGAGATAAATGACTGGAAAGCCGAGCTTGCCTTGATCTTGCTGACGACAGATGGGATTAGACTGTCATTGGATTCAACTCAATTTTCTGCTGTGCTGAGATGTATTTATTTCAGTTTAAAGAATTCACTTTAAGTCCAGAATTAGCAAATCTTTTTCCAACACTGGCAACAAATGTGACAGCTGTACACTTACCCCCGCAGATCATATCCACATGTCCTGGTCATGTTCAAAGCTGGTTGGCTTTTGGTCAGCCACCTTGGACTTTCTCCAAAATTGTAGGTTTAGACTTGCAGCTTTGTCCTTTGATAATATTTGGAGTCCCATCTGAACTGGCCAATCTGAGTAAGGTTAAGGCAAATGTCATTGTATTTGCTTCACTAATAGCCCACAGGTGGATTTTATTAACTTGGAGGTCCCCAAGCTACTCACTACTTCATATTGGTTAGAAGATGTAATGTCTTTTTTTTTTATTTAGAGAAGATTAAATATACCACGAGAATCTACTGAGAATTTTATCATAAATGGCAGCCTTTTCTCTTTTTAAAGAGTTAATTACCGTCGATTGTTAATTTGAATTTTTTTCTCTTTTGCACCATTTTCATTTGTTTACTGGGGTGGGGTAGAATTGCATTATTGTAATTGTTTACTTAACTATTTTTGATGTGGTGAGGCTGGTGTTGGATTGGGGTGAGCATAGTAAGAAATCTCAACACCAGATTAAAATCCACCGTCATTTGGCCTGGGCTTGTAAAATCCTAATAACTGTCCTGGCTTGAGACAAATCACACCTCTTTAACCTGTCATGGTCCCTGTCTCCACTTGCACTGTTTGTACCTGTAAAGACTTGCATTCCAACCATTATCTTGCAATTAAGTCTGTGCCTATATGCCCTATTTGTGAACTCAATTTTCTATTCATCTGATGAAAGAGCAGTGCTCTGAAAGCTCATGATTCCAAATAAAACCAGTCGGACTTTAACTGGTGTTGTGAGACTTCTTACAATATCTATTTTTGAAAGCCAGTAAAAAGAATTTTAGAATTCATCCTTGGTGCTTTCAACCTCATCTCAGCTCGTTGTGCTCTGAGTTCACTGCCCTGTTATCCCTAATCTTTTTCTTCATGTAAACTTAATATCGTGGGCAGCACATTGGTTAGTATTGCTGCCTCACAGCACCAGGGACCAGATTTGATTCCCAGCTTGGGTCACTGTGTGGACTTTGCATTTTCTCCCCATGTCAGTGTGGGTTACTGTGCAGGAGAATTTAAGTAATATTAGTGATGGGAAAATGTGCAACATTGTGAATACACTGTTTAAACATTTGCTACTGGTGTCTTGTTTACATGACTGCACTCGGAAGTCAGCACTACAAAGAACAAAACAGCACGGGAAACAGGCCCTTCGGCCCAATGAGCCCCCGCCACCGCCCCAATGTTTCCACCTCTACCCATGATCCCTGTCTATGTTTATATATCTATGGATTAAAAACCAAATTTGAGACAATTTAGGGAGAACTTGTTTTGCCAGTTAGCCTAAGAGCACATTTTTGGGATGTGGGAGGAAACTGGAGCACCCGGAGAAAATCCACGCAAGCAGGGGGAGAATATGCAAACTCCCACAGACACTGGCCCAAATCCATGTATCTGCACAGCACAGCAATAGTCACTGAGCTGTCGTGTTGCCCATCAAATGGTCCCGGTCAAGCGTACACTAACGACGTGAAGCACTAGGATACTCTCAAAATTCCAAGAGCAGCTTCCCAAGACCCATTGCGTGTATGCCCCTTGTTAGACAACAAGGCAGACCAAAGCCCCTATAGGATAAAATCAAGTACATCTTTATCATCTTTTTACACACTTCCCAGGGAACTCCCAAGGCTCCTACTTGACGGAATTTCTGTTTCAGCTATTTAATATGCAGAATCAGACTCATTTGTATTTGTAACAATCTAGCACTTAAAATGATTTTTGAACAATGTTAGGTTTTGCAAAATTGAATAATCTAGAATGTCAATATAATGTGTTGTTTGGGTGTCCCAACAACTGTTGTGATTACTCTTGAAAAATAGATATCCATTAATCTTAACATTGTTGCTGTCTATCGTGAGACAGCAGTGTTTTTCATCTTTTTAGTGCTGCTCTGATTTACCTTCAACTTTTGCTTATGTTTATTGTTTGAGACATTAATTTATTGAATCCCATCCAGCTGTGCACAATCAAATCATCTAAGGCTTAAGAGAAATGAATGTTTTTAGAGATTGTGTTTTTGTAAATAAACAAGTCATTGTGGTTTCATTCTGCTTTAAAAAAAAATGAAGAAAATCAAGAGCATTTTTTTTAAAGAAGGGGTTTGAACATTGCTTAATGTATACTGCTAGAAACTGAAAACTTACAGAATCTTTACTACTTTCCAGCTTAACTTTTTTGCATACAATTATAGTACTGCATATACCGCCAATATTAATGCTCAAGTTTTTTCACATTCAGGGACAGTATAAAATTCCTGTACAATGTTTTAATTAAATTTGGGCATTGGTGACAAGTTGGTATTATCTGCTATTGCTTTATAATTTACTTGTTATAATAAATATATAAATATTTTATCGCAACATTTTTGAATAAGTTAGCAACAATTTTATTTATGGCAGTTTGAGTTAAAGATTCGGTCCCTCACCTGTAAATTTGTCATTGCCATGGTTGGGAGGGCCCTCCAGGTGTGGTCTGTAACTTTGCTGCCTTTGTCCTTCTAAATGAAAGCAGTTGTTGGTTTGGTACTTGCTGCCTAAGGAACCTTTGAGTTCCTATAGTACATTTGTAAATGTTAAACACTACCACTGTGTGGCAGTAGTGGAGGGATAATTGTTTATCAGTGGGGTGCCAATCAAGTGGGCTGCTTTGGCCCGGATGGTGTTACTACTTGAATATTGTTGGGGCAACAACCAAAAGGGAAAAATTCCACCACACTCCTGACTTATGCTTTGCAGATGGTAGACAAGCTTTAGTGAGTCAGGAAGTGAGTTACTCACCACAAGATTTCTAGCCTCTGAACTGCCCTTGTAGCCACGAAATGACTACTCCAATGCAGTTTCTGGTCAGTGGTAACCAACAGTTTGTTGATTGTGAGGGACTCTCCCTGTCGTGAAAGCTGACAGATACATTGTATTTCCATGCAGAGTATATTTTATACAGAGTAAATTGCCCCTTAGTGTCCTAAGTTGTGTAGATTAGAGGAATGAGTGGGTAAAATATGTAAGGATATGGAGATAGGGCCTGAGTGGGATTGTGGTCGTGCAGACTCGATGGGCAGAATGGCCTCTTTCTGTACTGTAGGGTTTCTGTGATTTCTGTGAAGTTGGCAAGTCCCTAATTGACACAAATTTCAGCATTTACTCTCTATATTTTTGAATAACATTGGATAATACAGCTGAAAGCAGGAGCGTTCATTAGGTAAATTAACTAGGGTAGCGATCCATACAGTTTAGGTGTGGCAAGCAATCATGCTAATCTATATATCTTTAAAAAAAATTCTACAGCAAGTATTTGAAATAAGTTAGAAATTTGAATTGTGGGAATGTATTAACAAAATAAGCCTTGCTTTATTGTTTTCGGTTCTAAATTTGTTCTGTTTTTTTTTAAAAATACATGTTTTGAAGGGTGCCAAGAGCATTTAGTACTGTGACAAGTGGAATGAATGCATATTAGAGTTTCATAAGCAGTTTTAGTCGCAGCCTACCAAACCTTTTAGTCCACCAAATTCTTCATTTTCCATTGTTTAAGGGTGTAACTTGTTAGTCTGGGCTGATTTAAAATATGCATTTCAGTGATCATCAATTATTGCAAGCACTATGATCAACACCATGAGCTTTGAAGTTTATTTATTAGTGTCACAAGTAGGCTCACATTAACACTGCAGTGAAGTTATTGTGAAAATCCCCTCGTTGCCACACTCCAGCACCTGTTCAGGTACACACAGAATTTAATGTGGCCAGTGCACCTAACCAAGTCTTTCAGACTGTGGGAGGAAACTGGAAAATTGCACGGAATTGAAAGCCATTGCTTTCTACTTTTGCAAAAAAACTGTTTTCAAGATATTGAATGATTTGGCTTGGTATTTTTAAATGCTTCCTATGTAGCTGAAAGTAATTTTCAGATTGTGACCTCAATTTTTACGCATTTTAAAACATTTTATTTTGAGCAGTACTATTTGTCGCTAATAGGAGGTCCACTAACTGCATCCAAAGGGGATGTGTCAGGAATAGCTGTGACATAAATTACCACTGAGATCTAAAACATCATTAAGCTACAGTGCAACTGTAAATACATGTCTAAAAATTAATCTTTATAGTTTCTTGCAATTTTCAATTTTTGGTTACTATCTTCCTAGCACTAGTTGGATATTAATCAAACTTTTTTAAAGCCCCAGATTAAGAATGTACTCATTTATCTCAACATTGTTTAGTCATGTTGAATTGTGTAGGTTTTCACATTATTGAATATCTCAGATTAATGTCTACTCAAAATTTGTTCGTATTCGTGGCTCTTTAAGCTAAGTATGCATAAACTCTCATCTTGGTTTGAATCAGTTTCTAATTTAAGAATTGGGAGGACAACTTGAAGCTCCCAAAATTAGACAAAAATAACGCAACAGAGTCAGTGAGCTTTCTTTGGGTCAAACTTGAAAATTGGTAAAAATAACATCCTAATTTGTACTTCTGTAGTTTGATTAATATCATAAAGACCTGCCCCAGATGACCTCCAAAAATCAGTGATCAAAGTGAGATCCCTCAATTTGTACATTCAGCTGGAATATCCCCAAATTGTACATTTCCAGTTAAGGAAGGATTACTGACTCCTAATAATCCATCCCTTGCCAAGTGCAACAAGTTAAACTAACGAACTTCCCTTTTCCTTGGATGATGTTTAGAGATAAGCCAATTTGACCAGGCTCTCAAGTTAAAATAGAGTAAATTTACTAACTAAAAAAGTAAGGAGAAGTGCTAAAATGCATGCATCCATTTACATTCATATGGATTAGAAGTAAGAATTGAATCCCATAGCAAATAAAATAAAAACGTTATATGGAAAATCCTTGAATTGTGAAGCATTACAACCAGTACAGATCCATTCTAGTCGTTGGCATCTGCTGTTGAATAGTCTATTCTTCAGTTCAGATGTTCTGTGGTTTGGCAGAGAATTTTTGATTTTTTTTTCCAGTTGCAATCCTATCATTTGATCAACTTTCTTAGTTTTAGAAGTTCCTGCAAAAGCTGGCTGTTTTTGCAGAGGCTCTGCCTCAGTTAATGTATCTCTTTCAATGTGGCAACTGCTAGCTGCTTTTCTCTCAATGCATGTATACGTGCCTTGGACAGCTCTCTTGGCTAGCTTTTAGCTCAATAAGAGGTTTGGCAACACCAATTTTAAATCCAACCGATTTATTTGGTAGTAAACTTGCTAGCTTTAGGCGTTTGTGCCTTCGTCAGGCGCATACTAGCCTGAATGAATGCCGAAAGCTAGCAGGTTTACTATCAAATAAATTGGTTGGATTTAAAATTGGTGTTGCCAGACCTCTTACTGAGTTTACCACAGTCCAATGCCAGCATCTCTACATCATAGCTTTTAGCCTCCATCTTTGTATAATTGAACTGGAGACTGAGGATACATACTGTCCTGTAGACAGTTGTTGTACCCTGGGTTTTGAGATGAGATAGTCATCATGTTCCTTTGTCTTTGAAGAGATAGTCATCAGTTTTTTGGATGATTTTACCAGTACCCTCCTGCTGCTGTTTCTGTTGGTGGATGGGATATGTCCTTTTTCAAAAATATAAATCTCAGGTCATTTTCTATTTCCATGTATACTTCCAGGTTTTATTCTCCATCATTGTGACAGCTGAATGAGGGGAAAATTTCATTGCAATAACAACCTGACAATTGCATGATCAAATCCTACTTATTTATGTGCCACCTAGATACTGGGTGATAATTTAAACATGCTGTTATGCCATGGTGTACTTATAAGTATTAACTAACCAAATTGTTCTCTCCTATATTAAGCTTGACAGATTTAAAAGTGAAGCTTGAGGACTTCTGCCATAAGAATTCTGTTCCAATTAAATGTTCTTGATTACCAAATTTAAGCAACTTATAATTTCAGTACAAGACCATTTATTGTTTGCTTTTAATCAGTAATCTTTATTTGAACATCAATATTTCAATAAACACTAATTTCCTTTTATGTTTTGTTTTAGGTGCTCTCTGCACTTGATATACTCCAACCTCCACACATTGACTACTTTGAGGAAATGTATCCTAACAGTCAAATTTAATATTTTGAAATTACTGTAAGTTCTCAGGTGATTGTTGTTAATGTAAGTTAGAATTGTGTTGGAAAGTCTTGCTAGAGAACTGAAATATGTTCAGTTGTGTGAGCCATAATATTGAGAAACACTGCATGTTTTATTCTTTGAACCTTAGTATTGGGAAAATATTCAGTACTAATTTTTGTTTCTTTGACCACTTGCTCATAAATGTTGTTCCATAATTTTTATAAGCGGTGAAAGACCAATGGCAAATTATCAATTCCTACTGATGCTCTTGAATCATGGTTTATTTAAGCTGAATTGTGACTAATACTTTTTTATGCAGAGACAGATAACTTGAATGTATTTTGGATGGGGTAAGATCAGTTCTATATTTTATATTTCATCCAATTTGAGAGGAAGTCTTCGACAAGAAAAGTAGTGTTCAACCCCTGAACAAGAGTTTCTCTGCAGAAATGAGATGCCATTCTGGAGCCAATCAAGTCCATTTGGCCGCACATGGACTTTTAAAAGATTATTTTTAAAGATTATTGTAGTTTCATGTTTTGATACTCCATAATGTATTTACATTTTAGCATTTAAACTTCCACAAATTAAAAGCTAGAATATAAATTTTTGACATTATTTAAAGTATGTTGAGAATGTGAAAGGTCATAATTATTGCACAAGTTTGATTTTAATAATATACAAGTTAGCAGCAAACGTACGTCATTTAAAAGGACAAAGCATTTGATCAGTAAATTAGCAGCATGGACTGATCTTTTTTAATACAGAATGAATAATATATACAACAATTGTCATAATGCACAAGCATACCTTAAGCATGTTTTAATGAATATTTGAAAAATCTTGCTTGGTAGTACAGAAAAATTGTTGAAAAAGAGACATTATGTTGAAGCTTTTCACCTTGCACTCATCAGGACAAATTTACAAGAATACCACATCTCAAAGGAAACAACAATTAATACTGCCAGAGAAGAGTGTGACTGACAAACGGAGACTGATAAGGTGTTGCTATGGGGAATGCACCAGGGAATAAAGAACTGCCAAACTTCAGTACAATTCTGTTTTTGTGTACATCCTGCTATCCTGCAGTACATTGATTACTCCAATCAGATCATTGTTCGTTGTATAGCTTGTAAACTAATTGGCCTAAGGCTACCACTTTCAGTCTTGAAAAGTTCCCAGTCAACCTCATATTACTCTGCAAGTTAAAATGTCTTAAAAATTTGAGCAACAAGTGAAACTATGCAGTAGAAATTCAAGTGGTGTTCTTCATAAACAGAATGCTGCCTTCAATCCAAAAAGATGGTCTCCCTACCAAACAAATAAGTAATGTGGTGAATAAAGTTTGGTGTTGGTGTGATGCCAGGTATGTAGTCTATACGCCACAAAGATTGATGGACTATATCAAACAGTAAGTCACTTCAGCTGTTCCGAACAGACATTACTGATCTTGCAAAGTCGGCCTGAGCTTGCAAAACTCAGAACGTAATATCTAATGTTAGATGTGATTCTGCAATTGGGCAACACTTGCTAAACAACTCTGACAGTGACTAGCATAAACAACCAATTTAAGATAATCAGTTGAGTTTGCAGTATGGCTCACTTGCATATACTAGAAGCTACATATTTTTATACGTAGGGCCCTGTCCTTTGCAAATAGTAAGAAGTTTCACAACACCAGGTTAAAGTCCAACAGGTTTATTTGGTAACACAGCTTTCAGAGTGTTGCTTCTTCAGATGAGTGAGGAGTTGTGTTCACAAACAAGGTATACATTGACACACACACGCACACACACAATTTTCAAGATAATGGTTAGAATGTGAGTCTTTATAGGTCATCAAATCTTAAAAGTACAAAGAACAAAACAGCACGGGAAACAGGCCCTTTGGCCCAACGAGCCTGCGCCGCCACTCCGATGTTCCCACCTCTACCCGCGATCCCCGTCCATAAATCTATGGATTAAAAACCAAATTTGAGATAATTTAGGGAGAATTTGTTTTGCCAATTAGCCTAAGAGTACATCTTTGGGATGTGGGGGGAAACCAGAGTGCCTGGAGAAAACCCACGCAAGCATGGGGAGAATGCGCAAACTCCCACAGACACAGGCCCAAATTCATGTATCTGCACAGCACAGCGATAGTCACTGAGCTATCGTGTTGCCCATCAAATAGTCAAGGTCAAGCGTACACTAACGACGTGAAGCACTAGGATACTCTGGAAACAGATCCAAGAGCAGCCCTCTCACGACCCGTTGCGTGAATGCCCCTCGTTAGACAACAAGGTGGACCAAAGCACCTGTAGGGGAAAATCAAGTACATAAATATCATCTATTTACACACTTCCCAGGGACTCCCAAGGCTCATGATCCCTATTTTAAATCAGTTTTCTATACCCTTCCATTTCCATTCTGTTCATGTGCCCATCTAAGTATTTCTTAAATAACTCCAGAGTACCTGCCTCCACCACTTTACTTGGTAGTACATTCCATACCCCCGCCACCCTCTGTGTGAAAAAACTCCCTTTAGCATCCAAATTATACCTTACGCCCCTCACCCTAAGCCGCAACCCCTCGTGCTATTTGAGTCCATCCTAGGAAAAAGCTTAACCCTGTTTATCTATCCCCTTCATAATCTTGTACACCTCTATTAGATCTCCTCTAAGTCTACGTCTTTCTAAGAAAAACAATCCCAATTTGCCTAACCTGTCCTCGTAACTCAGACCTTCCATACCAGGCAGCACCCTGGTAAACCACCTCTGCACTCTCTCCAGAGTCTCCACATCCTTCCGGTAGTAAGGCGACCAGAACTGGATGCAGTATTCCAAATGAGGTCTAACCAACGTTTTATACAACTGCAACATTAAAGGCCAGCTCTTGTACTCTATGCCCCTTCCTATAAAGGCTAGCATACTATATGCTTTCTTCACAACCTTCTCCACTTGCTCTGCCACCTTCAGAGACTTGTTCACCTGCACCCCAGGTCCCTCTGCGTTTCTATACTCTTAATAGGTCTACCCTTTATCATATACCTCCCCCCTACATTCTTTCTCACGAAATGCATCACCTCACATTTATCAGGATTGAATTCCATCTGCCATCTGTCTGCCCAAGCTACCAGCCTATGTCCTGCTACATCGCCTGACAATGCTCCTCATTATCCGCAAGTCCAGCCATCTTTATATCGTCTGCAAACTTGCTGATCACTCCACTTACTCCCTCTTCCAAGTCATTTATATATATTAGAAATAGAAGAGGTCCCAGTACCGAGCCCTGTGGCACACCACTAGTGACCGACCTCCAGCTAGAGAAACACCCTTCCACTATTACTCTGTCTCCTATTACCAAGCCAGTTACTTATCCATCTAGCTACCTGTCCTTGTATCCCATGAGCCTTGACCTTCTCGACTAACCTCCCATGAAGGACTTTGTCAAACGCCTTACTAATATCCATATAGACAACATCAACGGCTCGCCCTTCGTCCACCGTTTCCGTCACCTCCTCAAAAAAATTCTACCAGATTTGTAAGGTACGACCTCCCCTTAACAAATCCACGCTGCGTATCTCTAATCAGATCGCAACGCTCTAAGTGCCTATACATCCTATCTCTAAGAATCCCCTCCAACAGCTTCCCTACCACTGACGTCAAACTCACCGGCCTATAATTTCCAGGGTTATCCCTACTACCCTTTTTAAACAACAGTACAACATTAGCTATTCTTCAATCCTTGGATCTCACCTTTGTCCAAGGAAAAGACGAAGATTTGCATCAGAGGCCCAGCAATTTCACCTTACACGTCCCTAAGCAGCCTGGGATAAATGCCATCAGACCCCGGAGATTTATCAGTTTTAATGCTACCTAGAAGCTCCAACACTTCCTCCCTCGGTATGGATATTTCCCTCAACTGGTCCACAGCTCCCTTAGGAGCTGTCAACAAGCCCCTCTCCTTCGAATACTGACGCAAAGTATTCATTCAGGATCTCTGTCATTCCCTCAGGTTCTAAGTATTCATTCAGTTCCCCTCCTCCATTCCTAAGAGGTCCGATTTTTCCTCTAACCATCCTTTTATTCCTAACATAGGAGTAAAAAGCCTTTGGATTTTCCTTAATCCTATCCACCAAAATCATTTCATGCCCCCTTTTTGCCCTTCTAACTCCCCGTTTGAACTCCCTTCTACTCTGTCTATATTCTTCCAACGCTGTCTCCGTTCCCAGCTGCTTTGATCTATCATACGCCTCTCTTTTCTTCCTAACCAAGTCCTCAATATCCCTAGTAATCCACGGCTCTCTAATCCTACCTTTCCCATCTTTCCTCTTGGCAGGCACATATTTATCTTGCAACATTTTCAGTATTCCCTTGAAAGAGTCCCACATGCCTAGCGTGGACTAGCCCTTGAACAACCATTCCCAGTCAGTTTCCTTAGGTTCCTGCCTAATCCGACCGTAGTTAACCTTCCCCCAATTCAGCACCCTGCCCCTAGGGCAACAAGCATCCTTTTCCATCTGTATCCTAAAGTAGACAGAATTGTGGTCACTGTTAGCCACATGTTCCCCTACTACAACATCAACCACCTGCCCTGGCTCATTACTCAGAACTAATGTATTAATCTGGTGCTGTCAGACTTCTTACTATGCTTACCCCAGTCCCAATGTCAGCATCTCCACATCATGGCTTTGCAGATAAAGCATGTTCATACGTTATAACTTCAATTAAACAAAATCTTAGTTCATTTCCTAAGGTAGTGCCTTGATTAATCACAATAGATTTACTTAGTTTGAATTTAAACAAAAGTTGACTGTTTTAAAAAAAAAAATTCAAAGGTAATTTAAGGGATTTATATTTTAATTGCTAAACGGTAGGAATATTTTGAAGTTTTAAGTTTAAATTAAAGTTTCTGTACTTGGAAGAAACCTATAATTAGATTCATGTTGGACAAAGGTGTTTGTATATGTGGAAGTCGGTTTTAATTCCACCTCGAATTGTATTGCTTTTATAATTATGGGGTGTGGAATAAATATATAGTTATAGATGTTGCTCAGCAATCAGAGACCCACTTCCCAGAGACGGAGAGCATTTATTTGTTGTTTAATTTTTAACTGAAAGCTGGAGCAGCTGGTGACAGGCAGTTAGAGAGAGCACGTCTCTCTCAACTTTGCTAGAAGAAAAGCAATATGATGAGTAATCATTACAAAGCTAGTGTCAAAAATCTAAAAGGCAGCTACTTAAGGAAACTAGAGAAATGAAGAAGAGCTTCCTGGAAGCTTTAAAGGAACAGAGAGAGGATTTGGGATCAGGACAGGGTAATGTTCATTTCAAGTCACAATTGAAAAGAGGCTGGCTTAGAGTCATTGAGGGTTACAGCATGGAAACAGGCCCTTTGGCCCAACTTGTCCATGTTGTCCTTTTTTCAACGACTAAGTTGGTCACAATTTTCTATGTTTGGCCTGTATTGCTCTATACCCATCTTACCCTTGCAATGCTTTTTGAAAGGCAAAATTGTACCTGCCTCTATCACTACCTCTGGCAGCTCATTCTAGACACTCACCACCTACTGTGGGGGAAAAATTGCCCCTCTAGATCCTTTTGTGCATCTCCTTTCTAGGAATTTCCCATCCATTATAGCGCCAGCTGGGAGTGTAAGAACAGTTAACTGTTCTTTTGATGCTTCTCTATTGCAAGACCTTCCCCAGAGTCCACTTACCAACCCATAAGCATGCTCTTCTCCTGCAGTATAAATCTCAAAGTATTTCCGTTGAGATTTGATAATCTTCCATTCTGATGAGTGTAAAATGAAAAGCTTAAATAGTATGTTTCTTTTTTCAGTAATATTCAACTAAATATTCACAAGTGCATGTGAAGAAAGTTTCATTTGCTTCGTTTTCCCTCTTTCCCTTACCAAAATAAAATTATACACCCCTTAACTGTTTTACAAAACATAGATGTTTATTTGCAGTGCATTTCGTAGAGGACCAAAACACACACAACGTTTAGTCTCTGAAATGACTAACTATGTACATTGTTGCTAGCTTTGTCAGTTTCAGCATTGCTGTTGGCAAACCAGCAAGCTTAAATGTACTGTGAATCTAGTATTGCTCAGTACGAAGAGGTGTACCTCACCGTCTCAACATAATGTCACCTTTTTATAGTAAAACTGCTCTATTCTGACGGTTTTGTTAGTTCAGTTGGCACGTGGGAATGATGTGAGTACTGTATTTTTCCCCTGTGAAGGATGGTTGTGGACAAAGAGAGGATCCAAAAGGGTAGAGTGCAAACCATTACTGAACTAGATGCTTAAAGAGCAACACCTCCTCTCAATTCGCAGCAAAGCTAGTTCTGGTTTACTGTTAAAGGGGTCCACATTTCTATCATTGTTCCCATGTGCTAACTGAACTAGCAAAGCTATCAGTGTTGAACAGTTTTACTGTAAAAAGGTGATGTTATGTTGAGACAATGCCGTTGTGAATCATCAGAATCAATTTTCTACCTATTTCAACAATGGATGTTCACCTATTTAAAATGTTGCCAAAGGGACGTCATTTGACTTGATCTCCAAGTGGGAGGATAAAGTAAGTGGAAAGCAGTCCCTGTTTCTGACGAAAGGTTAAGTTCCTCGTGGTTTTTGGTTGAAATGGTTGAGTCATGCTACAGGGTCACAAATTATAATCATCATCAGTCTTTTTGAAATTAGAATCATATGGACAAAGAACAATGAGATAGAGGTTTGGATTTGGGTCACTTCTAGTCAAAGGCTTTGACCTTGTCTTTACCACAATAGAAGTAGGATTAGAAATGAAAGTATTTTCGGAACTGTGCAGTTTGTGTCCTCATTTGAGGAAGGGTGTCCTTGCTATAGCGGGAGTAAAGTGAAGATTTACCAGGCTTATTCCTGGGTTGGCAGGTATGTCATATGAGGAGAGACCAAGTTTATTAGAGTTGTATTCATTGGTATTTAGAAGAGTGAGAGGGGACCTCAAACTTAAAATTCTAACAGGATTAGATAGGGATTCAGAAGGAATTAGCTGGTCACCCAGGGACCGCACTGGGTGACTGGTGGTTTGGTTTTTTGCTTTAGCTCAGTGTGTGGTGTGGGCTTGCTCGGTGTTCTCGCTGAAGTTTATGCTGGGTTTTATTTTGAAACAGGCTGCAGTGATGGGCTGTCTAATCTGGAATATCAGTTCGTGGCTAATTCCATGAGGAACCAACCTCATCATTTTGCCCATCAAGTCTCTGCACTGATCACAATCCCATCCAAGCCCTATCCTCATAAACCCACTTATTTACCCTGCTAACCCCCTGACACTTGGGCAATTTAGCATAGCCAATCAATCTAATGTTTAGACTGGAAGGACACCAGGGAGAATGTGCATACTCCACATTAACTCAAGCAGGGAATCGAATCCAGGCTCCTGGTGCTGTGAGACAGCAGTGCTAACCACTGTGCCAGCCCCAAAAGAACGATCAAAGACAGAGTCAGTTTCTCAAATGTCTGAGAATCAATGAAAGCAGCAACCTACATTTATATAGCATCTACAATGTAGTAAAATATTCCAAAGTGTTTCACAAGAAATGTTATAAAATATTTGACAGAGCCCAAGATATTATGACATATGACCAAAATCTAAATTCTTAAGGAGTGTTGCAGAGGAAAAGGAGTATAAAATGTAGAGCCATAAGACAGTCATTGGTATGTTACAACAGGGGAGGCCGTTTGGCCAACTTCGTGGCAGCTTTCCGAATCAGATGTTCTGTTCCCAGTAACCCTGCAGGTTCATCGTTTTCAGATAACAGTCTTTTGAATACCTTTATTGAATCTGTCTTTACCACACAAATAGATGCCAACCACTTACTGCATGAAAAAGTCTCTTGTCACTATTGCTCTTTTGCCAATTTAAATTTCTCATTCATAGAAGCCCTACAGTGTAGAAAAAAGCCAGTAGGTTCATCGAGCCTGTGCCAACAACAATCCTATCTTGTACCTACACTTTATCCTGCTAATTCTGCTGACACTACGGGGCAATTGAGCATTTTGGATTGTGGAAGGAAATTAGACCATTGAGAGGAAACCCACACAGACATGACCAGAACATGCAAATTCCACATAGACAATCACTCAAGGTCAGAATTGAATTCTGGTGCTGAGAGACAGCAGTGCTAACTGTTGTGCCATTGTGCTGTCCTCATGATATGAGAGAACATTTTTGCCCTACCTATGTATAAATGCTGGTCTACCAGTGACGCCCATGTACCACGATTGACTAAAAAAACTTAAGGATTTTGTATACGTGTTTTAAATTTCATTCAATCTGCTCCTTCAAGCAAAATAGTCCCAACTCCTCCAATCCATCTTCACAACTGAATTTTCTCATCTCTGCAACTATTCCTGCAAATTTCATCTGTGCTCCAATGTTTTTGTGTCTTTTACAAAATGAGCCACTCAGGTCTAGACACAATACTCCAGCTGAGGCTGAACTAGTTAGTGTCTTATACAAGTTCAACCTAACCTTGCTCTTCTACTCTCATGCCCCTATTAATAAAGTCTGAAGTTGGTCTACAGATTTTAATGCTCAGATCTTTACTGTAATTTTATTGCTGTATATTTGAAAAGTTTGCATGCGCTGAACAGGATGGTAAATTGCTTGCATAACATCTTGTCCTAGCACTACTTTTTCTAGAATTTGCTTTGGAATTATCCCTCCTCCTTTACTCTTTCTCAAATGCATGTTGTCTGAAGATATGATGTTAGATTACATGTATAATTATATTGATTACATTCAGCTTTACCTCATTATTGGAGAACTGAAATTTCCAACAATTAAACTTCAGAAGCCATTCTTCTTTTGGCCCCACCACTAACTTTTTTAGCCAATGGTTTAATTCCTTTTTCCCTGGCCATTATCTCAGACTGAACCAGACTGAGGCTGAACTTTGAGTTGAGCTTCTGAACCAAACTGTTGCGCTACAATGATCACATCTGCAGTATTCCCCATTTAGGCCCCTGCCTCACTCAATTTGCTGATGTGACCCTTTTATTACTTTGTCTTTTGTTCCTTCCTGTGGTTTCTTAGCCGTCCTTCAATCTTCCAGACTCCCTTACCTTCAGCTCAATAAAAGCTCTGCTGCCCATATCCTGCATTAGCCCTATGTTTATTGATGCTCATTGACAGCGACATCATTTTAACTGTCTTTTAAAATGATCATCAGCCCGTCCAAGTCCCTTCATGGCTTGAGCCTTCCTATCTCAGTAATCTCCTTCAACCTGACAATGTGTGAGAATTCTGCATTTATCCAAATTGACCTTGTGTATATCCTCTACTTCTTATGGCCCACAATTGGGGGGCTTATGTCTAAGCATTAAGGTTTGGAATTCCCCAAGACATGCCAAAAAACAAGCTCTTTAACAATGCTGGACATCCTACCAGTGTTTCTTCTTAATTTCAAAAGATCATCTGCACTGCATTAGCATAAACAAGTTTTATTTCTGGTTTCTGTGACTCATTATTCACATTGCAATGTGTACATTTAAAATTAGTAGCTGTAGTTAGGGTTTCTGACAGGCAGAAGTCCACTTGTGTTGCATAGCCCTTGTCTGAATATTAACTGTGATATGCTAATGCTTGGATATATGAATGCATGGAACTCTTGGCCATCAATATCAAACATGTATGCTTAAAAAACATGGCGGGAAGCAAGTGACCCCTACAATTTAGACATTTACATTGAGTTAAAATGGATTTTAAAACTCTAGTTTTGATATTCCAGTGACTACACTCCATGGAGTGTCAAACTCAAGCAGTGAGAGAGTGATGCTTGAAATGAGATTCACACTACTTTGGGTCCTTTCGCTGTATTTGTATCAGATGTTTAAAGTTGGTGTGAAACTGATATCACTTTTCAGAGGAATTACTTCTAGTGTAAATGCACCACTGTATTGACAGTTTGTCTTGAAAGTAGTTAGTTTTCACAACCGTTTGGGAAATATATGGAGACAATTGAAACTCATTTTACAGTACAGTCTATAACTGATAGCAAATTTTTTTCATATTGTCTGGATTTAAGGATTTGGAATATTAGTTCCTTGAGATTGTGGACAGTTCAGGGCTTCAGAATAATTAAGTGCAAGAATGACACAAACATTGTTTTGCCATTTTTAAGGCAATGTTTTATTTTTGTTTGGCTTGTTATGGATAAGGAGAAAGATGGCCTGCAAAACATAACTTTGAATTGTAGGAAGGCAGATTTTAAAATAAATCAGCACCTGGCCAAAGTTGACTGGGAACAGCTCCTTGTGGGAAAGGTTACAGCAGTGGGGGGCTTTCAGAAAGGAGCTGGGAAGAGTGCAGGTTCAACGTGTACTTTTTAGAGTGAAATATAAGAGCAGTAAGTTCAGGAAACACTGGATGTCGAGGGCAATTCAGGAATGGAAAAGGAAGATGAGAAAGGCTTAGCCCAAAAGGGAGCAATTCAGCTGCAACCCTAGAGGAATACAGGAAGCGCAAGAGCAAATTTAAGAAAACAATTAGGAGAGTAAAAGGGAGAACGAAAAAGTACTTGTGAACTGGACTAAGGAGAATTCTAAGATATTTTATAAATACATTAAAAGGAAGAGCTTAACCAGAGATGAAGGGGACTGTGTGTGTGTGTGTGTGTGCAACTATAGGACATTGGGTGTTAAATGAATGCTCCTTTCCGGTGTTCGTTCTGGAAAATGAGAACATGGATGAATGAGAATGTAGGCACTCTGAAGTTATTTAAGAAATACTTAGATGGGCACATGAACAGAATGGGAATGAAGGGATATAGAAAACTGATTTAAAATAGGGATCATGAGCCTTGGGAGTTCCCGAGGAAGTGTGTAAATTGTCAATGATATTGATGTATCTGTTTTATCCTACAGGTACTTTGGTCCATCTTGTTGTCTAACGAGGGGCATACACGCGTTGGGTTGTGAGGGGGCTGCTCTTGGATTTTTCAAGAGTAATCTAGTGCTTCACGTCTTTAGTGTACGCTTGACCTGGACCATTTGATGAGCAACATGACAGCTCAGTGACTATTGCTGTGCTGTGCAGATACATTGATTTGAGCCTGTGTCTGTGGGAATTTGCGCATTTTCCCCGTGCTTGCATGGGTTTTCTCCAGGTGCTCTGGTTTCCTCCCACATCCCAAAGATGTGCTCTTAGTCTGATTGGCAGAACAAATTCTCCTAAATTGTCTCAAATTTAGTTCTAATGCATAGATGTATAAATGTAGACAGGCATGACAGGGATCATGGGTAGAGTGGGAACATTGAGGTGGCCGCGCGGGCTTGTTAGGCCGAAGGGCCTGTTTCCCGTGCTGTTTTGTTCTTTGAACGTTACCGATGGTGGGGGAATCTGGAATCAGGAGTCATAGTTTGAGAATAAGAGGTAAACCTTTCAGAACTGAGGTGAGGAGAAATTTCTTCACCGAGTGAAGTGAATCTGTGAAATTAACTACCACAAAGTAGTTGAGGCCAAAACATTGTGTGATTTCAAGAAGAAATTAGATAAAGCTCTTAGAGCTAAAGTGCACAAGGGATATGGGGGGGATGCTGGGATCAGAATATTTAACTTGATCAACCATGATCAAAATGAATTGAGGAGCAGGTTCAGAAGGTCCAATGGCCTGTTCCTACTTCAATTTTCTATGAATATAATTGACCTGGATACCAAAGAGGGATTGCCAATTCTTCTACGTTTTATGGACAGAATTTGGAAAAAAGATGGTTTGTTGAAGGCCTACGAGGCATGATCAATATTTGACACATTTTCCATGGACCTTAAATTTATCATAGATTTCAAGAGGTTATGTAAAAGATTTAAAATGTCGTCTAGTCTGTATTTGTATTCAGATTATTAATTGTACACAAATCTGTCATGGATAGACTTTCGGTTTTGACTGCTATTTAGTTTTGTGTTGAAGACTTTTCTTGAACAAATGACTACAGCTCCAAAGGTTTTTAGAAATCATGGCCTGGAATATTAATCTAGCCTTGAATGTTGACAGATTTTACCTAAACCACTAACCATGGAATTGAATTCCATGGGCTTCCAATTTTAGAAATCATTTCTCGTGTCTTCTGTTTCATTCCTTGAGTCTTGGAAACAATTTGCTTCTCATAGAATCCCTACAGAGCAGAAGGAGGCCGTTTAGCTCATCAAGCCTGCACTGATGACAATCCCACCTAGACCCTATCCCTGTAATCCCATGGATTTACCCTGCTAATCCTTTTGACACTAAGGGCAATTAGCCTATCCCATCATTTCAAAGTTGACAACACATTGGCCCCTAATTGAAAGGTTCGTATTTTCTTGTTCCTCACGGCATCCTGTGAATCTGCTTTCTTTAAAGCTTCACTATCCTTTATGCATTTGAGTTCCATATGCACAAACTGTGACCATGAGATTTTATGTAGGTTTATCAACTCATTTACATTTTGTATCTTCTGAGATCTATCACAACTTGGATAGCCAGGTGATGTAGGGTTGATAGTGGAGGGGTGGTTTGTTTAAACACTTCTGACCAATTTTTAATGCAATTTGTTAATCTCTCCTAATTTTAAAATAATCTTCCATGTTATATCTTATTATGCATTCTTAAAGTCCATGTTATACACTTTAGCCAGTGTTACCCCCATCTTTATTGAGCATGATTCTCTTTTGAATCCATGCTGGCTACTTCCATTTCTCTTCATCTAGAGGAATAATAATTTTGTCCTTCAGGACGTCAAAGTATTCCATGCCACAGATTTTAAACTAACTAGCTTTAATCAGATTAGTTCTGTCTCCGTTTTCAAATTAGTGCAATTGCTACTCTCTAATCTTGCAGCACACATCCAATTTCAGTCTGACGTATATAAATTTCAGGGCATCTGCAGTTTCAATCCCAGATCTATCATGATCCGAGGGTATATTGTGCCAGGCCTTGATGTGTTGCCTTTCCTTTGATTAATTTGCTTTTTTTTGGAAACTTTTTATCCCATCACAGTGTAATTGAGTCACCTTGGAATCTCCTCTGATATTCTATTTGGTAAAGGCCATACATAGTACAGGAAATCCTCACTTAACACCATTAATTGCTTCCTGGAGTTATGTGAAACATTCTGCCTGAGGCTCATAATCACCTCCCAAGATTGCCTGTTCCACACTTGAGACACAAGATCCAACTCTGTCAGGTTCAACATGAAGGTTGCATCTAGTTATGTCTAGATGTATGACATTATCATGAAACAGTAAGAACACAATGAGGATGCAGGATTCTGACTGGAGAAGAATGTTTTGCTGAATGATAAGTGAGGATTTCGTGTACATTTTAATTACTTGCTGATCATCTACAAATTGACAGGTTAGGGCTCCATCCCACTTTTTAAACAGTTTCTTTTACCAATATATTTGAGAAATCTTGCTAGTCTTTTGTTTTTATTTCTCGGTTCTTGGCATTCCTTATTTCTTAACCGTTTTTTTTAAATTGTCCTTTAGTTTTTTTTCCTGGACCTCTTTACTTCAAGACATCTTAAAAGTAATAGCTTTTCCTTTCCAGAAAACATTCATTCTCTATCCTCTGTGGTCTCTCTTTAAAACATTCTGTTGTTGATTCTGAGTCCTGTGCCAAGTTCTTCTTATGCCTAACTTTTGTCAGCTTGTTCTTCACCTTTCTCAAATCTACAAAGGCTCAATTCAAGAGTATTTCTGTTTTTCTGTTGATGTTTTTGATTGTAAACTTTGCCATATAAATATGAAAATAGAATTTTTAAAGGTGGAAAAAGTTAAGTGATATCAAGAACAATGTGCAGATGTAAGATTGTGTCCAGACATAAACCTGGACAAAAATGTTCGAAGCTGGGGCTTTTTCATAAAACATAGATATTCACTAAGTACATTAAATTATCACTTTGAAATATTTCAATTGTTTAAATCTTAGTTATGAAAACTTTTAAAATTTTATAAATGGGAAAAAGTTTTTTCAAAGCATCCTGAATGATGGAATCCATTGATCAGATTAAATAATGTCCTGATAATGTGTCACCACTATAAAATAACTAGTTTATAATAATATGATACCTTTTTTAACATTGAAAATATTTATCATATGCCTATAGGCAAAACAGATACTGCAGGTGCTTATGAGTATTCAGGAAATGTGTGCTCACATCACATTTTATCATACAACTAATCGATCTGTAGAATTACGGATGGGTCGGCGACACTAATTGGACTGTTTGGGATCAAGCAGAAAAGTGGAAGGGATGACAGAATTACTGTGGGGAAGCTGGAAGAGTAAAGCACAGAAGAGGCAATTCAAGTTGGGATTCATATGTGTAATGGGGAAGAGAAATGTTGGGGTAGGCATACCATAGTGCATCTATAAAGCATTCATTCTCAGTTGGAGTAATCCCATAGCGGAGCTTCAGTAATGAAGATAAATTGGAAAAGTTAAGACTCTTCTTGAAATAAAGACTGAGAAGATTTGATGAAAGTATTCAAAGTCATGCAGGGTTATACAGTAGATGGTGATAAACTATTCCCACTCCTGAAAGGATCATGAACAAGAGGATACAGATTTAAAATAATTGTCTAAAGAAGCAAAAGCAATATGAGAAAAAGCTTTTCAAGCAACAAGCCCGAGTGTAGTGCAGACAAGTTCAATTGAAGCAAAATCAAAAAAGGGAATTTGACTTGTCTGAAAAGGAAGTACGCACGAGGTTATAGGATAAAGGCAGGAGTTCCACATTGAGAACCGGTACAGATACGATGAGCTGAATGGCCACCTCCTATCTACAGCACTTCTGTGATTCTATATTCCTATGAAGATTAGAACTAAATGAGGTATAGTATAGTTAGCCAATGAGGGAATCTGCAGCCACAGGAATTTTACCATCTGTGGTTTTGCACAGAGAGCTCCCTGTTGTAGGAGGAGATCTGAAATAATGCTCATTAGCATACTGCAGGAGAGCAGCTGTGCCACCCAGTTGGATGCTGTGCGCTACACTTTCACATTTCAATCCTTTTTACATCCTTTCATTGAATGTGAGCATCACTAACAAAGCTAGTGTTCCAAATTACCCTGAAGAAGGTGATGGTGAGCTATTACTTTCTCGCGCAATCACAGCACTTTCACTGTGCAAAAGCAGGCTATTCAGGCTATAAAGTCTAACTTGGCTTTCCAGAAGAGTATTCTACCTAGTCCCGTCTCCCTTCATTATCCCTGTGACCCTGCATGTTCTTTTCACACAGCAATTCAATTGTTTCTCAAATGCCTCAGTCAAACCTGTCTTCTCACTCCCTCAAATTCACTCCAGATTCCAACCACCTTATTGAGAGAAATTAGTCACCTAAAACAATTCCCAAACTTCCTTTTCAGTGGAAAGTCCCAACTAATCGAGTCTTTACCTTTGTTATGGACGAGAGGAGTTAAACAGCATTAATTTCTCCCATCATCAACCATCCATTAATGAAGATATTTTGATTTGTTTCCTTCTTTATAAGCAATGGTGTATTTCCAAGCCCCTTGATTTGTATGATCCAATTTTCTATTAACCCCACAACTTGATAAATTGAACTAAAACAGTTCATTTCACACTTTCAAAATATGAAAGAGAGGTTAGTGTTGCCAGATAGTAAAGAGGTAGAGAGAAAAGGTTTATTGTTCAGACACCACAAAGAAAATATTTTTTAGAAGTTCATTTATTCATGTCATAAGTAGGCACACATAAACACTACAATGAAATTACTGTGAAAATCCTCCAGTCACCACTCTCCAGTGCTGATCACATGCACTAAGGGGGAATTTGGCATGGCTGATGCCCCTAATCAGCACGCCTTTCAGACTGAGAGAGAAAACTGGAACACTTAGAAGAAACCCACACAGACACAGGGAGAATGTGCAAATTCCACACCCAATCTGGGAATCGAATCCTGGTCTCTGGCGCCTGAGACAGCAGTGTTAGCCACCATGTGTGTTCCAATGTTCAGAATCTATATCCAATGAAGTATTCCTTCTTGCAGGTTGGTGGGTTAAAAACAAATGTTGGACAATTTGCTTTTCTGACGGTGCTGTCCCCACACAATAAGTGTGCGCGGGATGAATCAGTTTTGGAAGTAATGGAACTGAATTTCCAGCAGTGTGTGGATGGGTGGGTGTTGAGGGCAGATATTCCGCCTGGGCAGAGCTTTTGTTTTTGAGGCTGCTAGTTAGATAGTAAACAGCTGGCTGAACTATGGAGTTTAGCAATTGTTCCAAGGGTCAGAATCACGTGACTTGCACTTCTCCACCACATCTTTGACAAAGGTTGTGTATCTATTGTCTGGATTCCAAAAATTGTTAGGAATTGAAAGGAAAATTGTAAGGTCCTAAATTTCACAGGCAGTCCACTCCATTCCAGCCAACCTGAATCATAACTGGAAAGTATCGTGTAAGCAGGCTAAGTTCCTCCTTGCAGTCTTGACAGGATAAATCCACTCTCAGCTGTGAAGCTGAGTAGTTAGCTAGCTAACTGGTATAATCTGGTTCCTGTAGATCCAGTTCCATTTTCTATCAATTCAGAGCCTTTTGTGCTGCCTAAGCAAATGATATGCAGCGAGGTGCTGAGTAAAGCTTAGAGTTTGATATGTGGGGAGTTTGAGAGGTGGGGAAGGAGCTCTTACTTTAGGGTTGTTTCTTATTCTACAGAGAAGGCAGGTAACTGCTCAGTGAGAATCTATAAATGGGTAAGTTCTACTCTATCCCTAAGGTTTTTAAAACAGTACCCAATTTTGGTGCTAAAATGAACAAAATGTATTTAAGAGCACCACAATTGCTTAATTTATTCATGAGAGTTCCTAGGTAACATTGTGATCCAGGGCAAACACATCTGTATCAAGTGTTTGTGGCTTGAGGAACTTCAGCTTCGAGTCATTGAGCTGGAGGCTGAGCTGTGGGCATTGACACATCAGGGAGGGAAAGAGTTGCCTGACTCGTTGTTTCAGGCGGCGGTCACATTGCTTAGGATAGGGTCTTCTGGTATGGAAAGTAGTCAGGGACAGGTAAGGGGATCCAGAAGTGTCAGCCTCTGCAATTGTCTAACAGGGCTGAGGTTCTTTAACTTGAGCAAGAGTGGGTGCTGTAGGGAGAATGAGCTGACCAACTATGCCACTGTGGTATTAGAAACATTCAAGTAGTGGGAGCACATAGGAATGTAGGGGTGTAAATGACAGTATAGTGAAGTAGGTTGACGCTGTCCTTTGTAGCAAGGAACAAGATTCCAAATATCTGTTGTCTGTTTGATGCTAGGGTTTAGGACATCTGCTCAAGGCTGGAGAGGTACCTGCAGCGGGAGGAATCCAATGGCTGTCGTCCATGTAGATATCAATGACATAGGCAGGATGAGGAAAGAGATTCTGTATAAGGAGCTAGGCACCAAATTAAAAAGCAGAATTCTGGATTATTATCTGAGCCAAATGCAATTTGGCAGAGAGCAAATAAGATTAGAGGAATGAATGCATGGTTGCAAGTCTGGTGTGGGAAAAGTGAGCCCTTATTCATGGGGCACTGACACCAGAAATCAGTACTGTTGGGGCGGTCTACACTTGAACCATGCTGGGGCTGATGTTTAGCGAGATGCACAACCAGAAGTAGAGTTTTGAACTGAATAGTGGGAGCAAGGTATCAAATTTGAGAGTAGAGAGAAGAAAGAAGTGTACTAATACCAGAAATGATAAATCGACTGTCACACAAGGACAGAATACAAACCTAGAATGCAGGTAAGGATAGATGCTATAAAAGTAATAAAATGACAAAACTAAAGTCTCTTTATTTAAGTGCACATGATTTGAAATAAAACAGATGAACTGAAAGAGAAATTAATAAGTACAACCTGATAGCTATTATAGAGTCATAGCTATAGGAAAAGTGGTTCTGCTAATGATTGTATTAGCACATTAGAGAGGGATGACCAAAATTCAGGAAATTGGAATGTAACAGGAGTTTGGATTGAGATGAGAAACGATAAAGGCAAGAAGTCACTTGAGAGTGGTGTACAAACCCCTAATTGTAACTGCACAATAGGACGGAGTACAATAGAAGAGATGGTATGAAGCTGTCAGAAAATTGATTATTATGGGAGGAGTTTTTATTCTACGTAGGCTTTATTAGTAGGAGCATATAATGTAAAAGCAAGGCAGCTATGCAAAATTTTAGTTAGACACAGTTGTACACTTTTGGGCACTATAGGAAGATGTAAATGTATTGGAGAGAGTTCAGAAGGCATTCACAAGAATGTTTTCAGGCTTAAGGAACTTCAGTTGTAAGGACATTAGAGAAGTTGGGACTGTTCTCCTTGGGTGAAGACTAAGACTAAGAGGAGATTTGATGGAGAGAAAATCATAGACACCCTGCAGTGCAGAAAGAGGCCATTTGGCTCATCGCGTCTGCATCAACCACAATCCCACCCATGCCCTACCCCCATATCCATCCACTAATCCCTCTTACCTACACACCTCAATTTTTGCATGGCAAATGAACCTAACTAGCACATTTTTGGACTGTGGGAGAAAACCGGAGCACCCAGAGG
The DNA here is from genome assembly GCA_024679065.1 of Sphyrna mokarran. Classification (NCBI taxonomy): domain Eukaryota; kingdom Metazoa; phylum Chordata; class Chondrichthyes; order Carcharhiniformes; family Carcharhinidae; genus Sphyrna; species Sphyrna mokarran. Next base: position 12,559,857 of record JAGIQG010000022.1, read on the forward strand.
AGACCCACGTAGACATGAGAATGTGCAAACTCTGCACAGACAGGCCTTGGTTAAATCCATCTAAATCTATAGTTGGTAAAATGCTAGCTAGCTAAGGCAGGTAAGGTATGCTGGAAACTACAAGGGAAAATAGTTTGTTTTATGGCTCACATTTCCTGGATAGATTTTGCATCATATATCAGTGCAGTATTTTTAAGTAGTTAACTGCTTGTTGAACATGTCAATTATTATTTATTGAAATTGGGATACAGAAAGTATTTAAGGTTAATTGCACAATATTCTGATATTTCCACTTATCTGAAGATTATAAACTACACTGGTGAATAAATTGCATACTTAATATTTTAAATCATTCCACGTTACCATTCAAATGTTGTTTGCTAATAAGATATTTCAACTAAAATCTTATTTCTTTAAAATCAGTGTTTCACTCTTAGCAAATTTCAAAAGTACTTAACTGGCTAAAAAATGCTTTTAAGATATCCTGAGGTAGTCTATCAATACAAGTTTATTTCTTGCGTGCCGCATTATTGTGCGCGCGCACGTTTTCATTAAAACTTGGAGGCAAATCACTTAAACTGATATCAGTCATACTTATTACAAGTAGGTAACACAATATTATCCACTTTAAAAGGGCAAAAGAAGAAACCTATTACGGCAGTACTGAATAAAAGAAAGCCGTATAATCTGTGTATTAGCCTTTTGGTTTTGCCAGCAGGTTGCCAAGATGTTAAAACCAGTTTTATGTGGGCACACTTTTTAAACATTTTATTGGCTGTTTTTGCTGCTGAAACAAACTATATTAGGAGCAAAACATGGATGTGAATGTTACCCAATTTCACCTATTTATTGTAAGTGTATGAACTATCATCAGGAAGATGCTGCAACTATACCGGATGTTGCTGAGATCACATTTGGAATATTGTGTTCAGTACTGGTCACCTCATTATAAGAAGGATGTAGAAGCATTGGAGCGAACGCAGGAGATTTACCAGGATGCTGCCTGGCTTGGAGGATAGGTCTTATGAGAAAAGGTTGAAGGAGCTGGGGTTTTTCTCTTTGGAGCAGAGGGGAATGAGAAACGACTTAATAGAGGTTTATAAAGATGAGAGGGATTGATAGAGTGGACATGCAGAGTCTATTTCCTCTGGTAGATGTAGCTGTTACTAGGGCGCATAACTTAAGGTTCATGGTGGGAGATATAGGGGGGGATATCCAAGGTAGATTCTTTACTCAGAGTGGTTGGGGTGTGGAATAGACTGCCTGCTGTGATAGTGGAGTTGAACACTTTAGGAACTTTCAAGTGTTATTAGATAGGCACATGGAGTACTACACAATTATAGGAGGGGATAACTTGATCTTGAGACTGGACGTAATTCGGCACAACATTGATTAGTGTTTCTAAAATGCTTGCCTCTGAGATGAATGCATCTTTAAACTGCTGCAGTGTTCTGAGGTATTTCCGAGCAAGTCCGCCTCAAAGTATAAGTGCAAATGAGGCTTACAGTAAAATAACCTTCTGTACTCTAAGCTAATGCCTAATAAAACCAGTAAAGATGACAAAATCCTGCCATGTGTAGTTTTATGAAGTAGTACTGCTATGAATGAAATGTACTAATATGTATGAGCTTCATATTGGTCAGTGCAATTTTTCAGTTTTTTTCTGGTGAATAACCATCCTTTTTGTAGGATTTTACAGCCTAATTATTCCTCAATTTAAAACAGATGTAAAGTATATTAGTGAAACAACTTCAATTCTACTCTTTTAATTAGTCCTACTTAAAACCTATTATGTTGTCCATGCTACTCTGGTATTATGCAACTGTTATTTCATGGCCAATAGAATGGGTCTTTGGTCTCTAATCTGCTGACTGGATAATACTGTATTCCTTAATAATAAAGTAGTTCCTATATATAAGTAGGTAATTAATTGCAAGAAAAGTCATTATGTTAAATTCCAAAAATATAACATGGATTACTTGCATTTTATTGCATTCATTGGTGTATTTAAACTTAAGGTATTGGATAATATTCTTCCTTCATATTCAGCCCAGCTCTACTTTCTCACTAGTTTTAAGTTGTAAATTTATGTTGGCATGTAATTCTGAGAACTTTGCCAGCCATTTAAGTGAGAATCATAAATTGTGATCCTATGCAGAATATTGGCAGATAGCTTGACCATATAAGGCCAGTTCTCATGGCCAGGGCTATTGCAGACTTCACCTGAAATTCCCACAGGTGCACTTCCTATTGAGGGTTTCCAGGTAATTAATTGGGCAAAGGAGAGGTTTTTTTTTGCATCTCCCAAATCTTGAGGCCAGTGTATTTTTATCCTGTTGGGCCCTGATTTTCTTATTTAAAAATGAGTTTTCGTAGGCTGTAGGCCTAGTCAGGAATCTAGAATGTATTACTCATCACTCCTGCTGTAATGTGAAAACTGTTCATTAATTATTCATTAAGCTAATAAAATGAGGTACCCAAGTGAGCCGAAAGTAAATACTCCAAGATGAAGTTTCTCATTTTGAATTTTTCTTAAAACTAAATCGTTTGATAGTACAAAACTTCAGTATTGCTTGAAAAAAAGTTATCTAAGTTTTTTGTCTTGGCACTCATCAGGAGAGCTTGCAGGAAATTGCCAACAATAATTGGGATCGACAGTTTATACTGCGTGAGAAGAGAGTGACTGGTTGCCAAATGGACTGTAATGGAGATGTTGCCATGGAACAGCTAACTGCCCAGCTTTGTTCAAATTCAAACTAGGCAGGTCCACTCTGATTAGATGAGGCTTGCCCTACGAAATGAATCAGGGAGTGACTGTTCCCTAAGCTCTTTTTCAGCTGTTGAAAAAGGTGCACTGTATAAAGTTAGTCTATTAGCACAAGTGGGCTTATATTAACACTGCAGTGATGTTACTGTGAAATTCCCCTAGTTGCCACAGTTTGGTGCCTGTTCGGGTCAGTGCACCTAACCAGCACATCTTTCAGAATATGGGAGAAAACCGGAGCACTTGGAGGAAACCCATGCAGACATGGGGAGAACGTATAAATTCCATATAGACACCAAGCTGGGAATTGAACCTGGATCCCTGGGTTGAGGTAGCAATGCTAACTACTGTGATACTGTGCCATCCTAAGTAATTGTACTAAACCAAAGCTATATTCTAAGTAAGAGTGCTGAACGCAGGCTAATATGGCATGATTGCTATGCATCAAATACCAACCTAGGCACCTTGCTGTTAAATCTGCCCAACATGGAATGCAACACCTGGAAAAGTATCCAAACTTTCTCTATTCTCTTGAAAACAAAGTTTATAGCTTATACCAAAAACCCAACAGTTTATTTTCCTTGAAGTCACACACCAGATGGCTAGCCAATGCAAGTGCTGTTGGTGCACACAACTTGCCTTTACCAGCATTAATTGTTCCGTAATATCTCTAGGTAAAAGCTGTGATCCTAGTGTTTCAAGTCCTTGTGGGCTGTCACTGGCTGCAAGACAGTATGTACGTTTATATGGTTTTAATATTTCTGATGTGGAGATGCTGGAGTTGCACACAGTAAGAAATTTCTCAATGCCAGATTAAAGTCCAAGAGATTTATTTGGAATTGAGCTTTTGGACCATTGCTCCCTACATCTGATGAAGGGCAGCACTCCAAACGTTCGTGATTCCAAATAAACTTGTTGGACTTTAACCTGGCATCGAGGGATTTCTTAACATTGCTGGCTACAGACATCCCAGGGATAGATTGTACAGATCAGCTATTCAGTAACTAATGAATTACTTGTGCCATTTGTATTGTAAATGAGGCATTGCATTTTCAATTAAATCAATTAGTTATATTTTAAGGATATTTAGTGGTGGCAAGTAGATTTTCTGAACCATTCATTTTGAATTTAATTGCCTAAAATAAAATAGCAGATAAGTAATTTTCAGTTTTAACCATTCGGGAAATTTAAGCCTTGGTCAAATCTAACTGGTACTAGTATACAGAGCTTGGTGCGATAGATTTTAAAATACAAGCCTTCATAACCTCATATTATACACTGTTAGTTTGCAGTGGTTCGTGTTTAATACTAATGAACGGCTATTGAATGATTATTTAGTGGGATGAACGTGACTGCAGAGAATTGTATCATTGTTTTGTAAATAAAAAGTAAATGGAGAGTTTCTAAAAATATTCAGTAGTAAGAAAAAATAAACAAATTGGAGTTGCTAAGTGTTCAGTGGTGGGTGTGGATTAATTAGTACCACAACAAATCGCATTTCATTTTGTTAAAAGGAAAAGGGAACTAACTTAGTGTTCAGAATGTAGTTTAGGAAAAACTACTTTCTCCACTATTAGTTGCTATAAGAGTTGTTCACTTTAAAAAGCTAGGTAAGTTATGTCAGAATCCTTGTAGTTGTAACCAGAGTACAATTGTTTAGTTACTTCAGTATGAAACAATCATTAGTGTTAAAAGAGAAACTTGATTTCATTGCTTTAGTAACGGAAGGGATGCTTGTTTCTTGATTATTCCAAGTTTATAAATGCATTTTATTTTCTGGATTTTCTATCTGCTAGTTTATGTTCCTTACTTCATCTCTATTTCCCTTTTTCATATACTCCACATCACTTATAAAGCAAGATAGGCAGGCAAACTGCTCCAACACTGGTACCATTAGCAGCTATTAGACAAAAATAGTACTTTGCTTGTTTGGTTTCTGCCCCATCCTTAAGCATTAAGAGGTCAAACAAGGTGATTGAATTCATTAGCACAGCTGATGTCAAGCATAAATTGTGATCGTGTTGAGATTATTTTCCTGCTTGAAGTCTGATGCTAAAATGAATTGTTGAAACAATATCAGTCAATATTTGCAAGAGTTTCTTTGGAGGCACTTTTTTCACAATTGGGTGTGCGTAAGCTATTACATAGTACAGTATTTGGGTTTCAATTATGGAACACATCTTTAGCTCTTTTATATCGTGGTAATGCAGCTGGCTTCTTGCACAGCTGATGAACCAGATTTAAAATAAAATGCTATATATTGTATGTTAGTAGGAGAATTTGATGCATACAAATAGATGGTGGTTGTTTTGCAAATGAGGCCAATGTCTGTGTTACAGAAATATTTAAATAGTATAGTGAAATTCACTCAGGTGGTTATGGCATCTAGAGTTCAAACAAGTAGTTGTTGACACCTAATTGTCAGCATTAGTGTATATATGAAAACTGGAAAGTGTTTAGCTTGCTAACTTAAACATTTGTGGAATAAAGATGAGTCAGTTAAATATACAGGATTTTTTCTTAAAATCAAACATGTACAAATATTGTGTTCATAACTTGTTGGAATAGTTACCGGCCAGAACAGTGAGGAGAATAAATTAAATTTTGTGGAATGTGTAGGCGTTAATTAACAGTGCATAGGAACTTTGTCATCAACTATGTCAATTCAAATTTCTTCTGGGCTCCAAGACTATTCCTGGTGCTGTCAGCATTTGCTTTAACAAATCAATGTTTTCATTTTCTTTAAATGTGCACTGATACATTCCCTTTGAATATATTCCAGCTGTGTTTCCTAAATCTGAAAAGAAAATCTGTGGTAATGGGCATTGACAGTCAGTGATGAGTCTACAGGGATGAAATTTAGTGACTGTATCATAGAGATAGAAACATTTACAATTTTGAGTCCATAGAGACATAACCAATTAAAAGCAACCTTTTCTTTATCAGACTGGAAATAGCTCCAAGATTACAGTTAATGTTGACCATGCAAAGTGCATAATTACATTCCCACAATCATTTTGCCTGTTTGTTTTTAAACCAGCTTAATGGAAAGCAGCACACCTTGAAATGTTTGAATGTACTTGATGGCAAGTTATGTCATTTTCCAGATGTACTGTAATAACATGTATTACCATTCTGCTAAAATTGCAGAACAAAATTAGGATTCAGGTGATGTTATTGACAACCAGTATAATTTTTATGCAAGGTAATTTATTTCCACTTAACAAAATTATGGGCCAGAATAGCTGACTAAGCATATTAAAGATCCTTGAGCAATAGCATAATTTATTCTAAAATACTGGTTGGGGCTGAATACACTTTGGGATTTTGAACTTGACACATTCAACCAACGCTATAATTTTGAATTTTACCCAATTTTTGCTTTTATAGCTTTCACTTCCCATATGGTTTCAATTTTTTTTGCTATACAGTTGTGAATCCATCTTCTGTAGATTACAGGGTTTGGTGTTCTATAATATTTTGGTGTAACATTGTTTTGTTTATGTTAAAACTGCTTAATGGGATCAAAAAGCATTAATCTACACAAACTACAGTATTTTCTTATTGAAATTTTGCTGCACCTCCAGTAGTCACAAATGGGTTTAAGCCTTTTATGCTGTTTCTACTTGATATAAACTGTAGTGACAGCAAGTTTAAAATGTCACATCTTCATGTGGTACAACTTCTCCTTGGAGAGTTTCATTTTTTAAAAAAAAGTAATGGAGCTCTTGCCTCAGAGTCAGTTTGTGGGTTCAAGTGCCATTCCAAGACTTGAGCACAAACATCAAGGCAAACGACAGTCCAATGCAATTTTCAGGGAATGTTGCCCGTTTTAAGATGCCACCTTTCAGATGAGACTGCCTGGCCATCCTCATTTCAAATAAGTGCCTGGGAGTCACCTCAGTGTCCTGACTAATATTTACCTCAGTTGTCGTCATCTCAGATCATTTGGTCCTTATCAAAATGCTGCTTATAGGAATTTGCAGATATTTGCAACAATACCTGCACTTCAAAAGTACTCTTTGATTGTAAAGCACTTTGAGATGCCCAGTAAAGGGGTGCTATATGAATACAAGTTCCCCCCCCCCCCCCCCCCCCCCCCCACACACACCACCTTTGCCCTATTAAATTTCACCCTTTTTATGTAATATCAACCATGCACTCATTTTGGTTTTATGCCGGGTGCTATGTTAATTGAACAGTCAGGAATTTTGAAGAAAACGGAGCTTATTTTTTTTTCTCCTCTTGGGCAATTCTCGCTTGACTAGCTATATTTTTCAAAATCCTATCAAATTTCTACTGTCTATGAAATTCCAAGGCATCCAAAAAGGCTGAAACTTTATCTTGTTACAGTAATAAAGAAATGTTCTTAGAATAAAACTATATCATGCAATTTCCTTACTGAAAATAGCTGACTGACTTCTTGAAAAGTGTTTACCTGTGACTGGGTAGCCAAGGTGATTTTTCGATTTTTGTCTCTAAGCCACCTTGTCGTTGGGACTTTTTGGTGCAATGATTTATTTTAATGGTACCACGTTTATTTTGGTGCTGTATTTTAGTGATTCCTAAAAAAGGATGACCTGGTTTCTGTAAACAGTCCATTCAAATGGAGCTATAATGTTCAAAAATTTGCCAAACATAGTATAGAAATATTGGCAGTTTGATTACTTATCTAACTATGCAGTTCTGACTTGCACATTATTTGAACAGTTTTGATGGATTATTCTGGTGTTTGTATTATGAACAGCTCTTCTTAGTACAGTAGTTATGAGCTGAATTATTTAGAATTTAATGGCTTTGTATATTTGGAAATTAATTTGAGATTTTCTTTATGTTCACAGGATAAAGTGATTCTGGCACTCAAAAGTGCACATTTCGTCATATGAAATTGAATTAAATAAATCTGGCAATTATTTGCTGATAATGGGCATGAAATCTCAGATTCTTTAATGTATTCTTTAACTCAGCTGATTCATGAAGGTCCTTCAGGTAACAGAGTCTGTTGCCTTAACCTGTGTGACCTACATGTGATTCCAATCTTGCATTGTTGATGTTTCATACTCATGGGGCTGCAGTGCTAATATTATCTCTCATTCTAAGAACAAAAAGACTTGTTTGGCAGCAGGTTTGTGGTTAATGTGATCGGTTTAGCTGGAATGATGGTGACATTGATGCATTAATGTTACAGATTTAAATGCTGCTGCTTGCATGAGTTTGTTTTTTCATCTATTTATTGTAAACTTATGGTGATTGTAGGTAGATTGAATTTTTGACTACGGGAGCTAAGATATCTTGCCATAATTTCTATAATTGTTTCAACAATCTATTAATGTCCTTTTGAGAATATATTATACTTGTACAGCTCCATCAAAAATACCAGGTTATTGTTTGTTTATAAAATCACTGAGCAACATGGAGTGACCTGTGTTTTTAGATCTTATCTGCAATTATTTCATAGCTTAAAATGTTTATTGAAAAGATCAGTTTGGTTTGATGGAAAACTTTACTAAACATAATTATGCTTTTTGGCTGATGAAATTACTAAGAGCTAACATTTCTTTCTCAACTCCCAGATTAAAGGTTCATTTTTTTAGTACAAAGAAAACAAATAATGCTTCTGCTGTAAAGTATTGGTAAGCATTTCTTGTTTTAGATTTTAATCTCAAGATTAGTCAGCATATAGTTTATGCTTTGAGAGGGTTTTTGAAATTCAAGTAGGTTAACCCCTGATGCAAAACAAAAAAATTTTCTTTTGAAATTTTAGAAACTCTGAAGCCACGCCTAGTCAGTCTCATTATTAAACTATATAGAAACATAAAAAAGGACCCTGTCAAGCACCATCTGTTCAAGGCTAGTGAATTCAAACATAGAGAAATTGGGAGCACTAGACAAACACTGGCTCTTACTCCAAGCTCCAATCCCTCATTAAATTATCTGGAGACAGTAAGCAGAAATCTGCTGTTCAAATAAATGGCACCTTGGAGCTTGTGTCAAGAGTTTGTTAATGTGTAACAGTTTCAAGATTAGACCACAAGTGGTGCAGGTGCCTTCCAGTTCTTGTAAATTAATTAGTTGAGGCATCAGGGATGTTATGTCAGCAATGGAAGTACTCTGAATTTTTATTCAGTATTAAAGTAACAGCCAATTGACATTTTCATACATCTTTAAATAGATAAATGCTTCATGCGTGCCGTAAGATTGAGAGAATTTTGGAATTGTGCTGTTGTATAACTGTTTCAAAAATGTAATTGCTAAATTTCTTACAGATCTTGTCTGCAAGGATTTCAGTTATGTTCAAACCTGATGCAAGTGTGCCTAATATATTTATACAATAGATATGAACATGTGCAAATGGGCTACTGTGCCCAGTATGCCTTGTGACGAATCTGCATTTAGAATATCACACCCAGTGTTCTTTCTAAACTGTACAGCAGGTATTCTCAGATCTTGTGCTGTGATAAATTTTGATTGTGCAGAGGTGCTTATCATTTCAAGGAGCTGTGCACTGGAAAAAGCAACGCAGAACAACTATTTTACAGCGAACGTTAGCCATGGCTCCATACTGTTCTAGTTTTGCAACTGGTACAGTATCGAGGTGGCCACCTTCATTTGGAAGGCCAAAAGCATCGTAGCTTTTAAAATTTATTTTGACTATAATCCAGCACCATTGATAGTAGTCAGATCATCCAGAATGATACTAGTGACTTAAGATTGAAGGAGAGTTCAGAATGTCTGTTTTAGCATTTTATGATAAAAATGGTTTTTATAATTTTATATTCTTTCATGGAATTTGTAGTTAACCAAGTTAAAACCTGGATTGGTATGTGACAAACTCCATAGCAGCCTTAAGTTGATTTACCGTTCTGATAGTTGGTTTCAGTAATGAAATAAAAGCAAATGACCTCAATACCTGAAGTAGACATCTAAATATCTTAATATCTAAATGGCATATTTTTATGAAAACTTTATTGATATGGCTGAGAACTACTATAAATTATGCAGCATAAATGGTTTTAAGTCTCTTTCAGTTATTTACAGCTTTGGTTTTCTTATAGCCTGAAGTTAACTGTTAAACAAAATTCCACAAATCTTAGACATTGAAACGAGCTCACATGTAATGAAGCAAACCATCATGACGCACATACGCTAGCTTGTTCATATCAACATTTGTTTCAAAACAGTTTCCTTTTTCTAAGCAGCTATCCATTTAAAAATGTTAAGAGTTTGTGAATCTGCTGTGTTCAGCATAAATAGCATTTAGATTTTTTTGATATTGATCAGAGTCTGACCTATTCTTGTTCAGTCATATCAATTATTGAGTTCTGCAGATCTGCTAAAAGCATCTCTCTTGATGGTCATTTGTACAAAAAAAAATCAGCTGTTTGCAAATAAACACAAGTTTGAGCGTTGATGTATGTATGATGACATGACTAGATTTAAAGAATTCAAATTATACCTGGAATTCACTGAAGATTCTCCCTCTGAGGCCTGCCAAGTAAAATAACTTATCAGATAATTTGGTTTATTTTATTGACTTCAAATTCATGCTATCTGTTGCATTTTCTGAGAGTTTATCTTCTCATTTGAAGATAATGAATCAAGTTTCAGTTTATCCGCATGACATTGTCAGCCTAACTGATGATGAGTTATTGACTTGTTGATGAATTATGAGAGGTATCATTCTTATCCTCAGTTTATATGCACCTTTCTGCAAGAATCCTGGTTATATATTTTTTGTATTGACTTAGCTGAGAACCATCAGAGATCAAACCTGGAACCTTTTACTTTCCCAATCACATCAGGTGAGTAATGCCTTATAGTGCCCCATAGTAAAAAAAATTAGAACTTTTTAGCTAAATGTCTTTTCAGAAAAAATTTTTAAAACCCAAACTCGTGTTGAAGTGAATCGAAGGGGTTGTTGATAAAGCTAAACAAAATTTACCTGTTTTCATCTGTTTTCATAAATTCTAACTTTTCCTCAATAGGTGACTTGAATTGAATGTTGGTAAATATTTGAATCAAAATGATAAATGAATGGCAGAATTTAAATTAAAGCAAATCATCTTACTATCCTGGGATTGTATAATATCTTATTAGCTACAAAGCAGATTTGTTCATTCTGAAGTTGTCAAAAGTGCTGTTTAAGACTGATTTTTCTACCTATCTTTATTCTCATTTGGTCTGCAAATTTTTCAATTTCAGTTAGAAGCTGAAATGTTCTAATGCTAATAGTTGCAACTATAAAATTTGTGGGTTAATCTACAGCTACAGTGTGTTTTCCTTGACAATTTCTCTTCCTAAGCTATGTTGTCACAGAGCTAATGCAAAGTGACCTTCATAAGATCATCGTATCTCCACAACCATTGAGTTCAGATCATGTCAAAGTTTTCCTCTACCAGATATTGAGAGGTAGGTATATGTTCCTGCCATTTGAAATGTATACCATGATTTATATTCAATTTGAGTTTTTAGTTTTATGAATGTGATAACTGCTGTAGAATTCTATCAGTTGTGGATCAGTGATGACATTCAGTCCTGAATCAAAATTATGGGTTAAAGCTGTATTCCAAGACTTGAGTGCATAATCTAAGTAGACACTGCAAGTATGAAACTGAAGGAGTGCTGCACTGTCTGTCTTTTAAACAACAAATTAAATGTGGAGCCCATCTGTTCACATCTCATATTTTTCTGACCAGAGGTATTCCACCATGATTTACCCCTAAACCAAAAGTAGTAAAATAAATTTTCTGGTCAGTTATTAAATTGCTGGGACCTCGAATGAAAATTGGCTACTGTTACCGCATATTACAAGTGATCACAGTTCAGAAGTGCTTAATTGAATGTAATGTATTTTAGGACACCTTGGAGTCACAAAGTAATATACAGATGGTCGGTCTTTCTGTATCATTTTCCATGGTAGAATAAGTAGAAAATCGCATGGCATAGTGGATCAGTGCACATCACTAGTCTGTGGTGCAGCACATGCTTATGTTTATACCTATGCGTATGCCTATGCAGTGTATTTGCTGAATGCTGGATATTAAATGCATCACAGTGATATGGTATTGCTGCCTCACAGCGCCAGGGGCTTGGGTTCAGTTCCAGCCTTGGATGACTGTAGAGTTTGCATGTTCTCCCTGTCTCTGCTTGGGTTTGCTTCTGGTACATCTGTTCTTCGCAGTCTAAAGATGTACAGGTTAGGTAGAATGGCCGTGCTGAGTTACCCTTTGGTGTCCCAAGATGTGTAGTTCAGGGGGATTAGCATGGTAATTGAGAGGTTAAGAGTTGGGGGTGGGCCTGGATAAGATTCTCTGTCAGACAGATTTGATGGGCCAAGTAACCTCCTTATGTACAGTAGTGATTCTGATTCAATGAATTGGAGTATCCTGAAGGGCTATTGAATGATGTGTTATTGCTGCTGCTTGTTGACGTACTTGAGTAACTGTAACAAAGGCCAGGAATGGCTTTGCTTGCCTGGAAGGAGATGGGGAGGAAGAATGGAACCAAAATATGGAATGAAGAGAAGAAATTTTTAAAATCTGTGTTTTTTCCTGTTTTATCCCTCTATGAATCAGTCTTCTCAACGCAGTCAAGGCCATCTTTTGACTTGCAGCTATTTTCGAGTTTAATCTTGTATATATAAACATATAGAACATAGAACATTACAGCGCAGAACAGGCCCTTCGGCCTTCGATGTTGCGCCGACCAATTATGAAAAAAGCAATGACCCTCCAAACTAAACCATTCCCTTCTCTTCCATAAACTTATCAACTAACCTCTTAAACGCCACCAAACTTGGCGCATCTACAACTGCCGCAGGCAGGGCATTCCACTCCCTAACCACCCTCTGGGTAAAGAACCTACCTCTGATATCCGTCCTATAACTATCACCCCTTAATTTAAAGCTGTGTCCCCTCGTGCTAGCTTTCTCCATCCTAGGAAAAAGGCTATCACTGTCCACCCTATCTAAACCTCTAATCATCTTATATGTTTCGATAAGGTCCCCTCTTAGCCGCCTCCTTTCTAACGAAAACAACCTCAAATCCCTCAGCCTCTCTTCATAAGACCTGCCCTCCATACCAGGCAACATCCTGGTAAACCTCCTCTGTACCCTCTCCAATGCCTCCACATCTTTCTTATAATGTGGGGACCAGAACTGCACACAATACTCCAAGTGCGGCCGCACTAGAGTTTTGTACAGTTGCAACATGACGTTGCGGCTCCGAAATTCAATCCCCCTACCAATAAAAGCTAAGACTCCATATGCCTTCTTAACAACCTTATCGACTTGACTGCCTACTTTCAGGGATCTATGCACAAATACACCAAGATCCCTCTGTTCATCAACACTATTAAGAATCCTACCATTAGCCCTATACTCTACACATTTATTATTCCTGCCAAAGTGCATTACCTCACACTTTTCCACATTAAACTCCATTTGCCACCTCTCGGCCCAGCTCTGCAACTTGTCCAAGTCTCTCTGCAAACTATAACACCCCTCTTCACTATCTACCACTCCACCGACTTTAGTGTCATCCGCAAATTTACTAATCCATCCTTCAATACCCTCATCCAGATCATTTATAAAAATTACAAACAGCAGGGGCCCCAAAACAGACCCCTGAGGTACACCACTTGTCACCGAACTCCACGATGAATATCTCCCATCAACCACCACCCTCTGTCTTCTATCTGCTAGCCAATTCCTAATCCAATTAGCTAAATCACCCTCTATCCCATACATCTGCATTTTCTGCAGAAGTCTTCCATGGGCCACCTTATCAAACGCCTTACTAAAGTCCATATATACCACATCAACCGCCTTACCCCCATCCACCTCTTTGGTCACTTTTTCAAAAAACTCAATGAGGTTAGTAAGGCACGACCTACCCTTCACAAAACCATGCTGACTATCCCCAATCAATTCATTTCTCTCTAAATAACTATAAATCCTATCCCTAATAATTCTCTCCAATACTTTGCCCACAACAGAAGTAAGACTCACTGGCCTATAATTCCCTGGAAAGTCTCTCTTCCCCTTCTTGAACAATGGGACCACATTCGCTATCCTCCAGTCTTCCGGAACTATACCCGTAACCAACGACGACCTGAAGATCAGAGCCAGAGGCTCTGCAATCGCCTCTCTTGCCTCCCAGAGAATCCTAGGGTAAATCCCGTCCGGCCCAGGGGACTTATCTAACTTCAAACCCTCAAGAATATCTAGCACATCCTCCTTATCTACTTCAATACTTTCCAGTTTGCAACCCTGTATCCCAGTGTTCTCCACAACTACATTTACATCTCCCTGCGTGAATACCGAAGAGAAATATTTGTTCAGTGCCTCTCCAATCTCTTCAGGCTCCACGCACAACTTCCCACTGCTGTCTATGACTGGCCCTAATCTTGCCCTAACCAATCTTCTATTCTTAACATATCTAAAGAAAGCTTTAGGATTCTCCTTAATCCTATCAGCCAAAGTCTTCTCGTGTCCCCTCTTAGCTCTCCTCAACTCACTCTTTAGCTCCCTCCTGGCTAATCTATAGCTATCCATTGCACTAACCGAGCCTTCAAGCCTCATCCTGACATAAGCCTCCTTTTTCCTTTTAACCAGCGAATTAACTTTTTTCGTACACCAAGGTTCCCTTACTCGACCATTTCCTCCTTGCCTGACAGGGACATACTTATCAAGGACTCGCAGCAGCTGCTCCTTGAATAAGCTCCACATTCCAGATGTTCCCAGTCCCTGTAGTTTCCTAGTCCAATCTATGCACCCTAATTCTCTCCTGATGGCCTCATAATTACCCTTCCCCCAGCTATAACTACTGCCCCCAGCTTCATGCCTATCCCTATCCATCACTAAGGTGAACGTAACCGAATTGTGGTCACTATCACCAAAATGTTCACCAACTTCCAAGCCTAACACCTGGTCTGGCTCATTGCCCAGCACCAAATCCAATGTAGCCTCACCTCTAGTTGGCCTATCTACATACTGAGTCAAAAAACCTTCCTGCACACTTTGTACAAAAACTGACCCCTCTAACGAGCTAGAGCTATAGCTATTCCAATCAATATTAGTAAAGTTCAAGTCCCCCATAACAATTACCCTATTACTTTCACTCCTGTCCAGGATCGACTTTGCAATCCTTTCCTCTACCTCTCTAGAACTTTTAGGAGGTCTATAAAAGACTCCCAACAGGGTGACCTCTCCTTTCCTGTTTCTAATCTCAGCCCATACTACCTCAACAGACAAGTCCTCATCAAACTTCTTTTCTGTCACTGTGATACAGTCTTTGACTAATAATGCCACTCCTCCCCCCCTTCTACCTCCTTCTCTACTCCAACTAAAGCATTTGAACCCCGGAACCTGCAACATCCATTCCTGTCCCTGCTCTACCCAAGTCTCTGAAATGGCCACAACATCGAAGTTCCAGGTACTGGTCCAAGCTGCAAGTTCCTCCACCTTATTGCGAATACTTCTTGCATTAAAGTATACGCATTTCAAACCATGCCCTACTCCACCCGTACGCTGCTGTGTTTTGCAGTTCTCCTCTATGACCCCCCTATTCTCATCCCTCTTAGCACCCCAACTACTCAGGATCCCACCCCCCCTCTGAATCAGTTTAAAGCCCCCTGCATAGCCTTTGCAAATTTTCCCCCCAAGATGTTAGTTCCCCTCTGGTTCAGGTGTAGACCATCTCTCTTGTAGAGGTCCCACCTATCCCAGAATGAGTCCCAATATATATGCAGTGTTGGAATTGTTAATTTTTCACTCACTGAATTCCTACACCTATAGGTGCTAAAAACCTTTCATAGATATCACATCTGAAATTACTTGGTAATTTTTCTACCCAAAAGAATCATATATTGATCAAGTAGTATTTTTAAACAAAAACTAGTGTGTAGTATATATAGTAATTGCACATGATAACTCTGAAAAAATAAATACTAAACAAGGATGAAAAGAAAAATGTAACTGAGTTAAACAGTATCCTATGAAAGGCATTGTTGCTGCACCTGCTGCACCTCCCATGTAACTGTTACAAAGAACAAAACAGCATGGGAAACAGGCCCTTTTACATGGTACAATTTCCTTTTTGCCTTCTCGACTAGTCTACAGGCTGTGACATAGTTAACCATATCGCTGTTCTCTCATCTGTCTGGGTGGGAGTGCCCTCATTTGGTTCCAGTCTTGCCTAGTTGTAGCCAGACAGTTAAAAGCAACGCTTCTCTTGCAGTTCCCAAACCATTATCTCTGCTGTCCCCATAGGATCTATCCATGGCCTCTTGTATACTCTCCTACATTTCTCATCTACATGTTGCCCCTCAGCAATATCTCTCAAAGGCACAACATGAATGTCAATGTACAAATAAAACCAAAGGTTCCCCTCACCTGCACCTTTTTTTAAAATATCACTTGTAATGTAGGCAACACTAGCTAATTTGTGCACAATATATCCACATAAACAGTGTTGTGGTAATGACGAGATAATCTATCACTCTCACCACTATTGCAAAATTTTTAGACTACTTATTTTGTATCCAATATTGGATGAGCATAAATTTTCTTATTAATTATTGGGAAGACTAAAGCAGTTCTCATTCTCAATCCATTCTCTTAATGGAATTACAGTTTATTAAAAATTCAGCCAGTAAAACAGCATTAGAAATTGTATCTTTAAAAAAGCCTCTATCTTGTTTAACTAGTGTTTCAATATTGCAATTATTGCAAAAATGCACATCACTAACTAGTATATGTGCCATTGTCATATTTTCATATTAGCTAAGTGATAGATAACTATTTATTATTTCGCTCTCTGCTCTTCGCTCCTTTGTAAACAGCCACCAGAAGGTGTGTAAGAGCAGTCCAGGGTTAGTTCTGTTTGATGCAAGGAAATTCAAGAAAATAAATTTTCTATTTTCTAGGCCATGATGGTATATTTATTACTAAACCATTTTTCTTGGATTTTATTGTGTCAAAGGCAAAAATCTATTTGTTACTGGAAATTAAATTCAACAGTTTAGGCCAGTAGAGATGCAACATTCTGACAATCAAAGTGACAGGATTAGCAGAGAATAACAAAGCCAACCGTCTCTTTCCAAGAAGCATACTGAATACACGCACCTAGCTTGGTTAGTGAAAGAAAATACTTTTTTAGGCTCTTGTTTTATTATATTTTATTCCCATTTTAGCAGAATTGCTTGGATTGTAATCAGTCGCTTAATTAAAACTGAATATTTTACATGTCTAAATTACACTTGAAGGCACAAGAGAAATGCTTGAAGTAAGACATGAATTTGATATTGAGAAGATGAATAGTTTGAATCTTTTACATTATTTGAGCTTACTTTTGCCACAGAAAGGACTGTGAACAGTAGCTTTGTATCAGTGCTCCAAGCATAAATCAATATATGGGTGTCAACCAATCAACCAGTGTGCAATGGTTTATCCAGATTTAACAAACCGATTAACATATACAGAATTTCAAACTTTGATGCATGATGGTTCACATTTCCTTTGACCAAGTTTCCAACTGTCATAGAACAGACTGTTTTGAATGATTATTTGGAATATAAATAATGTATAACAGAATTTGGCAATTATTCAGGTTGATCCTATTGTCTATTTGTCAGTCATTTGTTTTCAAATTACATGAAATTTTCACTTTTTACAGTAGTTGTGCTTATCAGAAATCCATTCTAATATTTAGTTATTACAGAGTCCTAAATGTGAACTTGGAAGAACTTTTCAACATTTAACTAAAAATACTAATAATTTCACCATGATGCTATTCTGCAAATATTGTTATTGCCTATTTCTTAAACTACAGCTCTATCTTTTCTCTTTTCTCCTCTTTCTCCCTCCTCTATCCCTTCCCAGAGAAGAACGTTTTGTGTGATGAAACCTGGTTCATAATTGTCACTCCTTTTTATATTAGATATGACAATACCTTGTATATTTATCTTTAAAATCATGGCTTAGTGGTAGTTTTCAAATTTGAGTTAAGTGATGAGTTTAAAATTCATTTTAGAGACTTGGATACGGTTTAGGCTGACAGTACAGTTCTGAGGGAGTGTTCCAGTGCCAAGAGATGTTGCCTTGTAGCAGAAATGTTAAGGAAAGGATCCAACTGAGCTTTCAGTGTATATAAGATTCAGTTGAATTATTTAAAACCCAAAAGAAATCCTGGCCAGTGCTTATCCCTTAATTGTCATCACTAAATGCAGAGCTTATTCAACTCTTTACCTTATTGTTTGGGACCTTGCTGTGCACAAATTGGTGGCTGAACTTTTCTGCAGTAGTGACTACAGAAATGCTCACTTGACTGAAATGTTTTGCAAAGATATGAAAGCTTCTCTATACTGCAATTTCATTTTTGGTTACAACCATCCTGCTTAAAAAAAAAAAGGATATTAGGTAAAACATCAGGAAGGAAGGAATAAACACACAATGCTCCTGTACATAGAATTAGAAGCTTAAAGAAAGAAAAATTGGGATCTATTTTAGCAAATAACATAAAATGCTGTTTTTTAAAAGTTGGCCCAATTCTGCAGGATCCAATAATTTGGGGTAAATATTTGCTGGAAAATGGTATCACGCCATGAGAAATGTTTTTCAAGTGGATATTAATAGACAGGTCTACATTAAGTACTTGTGCAGTTTTAAATATTTAATTACTTTTAATCTTAGGACTGAAGTATCTGCATTCAGCTGGCATACTACACAGAGACATTAAACCAGGGAATCTTCTTGTGAACAGCAACTGTGTCCTTAAGGTTAGTTTGGTCTACTTTTCTACAATATTAATTGAATTTGTGTACCAGTAAAAGCTGATGAAAATAAGTATCGTATTTCTGGTCTATATGGCAAAGTGCTCCTTTCTCTGCTTTCCAAATTTAGTGTAGAATTACTAAAGCTTCCAGTAATATCAAGTAAGGACCAACTTACTGGAAAATGTAACATTACGTTACAGCATGGTTTATGTGCAATTTTAAGTTTACTCTAGAAAATCATTGTTAATACTGAATGTCATATTTTTTAAAAAGATGTGCAGTTTCTCATCACAGCTATCCTAGCTTTTATGAAACAGCAGAAATAAAAACTTCAAACTTTGCAACTTCACACTTCATTTGGTAGCACAAATTTGTGCACAAATCGAGAAGTTATCCTCACAGGCATTTATTTAATACAAGTTGAATCAAACTCGAATAACCCTTTGCACAAGCTCCCTAATGATTCCCTGATTTTAGCTGAATCATTCAACTAGGAAGATCCCAGCCTTGGTCCTTGGTTGGCCAATCTTGCTCAGAAGGAATCTAGCTTGGTTGGTTTTTTTGCTGTTGATTTAGAGAGGTTTAAATTTAGATTATCTTGTTGGTTCTACTCAACTAACCGTAATCAATATATGTAGACAATCTGACCATGTCATGCCCCGCGTATAAGCCGCAAGCTCACCTGTGAAAAATGACTGCTTCAAGATTCTGGAGGGTACTTGTTACTGTGCTTCAGAGGAAAGAAATCATTTCCCAAAGGGGAACAAAAACTAAACTGTGTATGCCTTTTAAATTCATTTTACCATTGTTTCACAATTTGAAAATGACCAGCTTTGTAGGCTCTCCTATTATAAATTAGATTTATATAAACAGGAATTTATCTTTTAAATAACAACCAGGCAGAATCTTTACGTAAGACAATTAGACACCAAATGTTTGTGTGCCCTGCAACGTTGATCCAGGTCTAAGTTCTGTTCACGTTTTCTTTAATTCAATTCTGTCAATCAGTTAAGCCACTAACATTTGAAAATATTCTGAAAAAGCAAATGTTTTTTAGTAAAGTTTAGATTGGTACTGATAGTGGAATGTGAAATTCAGCTTCTGCAAGCTTCAGTTTCAAGTCTGACCTAGTTAGGTGAGTTTTATTTTCTGTTGTTCATAAAAAGTATTTTATTTCTGCTGTCAGGTTCAGCAGCATAGGTAAGGTGGCAGAAGGAAGCAGTAGTGGGGAACTTCAAAGACTGGGTAATGAACCAGATCAGGTGTTAGACTTCGAGATAGGTGAGCACTTTGATAGTGACCACAATTCGATTACGTTTACCTTAGTGATGGAAAGGGATAGGTATATACCAAAGGCAAAAGTTATAGTTGGGGGAAAGGAAATTGAGGCGATTAGGTGAGATTTAGGATACATTGGTTGGAAAAAAAAACTGCTGGGGATGGGCACAATTGAAATGTGGAGCTTGTTCAAGGAGCAGCTACTGCGTGTCCTTGATAAATATGTACCCGTCAGGCAGGGAGGAAGTGGTCGAACGAAGAAACTGTGGTTTACTAACAAATTTTGAATCTCTTGTGAAGAGGAAGAAGGAGACTTATGTAAAGATGAGACGTGAAGACTCAATTAGGGCACTGGAGAGTTACAAGTTAGCCAGGAAACACCTGAAGAGAGAGTTAAGAAGAGCCAGAAGAGGGCATGAGAAGTCTTTGGCAGGTACATAGAACCTTACAGCGCAGTACAGGTAGGAGCAAAGAAAACCCTAAAGCTTTCTATAGGTATGTCAGGAATAAAAGAATGATTAGGGCCAGTCATGGACAATAGTGGGAAGTTGTGCGTGGAGTGTGAAGAGATAGGAGAGGCACTATGAATATTTTTTGTCAGTATTCACACAGGAAAAAGTCAATGTAGTCAAGGAGAATACTGAGATACAGGCTTTTGGACTAGACTGTATTGAGATTCATAAGGAGCAGGTGTTAGCAATTCTAGAAAGTGTGAAAATAGATAAATCCCCTGAGCCAGATAGGACTTATCCTAGGATTCTCTGGGAGGTAGGGAGGAGATTGCAGACATTTGGTGCTTTGATCCTTGTCATGATTGTCTACAGCTATAGTATCAGAAGACTGGAGGATAGCAAATGTTGACGCCTTGTTCAAGAAGGGAAATAGAGACCATTTTGGAAATTATAGACCTGTGAGTCTTATTTCTGTTGTGAGCAAAGTTTTGGAAAGGATTATAAGAGGATTTATAATCATCTAGAGAGAAATAATTTGATTAGTGATAGTCAACATGGTTTTGTGAACGGTAGGTTGTACCTCACAAACCTTATTGAGTTCTTTGAGAAGGTGACCAAAGAGGTGGATGAGGGTAAAGCAGTTGATGTGACGTATAAGGATTTCAGTAAAGCGTTTGATAAGGTTCCCCACGTAAGCTACTGCAAAAAATATGGAAGCATGTGATTGAGTGTGATTTAGCAGTTTGGATCAGGAATTGACTAGCTGAAAGAAGACAGGGTGGTGGTTGATGGGAAATGTTTAACCTGGCGTTAAGTTACTAGTGGTGTACCACAGGGATCTGTTTTGGGGCCAGTGCTGTTTGTCATTTTTATAAATGACCTAGATGAAGTGTAGAGGGATGGGTTAGTAAATTTGTGGATGACGCTAAAGTCGGAGGACTTTTGGACAATGTTGGATGGATGTTGCAGTTTGCAGAGGGACGTAGATAAGCTGCAGAGCTAGGCTGAGAGGTGGCAAATGGAGTTTAATGCAGAAAGTGTGAGGTGATTCAGTTTGGAAGAGGTAACAGTATTACAGAGTATTGGGCTAATGGAAAGACTCTTGGTAGTGTCAGTGAGCAGAGAGATCTGTGTACTTGTGCATAAATCCATGAAAGTTGGCACCCAAGTTGAAAGGGTTGTTAAGAAGGCATATGGTGTGTTAGCTTTTATTGGTAGAGGGGTTGAGTTGCGGAGCCGTGAGATCATGTTGCAGCTCTACAAAACTCTGGTGCGGCCACACTTGAAGTATGCGTACAGGTTGCCGCATTATAGGAAAGATGTGGAAGAGTTGGAAAGGATGCAGAGGAGATTCCCCAGGATATTGCATTGAATGGTGGGAAGGTTGAGAGAATTGAGGTTTTCATTACAGAGAAAAAGGTTAAGAGGTGACTTAATTGAACATACAAGATGATGAGAGGATTAGACAAGGTGGACAGTGAGAGTCTTTTTCCTTGGATGATGATGGCTAACACGAGGGCACTTGGCTTTAAAATGAGGGGTGATAAATATAGGACAGATGTCAGAGGTAGGCTCTTTACTCAGAGGGTAGTGAGGGCATGGAATGCCCTGCCTGTAGCAATCATGGACTCGCCAACCTTAAGGGCATTCAGATGGTCATTAGAAAAACATATGGATAATATTGGAACAGTTTAGGTTAGAGGGTCATTACATTGGTTCCACTGACCAGTGGAACCATCGAGGGCCAAAGGACCTGTACTGCGCTGTAATGTTCCATATTCTAAAACAAGAAATTATCTGTTTAAGATCTTGACTGTAGCTTTCTGGTCAAATGTACAGCAAAATTACTTACAATAAAGTTTATTATAACTCAGATGAATTAATTTTAAGTGAGATAGTTGTTAACATCAATTCACTGAGAGTCACTTATCTACACTGATTACATGGAATCCAATGGAGTGGTAGTTGTTTCTTTAACCCTACTAAAAATAAGCCTTTTGTGATTAGGTTTTGGTCTTTGAAATCACCAAACTATGTTAATCGCATGTCCAATGAAATGAGTTTTATTTTGACAAAAATATCTGATTTACATAAAGTAAGCATCTGTACAGCTATTACTGGAAATTAAGCATATGTTGAATGCAAAATAGATCTCAGATTGCATTTTTTATATATTCACAGCAATTTCTTCCAGTGATTTGGTGGAATTGTTATAATGGACGTAAGCAGTCATAGATGTGGCTATGGGCTATTCTTTTCTGCTTTGAGGGTATGCAGCTTTGCATCATATCTACACAAGCTAGTTCTTTTTCGAATTGTGTACATTTTTAAACTTAGGTTTGACCTTTGCTTTCATCCTTCTCGACAATTCAGTTAGGGTTTGATAAAAGCAAAATGCTGCAGTTGCTGGAAATCTGGAATAGAAAATGCTGGAAATATTTGGCAGTTCAGGTAGCATCAGTGGAGAGGAAAAATTTTGTTTCAGGCGGGTGACCTTTCATCAGGATAGGTGTTGATCAGAGCTTATCTAGACAGATCCTCTTTTTTTACTTGCCCTATCAACACTCCCTTTAACATTTGTGTCAAAACATCTTTTTAGTTCAATCTAATCTTTCCTGCATTCCTTCATACCACAGACCTACTTCCTGCCCCATCCTCTCTCCAACCCCTTCTCTTATTCAAAATCTATTGTATTTCAACTCATCAGTACTGATGAAAGGTCGCAGATTTGAAATGTTAACTGTCTTTTCCTTCCACAGATGCTGCCTGATCACCTGAGTATTTGCAGGGCTTGATGAAATGCTTGCAGAAAATGTTAAAATGGACTCTGATCAACTATGAAGTTCATGCTACAAGTCTCCCTAATTTATTGTCCTGTTGATGTTCTGAAGCATGCATTTTTATACAAAATTGACAAAATACTAGGAAGCTTGCTTCTCCCACCCACAGTTTTGATAGTCCAGATCACTGCTTAAAAGAATACTCGAGCCGCCTAGACCCTTCTGGCGAATGATGTATACTGATGTATGTTTATTTCTCGACTTCTCCCTCTCCTTTTTTCTCTCTCCCCCATTCCCCCCCCCCCCATTTGTTTGACTCCGCTTTGTCAAATTACTCTGACAACATGTACACCTACTTCCACCTTGTTCCATCCTGCCGATTTTTCCCAGCCTCACCATGCTGATAGCCCAATGTGTTGCATTATATGGGATGAAAGAGTACACCATACTGACCACAATGGCAATATCGCAGAATATCCAGTTTCTTAAAAGAACAATTCTCAACTACATAAGAAGACTCGATGTATGAACAAAATAGTAACAAATCATAATGTCTTAACATCTCAACTAGAAAACTTCATGTTAACGTGTTTCAGACTTGTAACTAGTTGCCTTTCCAAACCCATTCCCTCAAAGAAAACAATGTCAGATGTAAATACTTTGAGCACTTGGTTGCAGAGTATATATTTTATGAAGCTCTGCTGTATAATGGGCTGTTTTCCTCTTGGCATTCCTGTGAACCTATAAAAGATTTCTATTTATGTTTTAATATTTAAAAAAAAATGCATCTGTGCCAAGTTCCTGCCTATATGAAACCTTACCTATGCTTTCATGTTTTGGTTATACCTTTTGTCAGTTTCTCCACTATAAATTTGTATTGCCATATTTATAGTGTAACTGCCACTGTGAAATGGTCACACTGCAGTTGCTACTTTCCAACATTGTAAGTTTTGCATCTACAGCTCCTTCACTTATACTGTTGCAAAACACATGTTCCAATGCTTGTGATTTCCCTATAATGTAAAATCAAAGACAATAATGAGGGAATGTATGACTTCAAAAGAGACTCAATATGACTGCATGCTTGGGTCCAGTTATACTCTAACCCCACTTTACGCAAAGATTATACTTGTGAAATGCCACAGGAAAGCAGATAGTAATGCATTATATTGCACAAAGTTCTGCATAGTACAGTGAGAGTCTATACATTTTGACAGAACTTTTCTAATGAGTGTAAATGCTAGTTATAAGACATTGCATGCACTAAGTATAATGCCATAGGTAATATTAGAGTATTGAATAGTATAAGAAATATTGAGCAACAGTGTAATCAGATTTTTTTGTTGTCTTTTCAATCAGTGGCTTTTGTAATTCAGTGCAGAAAATATACAGAAACAAAATATGTGTAATGTAAGTGGAACAGAAAAGCAGCAGCTAAATTTTAGAAAGATCTTGGGGTTGTAGTAGATAAGAAGAAATCTTCACAGCATAACCTGCAGTAAATGGCAAACAAGTTACTAAATTATTTCAGCAGAGGGCTGAAGTAGAAATTGTATTGTTGCTATATAAAGCATTGGTCAAACCTTACCTTGATGTATTGTGTACAGTTCTAGCTGCCTAATATGTAAGGTATTGCCCTGAAGAAGGTACCCTGATGAGCAACAAAGCCCATTCTGAATATTTGGAATTTAGGTTGGAGATGTTTTTTGTTTCAGAATTCATATAGAACTTTTCAATGCTATAAAATAATTTTTCAGATAAATATTTTGTGAGGGGTTCATAAGTTTAAAGAGTTTGGTGCAAGAAAGGATCATGGCAGCCCATAATGCAGACTATAATAGATGTAATTCAGGAAAAAGAACAGATTGAGGAGTATAATCTGTTTTAAAAATGATTAACAGTAAAGATAATTATTTATATCTAGTGTTCTTCCTCTGCTCTGAAAATTTTATTAAAATTTAGGTACTGAATTAGTGATAATGCTGTTAGCCAGTGATAAGAGACTTTTTTTTTAAGAAGTTCTACCTTTTTGGCTGCTTATTAGAATCACTGTTTTGGACTTGTAGCCACGTTAATTTTTGTTTTTCTTACCTATCTCCACTCCTAATTCTTTCATGATATGTAGTCAGGCATAAAGGGAATGTTCTTGTGACATAGAATAGCATGAAAAGCCATTTTCCCCACTTCCTTTTGAGAAGGAATCTTCTACTTCCTACGCTGAAGTGAAGCCATTTCACTCTGCAACCCGTTGCTCTAGTAAGCATTATTTTATATAAAAAGCTCAAGTGCCATGAACGTATCGCACTTGCCCTTGTCAGTGGCATGTGCTTAATTTAGAGTGCTGTTATAGTGCAACTAAATGAGATTCAGCTACCGTAGCAACTTCAAAGTCTCAAATTTGAAAATCAAATTTGTATTTAAATAAACATAGTAATACCCTTCAGTAAGGATGGAAAACAAAAATGGTGTAGTTGAGCTAAATTACAGTGCAAATTTTTCATTTTTAGTTTTGCTCTTCTGAAGCAAAGCAATATTTATCCATGTGCATTCCCTCCAGCCTTGTCCATTTAAAGATTCCTAATACATGTACCTAAACAACAAGTTTTGGTATTCTGCTCATCTAGAGGAAATATCTCAACCTTCCTCAGCCTGATTCTGTCATTGTCTAATACAAGTACATCTTTAAGAGATCATTGTATAGCAATCAACAATGTTGTCCCTGCCAAAAGAATGAAAAAAAAAGCTAATTTTTTCAGATAATCCAATTGGTTCAAATGAAGCATTGTACTTGGCATCTTTGGGTCTATGTAGCTCTTTGCCGGCTGAGTCAGTAAAGCAAAATGTCAACATGTCCACCATGGCTATGAAGGGTAAGCAAAACTGCTTACCTTGCCAGCAGTGCTCACATCTCATGGATAAGGTGTCCTGAATGTTTTGTTCACCCAAAGTTTAATAATATGTTTGCAATATATTCTACAAAATGTTGATTCATACTTCAATAATTCTTAACTGTTTTTCTTTTACCTGTGGATTGTTTAGCTGGATGCGTGATTATTTTGTAATCTAAAAATTATTATTTAGGCCACCTTTGTTGCTCATCTGCAAGTTCCTTAAAATCCAGAGTAATTTTGTTTGTTTTTATATAGTATCTTTTTGACCAAAAAAATGCAAAACTCATTACATGGTGAAATCAGTTGCTATTTTGTAACCCCTTTAAGTTTGATGTGCCTCTTATAGGACTTGAGTATTTTAATCATTTTTGCTTTGAGACTGTAGATTTAAGAAATTTGTTGCTGATGTTTCAAAACGTTTTGTTTTCTTGCAGATTTGTGACTTTGGTCTTGCCAGAGTAGAAGAACTTGATGAGTCTCGTCATATGACCCAGGAAGTTGTCACACAGTATTACCGAGCACCAGAGATCCTGATGGGTAGTCGCCATTACACTAATGCCATCGATATCTGGTCCGTAGGGTGTATCTTTGCAGAGCTTTTAGGCCGTAGAATCTTATTCCAAGCTCAGAGTCCAATTCAACAGGTAATCGAACAGACTGAGGGGCATTTGTATTGCAAGATAAGGAGTCTTGCGTTTTAAGAGTATGAAATTCTTATGTACTATTTTGATAGCCTTCACTTGTGGATACATTACAAAAACTTAATCTACCATTATCTTCACATGGGGTGGCATGGCGGCACAATGGTTAGCACGCTGCCTCTCAGCAAGGGATTGGGGTTCGATTCCTGACTTGTCACTGTCTGTGCAAAGTCATGCACCCTGTTCTGTGTGGGTTTTCACCGGGTGCTCTCATTTCCTCCCACAGTCCAAAAGACATGCTGGTTAACTGCATTAGCCATGCTAAAATTCTCCCTCTGTGTACCCAAACAGGCACCAGAGTGTGGTGACTAGGGGATTTTCACAGTAATTTTATTGCAGTGTTAATGTAAGCCTACTTGTGACTCATAAATAAACTTTACTTTTACTTTACTGTAAACCCTAAACGTCTCGCAGATCTTAAGTTTAAATATAAGACACATTGCAATTGGAGTCGAATTCCAGGAGATCCATCCCCAAATTAGAATGAAGCAGAGCTTTGTGGTAAATGAAGTGACACCATTCCTAAATAAAGTCATCTGTATATACCCTACAAATGCATCTATATCAAAAGTAATAGATTCAAATGCCAAATGAAACTCAGTAAAGCAGTAAATTTATGAAAGTCTTTATTCAATTTGTTCACACATTATAATGGCTGACCTTGTGAAAGACCAGAGTTTTGCATCGCAAACTGTCAAGTGTTTGCTCAGGAAAAGCTCTCTATCTGCTTAGTGTGTTCTGTTGGACGTGCGCAATGCGTTCTATCATGTCATCAGTGCAGTCAGATGTAGTTTTGTGCTGCAGTTCAAAATTCCAGAGTATCTCGACAGTCTTTGCAACATCATCTAGGGACACAATGGGAGATTTGTCACTTTTCCATGTCCTCTCTCTCCTCAGTTGAAGAGTATACTACATCTATGTGTGCATCATCTATCAGTTCTATTGTTCAGCATCATTCACCTATCTAAGTTTCCATTGTTATCTCCGCTGCACATTCCATATTGGTCTCCTGAGGCAAGCAAGAAGTGCCATGTCATTGAATTGGTTCCCCTCCATCCCATGCCATTCTCGACATTCGTGCAGTGGTAACATGTTTGATCCAACTTGGTGGAAGTAGTGGGCGATTATGGCTTCCATCATTTTAATTCATGTTGCCTTCTTCATGAATGCAACTTTGAGAATAGTTTGATTGTACTTCTTGTCAATGTCCTCAACAACCGGAGTGATTAGCTTCCTTCATGAGTGGCTTTTCAGGTTCCTAATCCACCTCTGATCCATTATCTGGAGCTTAGCTGTAGATTGAGAAGCAAGAATATCATCAGCCTGACACTTGAGGCCAGTGATGTCAGGATGCATGGGTTCTCAGTATTGAAGGAGGGTGTGTGAGATAGTTGTCTATAATGATAAGTAGTCTTCTTTTTCTGTTGATGCATTTTGTCTTCATGATCCTCACTTCAAAAATGCTGGAGGTCATCCAACTGCCTTTAAGCGTGGATAATGTCTTGACCTTCAAAAAACAAGTGGCGTCCTGGATTTTACTATTCTTTTTGTGCTGCCTTTGTTGATGCAGACCATAGCAGTGACATATTTCTTGCTGTATCTGCCTTGCACATTTCACCTGAAAGAATGGTTTGGCAAACAGGCAAAGATATTCGCCCTGGGTTTCACAGTGATGGACAATGCAACGATAGGATCTCCTATTCCTTTTGTGAAGCATGCTTGCCACTTCATGCTAAAGTCTTCACTTACTATATCATCTTAACTTTTCTCTCAGATACTTTTAACTTCCTCACCAGTTTAACCATATTTGTGAGCTTTGTATGTCCTTACAAAGAGGTTGGATCTGAAGTTAATAATATGGAATTTCAGTTTATCGTGGGCATCATCCTATCAGATGTTTTAGATTTTCATTACCCAACCAGTCAAAATGCTTCCTGATTTTTAACTTCTAAATGCCCTGCTCTAATTAAAGATTATGACCTTTTTATTCTGGATCCTCCCACTGAAGTGAATAGTTTTTCTGTATCTACTGTATTGAATCCCTTTATCATTTCAAAGACCATGGGATATATTATCCCTCAACCTCCAAACTGCATTTTTGTACTCCGTTCATCATTGTGATTGCTTCATGGATCCCCCGATCCCCCAAAGTCTGTCCATCATCTATAAGACAAGTCAAGAGTATGATGGAATACCCTCATGCAACAGCACTCAAAATTCAACACCATTTAGGGAAATGCAGGCCAATTGATTGTTATCCCTTCCACAACCTGACGGAACAGTGGTTGTCGTGTATACCATCTACAAGATACACTGCAGGAGCTCACCAGGGTTCCTTAGGCAGCATTTTCCAAACTTCACGGCCATTACCATCTCAAAGGACGAGCAGCAGATACCTGACAGCACCATCACCTGGAGGTTCCCCTCCAAGTCGCTCACTATTCTGACTTGGAAATATTGTTCCTTCTGGAATTCCCTCCCTAGCAGGAGTGTGGGTGTACCTACAACTCGGGCTATAGCAGTTGACACCACTTACTGAAGGGCAAACTGGGATGGACAATAAATGCTGGCCTGGCCTAGCCAGCAACATTCACTCACACATCCCGTAAATGAATTTTTAAAAAAAGCTCCTTCACAGCTCTTCGTGTCTCATCACTATGAAAATATTCTGATTCATCTTCCTCTAATTTGAAGTGGGTGACTTCATTTATCACCACCTTGAATTGCTAGCTGCCAAATATTCTTCCCAGTCAGGCTGTATATGACCCTTTGCAGCTTCCTGCTCCATCCATGCAAATTTTGTGTTCTAATTTATGATGCAGTTATTGAACAAAACTGCTGATCCGTAGGTTTTACACTGACTTTAGCTGACGAGTAAATTGTTGAGCAGCACAATATTGGTTTGACATTGTAACAGGCAGCATGCTCCCAGTTTGCTACTTCCATAGCATTGTACCACATCTCAAATGGAAGATGGAAGTGTTCTAGAGCTAAAGGTACATAGGTTCATACAGTTGTTAGTGTTTCCACTTTTCTAAAATAAGGATCATATGATGACTTTGTCATACTGGCCTTAGGTGCATAGTGTAAAACAACTACATAGGTGATCCCAAAAAAGTCCCTTGCCTATAGCTTACTCATTTCCCCTTTTTGTGCCTACACCACATCTGCCATCACCACTAAACATGCCCCAGCCTACATTACCTTTGTTTGATCTGAGTATGAAGCCTACAGCTAACCTTAGAAAAAGGCCCTTCGGCCCATTGAGTCTGCATCGGTCAAAGACAAATGATTCAACCATTATAATCCTATTTTCAAATCGAGTCATTTACAACTACAGCACAGACAAGGCCTTTTCTGTCCACTAAACTCAGCGGTATTCTAGAAGAAATATTTTTGTCTACTCCAGAGCTGATTCAAGGAAAGGAACCAGCCTTGCTGTCTGCCAGAAATGCTCTTAGATAACTGTTCCTCTATCAGCTGATTTTGTCAGATGTCCCTTAGTTCTGAGGACTGAATTGAGTGCAAAATCAAAGCCTTTTTTTAAAAAAAAAAATTACTAGAAGGAAAGAGCTAACTGAGTAAACCCATGGCCATCTCCATCTAGAAGGACAAGGGCAATAAGATACCTGGGAAAACGATTACCTGCAACTTCCCCTCCCCAAGCCACTTGCCATCCTGACTTGGAAATATATCACCATCCCTTCAGTTGCTGGGTCAAAATATTGGAATTCCTTTCCTAACAACATTGTGGTCAACCCAGAATACTTGGACTGTAGTGATTCAAGAAGGCAGCTCACTGCCACCTTCTCAAGGGCAACCAGGGGTGGACAAATGATACTGGCTATCCAGCAACGCTCATGTCCCACAAATAAATAAATGGACAGTGCAATACTGGATTATGGCTTTTTATTTAAAGCCTAGGATGGTCACATTACACATAGATATGCACAATAATCAGCAACATCAAAAAATGCAAATTGAACGTGCAATGACAGCAAGCCGTATAGACTCATGTAAATTAGGATTACATTTAATGAGGTGCAATCGTGATGACTTTCAAACAAAAAATTGTATACTTCTCGAAATTATACAATACTAAATGTAGTTGCTGTGATAGTATGCCCTGTTCAGATATGAAGCTTGTGCAATTTATTTTAAATTAATTCATGGGATCTGGGCAGCACTGGATAGGCTGGTATTTATTAGTTAGGCCATTATTTATTGGCCATCCCTAATTTCCCTTGAGAAGGTGATGATAAGCTGCCGCCTTGAACCACTGCGACCTAAGTGGTGTAGGTACACACAGTGTTATTAGGGAGGGAGTTTCTGAATTTTGACCCAGTGAAGGAATGGCAATAAATTTCCAAGCCCATATGGTGTGACTTTGTGGTATTCCAGGTGGTAATATTCCCACATATACTCTTGATCTTCTAGATGCCAATAGTGGTAGATTTAGAAAGTGCTGTCTGAGGAGTTTTGGTGAGTTAGAATCATAGAAGCCCTACAGTGCAGAAGGAAGCCACTCGATCCATCGAGTCTGCACCAACAACAATCCCACATAGGCCTTATCCCTATAACTCCGTATTTTTATGCTACTAATCCCTCTAATCTACTCACCCCGAGATACTGAGGAATTGTTTAACATGCTCAAAGCATATATTTGGATTGTGGGAGAAAACTGGAACACCCGAAGGAAACCCATGCAGACACAGGGAGAACATGCAACCTCCACATAATAGTGACCGAACTGGAAATTGAATCCAGGTCCCTGAAACTGAGGCAGCAGTGCTAACCACTGTACCACCATGCCACCTGTTTCTGGAGTATAGACTGTAGATGATACACACTGGTGTTGCTGTGTTGTTTGTGGTAGAAAGTGAATTGTTTGTTGTTGAGGTGCCAGCCAAGTGGTCCTGGATGATGTCAAGCTTTGAGTGTTGTTGGAGCTGCATTGATCCAGGTAATTAGAGAGTATTCCAACACACTCCTACTTTGTGCCGTGTAGATGGTAGACAGACTTTGGGAGCTAGGTGAGTTATTCTCACAAGATTCCTATCCTTTGACTTCCTCTTGTAGTCACTATTTACATGGCTAGTCTGGTTCAGTTTCTGGTCAGTGCTAACGTCCAGGATGTTGAAAGTGGGGAATTGTATGATAGTCATAGATAGTAATAGAAACATTTGTTATGATTGGTGTCACTAGTATAAAGGAAAATAAATCCTTAGTTTCATTTATAAATCAATAAAAATATATTTATTAGTTAAAATCAATATATGATTTAAAAATGCTGAAGTTAGATGGTGTAATTTGATTTTGTTTTGCAAATCAGGAATGTTTTAATCCTAACAATCCCATGTACAAATGAATTAAAGTTTCTCTTCTCGAAATAAAAGGTAAATCTGTTCATGGCTGTTATAATGATTTATGCACATTGTTTTCTAATCAGATTTTCGGTAGAAATTTAACAGTTTAAAAAGTGAAACTTTGACTATCTAAATGGATAATTATTTATTTCTGACAGTTGGACTTGATCACAGACCTATTGGGAACTCCATCACTAGAAGCCATGCGGACAGCATGTGAAGGTGCCAAGGCTCACATACTCAGGGGTCCTCATAAACAGGTAAGATTCCATGCATGAAATTTTGTAAACATTTAGCTCTTAGTTTATTTGTAGACAGCACTTTAGGGATTTCCTTTAGGGAAATCATCAGGAAGATTCTAAGTTTATGGATTTTTGCTTATGTATTTGGCAAAACAGGTATAAACTACAGTTCTTGCTGTTTGTGTGTTGACTTTATTACACAACATAATTTTACAAAACATTCCCATTTTAAAAACAGTTGAAATAGCTATTTAAACCAGTAACTGTGTCAATTTTCTTAGCATTCAATCT
Organism: Sphyrna mokarran; assembly: GCA_024679065.1. Taxonomy (NCBI): domain Eukaryota; kingdom Metazoa; phylum Chordata; class Chondrichthyes; order Carcharhiniformes; family Carcharhinidae; genus Sphyrna; species Sphyrna mokarran. Next base: position 12,592,396 of record JAGIQG010000022.1, read on the forward strand.
GTTAGGGTACTAGGCCAGAGACCTCCAAGGTATGTTATGAAGCCAGACAAGACTCCAAAATTTTCTATTTTGGCATTTGTATGAGGATAAGATGTTTCACTCCAGGTGTAATTCTGCTGTCAAACACGGAAGATTTTATCAAAACAAACTTTATTTAACAGTGCATTTTAATTATAAAGAATGAATTAGCTTAACTTTTAACAATTGAACAATACTTAAACATAACAAAATACAATTCTTAACTGCTAACCTATTGGTATGAGTTCCAGTCTAGCAAAATTTCCCTTATAAATTTAAACTTTTTTTAAAATTAGTTAGCAAATCACAGGCTTATTTGCTTGTATTAGGTTAACAGTCCTAGAGCTTTCAGAGGTCTTTTCAGAGATAGAGAGACAGTGCTTTCGTTTGGCAGCCCTGGTAGCAATTGCTTATATTTTAAACATGAAACTGAAACTTTTCCTGCAAGCTTAGCTCCTCCCATTAAGAGCAGGACTTTACCCCTGTCAATCAACCTAATCAAAACTGTATTCTGAAACTCGCAGGGATCCGAGTGAGCACAAATTCATTAGCTTTGCTTAAATCAATGCTCCATATCTAAAATGAATACTTATTCTATTATCCTAGCTGCTAATGTAAAAAGTTTCCTAGACAAATCGTTACCCTACAAAACAGAGCTGAATGTTAAATGTATCACTTACAAGAAACATGATATAAATTTATTTCTTAAAAGTGTAGTATCATCAGACCTCATAACTGATACGATTCTTCTGAATTTGGCAGTCCCTTCAAAATTTCATACTCCAAGCTATTTACTGATGAGCACCAAGATAGTAGACTTGATTATTAGATGCCATTGGGCTGAGAACATGAGGATGACTCGTGCTAAAAACAATACTATCAATTTGCATGTCAGGTCTGCAACCGCATCCATTCCTGGGTCATTTTTGCTGAGATATCTACCTGTGTGCAGGGGGTAACCAGTTTTGAGTATTTAAGAGCCAATTATTAGAAATCGACTCGGATTTTCCAGTCAACCTTCAGTTTCCCAGAGTTGGCAGACTGGTGAGGCAGCACTCCAGGCAAGCTCAGAACTCCATGTTGGCCTTTAAGCTGTAAAAGCACAGTGTGTTCTTTAGAACAACTTTTGCAAACGTGTGTGCATACGTGTACACCTGCCAGACATTCAAGCCTGATTAGCAGACTCCCTCAAGTTGTTCACTGACTCTTGAACTGATCTGTTGACCTAACAAAACATTCCTGGAGGGTTCCACTCTGGTTTCTGCCTAGTACCAAATGTAATAAACATGGGAGCATCCCGTATTTTAAATGTTGTGTGCTTCATACATTGCAAATCTTGTACCCAGGATCACGATGAATTGAATTCATAAGAATCTGATACATTGGTTGTGAACTCACTTTACTCTCATGTGCTATTTCCATTGTTTAATGTAGTGTGGTCCTCTGCTTTTTGGCTAAGATCAAATGTATATGGATATGCTGCGCTTGGTTGAAGTTATTAGGTTACATTTCAGCTTCGTTTGAAGCAGTTTTTCCACAGTGGCATCTTGACCTTCTGGCTAAGATGCAAATGAGATCAAGCCTTGGAAGACTACAATACCTACTCCAATTAACTTGGATCATGTAGATCAAGTCCAAGACAAGAGATGAGAGTCCTATCTTATCAGCTTGGATTGGGAATGTCTCAACTTGTTGAGACTCTGAATTGGACTTAATTTAATTGGACTGAATTGGAATAAAAACAAAAAAAAAGTAGTGTGGTCCTGTGTTGTCGTTTCAGCAGGTTGACATTTCATTTTTAGATATTTTTGGTGCTACTCCTGCCATGTTCTCTGCTGCGTTGTTCCTTGAACCAAGACTTGGTTGAGGTAGACTGAAGGATCTGCTGAGCGGTGAGGTTATAGATTGTTGTTTTAATACAATTCTGCTGTCGATACCCACAGTATCTATTGATGCCCAGTTTTGAGCTCCTTAATCTGTTCTGAATCTCTCATTTGGCATGGTAATAATACAGTACAAGACTATGAAGGATGCCCTGGATGTGAAGATGGAATTTTGCTCCCACAAGAATTATGAAGTGGTCAGTGGTACCATAGACAGTTGCTTCCACGATAGGTAGATTGGTGAGGATGAGGTCACGTTTTTCCCTCTTGTTTATGTTCTCACCATCTGACACAGGCTGAGTCTGACTGCCATATCCACAGGCCTGGTCAGTGATATTGCTACCACGTCCAGTGTGTGGCCTTGCTGCACAAAATGCTGCTTCAAGTAATGTTCAACATGGAGTACTGACTGGAGGCGTGCAGTGGTTTGGGAACTCTGCAGCGTGCTTTCCAGAGAATCATTAAATCAGCAGCTTTTGGATTTGGTTGCATCATGAATACAGGCGTTTGTCTCCACATGCTCCTGTGTGTTCATGATGAAAAGCAATTCATGCATTTGTTAGTAAGTATAACAAAACATTAGATGTCTAATCCAGTGTCATTGCTAGACTGACAAAATCTCTGTCTGCAGCTCTGATAGAGTGCTGGAACTTGGATCATTTATATTGCAATGCGGTAGACACTGCTCCCTCCAAATAACATTTACTGTGCCTTTAAATACAACTTGTTTTTTCTTCATGCGATTACCATGTTGTTATTTCCTGACTCTAACATTGCTATCTATCTACTTTTGCTTTATGTACTTTTGTGCTTAGTTACACATTATGACTGGAGAGATGTGGAATGTCATTGATTCTGGCATCTTTGTTCTGTCTTCAAGAGCCTTAGCAACTTGAAGGTTATTGGAGAGGGAGCTTCAGTCAGTTACTTAACAAATTAATTCTGCCAGCAAATTTCTCAGCCCTTAGAATAAATAAGCACGTCAATTTAAGTCTGACATTCAGCTGGCCTTGTGTGCAGCCAGTAGTGTAAAGGTGACATAAATTATTGATTTGCAAACTCATCTGAATTCTGTTTCCAATTTCATGACTGAGGGTTTGCTATTAGAAAATCAAAGTGGCCAAATTAAAATAAGTTTCAAATAGTATTCATTGCAATTTTCACAGTGATTCTTCATACAGTTTGGGATACTGACATTTAATGATCTGCAACAAGTAGTATTTCTAGCAGTAAAAAGAGTCTAAAGCACTTCATGAGAGGATTGTTAATTTTTAGGTTTTTGGCGCCTAAATAGAAAAAGAGCTATTAAGATGGATGGTCAAAGAAGTAGATTTTAAAGAGCAACTTGAGAGGCATTAAGATTTAGGGACAATATTCTAGAAGGGCCTTGTCACCTGAATTAAAACCAGAGGGCTGAAAACCAAGGATGTATAAAGAGGCTGCAGTTGGAGGAACAGAATGATCTGAGGATTGTAGATCTGCAGGAAATAAGAATTTAGTAAGGCAAGGCAATGGAAAGATTTGCAAGTCAGGATGAGAATTTTGAATTGAAAGAGGGGTTGAATTAGCAGCAGAGTACATGGCATTGGGTGATTGGGACTTGGTGTGAGTTAGGTCACAAACAACAGTTGTGGATGGTCAAGCTTGCAGAGGGTAAAACGTAGGATGCTGGCCAAGAATGTTGAAAATGTAAAGTCAAAAAGCAACTGACATGGACAATGGGTTCAAAAGCAGATAAGCTGCAACAAAAGTGAAGTTGGCTGATTTTCCAAGGAGAATGATGGATGATCTTAGTGTTGTGTGATTGTGATCAGAAGCTCATTTCAACTTGAGGCACACCAAGGTCATAACCAGTTTGGTTCTAGGCTTCCCCAACATCACAAACTTTCCTCCCACATCTAGCCTATCCAGTCCCATCAGGATTTTATGGTTCTGAGATTTCTCTCCCCTCCCCCCCCAATGCTTAAATTTCAGTGAGGACAAGCCCAGTTGATCCAGTCTTTCTTTATATGTCAGTCCTGCCATTCTGGGAATCTGTTGAACCTTCACTGGACGACTTCAGCATCAAGAATGTCCTTCCTTGGACTAGGAGACCAGAACTGCAGACAGTACTTAGTATGGCATTACCAAGGCCTGTATAACTGCAGCAAGACATCCCTACTCCTTTACTCAAATCCTCTTGCTATGAAGTCCAGCATCTTCAGTGTGAGCACGTAAGATTTCCTCTGCGATTTTGATAAGGGCATTGTCAATGCTGTGGAAGGGGTGATAATCTGATTGGAGTAATTCACACAGAATTCTAGGAGAAAAGGAGGATTGGTAAGAACGTGAGACAAAAGGGAGGTCGGAAATGGGCCTGGTTGCATTTAAAATGTTTATGTATTTTTTTGTATTACTGTATCCTGCCAAAACAATAAATGTAAGATGGCCACCAATACCCTTCTGTACCAGCGCACAGGTCTGCATGTGGATTGATATCCATTGACATCACTGCTGAGACTGCAGTCTGGAACTCTTAAGGCATAAGGGAAAGAGAAGGGTTTACAAATGGCAAACTAAATCCATTCCTCGTGGGATGTTGATCCACCAACATCTGAATTTTAAAATTTTCATTCTTGTGGTCCTCATGGCTCACTTCTCCATCTTTTTATAATTTTCTAAGCCTTCTCAAGAACTCTGCCAAGGTGCTTAAGTCCTGAAAAAAAATTCAGGCGCAGCATGAAATCAAGAAATGAAACGTTGTTATCACAAGAAAAATTGTACATAAAAATAAGGATGTTGTGCAGATCATTGGTGAGATAGCATCTTGAGTACTGTGTGCAGTTTGGTTTCCTTATTTAAGGAAGAGTATAAATGTGTTAGAAGCGGTTTAGAGGACATTCACTATATTGATACCTGGAGTGAGTCTTAGGTTGGAAATACTGGACTTGTTTCTGCTGAAGAAGAGTGAGGGGTGACTTAAATTAGACTCTGAACGGTATTGATAAGGTGTACATTGGAATAATACCTGTTGGGAATGAGTCCAGAACTAGAGGGCACAGTTTACAAAGTTGCAGTTATAGGACAGAGATCACAGAATACCTACAATGAAGGAGACCGTTGAGCCCGTAGAATCTGCAGCAAATCCCATCCAGATTCTATTCCTATAACCGGGTATATTTATCCTGCTAATCTCCTTGACAGAGGGTCAGCCACTGTACTGCCTCTAATGGCCAATGAGAAGAATTTTTTTTGTGATTGTGCAGCTTTATAACACTCCACCTCAGAAGGTGGTGAAAGCAATATCAGTTCCTAATAGTTGAATAGTTAGGATTCAGTGCCTTTACCACCTCTGCCTGGGTTGGATTCAGGTCGGGGGAAGTCAATTTGACAAAAGTTTGTCTGTTAGATTATAGTGTGACGCAGTGGTTAGCGCTGCTGCCTCACAGTGCCAGGGTTTAATTCCAGCCTTCGGTGACTGTGTGAAATTCGCATGTTCCTGCAGGTGTTCCAGTTTCCAGCCGCAGGCTGAAGGTGTGCAGGTTAAATGGATTGGCCATGCTAAATTGCCCTATAGTGTCCAAATATTGTAGATTAGGTGGATTTGCCATGGTAATCATCCCCCCAAGGTTATGGAATAGGGCTAGGAAATGGGCATGGATAAGATGCACTTGCAGAAAATCGATGAAAACTCAATGGGGCAAATAACCTTCTGCACTGTAGGGATTCTATGGTTCTAAATTGGATACTGAATATTTTGTAGGTAGATTCTTGTTAGCCAAGGTATTCAAAGGTTATTGGGAGTAGATAGCGAATGTGGAACACAGATCATCCGTGATTTTTATGATGGGCAGAGGAGGCTTGAGGAGTCTTACCTACTTCTGTTTCGTAAATTCGTATGTAACTCTGGCTTGTGCATCCACTACTCCTGTCACCCTATTATTGACTATGTGCTTTCAGTCGTCTTGGCTTAGGCTCTAGAATTCCCTATCTAAAGTTATGCATGTCTCTCTCTCCACCAAATTTAGTCATCCAAGTCTAATATCTCCACCTTTGGCTCAGCATCAGTTTTAGTCTGATTACGCACCTGTGACTGAGTTTCTTTCAGATAGTAAATATATTCAAGCTATTAATCTTCTGTAGTAATAACTTATCAAAGGCTTTCCTACAGTCCATGTACACTGAATCTACGAGGTTTCCACCATCAATCATGTCTTATACCTCTTCCAGAAATTGAAGATTGTTGAGAAGAATGATCTTTATTGAAATCTATACTAGCTACTTCTAATTTCTTTTTAAAAATGAAAATAAAGATTTTTGCCTTTTTGCTTGCTTCACAGCTATTAAGCAAAATAACCTACAATCACCAATATTGGCTCAATCTTTGTAACCCAAAACATGGGCATTCTCTGATCAGTCCTGTACCCACAACACTTCCATTCTCAACAGAGTAGTGAAATGTAACTTCACAAGCAGTTGCAATTGTCTTCCTCCTGTCCCTCGGGATTCTGGAATGTATCCCTATAGGCTCTGACAATTTGTCTGCCTTTAGTTTACAAAATTATCTAAACATTTTGATCAGTCATAGGGTGGCACGATGGTTAGCACTATTGTCTCTCAACTCCAGGGACCTGGGTTCGATCCAACTTGGGTCACTGTCTGTGTGGAGCCTGCATGTTCTCCCCATGTCTGCTTAGGTTTCTTCCAGACGCTCTGGTTTTCTCCCACAAGTCTGAAAGACATGCTGGCCAGATGTTAGGTTTGGCCGTGCTAAATTTCTCCCTCAGTGTACCTGAACAGGTGCTGGAATGTGGTGACTAGGGGAATTTCACAGTAACTTCATTTCAGTGTTAATGTAAACTTACTTGTGACACTGATAAATAAACATTAAAAAACTTATCTGACGTGATTGAGGAATATTTCTTCAAAATAGTATGAAAATCCCTTCTGAATCTTTCATTAATGGAACTGAATTGTCCAAAAGAGTAGCTAATAAAATGCTACATTGTAACGATGACTAGAAATTCATCTCTTAAGTAAATGGATGGAATCTCTGTGGCAAACTGTCATTTGAAATTGTGCAGTCAGGTTGAAATCTGTCTGCTGTAACCTCTTATAGCTCTAGACTTCAATATGAAGCATCAGCTTAAATTGGGAAACATCTTTTTGGGTATGACTGCTGCTAGCATGCCTTCCTGCACTTTCTTTGAACTAGGTTTCATCCCTTAGCATGGTAATGGTTGAGTGAAGGATATGCCAGGCTGATAATACAGATAATCGTCCAGATTTTATGGTACAAATTATTCTATTTCAAAAAAGCTAGTTGATAAACAACTGAGGTTGGGCCAGTCTTTACACACTTCCATATTTCCATATTTTCAGCATATGCTCCACTAGCAATTCAAAGTTTTCAGGTAGTTAGAAATTAATTTACGCTTGAATAGTTAAAACATTCTGGTGAATTGAGTAGGAAAGTACTGCAATGTATTTCATGTGTTTGAATGCCAGTCCCTTGGTGTTATATCTTGGCTATTGGAAGAGCCAGGCAACTCTGACTAGATGATTTCCATGTTTGAAGATGTTGTTAGATTTATACTTTAATGGTACTATTAGAATTCACTTTAATTGCCTTTGTGTTAACTGTATGTAGATGCTGGGTGTTCACTAGAGTCACCAATAAATAGACTGAAAATGTGATTTTTGGAGTTAGAAGGTGTAACTGGAGTTCTGTAACTAAATATTGGTGCCAACATTAGCAAGTGTTCTGAAGGTCAACACTGGGATCTGAAGTGAAAATTGCTTGTGGAATAATGGGTGCTTTAGGAAGAGTTTTAAAAAAAGCTAAAAGTTATTTTGTTACTGGGAATTTCAGTCTGAAGGGCAAATAGTTAGTTCCATACAAATGAACTATACTGCCTGAACTTGCTGTTTCCAGATCTGTAACGAGAAACAAAACAAAGCTTGTAGTTAACCCTCCAATGCAGAATTCTTTATTGCGACACCTACTTCAGCTTGTGGGAATTGAGCATTTTTTATTCTTGACTGATTCCCAGAGAACTGATCCATACGTCCACCACCCTATGAATGTGGTTACATCTCATTTTACAGTACCAATGCACAAGTACTCCACTAGAGTTAAATGGAACAAATTGTATAGGAAAGTAAAAGAATTCGATAGATATTTGAGAGCAAATATACTTGCTGTTTGATTTTGAACAGATTAGATGGATTGTAGAGTCTTTTCCAGTCCAGATGTTTGTTGTTGCTGTTTTCCTTAATTCTGCTGTAGGGTGTGTAAAATCTGTAGTTGAGGCATTAATGCCGGAGAGACCCATCACAGGACAGCACAAAATAGTGGGGTGTAAGATTTTAAAGAACCTTATCTTGTTCCAAGTGAAGCAATTTTTTAGTACTGCTCTTTATTTGAGTTGCATGCTTTTTGGAAAGGATTTGAATCTTCTGAAATTATTTTGTAAGAAATCAAATAAATGAATTTTATCAGGATTAAAGTGTAATCAACTATTGGAAATGCTTAAAGTAACTAATGTCAGGTACTTGAACCATGCTACAATAGTTTTTGAAGCGTAACATAATTGCCATACCGACTCAAACCAAATTGTGGTTTTCTTTCACTGTAACGATCTAGGAATGTTTAATCTAGCATCATATCATAGCCTTGGGACTAAAATTTGATGAATGTAAGCCAAAAATTACACAGCCTAAACTACCATCTTAGAATTTCCTGAATTGTCTTTGTTTTTGCTGCACTTTCACTTAAGCTAGCAAATGTCTTTCCACTGAACCAAGTTGCCACTTTTAAGTTTCTGCCTTAGAGTTCCAATCTTAATTATCTCTGAAATAAATAGCAACTAATAATAGTAAACTCTGAGCATTTTAAGTAACTTTTAAAAAACTAGCAATATTAAACTTTAGTTGAAAGATGTAAAAGAAAAGTCTCACATAGGCATTGAATTAGAACCTTATCCATTTTAGTGAGCCTGTTTCAAACCTGCCTCAAATGCACTTTTTGTTTAAAAGTTGGAATGGATAGTTGACACATCACTGCTGGGTGCTATCTTGAAGAATTACAAGCCTTAAATTTTGCCAACACTAGACTACAGGAAATTTTAAGCATTAATCTAGACTTAAATTGTAACTGTCATGCTGAAGTGCTGTTTCAGCTCTTGGCATGAAGTTTCCCGATGAATGTTGATTTTTTTTCTCCACTTAAACTGCAGATATACTGAAATAAAAAACGAAAATGTTAGAAAAACTGAAGAAGGGTCATATTGAACTTAATGTTTGCTTTGTTTCTATCCATTGGTGCTACCAGACCTGCTAAGTTTTTGTAGCATTTTCTGTTTCATTTCAGATTCCCAGCATCCACAGTATTTTGCTTTTATGGAGCTAAAGTATGATTACTTCCAGGTTACAAAAAGAAACAGTCCTGAATTAGAATTCACCTGTAGTTGACTTTCAGTTGAGGGCTATGTAAATGAAATATGTACAGCATTATTTAACAAGTACTTTTGAACATGCAGTTGCATAAAAACATTCTTTGTGTTCTTAAATAATACTATTAAAACTTTTCTGCAGTGGACTTAATCAGACTTAGTTTATAATCATAGATGACTGACTGATACCTTGATCAGAAAATACCATGGCTTTCATAATTGCCCCTTCTCAAGAGAACAGCACACTGATGAAAGTTATATTTAAATAATGAAACACTTTGTGAAAAACCCCAACCCTTAGTGATCTTGTGTCATTTTTAATTATGGATTGACTTTCAGCAAATGAAAGAAATTTGGTTGTTACTGCAGAAACAGATTTTCAAAAGCTAGTTGATGAGGTTCACTCGCTGACAATTTTATGGTAAAATTAAAGACTTGTAGTGAAGTATGAAATTAGATTGCAATTGCATTGGTGTAATTTGAAAGTGAATCTATGTACTGGTTTTCTAATTGGTTATGCTATTGGAACAAGTTCACTTTGTTGATTTCCAATTTTATTTATTAAATACTTGCGGAATATTTTTTCTGAAATAAAAATCATCTGGTCTAATCAGTGTGTTTACTATTGAGCCCAAATTAAGAGTTTCATTAAACTATTGTACACAATTCAATGCTCCATATTTAAACTGCTCATAGCTCCAGGGAGCCGGATTCACTTTCTGGCATGGGTTGCTGTCTGTGCAGAGTCTGCAGGTTCTACCTATGGGTAGCATGGTGGTTAGTATTGCTGCCTCAGCTCCAGGGACCTGAGTTCGATTTCTGAGTTGGCTCACTGAATGTGTGGCATTTGCACATTCTCCCTGTGTCTGCGTGAGTTTCCTCCAAGTGTTCTGGCTTCCTCCCACAAAGATGTATAGCTTAGGTTGATTGACCATGCTAAAACTGTCCCTTAGTGTCCTGGGATGCATAAGTTAAAGGGATTAGTAGGATAAATTTGTGGAGTTACAGGAAAGGGCCTGGGTGTGATTGTTGGTGCAGTTTCGATGGACCAAATGGCTGTTTTCTGCAGAGTAGGGTTTCTATAAGTGCAGTCAAAAGAAATGCAAAGTAGTCTTAAAGTCCTGAAATACTAAAGTTGCATTTTTTATGCTATTTTATTTGGTTATTAAGTAGTAAGCTCCCACAGTGTTTAAGCAAATATGTACTCCCTTTGACAAGATAACTACTTGCAAATCCATCCCTTAGTTTTTTTAAAATTCCCTGGAGAAAATTTGCAAGGGAAGATGTGTTTTTGTTGCCCTGTTGTCACTACGTTGAAACACAATCCCAACCAACCATTGCAATTAATCGTCCCAAAACAGTGTTATACTAAATATTTTAGCACTGGAAACTAATCAAAAGGTTTCATTTTTTCTTCAGTTATATTGCATATACTCATTTTCATTTTAAGCTTCTTGTTTAAAGCTTATCTAGTGTTTTGATTTAAGATGCAGAACTACCACAGACTTCATACTTCATTATTCTAAATTGTGAAATTGAGCTAGCTGTAAATGCATCACATGTTTTTAAAGGTAAATATTTTGTATCTATAGTTCTTCATTACATTGAGCAAAGTTTTGGTGCTTTTGCAAGTTTTCAATAAGTACAGTCCCTTTTCTTTTGAGTGTAATTGTAGTACAATGTTTTGTGCATACCAATCTGGTGTAATCATGGAATGAGAGGTACATAGAACATTACAGCACAGAACAGGCCCTTCGGCCTTCGATGTTGCGCCTACCAATATAAAAAGCAATGCCCCTCCAAACTAAACCATTCCCTTCTCTTCCATATACTTATCAACTAACCTCTTAACGCCACCAAACTTGGCGCATCTACAACTGCTGCAGGCAGGGCATTCCACTCCCGAACCACCCTTTGGGTAAAGAACCTACCTCTGATATCCGTCCTATACTATCACCCCTTAATTTAAAGCTGTGTCCCCTCGTGCTAGCTTTCTCCATCCTAGGAAAAAGGCTATCACTGTCCACCCTATCTAAACCTCTAATCATCTATATGTTTCGATTAGGTCCCCTCTTAGCCGCCTCCTTTCTAACGAAAACAACCTCAAATCCCTCAGCCTCTCTTCATAAGACCTGCCCTCCATACCATGCAACATCCTGGTAAACCTCCTCTGTACCCTCTCCAATGCCTCCACATCTTTCTTATAATGTGGGGACCAGAACTGCACACAATACTCCAAGTGCGGCCGCACTAGAGTTTGTACAGTTGCAACATGACGTTGCGGCTCCGAAATTCAATCCCCCTACCAATAAAAGCTAAGACTCCATATGCCTTCTTAACAACCCTCTCGACTTGACTGCCTACTTTCAGGGATCTATGCACATACACACCAAGATCCCTCTGTTCATCTAGCCTGCTAAGAATCCTACCATTTGCCCTATACTCTACACATTTATTATTTCTGCCATAGTGCATTACCTCACACTTTTCCACATTAACTCCATTTGCCACCTCTCGGCCCAGCTCTGCAACTTGTCCAAGTCCCTCTGCAAACTATAACACCCCTCTTCACTATCTACCACTCCACCGACTTTAGTGTCATCTGCAAATTTACTAATCCATCCGTCAATACCCTCATCCAGATCATTTATAAAAATTACAAACAGCAGGGGCCCCAAACCAGACCCCTGAGGTACACCACTTGTCACCGAACTCCAAGATGAATATCTCCCATCAACCACCACCCTCTGTCTTCTATCTGCTAACCAATTCCTAACCCAATTAGCTAAATCACCCTCTATCCCATACATCTGCATTTTCTGCAGAAGTCTTCCATGGGCCACCTTATCAAACGCCTTACTAAAGTCCATAAATACCACATCAACCGCCTTACCCCCATCCACCTCTTTAGTCACTTTTTCAAAAAACTCAATGAGGTTAGTAAGGCACGACCTACCCTTCACAAAACCATGCTGACTATCTCCAATCAATCCATTACTCTCTAAATAACTATAAATCCTATCCCTAATTATTCTCTCCAATACTTTGCCCACAACAGAAGTAAGACTCACTGGCCTATAATTCCCTGGAAGGTCTCTCTTCCCCTTCTTGAATAACATCCTCAATTTCTCCCAAACAGAAGTTTAGTGTACAATTGTTTGGAAGCATTTGTATTTTTTCCATACTTTGGTTTTTTTCTCAAAGTGCATAGATACCTTTGAACACCCATGTACATGACTTGTATTCATTCAGCATCAGCATGTTGAAAGTTGACTAGATGGCAGGGAAAATAATAAATGCCTAATAACATCTTCACTAATCTAAAGGACAGATTAGAACAATTGCAAATCAATACTGTTCGTGGTCTGCAAAGTTACAACTGAGGTTTCAGTTTTATTCCATCTTAAAAAAATTTTTGCCCCATACTGATGGGAAATACTTATTGAGGAAAAGCTAAGCTAATGTATGAGAGGCATAGAATCATTTATGGCACAGAAGGAAGCATTTGGCTGATCAAGTCCACATCTGTTGTCCACAGAGAAATCCAGGCAACCCCATTCTCCTGCTCAGTCCCCATAGCCCTGTAAGCCTCTTTCCTGCAAGTGTCTACCCATTTTCCTTTTGAAATTATTGATTGTTTCTGTATCCATGAGCTTGGATACAGAAACCTCCTTGAGCATCAGGTTCCAGGTCATTACCACCAGCTGCATACAAACATTCTTCATTGTATTACCCTTGCATTTCTTACCAAAATTCTAAATCTGTCTCCCCTTGATGATTTATTGGCACAAAGTATTTTGCGAGCAACTAGAATATCTTATTTCAGAAATTGGGGTCAGTACCTATCGGCTTAATGTTTATTTTTAAAAATTAAAAATCTGGAATTTTTAATATCTCTGACTTGATTGATTTATTTTTCTAAAAGCGCACTGAGTAATTTGTCAATTTTACACTTGCTTTATCTTTGATAGCTTTATTTCTTCAAACCCCTTTGCCTTTTCGGGGAGCAGACCAGAAACTCCAAAGTATGTTATGCAGTTAGACTAGACCAATCATTTGATTTTAGCATTAGAGTGAACATAAGATGTTTTGCTCCAGGTTGATTCAATTGAACTACCAGAAAGTTTTTATCAGAACAAACTTTGTTTAAGCATACAGTTAGAATATAATAATTTGCATAACTTTTATCAATACTTAAACATGACAAAATATAATTCTGAACAGCTAGCTATCTGTTCCAATTTAAAGCAATATCCACACGAATATATACCTTTCTTCAGAATTAGTTAGCACAAGAAAATAAGTATGTTCATGTGGTGTTAGATTTCAAGCCTTTTAAGATTTCTGGACAGAGATACAGATGGCAGTTTCCAGAGGCTGATGTATTCTCAAACAGCAATTCTGAGAAAGAAACACACTCATACATCAAAAGCTCAAAGAAAGATGTTCAGATGCCACTTGCTGAACACAAGATTCTCTAGTTGTCCACAAAATACTTTCATGCCAGTAAATCATTGAGGGGAAACAGATTTAGAATTTTGGTAAGAAATGCAGGGGTAATATGAGGAAGAATGTTTATATGTAGCTGAGAAAGATGTTTATTTCCTGGCAAATTCCAGTCTCCAACTTCAGAGGGGGGAAAGAAATCCACTGTGCTCTCTTGACTCCAAGCAGTATCTAAGCTTGAATCATGTGGTTGACAAGGGAGTTCTATGTTTGGAGGAGAGGCTGAAAAGTGGAACTAAGGCTGCAATCCAATCAGCTTGATGGGCTGAATAGTCTATCCCTGCTATTTCTTATGATATTAAAAACTTTCAACCTCATTTGTACCATTGTAAGTCTACCTCTTACAAAAGCCCAACTTCACCCCTGCTTCAATCCTCTATTACTGAAACTCTTATTGATGCCTTTTTTACTTGACTGTTTCAATGGGATACCTTGGTGAATACTTCAAATTGCATATCAAGATCAAAAATTGTTATTCAGATGTAAAGAATTATTATAAATTGTATGCCATTCTGTACACAGCAAAATCCCATAGTGTAATGAATGTAAGGTTAACTTGCTTTTGGTGGTATTGGTTAAATGAGGCATGTCAGACAGAAGTCTTTGCTCTTCAAATAGAGCCACAAGATCATGAGTAACTTTCATATTGTAAGAAGCATGCTTTCCTCCTGCTGTCTGCAGGTGCTCTGGTATATATCATCCATATAAATTCTTTAACATGAAACATCCCAAGGCACTTCTCACAGGAGCATTACAAAACAAAGTATAATACTGAGTCATTTAATCAGATATTGGACCAAAAGCTTGACCAAAGATATTTCAAGAAATGACTGAAAAGGGGAAGATGAGAATAAGGTCACCTAGTTACAGGAAAGATGTAAATAAGGTTGAAAGAGTGCAGAGAAAGTTCACAAGGATGTTACTGGGACTTGATAAGCTGAGTTACAGAAAGATTGAATAGGTTAGGATTTTATTCCCTGGAGTGTAGAAGAACGAAGGGAGATTTGATAGAGGTGTATAAGATTTTGATGGGTATAGATAGTGAATGCAAGCAAGCTTTTTTCAGTGAGGCTAGGAAAGGAAAAAACCAGAGGGCATGGGTTAAGAGTGAAGGGAGAAAAGTTTAAAGGGAATATTAGGGGCAGGCTTCTTCACGCAGAGTGGTGAGAATGTGGAATGAGCTGCTGGATAAAGTAATAAATGCGAGGTCACTTTTAAGAAAAACTTGGGGTTCATGGATGAGAGGGGTGTGGAGGGATATAGTCCAAGTGCAGATCAGTGGGACTAAGCAAAAAATAGTTCAGCCCTGACAAGAAGGGCCAAAAGGCCTGTTTTTGAGCTGTAATTTTTTATGGTTCTATGGTAAGAGGTATAGGGAAGGAATTCCAGCATTTGAGGCCTCGGTAATTGAAAGCACGGCTACCAGGTGTATTTGGGAAGCACAAAAGGCCAGAATCAGATGAGAAAGGGATTGTAGGAGATTACAGAGATGGAAAGGGGAAAGACCATGGAGGGATTTGAAAACCAGATGAAAATAGCTGACCTCCTACTTTCTACTTCCTATAAACTTGGTCATCCAAACTTGCTCAACGTGACATTTGTGGATTTGTAGGGAAGTTGTAAAATGATCTCAAAACTGGCTTACTCTGCCCTTTCCTCATGGCAATGTGAAACACACTAGATTGCATTCGGACAGAATTGCTAATTAGCTGCCTTTGATCTTGATTTCCTTTCATCTTGGAGGTAATTGGGTAATTTATAATGCAACTATTTACATCCCAATACCAACAACATTTTTCTAGGACTTTGAGAGACTCTGGGTCTACACATGATGATGTACTTGGACAGCTACCACTGTCTCCAAGAGTAAATAATTTGAACTTGAATCTTCTCGGTAAAACAATGCAAGCGTCCTTTTGATTCCCAACAATCAAACCAGCCAGGTTTACTGTCAAGCAGACTGCAGGGTAGATTATGTGGCCCCTTTTAAAATTAAAACTTCAGCTCCAGAACATCATAACCTTATAAACCAAAGATGGTCCCAAAACATATTTTTTAAACTGCGTCATTTTAACACCATTTTCTGAAGCTATTTGGTTTGATCTTATGGAGTGGTAATATGCCTGTGAATTATAGACCTGCTTTGGTATTGGTATCAAACGATCTTGGTGCTAATCCTACAAAAGGAAATTTGAATGGTATTTGACTGCTCTGTCATTTATGGAGGGGGTCAGGATACATGTCATTGCCCCCTCAAGGCTGAGGGGGAAAAAAAGTCATATTCAAGGTTCTGGGAAGATTATTTTGAGAAATTCAGAGTTATATGTTTAGTCATGTTTAAGTGAGTCTGTTATTTATCAGTTAATCTACAAGTTGTGCCATCTTAGTATGAGAACAGAATTTACTATTCTTACCATATTACTCAATGAAGTTTAAAACGTATTGTTAGAAATGAAGATTACCAACATTTCTATTACATAGACTCAAATGTTTCCAGTCAGTTTCTTTCATATTTATAGTAGTGTACTGTATAACAAAGAGGCAGGCTTTGTGATTTCCAGATTGTGATATTTTGCTTGTAGGGAAATTTTTCATTCTTTTGGATTACTGATTTTTTTTAAAAAAAACTTTTTTGTTAATTAAGTTTTGTCTTGTATGGTTTTAAAGTGATTTATTTAGGGATTGGTGTCTTTTTTATATCTTGCTTTGTCACTGTAGTTGCTTTGCACTCCCATTCCTCCCCCTCAGAAAATGGAACTCCAGTACCACTGTCAATCATTAATTATCCAAAAGAAAAATGACCATAAGAAATAAGAATAGGAGTAGGCTGTTTAGCTGCTCAAGCCTGCTCTGTTATTCAGTGGGATCATAGCTGACTCAACATTCCTCATGTCCATTTTCCTGCCCTTTCCCCGTAACCCTTGATGTCCTTATTGATCAAAAATCTACCTATTTCGATCTTAAGGACAAAAAGAACACTGCTCCCACAGCGCCCTATGGCAAGAAGTTCTAAAGACTCACTGTTTTGAGAGAAGAAATTCATTCTCATCTCAGTCTTAAATTAGTGCTTGTTTATTCTGAGACTCTACCCCTCTAGTCCTAGACTCTCCCATGAGGGGAAACATCCTCTTGGCATTCGCCCTGTCAAGCCCCTTAAGAATCCTATATGTTTCAATGAAATCATCTCTCATTCTTCTAAATCCCGATGGGTTGTGTCCCAACCTGTTTAACCTTTCTTCATAAGAGAATCTCTCCACACTGGGAGGACCATCCCAGTGAATGTTCTATGTACTGCCAACAATGATATGATATATCTGCTTGTATAAGGAGACCAAAACTGCTCTCAGTACTTCAGATGTGATCGCATTAATACTTTGTAAGGTTGCAACAAATTTGCCCTACACTCGTACTGCAACACCCTTTGAAATAAGGACCAACATTTCATTAGCCTTCCTGATTACCTGCTGTACCTGTGTGCTAGCTTTTTGTGTTACTTGCACAAGAACATCCAGGCCCCTTTGTGTTGCAGCTTTCTGTAGTTTTTCTCTATTTAAATAATATTCCTTTTTTCTCCCTTCCAAAATGAACAACTTCTACATAATACTCCATTTGATTGCTTAACCTATCAATATCTCTTTGTAAACTGTCTGTATCGTTCCGGAAATTTGCATTTTCACCTATTTGTGTTGCCCACAAAGTTGGCCACAGTACATTTGCTTCCTTTCTCCAAGTCACTAATATATATTGTAAACAGTTGCATTCTCAACACTGATTCCTGTGGATCCCCAGTGATGACATTGCCAACTTGAAAAAGTACCCGCAAGCCCACTTGCCATTTCCTGTCCAGTAGCCAGTTCTCTATCCATGCCAATATACCACCTCCAAAACCATGGGCACTTATGCTTAAGTTTTTGTAAGGTACCTTGTCGAACGCCTTCTGGAAGTCCAAATGCAATGCACCTACTGATTTCCCTGTGTCCACTTTGGCTGAGACTTCCTCAAAACTCTAATAAATTAGTTAGTCATGAAGCCATACTGATCTGCTTGATTGACTTTCCAAATCATACTATTCCTTCCTTAATAAATGATCCCAACAATAGACGTTGGATTGATCGGTTCATAGTTGCTTTTTTGCTTCCCTTTTTGAATAAGGTTATCATATTTTTAGGTTTTCTATCCTCCAGAATCAAAACCTTTTGGAAAATTTCAACCAATGCAACCACTATCTTTCTATCTACTTATTTAAGGATCTTAGGATGCAAGCCATCAGGGGCAGGGGATGTGTCTGCCTTTAGCCTCATTAGTTTATCTAATACTGTGCTTCTCAATCCTTGTTCAAAGGTATGTTCCTTTTCTAGGGTGTCAAAATTCAATATGGAATTTATATACACTTTTTATGTACAGATGAACCCACTTGTGTTCTCAAACTATTAAAATTAATAATTTTCTCCAATGCACTACAACCATAACACACAGGATTAAGAACAAAACAGCAAGGGAAACAGGCCCTTCGGCCCAACGAGCACGCGCCGCCACCCTGATGTTCCCACCTCTACCCGTGATCCCTGTCTGTTTATAAATCTATGGATTAAAAACCAAATTTGAGACAATTTAGGGAAAATTTGTTTTGCCAATTAGCCTAAGAGCACATCTTTGGGATGTGGGAGGAAACCGGAGCGCCCAGAGAAAACCCACGCAAGCACGGGGAGAATGTGCAAACTCCCACAGACACAGGCCCAAATCCACGTATCTGCACAGCACAGCAATAGTCACTGAGCTGTCATGTTGCCCATCAAATGGTCCAGGTCAAGCGTACACCAACGAAGTGAAGCACTAGGATACTCTCAAAAAAAAATCCTCTCACGACCCATTGCGTGTATGCCCCTTGTTAGACAACAAGATGGACTAAAGCACCTGTAGGATACAAACAAGTACATCAATATCATCTATTTACACACTTCCCAGGGACTCCTAAGGCTCATGATCCCTATTTTAAATCAGTTTTCTATACCCCTCCATTCCCATTCTGTTCATGTGCCCACCTAAGAATTTCTTAAATAACTCCAGAGTACCTGCCTCCACCAATTTACTTGGCAGCTCATTCCATACCCCCACCACCCTCTGTGTGAAAAAATTCCCTCTAGCATTCAAATTATATCTTACGCCCCTCACCCTAAGCCTGTGACCCCTCATGCTATTTGAGTCCATCCTAGGAAAAAGCTTAATCCTGTTTACTCTATCTATACCCCTCATAATCTTATACACCTCTATTAGATCTCCACTAAGTCTACATCTTTCTAAGGAAAACAGTCCCAATTTGCCTAACCTCTCCTCATAACTCAGACCTTCCATAACAGGCAGCATCCTGGTAAACCTCCTCTGCACTCTCCAGAGTCTCCACATCCATCTGGTAGTAAGGCGACCAGAACTGGATGCAGTATTCCAACTGAGGTCTAACCAACGTTTTATACAACTGCAACATTAAAGGCCAGCTCTTGTACTCTATGCCCCTTCCTGTATGCTTTCTTCACAACCTTCTCCAATTGCTCTGCCACCTTCAGAGACTTGTTCACCTGCACCCCCAGGTCCCCCTGCATTTCTATACTCCTAATAAGTCTACCCTTTATCATATACCTCCCCCCTACATTCTTTCTCCCGAAATGCATCACCTCGCATTCATCAGGATTAAATTCCATCTGCCATCTATCTGCTCAAGCTATCAGCCTATCTATGTCCCACTGTATCACTTGACAATGCTCCTCACTATCCGCAAGTCCAGCCATCTTTGTATCGTCTGCAAACTTGCTGATCGCTCCACTTACTCCCTCTTTCAAGTCATTTATATATATTACAAATAGAAGAGGTCCCAGTAATGAGCCCTGCGGCACACTACTAGTGACCGACCTCCAGCTAGAAAAACACCCTTCCGCTATTACTCTGTCTCCTATTACCAAGTAAGAATTTAGCAGCACCAATTTTAAATCCAACCGATTTATTTGATAGTAAATCTGCGAGCTTTCGACAATCAAATAAATCGGTTGGATTTAAAATTGGTGTTGCTAAATTCTTACTGAGTTCTTATTACCCCAGTCCAACGCCGGCATCTCTACATCATCCTATTACCAAGCCAGTTACTTATCCATCTAGCTACCTGTCTTTGTATCCCATGAGCCTTGACCTTCTCCACTAACCTCCCATGAGGGACTTTGTCAAACGCCTTACTAAAATCCATATAGACGACATCAGTGGCTCACCACCTTGAGGTGGTTTTCGCCACCTCAAAAAATTCGACCAGATTTGTAAGGCATGACCTCCCCTTAACAAATCCATCCCTAATCAGATCGTAATGCTCTAAGTGCCTATATATCCTATCTCTAAGAATCCCCTACCACTGACGTCAAACTCACCAGCCTATAATTTCCAGGGTTATCCCTACTACCCTTTTTAAACAACGGTACATTAGCTATTCTCCAGTCCTCTGGGACCTCACCTGTGTCCAAAGAAGCGACAAAGATTTGCGTCAGAGACCCAGCAATTTCACCTCGCACTTCCCTAAAGCAGCCTAGGATAAATGCCATCAGGCCCCGGAGATTTATCAGTTTTAATGCTACCTAGAAGCTCTAACACTTCCTCCCTCAGTATGGATATTTCCTTCAACTGGTCCACAGCTCCCTCAGAGACAGGAGCTGTCAACAAGCCCCTCTCCTTCGTGAAAACCGACGCAAAGTATTCATTCAGGATTTCTGCCATTCCCTTGGGCTCTAAGCACAGTTCCCCTCCTCTGTCCCTAAGAGGTCCGATTTTTCCTCTAACCACCCTCTTTTATTCCTAACATAGGAGTAAAAAGCCTTTGGATTTTCCTTAATCCTATCCACCAAAATCATTTCATGCCCCCTTCTAACTCCCCGTTTGAGCTCCCTCCTACTCTCTCTATATTCCTCCAACGCTGTCTCCGTTCCCAGCTGCTTTGACCTGTCATACGCTTCTCTTTTCTTCCTAACTAAGTCCTCAATATCCCTAGTAATCCATGGCTCTCTAATCCTACCTTTCTCATCTTTCCTCTTAGCTGGCACATATCTATCTTGCAACATTTTCAGTATTCCCTTGAAAGAGTCCCACATGCCTAGCGTGGACTTACCCTCGAACAACCATTCCCAGTCAGTTTCCCTAAGTTCCTGCCTAATCTGACCGTAGTTAGCCTTCCCCCCAATTCAGCACCCTGCCCCTAGGGCAACAAGCATCCTTTTCCATCTGTACCCTAAAGTAGACAGAATTGTGGTCACTGTTAGCCACATGTTCCCCTTCTACAACATCAACCACCTGCCCTGGCTCATTACTCAGAAATAAATCCAATATAGCCCCTTCTCTAGTCGGGCTAGCCACATACTGCTCCAATGATACTTCCAGTACACATTTTACAAATTCCTGCCCGCCCAAACCCCCAGCTCTAGGTACTTTCCAATCCACCCTAGAGAGATTAAAATCTCCTACTATAACGACTCTGTTCTTTCTGCACCTATTCAAAATGTCTTTACATAAATGCATACACTTGTGTTGTCTGCATACACTTTTCAACTTCATTCCCATGTACATATTTAAAAAAGAAACTGCAAATTTCTCACTTTGTCAATCAAGGAACTATATTGCCACCATTGTAATATGGCAACCAATTTGCATACAATAAGCTCCACAAATAGCAGCTGATGAAACAAAATAATCTGTTTGCATTATTGATTGAAGTAAATATTGACCCAAGATAGCTATTGCCCAGTGGAGCCCATATTTAATATTTCAGCCAGAAAAATTCACCTCCAACAGTCTGCCACTCATTCAGTATTATACAGTTTCAGCCTTAATTTTTATGCTCAAGTGGAACACACACACTCGACCTTTACACATGCTACACTGATATTTGTTTAATTTTGAGTCTCCCCCTTTTCTCATCTAACTCTGTGGGCGTACAATTCTATGTCCATGTCCTTCCTATGATTATCTATCAATATATTACTCTCTTCTCTTCTTTAAATGTATATTGTTTGCTTTATCCACTCCTTGTGGTAGCATTTTAACATTCTCATGATGCATGAAATAATTTCTGCAGAATTTCCTATTTGATTTCTTGATGACTGTTTTATATTGGTGGCCCCTAATTTTGCACTTCCCCGATAGAAACAATCTGCACTTTAAAAACTTGTCATTAAAGTTCTCTAAATCAGTCTCAATCTTTTTTACAAGAATTGCATGTCGGTAAATTGTATGTGTACGTTATCCAATGTCCTCTGGCCCTACTCCACTGAATTGAACTTGGTTGTAACTCTTTAGTGCCACAGAATATAGACTATTTTTGATCATGATAATGGTATCTTGAACCCCAATTACCATAGCTTGGTTTTCTTGCAAACATTGGCTTTGTGATTTAATTTGATTGCTTTACCCTTGTGCCAGTAGCCATTATTTACTGCCCAGAATTGTTGTGTTTTCATAAATCTAAAATAGACAAATAGCATAATAGTTAGAACATGCAGTGAATAATAGCATGTTCTTGGTGCCGAATAATTGAAAATCTTAAGCTTTCTCTATCTCTAAATTAATACAACAATGGGTGGTCATTCTTCCACAGAACTATTCAATCCTGATGCCTGAGTGCCTTTTCAATATTGCTGGAGATTTTGCCTTCATACGTTACCTGGAAGTCATTGGCATTCTTTCCTCTGCATAAGATGATGGGCATGCAGAAAATTTAATCTGGGGAAGTGGGTAGTTAGTCTAAGATTAGTTAAGAGATTAATCCTTGAAAAGCAGGTTCTGTAACATGGTAATCGGGTGCTGTTAGCTATTTTCAATGGCGTCTATTGCCAAGCAGCTATAGCCAGTGTTTGTTATGGTGGCGAATGCTGGCTCATAGCTAGTTCTCAGATGTGAGAATCCATGTTTAGGGCCTTCATGTCATGTTTGCAGGCATTCTTGAAGCAAAACTTTGGATATTCTACTTGTCATCTGGCTCTGATTTCCTTGCTAACAGAATATCATTAGCTTTGCAACCATTTTCCATCCTGAAAATGGACCCAAACCATCAAAGTCATCTCTGCTTGTTAAGTGCCAACATTCTTGGATGATTGCCTTTGAGAGGACTGCTGCATTTGTGGGGGAGATGAAACTCAACAACTTTCATTGCAGCTGTTTGTGATGCATTCTTGACAACTGGTGTACAGCCCTTACCAGGGAGATGTTACGAGATATTGAGAACATTGTGGAAAGAAATGCTTTTTGATCTATTCCCCAAATGTTTTTTTAACTAAGTTATGTTTATTGACCAGCAACTGTGACTATCCTGTTTGGATTACCTCTTGCTATTTCACTTTTATAACTGTATGAAGTAAATTCATGTTTGCCTCTCAAGACTGAAGAGTCCAAATTTTTCTAGCCTGCTCTTGTAACTTAGTCCTCCAGCATAAAAATTAACCTTGTAAGACGTTATTTCAAGTGCTTGAATGTTTTGTTTCCTTTGTGCAGGTTCAAGCTAATCACTGAGTGAACTATGTCGTTCAGTACCTTGACCTCAGTTGCTAGTCCACACACAATTTAGAGGTTGTTTGCTTTTTAAAGACTCGCTGAAACTCATTTAAGGAAGGAACAGCTTTCGATTGAAGTATTTTCTGGATTCTTCAGTAATAGTGTAGCTGTTGGCATTCATTGCAAGAGCACGACAGGTCATTTGACTGTTCAAACCTGCCTCACCAGTCAATAAAATAATCTACCTCAACTCCCCCTTCCTGCACTGTCCTTGCCCCCCCAGAACCAAAATATTTTATCAACCTCTATTTTGTATATACTGGATGACCAAGAAATTCCAAATATTCACAACTTCTTGAGTAAAGAAATATTTCCTCATCTGTGGCCAAAATAGCCAACCTGTTCTGGTATTGTGACCTTATGTTCTAGATTCTCTCTTCACTGAAACATTTTTTCAGCATCTATACTATCAAAATCTACCCATTAAAATTTTTCAATTAGATCACTCCTCATAAAACAATTCCTTCATCCCAAGAATCAGTCTAGTGAACCTTTGTTCTACTCCCTCCAGGGCAACTACATCCTTCTTTGCGTAAGGAGATCGAAACTGCAAACAGGATTCCAGGTGTGGCCTCATCAATTTCCTGTAAATTATAGTACAGTTTCCTTAATTTTATAATCTAATTCCTTTGTAACAAGAATTAATATACCATTGTTTTCCTAGTTGCATGTATTTGCATGTTAACTTGCTATAATGCACAAGGACACCCAGGTCCCTCTGTACACATTTCCCAATTCTTCACTATTCAAAAAGTATTCTTTTTTATTTCACACTTTGCCACATTACACAAAAACATGGGAAATGGAGTATATTTACCCAACCTGTCTGCAATCTCCTGGCATTCTCCTCATAGCTTGCTTTCTCATTTATTGTCAACAAATTTGAATAAACAGATTGAGATAAGGCTACCTGACCTATTGTCCCCATTTCCATTATTAAATTGCGAATTATGTTAGTTGCCTTCCAATCCATCAGCTGTGCAAGAATCTGAGGAATTCCGGAATATCAAAATCATTGCATCTTGTATCCATAGAGATGACTGTATTGTGAATGAGCAGCTGATATTGTATATTAAATTGAGGGTTGTACACACAAGCTTTGTCTGAACGAAATGTTGACAGTGAGGCAGGAGTTAAAAAGGCAAGTGTTAGCATGAGAAGGGGGAAGGTGCTGGGGATGATGGAGGAGTGGACCAGGGTGTCAAGGAGGGAACAGTGCCTTCAGAATATTGACAAGAGGGGTGGGGAGATGGCGGGAAATTGTGGAGCATATGTTTTAAATTCTGTACCAAATGAAAGTCGAAAACAATTCTTAATGCATTTTATAACTGAATTTATTTTGTGTTTATAATCTGTAGTTCAGATCTTTTGTGACTCACACTGTGGAAAGCTTAACCAGGCATAAAGTGACTCCAGTACTAATTTACAAGTTAGTTCATGTCTTCAGCCATCCAATTATTTGAACTGAATGTGTAACAAAAAACAATTACAAGATTTGATTGTGCTGTAATTGTCCACCTGTTTTGCGCATCTAGCCAATCTATGAAATAGTTTGCAGTTATTTTGGTGAAGGAACTATCTTTTTCAACTTGTACACTGAAATTCTTCAGTGTTTATTTTGTGGATTCAACTAAGATTAAAGTACCTGTGTATTGCACATTATTAGTGTGTGCATTGAAACCCATTAAATTTTCCCTGGTAGCATTGGTATATTACTGAATTATATCAATGCATAAATAGTACTGGTCTAGTTTTAGCCATTGCCAATCTTCATTGTGTAACAGTGAGAAATATCAGTCACTGTAGGATAGAAGTAGCAAAAGTTAAGATTGGCTAAGTGTTTCTTTGCTGTTCAGTAATTTCTGGGAACCTGATAACATAGAATCAGCAATTAGAATCAGTCATAGCCATTACAAATTCTATCAGTTAAGTAAGATCGTATAAAGAATAGCTACTTGGATGGGATACAAAAATTATGCTGCCGTCTGTGGAATTCTGTCTGGCATGAGTTGAACTTGCCTGGTTACACAGTGCTTTCCACTTGCTGTTAATTAGAGACTTGATTTAGATTTTTAAGAGCAAAATTTAAGAACAAGATTAGCACTTTAAACTTCCCCATATATCAAATTTCATGGTTGCACTGTTTCCTTGATGTACTCTTGTTTTTTCAGGCTGCACTAAAGTATTTATAGAATACTTTAATTATGGTAATTATTTTAAATGTTTAAATAACTTGGAGAACAATTTAATGAAATGACGTTTGTTTTAAAGTTGCACTGTGTCTAAAATTTTTGGCGTAAAATGGATAAATTGATAGGCAGCAACATTCTCAGGATCTGTGGCTTATAAGTTGCTCTGCTCCTCTCTCAGATGTACACGCCAGTATATTGGTTTTACATCAGAATGGAGATGTTTTATTTAATCCATGATTTTTTTGGTAGTATTTTTCATAGCAAACCATAGCTTAAAGATGTGAGCGCAAATTACCCTAATCGAAGAAATAGCGTGTTTAAGAATGTTCATTTCTATTTTACTGCCTCTGTTATGCCACTGTGTCTCATTTGATTGTTCCCAGACAGAAAATGGCCAAAGAATCTTTGCCTTGTCTACACCAACCCTAAAACAAGCATGGAATTATGAGAAAGTTAGTTTATTTCTTCATGGCTAAGCAATTAGTCTGTATGCTTATTGCAGAGATACTCATGTTGAGCTTATTTCGTGAAAAATTGGCCTGACATTGGTACGGGAATCTGAATTGGCATGTTTTTCAAGCTAGACAAAGGCCTAAATGTATAAACACATGTCTCTAAAGAATGTTTGAGCTAATATTTAAATTTGCACTAAAATTATCTGTTTAGTTCAACTAAGTGTCACAAAACATGATAATTTGTAAATATCACAAGATCAATTGTGGGATTTGAAAGTTGCCTTTAAACAATACATTGTGTGATGGTATTAAATTGGTTTAAGCATCATTTCATGTAAGTTTTCTATTTTGCAAGGTTGCAAGAGGCAAGCCATATCTATAAATTGAGTGTCAATAAATATGTGCTGCTTTTGTATTGGTAAGAAGCAGTTTAACTTGGATTGTGAATTGCGTGTGAAAACAAGAACTGACTCCAAAGCAAGAGTGAGACTTCCTTCAAGAGTTTGTATTCTATTTCACCGTAGCCATGTGACTTTAAATAGGACGTTTATTGGTTGATCAAATGACTAAAGCGACTAACTTGGGAATGTTTTGGCAAAGTTTGTTTCCTGTTTTCACTTCATTGTTATCTCCCCAATATTTACCAAAATGTTTTAAGTGACCAGTTTCACATATAGCTGATAGTCATTGATTTTTTTCAAGGTTTTATTTTCTCTCCCTACAGCCATCACTTCCTGTCCTTTACACGCTATCCAGCCAGGCTACCCATGAAGCTGTCCACCTCCTTTGCAGGATGTTAGTTTTTGATCCTGTAAGTATGCCAACTATTTTTCAAAGCTGTTAAGCCATGATACATTTAATACATGAAAATGTATTCCCTGTGACACCAATTTTATAATCTCCATCAGACTATATTTTACTATCACTTATTTCTTGAATTAATGGTGCACTTTTACTGAAATTTGAGATTACAGCCTTGGAGTCTTCTGCAATTAAAATGAAATGCAATCAATTTGAGAATTTCTGCAGTTGGGGTCTTCTAATCACTTTGCATTGCTCTGGAGATTAAGAATGAGCCTGCTATACTAGAAGCATTTTGTGCCTTTTTCTTTAAAAATGTTCTGTCTAATCTGTTATTTTCTACACTGGTGATAAAAGTTTAAATTGAAATTTTTTTGCCTCCAGTTTTGTAAGCATCCCTTCTATAGAAAGGTATACGTTTCACAAATCATTATAAAGTTTAGGTTGTTGGTTGACACTTTTGTTCTCTTATACCGTAGTCAAAAAGAATTTCTGCAAAGGATGCCCTGGCCCATCCATACTTGGACGAAGGACGGCTTCGCTACCACACTTGTATGTGCAAATGCTGTTATACCACATCAACAGGAAGAGTTTACACCAATGACTTTGAGCCCATCACTAATCCCAAATTTGATGACAGCTTTGAAAAAAACCTGACATCTGTTCGGCAGGTTAAAGGTCAGTACAATTTTGAATGCTTTTTTATAGTTGCAGCTTTCTGATTTGAAGCTTACAGCGTAGTTGTATTTGACAAAAAAATTTCATAATCGATAGAACACAACACATTGCTCTTGATGCCTTTGCCTTAAGACTGATAAATAGAGTACATGCATCGCTATAGTAAACTGTGTCATGCAAAGCAGGTCCCAGGTTCAACACCTTGTCTCAACTAAGCTTTTGTGGCAGTAGAAGTGGAGAGTTACAATTTGTTGCTACTTCCATTCTAAAAACTTTGATTTGATATTTATTATTGTCACGTATAGACATACAGTGAAATATATTGTTTCTTGTGCAACATAGAGACAAAGCATACCATTTATGAAAAAGAATGCAAAATATAGTGTTACAATCACAGCTAGGGTGTAGAGAAGGATCAACTTAATACGAGGTAGGTCCACATAAAAATCCAACGCTAGCAGGGAAGAAGGTATTTGAGTCAGTTGGTACGTGACCACAGACCTTTGTATCCTTTTCCCAAGAAAGAAAGTGAAAGTTTGTCCAGGAAGTGTAGGGTCCTTGATTTATGCTGGCTGCTTTTCAGAGACAGGAAGTGCAGAACAGAGTCAATAGATGGGAGGATGGTTTGCATACTGGATTGGACTTTGTAGTTTCTTGTGGCCTTGGACAAAAAAGGAGTTATACCAAATTGTGATACAAACAAAAAGAATTCTTTCTATGATGCATCTGAAAAAGTTGGTGAGAGTTGTAGCAGACATGCCAAATTTTCTTAGCCTATTGAGAAAGTAGAAGTATAGGTAGGCTTTCTTCACTCTAGCATTAGCACGGAGGAAACAGGGTAGGTTGTTGGTGATCTTGAAGCTCTCGACCATTTCCATTTCAACTCTTTGATGTCATGTCCTCCATTTCCCTTACTGAAGTCAATGACACATCTCCTTTGTTTTGTTGACATTGAGGGAGAGATTATTGTCATCGCACCAATTCAGAGTCTCAGCTCATGGAGTTTGGAGATCGGTTTTCGTGGGAATAATGGTGTTGAAGGCTGAGCTGTAGTCGATTAAATAGGAGTCTGACAGAGGTGTCTTTGTTTTCCAGGTGTTCCAGAGTTGCATGTGTAGGGCCAAGGAGATGGTGTCTGCTATGAACCTGTTGTGGCAATAGGTGAATTGTAGTGGATCTGGGAGGCTAGAATTGATTTGTGACATGACTAACCTTTTGGACCCCTTCATCATTATGGATGTCCGAGTTACTAGATGGTAGTCTTTATGTTCAGTTCAGGTCACCTCACTACAAGAGGATGTGGAAGCATTGGAGAGAGTGCAGAGGAGATTTACCAGGATGCTGCCTGGTTTGGAGGATAGGCCTTATGAGGAAAGGTTGAGGGGGCTGTGATTTTTCTCTTTAAAGTGGAGAAGAATGAGAGGTGACTTGAGAGGTTTTTAAGATGGAGGGGATTGATAGAGTGGAAGTGCAGAGACTGTTTCCTCAGGTGGATGTAGGGGGCATAACTATAAGGTTCATGGTGGGAGATATAGTGGGGATGTCCGAGGTAGATTCTTCACTTAGAGTGGTTGGGGTGTGGAATAGACTGCCGGCTGTGATAGTGGAGTCAGTCACTTTAGGAACTTTCAAGCGGTTATTAGATAGGCATGTGGAGCGCAGCAGAATGATAGGACATAGGATAGCTTGACCTTGGAATTGGACATAACTCGGCACAACATTGAGGGCCGAAGGGCCTGTACTGTGCTGTAATGTTCTATGTTCTATTAAGGCACACTTCCTAGCTTTTAGTTAACTAAAAAAACTTAGTTAAAAACTTAGTTAGTCTCAAGCTGCCCATCAAGACCTGTCTGCTTATTGCTCCACTGTCAAGTTCAAAA
The DNA here is from genome assembly GCA_024679065.1 of Sphyrna mokarran. Lineage (NCBI taxonomy): Eukaryota > Metazoa > Chordata > Chondrichthyes > Carcharhiniformes > Carcharhinidae > Sphyrna > Sphyrna mokarran. The sequence continues at coordinate 12,621,815 of JAGIQG010000022.1, forward strand.
AACCTTTTAAGAAACTTTTTTTGTAACTAAATTGTCATTTGCACCTTTTAATTTCTTGGTTTGGCATGTGTTCATTTTTATCTGTATTCATTCCTTTCTCCCAGTGGCCTGGGACATTAATATTAAGACAATTCATAAATGCAAGTTTGTGGGGAAATTGCAGGCATTATCCCATATCACTTGTTGAAATTCCGTTGTACTGTTACTGTTTGAATATTAGCATTGCAGAATTTTACATGCACAGTTATACCATTCAATTATTCACATCTTCAATTGATTTTCCTTGCTCAAAATAAAACTTTTTGATGGGAGAAATTGTGAAACAACTCAAATGATGCAGAATTTAGCAAATTAAAACAGTTGTGTTCTGATAACTGAATATAATATTTTCTATCCTACAGAGCTCATTCATCAGTTCATTCTGGAACAGCAGAAAGGGAACAGAGTTCCACTATGCATCAACCCACAGTCTGCTGCATTTAAAAGCTTTATCAGGTATGTCGATGCCGATCAGTTTGTTGTGGAATAATTTAAAAAGGCAGAAACATCTGGCTGAGTCACAAAGAGGTATTGAATCCAAGTCAATCCTGAAAGATACCATTCTTGCATTCTTTAAGTGAATAAATCAGGAAGCTAATGTTTTTGTATTTTTAAAAAGAACACATTGGAATGATGTATTTATTTTTATCCTAAATAATGGAAATTACATATCCTTGTGAAATGAAATAATTTGTAGAGGTGTCAATTTATAAACAAGAACCTTATAGAATATTTTCAATTCATCTTAACTAGACAGATTTGAAATAAATATGCAAACAAGATCTGAATCCATGTTGTATTCCAAATCTATTACCTAAAGTCACTTGGACTTCTGGAAAACAAACCACCTTAATTTGTTTCTGTTTTTGAATTATTGGTATTGCAGAGGGTTTTTTTTTGCAAAATGTATAAATGCCACCAATTTTTTTGCATAAATAGAAAATGTACCAAGGATAATATAAATAACGTTGGGTAATGTTCAAAGTATGGATTCACAATTTCTCAATGGTAGAAATTCCATTCTTGGGAGAAGAGCTTTTTTTTAACTTCTGTCATTGCTTTGATGTGTGTACCAAGTACATTCTCTATATCTGCCTGTGTGACTATTATTTATATCTGATCCTAAATATTGTCAAGCTGTTTGGCTCTGGAAGGCATCGCACAAGTTCTAGCCTCTCCTTACCCTGTTCTCACTATTGCCTTGTGGTGATCACGGATCTGTGAGTAGTGATCTAGAGAAGGAATTTCTCCTGCCGCTGAACTGAGGCTGTGATAATTGTGTAATTACCACACAGCTGTTGTTGAATTCAGTGCATACTAAACACTTATGTCTTGGAAACCTATTTTCCACTTGCACATCATAATGAATTATTTTGAAATCTCCATTTGACATCAGTAAAGTTGACAGCCCCCCTGTATTAGATTTAAAGTGCTTACCTTTTGCAGAGTACCGAAAATATTGTAAGTCTAGTTATGGATAAGTGTACATTTTCCTCTAAAGGTGAGTGATCAATAGGGCTAAAAGTCAAGTCTGTCATTCTTTCCTGCAGTTTGAAGGTTTAGCAAAATTTGGGATACGCACCTCAGTTACGTTGGAAATTTTTGATTATTTTTCAGTTTTTAGCAAAATATTGCCATTCTTGTATTATTAATAATGTCCTTAAATATATTAAGTTATTTGCAATACATCCAGTGATAACTGATTTTCAATTAGTTACATTTTCATTGCTCAAATGAGGTATAATGTTTTAAAATGGGTTAACCCATTCCAAAACATTATACCTCATTTGAGCAATGAAAGTGTAACTAATTGAAAATCAGTTATCATTGGATGTATTGCAAATAAATTAAGTTATTGACTTATCCATTAGTCATTTAAAATGCAACAAATTTGTTTGTCAATTTTGTTCACTTTCGAGTGAAATTGATAATCAGTGTGAGATGCTTTACAGCAATATTCAGACTTTTTGATTGGAGGACCCCTTTACAAATGAATTGGCAATCACCATCCACTCAGTGTATATTACTCCTAATTAACATCCGAAGAGTGTTTTGGTGATATTTTTGAGAAAACAAGTATTTACTTAAAAATATTATGGAATGGGTGTGGTATTTGGTGCACACTACTTGTGGCTTATATCAAGCTCACCTCCAACTGCCACTTCTTCACCTAACTTTGACCACAGAACACCCATAGTGCTCACATCATCCATCCATAATACTGATGAGTTTATTGAATCCTGAAGTGACTGCAGGCCCCAGTTTGATAACTATTCTGTTTGATGGCCAGTTGGAAATGAGCAATATGAAATGAATTTGGATACATTTTAAATTTCTATAATGTTTAATTATCATAATAAAGCCTGAAATGATTTATATTTTGTTTTTTGTCCTCCAACAGCTCCACAGTAGCTCAGCCCTCTGAGATGCCTCCGTCTCCACTGGTATGGGAGTAAGTGGAAGAAACTACTGATGACAAACATTTTAGGTTCTTACTAGAGTCTAAAATTTGCAGTACCATTTATGTCGGGACAAGTGTGTAATTTTACTTATAAAATTTTTAAGAAGTTAAAATAAACCACTGATAATTGTAAAGAATATACTTTTAGGAATATGCTGGACTTGTATTTTTTAGGGATAAAATTGGTGGTTATGCTTTGAAATAAAGCAGCTTTAGCAAGAGCTGCACAGTTTGTATGTATTTATGGAACCATGTGCAGCCTTCGCTTTTTGGCTTTGGAAAAAAACAAAAGCTGCACTAAAATGAACTAGGTGTCTTGACATTGAAGTGTGACATGGAACAGGCATGTACAGGATCTCTAAGGAATCAACGCTGACCCATTCCTGAAGACACTTGGAACCGAGGCTGGCTAAGAATACAAAGTTTATGCCGACTAATCATGAAGTCACGTCAGTTGATAAGGCTATTTAATAAAATGGGCATGTCACCTGACAGATCAATTCTTTAGCTTCTCTTCAGAGCTGTGACAGTGGTTTGCTGTTGTTTGTAAAACATTGTGATTAGAAAGAGATGGAGTGAGTGTGGATTTATCACTCAAAGTAATTTATGTTTCCCCAGTCCCTTAATTATATTTAACCAATTTTTAGAAACATTTTGTTTTATTTCTGCAGTCAAACCTCAAGCATGCATCATCCCACATTACTTGTGTATATAAGTCCAGTGTTGGGTAGATTTTAAAAGTCTTGACATTACTGTATAGAGGAATTAGCTTGCACATTTTAGGTCTGTGAAATATTCCGTGAAAGTTATTTTCTGCACTGGACATGTAACAGGAAAAAAAAGCAGCACATAGGCGATTATGTTAATTGTGTCTTGTGTCTTTAGGCAGAACTGTGTGGAAGTGTTGATCTGAAACGTCACAGTAGTGCAGTTTTAATATCCTTTCTGACAAATCCTTATCTACTGGAACACTGAACTATTCTGTGTATATGTATATATGAACAGAAATTGAAGGCTCTACCTCCAGGAGTATACAACTTGGTTTGTTTACCTCCACGTTTTTTTTAAAAACAATTCAGCGTGGGGATTTAAAACTTGAATGTCCCTTCCAGCTTTTATATTTAAGAAAAAAAGTTTTTCACATGTACGAAGGAACCTTTATGGATTGTCTTAAATAAGCAATTGTATTCAAAGCTGAGAATATGACCCCAGGCTCGGTCATTAGTACTTGACTGTTAAATAACTGTAGTTCATATCTGTATTTAGCATTGGATTCTTGCTGCGAGTGACCCAGAGCAAAGGTGTGCACAGATTTCAGTTAGATCCCTAATCTTGTTTTCCTTTTAAAATTTTAAATGAAGTAATGGCTTGCTGTGACACAGACTGTCATACTGGAAATTGCATCTATTGACAATTAGGAATAATAGAGGTTTATGAATTTTAAAAATACAAGGTTATTAAGCCTCAAACTTTAACAAATGAAGTTTTAAAGGCTTGTATATGAAGATTTCTGTTTTCAGTAAACAGGGGCAAAAAAAAAGTCCTGAGAGCCTGCTGAGAAACCAGTTTCAAGACTTCACCTGAGGTTCATCGTCCTATGTGACACATTTGCCGGTCACTTTGTACAATGTAGATTTGAAGTACAGTGGTGGAAATTCATTAAATGTGACATTTAAAAGAAAATCAGTGTGGTATTAGTGAGTTTGTCATCACATTTAGACACAAGTCCTCTAAGTTTCTCTTTCAGATTTGTGATTTCTGTACCTAGCCCTTGATTCTCAAGGAATTTTGAGGAAAAACATATTTCTTGAGTTTAGTTATCTTATGCCATTAGTTATATGTTGAAAAGGCACACATCATTATCTTGCTTTATTTGAATATTCTAAACTTTGTGTGCTCTTTTCTGTGAATGCAGACACCCCTGAATTAAACTTTGCCCAGAAAAGCATTACACTATAACCCCTGCATTCTGGAAATGTAAAATCCAGGAATGCCAGTTGTCCAGAAACTTTTTGAGCAAACTTGTTTAACTTGTCTGCTACTTGACAGTTTGGGCCCTGCAACAAATCAAGAAGGCATGGGCTCACCTGATCTTGGGATCAAGGGTAGAAAATGGATGAAGAAGTGTTGCATTTTCCTGTGCTACATAATCACTGTTTCTGTTTACTGTCTTTGTCAGTCTGTCTCCCTACATCACTCTGTCTTTCGATCACTTCCTCTACCTCTCTCTAATAGTCTCTCACTTATCAATCTTTATTTCCATCTCCTGATTTCTCTCTCTCGTTGCTGGAGAGGAAACTTGGAGAATATATCAGTTGGAAAAGTCGAGCAGTTTTTATTTCTGCTTTACAATGTTTAGCACTGTTTCGTGTTCAGGTAAATATTTATATCTGCAATGTCCACCAGTTCACATGTTTGTGGTTAAGCATTCTGATGTAATTCCAAAATCCAGAAATTTGACTGCTATTCCACACTAGAACAGTTTTATGGTATACTTGTATAAACTGAGTTTTCCTTTTGGGTCTTTCAAAAAAAATGTAATCCAAAAGTAACCATTTGCAATTCAGTCAGTTTTTAACTGCACCTTCTTATGGAAGGGAAAAATCCACTCAATGACTGAAGGTATTTTTGGCACTTTGTTCAATTTACTTTAGAATACCCTATTCAGGTTATTTTTGTTCAGTTGCCTTGAATTTACTAAATTCACAAACAAGAGAATTAAGTAACATAGTGAAGAAAAGATATTTTTGAAGAAATAAAACTGGATTTTAATATTAAAACATTAACCGAAAATGGCATACACGTGTTAAGTGTAATCTGAGCATGAAGTTACTACACATTGCTATGGATTCAAGCATCAACAAATCTGAGATGGATATGAACATGTAAATTGAGTAGTGTGGATTGGTGTGTACTTTGCTTAATTTCTTTAAATAGATAATGATGAAATGTTAGTTACAGTAATGAGTGTTCATCTTGCATGGGACATGACTGTATTCTGTATGATGGATAGCTTGATAGCTACATAGCTAAATGTTTTGGTTGACACTGAATTGGAATTCCCACTATCATTTTCACAAATGCACTTAACCATAGAGTTTATGAAGTTGAGAGAGATGGAAAATGACAAAGGTAGGAGAAGTGTTCATGTACTGAGATTTCTACATTGCTTTACTAACAGAAGGAAAGGGCTATTCAATCCATCAAATTCCCTTCTTCCGTTGGTCAGTGAGTTCTGCCCATATGGCGAAGCTTCTACAAAGTTTTCTCCCTGATATCCAAGGAGATTGAGACCTGACCAATTACTTTCCATAGATGACTGTTTGAAAGTTCTAAGCTCAAGGCAGTAAATACTGTTCTCTACAGTATTTATCTCTGACTGCTTATCATTATTAGCATCAATCAGTTCCTAATTGAAATGTTAACTCGGGCAACGAAAGAGCTGGCTAAATCACATTTGCTATTGATAACAATCATTGATTTGGGGACAAGGTTGAGAATTTTTCTAAATTCTCACTTGGCATTTGTTTATTTTGTACTGCTAGTTCTATACCTTTTCCAAGGTTAAACATATTTAGTTGTATTCACACACTATTTTTTGAGCTCATTATTCTGAAACTACCCTGCCTGAATAATTTTTCCAATTAAAATGCATCTAATTTTATATAATACCTCAGTGGGTGCCAGTAGCTGAAATTCTGCTTCTTTACCAGACTTTCTGAAAATACCTGATCCCAATCATGAAGCCAACTATTTGATGGATTTTATGAACGAATACTCAGATAAAAGGCTTAAGTGTTCCTTTTTTCCCAAAACTCCTGCAATCCCCTAAATCAGTCATTTTCATATGAACAAAGGCTAATGTAAAGGAATTATGCATATTTTCCTTTTTACAACTTTGTTTTTCATGAGAAAGCAGCCTTGGATAAAATTTGACATTGAGGTTAGTCAGATCAACATTTGTTGATCCAAATTAACTGCTGCTGGTACCTAAAGTAATTCAATTCCCATCCTAGCATTGGGTTCAATTCAGTAATTACCCCCCCTCCCCCAAGCCAAATTTCAGAAGTCACCCCACTACTGAAGCAAATTAAACAAAATATATAAACCTGTTTTAAAGGCAATGCATCTTTGTAAATAACTGGCACAAATTATGCCAAATGACTGTACACCCAAAAAAAGTCTTGATTTTGAATGAGTATGGAAAGGAAATGTACTAATGATCTATTTGTCTAATTTGAAAACTCAATTTAAGGAATTTCTCCAGTAGTTTATTTGGTGATTACCTAAATTAAATAAACATGATTGTTGGGTTTAGCCTTTAGCCTAATTTAGCCTTTAGCTGTTCTTGGGAAGGACAGTGCAATTGAGTAGTGTACCCCTAAGTAGAAAGGGGAGAATTGGCTTTCCTATATTCCTCATTCTTTTCCACCCTTCATAAATGTTTTAAAAGATTTTTGTTTTTGACAAGGTTTAATGATGGAGCCTGTCCTCAGATCTAGTATTGGACATTGATTAGCAGTCTGACACTATATCTAATCTTGGATGACGTTGTGGCAGGTAGATGAATACAGATAAGATTTCATTTCTGAGAATCTAGCCATTTATATTACAGAATTCTTTTTTGATTTTGCAGGTATGTCTTATTCAAACCATAGCTTGCATCTTGATGGAGAGTATGCAGTAGAGGCAGTTTAATATATTCTGATTTGTTTTAATTTTTCACCTAGAAGCCTGTCTTGTATTACTATAATTAGAACCTTGGTAATTCTGATCCATTGCAATTAATATGTAATGAATGATGCATGAATGTATAATTAAATTTAGTGATGCATGTTACAGCTGGTCTAGATCAGGTGATTGGCCTGCATTATATACTTTGTGCAATTATTATGCACCTACCCCCTCCCAAATTTTGAAATGACATTGAATCCTTAAACCTTCAAAGATTCTATGGAAGTATATTGTACATTCGAAACGGGAGAGGTATACTGATATTGTTGCTGAACGAGAAATCCCGGATCCAAGTTAATGCTCTGGAGATTTGTGGTTTGAATTCTACCACAGCAGATGGTGAAATTGAACTCGATCAAAATCTGGCTACGAACTGTTGCCGATTGATGCAAAGACTCTTCTAGTCAGCCTGCCGTCGTTACTTGGTCTGACTTGCATATGACTCCAGACCCTGCAGCAATGCAAGTGAGTCTTCAAACACTGCCCTCTGAAATGCACTTAAGTTTAAGGGAATTAGTGATGGGTGATAAATGCTGGCCCAACCACTGACACCCACATCCGGTGGATGAATGGGGAAAAAAGACCCATTCAGCCTCTAGAAATTTTCCTGCCATTAAAAATTTCTACTTCAACTCCATCTTTAAATATCCATATGTAGCAAAGATTTGTCACTGTCTTGAGTATTTGAATTGGCACTCCAACTTTGAACAAGTTACAGATTTCTGACACCTTTTCTGTAAAATATTTTTCACTGATTTTATCAAATGGTCTGTTGTTTTGGATTCCACCATCAGAGGAAATGGGTTATTCACATCTACCCTAATGGATACCTGTCTCATTATAAAGGCACGATCATTCCGGAATCATGTAGACTCAAAGGAACTCCTGTCAAGTCCTGATATTCACGTTAGTTTTTATATCCTGAAGTGCTCAGATTTTTGTTACAGAAATAGAAGAACTGAAGAATTTTGCAAGACAGTAAAAGCAGTGTTTCCCTTAACTACAGGGAAAAGGATTACAGTTGAAATTTGGATAACTCTAGGAAATCTGTCCACTTCTGTAAATTGTAACTAGCCTGAAAGCATTCCAGCAATGAATTGGTTCACTGTTGCAACTTGTGGACCCTTTACAGCATAAAGAGGCTTGTGCCTGCTCCTTGAAAGGATGATCTGGTTACTTCCATACCACCTACTCTTTCTTGGTAACCTAGGAAATGTTCTTTTCTAGGTACAGATCACTTTCCCTTTTGTAAGTTATTGACTTTTACTTCCAACCACTGGATGGTACAGTGGTTAGCACCGCTGCCTTACAGTGCCAGGAACTCAGGTTTGATTCTCAGCTTTGGTTACGGTGTGGAGTCTACACATTCTCTCTCCCTTACCATGTCTGCGTGGGTTTCTTCCAGGTATTCCTCCCACAGTCCAAAAGGTGCATTGGCCGTGCTAAATTCTCCCTCAGTGTACCCGAATAGGCGCCATACTAGGGGAATTGTTAACTTGCCCTGCCATCTTCAAAGAAGTTGTAAACCCCCAGTCTCTCTGTTAAAATTATGTCAATGGAGGTATTCAGGAGGCCATTATCTAATTATTCGAAAATAACCAATGGCCAAAGGCTACAAGGAAAAAGCTGGGGTGGGGAGTTGACACTAAGCGCTAATACTCATTCGGCGAGAATGACCTCCTGCACTTTAACAATTCTGTGATTTAATCGATGACTAGATGGGATTATTTTTGTTTCAATGTAGTAGGTTAAGTTTCTTAAGTTATTTAATGATTTGTCTAATCGTCACAAAGACTATAACCAAGCACACGGCGCAACAAACTGCTTTTGTATTACAGACAAATACAATAGCGAATTTGTCCGCAATGCGCACCTAAAAAGCCGACTAAGATAAACAACCAGTGGGAGAACTCTGGAAAGAACAGGACGAACGAGAACTAAATGCGGATTAAAGTAGCGGCAGATTCCTCCAATTCAGTTCAAATGTGCAGAAGCGTCGTGATTATTGGCTCAAATTCCAAAGTAGCATTTCACTCAGTTTTTCTGCTGTGGCTGCAGGGCCGGAGTGTGGCTAACTGCAGGAACAAACTAAAGGAAAAATACTAGCGCTGCTACTAGTGTTTAGCGGTCTGGCAGCCTCTGGAGAGAGAATTGGGAATTTACGTTTCAGGTTCAGGATCGATCTGTTGAACAAAAGTTGCTATGGTGCCACACCACGGTTCAAGGAATACAGCAAACAAAATACAAGTTATAAAACCAGCACCATGTATTGGAACAGATGAGTTTTGTGGGGTGGGGGGGGGGGGGGGTTCTGTTTTATGTAGTCTCCTCACGGTGTTTGCTGAATTCTGCATTTTAAGAATAATTTTATATTGAAGTTGTTGAACTTAGTGACTTCCAGACTACCAATAATTTACATAAATGACTTTTTGGTCTTAGTTTAACTGTTCTATAATTAGGAGTACCTTTTGTGATATTAGTTTTTTAAAATATTCAATGCATCCAATAGTACAAGTACAAGAAGTGGTTTTGAACAATAACATTTAAATGAGAGTGGGAACTGGCCACTTGTTTGCAACATTGAAACGAGCGGTTAAAGTAATTGGTTTCTCACATAGGACGGATGTTTGATTTTTTCCATCACGTCAACTGTCTCCAATCTCAAGGGCAGGGCGGTGAGGTATAGCAGAGACTGTCTTGATGTGCGAGTGATCTGTTTAGGGAAGGCGAAGTACATACTCCCTACATTGGCGTGAGTGGAGCCCAGAACCTGTTCACTCTCTCCAGCTTTGGACAGGGCTTTTGTGCCTGCGAACGAACGACAGGAGTGGAGCTTGAAGGAATCTGTCAAGAAAGAAACCATGTCCTCAAATCGCATATTCATATTTTTAAAAATGCATGAAAGAGGTGAATGTTTTACAGAGGCTTATTGATTCTGACGTGCGTTAGTGAGATGCCACATACATTACGAAATATGCCTGGTGACATTAAGCATGAAGAGACAGAACTTTCAACGAGCTGTTCAGCTGCCACTGAATGGCTGGATTTAATTTGTCCAAACTCAGCTCTGAACCATTTAGGCTGTAAGCGAAGGTATATCTGCTCGGAACAGGCTGTCAATGTGATATCCCCTGCTTAATTGAATTGCATGCTATTAGAAACAGCGATTTACTACGTGATTTGAGCAACTTCCGCTGAAATAAATGCCTGCCCGGGACTATTAATTTGTGGATCTTGGCTTTCATTAAAGCCAAAATGTAGTAAATTATTAAAATAATGGCCTCTAGTTTGAAATCTAAGTTCATATATAGAGATGGAATTTAATTAATCAAACAGGCATCTGTCTGCTAAATTGGCTCATGCCATTGGCAAAACAAAAATGAAAATATGCAAATTGTATCCAGGATCGGAATGGAGCTGGCAGGAGGGATTACTATCAAATGCTCCCTATTTTGACTCGCTGATAAAGTGCCACTTCTGGGCTTCCTGCATGATTCCGGCGAGTTATTTTGATTATTGTCACATATATTAACGTACAGTGAAAAGTATTGTTTCTTATGCGCTATACAGCCAAAGCATACCATTCATAGATAAGCAAATGAGAGTGTAGCATGTAGTGTCACAGTCATAGCTAGGGTATAGAGAAAGAGCAACTTAATGCAAATGGAAGAAGCTGCTCTTGAGGCTGTTGGTACGTGACCTCAGACTTCTGTATCTTTTTCCCGAAGGAAGAAGGTGGAAGAGAGAATATTATGGGTGCATGGGATCCTTAATTATGTTGGCTGCTTTGCCAAGATAGTGGGAAGTGTGGACAGAGTCAATGCATGGAAGGCTGGTTTGTATGATGGATTGGGCTACATTTGCCACCTTTTGTAGTTCCTTGCTTTCTTGGATAGAACAGGAGCTATATACCAAGCTGTGATATAACCAGAAAGAATGATTTCTATGGTGCCTCTCTTGAAACTTTCCTAAGGGTTAATAAGGTAATAACTGCTTGCTTCAACCCCCCCCACCCAAGTTCATATCTGCAATTTCTCCTATGTTTTCTATTTGCTGTGGAACAACAAACCACTGGTTGTGAGTGAAGGGAATCTTGGAAAATGAGAATGAGGGGCAAGTAATCGTAAATAAACATATCCATCATCAAAGGGAGTCACTTCCTGCAAGGAAACTAGGAGCCTAGTTTTCTACCACCACATGAGCTTTTAGCACTCTGGAAAATAACTTTCCCAATTTGTCCTTCCCTCTGCATTGCTCTAAAGAGACCAAGCTGAGGCTGGAAACTCAGTCACTGGAAAGCTTTAAGTTGCACCTTTTACACTCTTTCAGCAGGTTCTGATTGTTCCAGAAAATGATAATTGGAAATCAGTCCATCGGAAGTAAAATTTGAGTTTCTTGTTGGAAGCACTCGGGCAGGTCAGGCAGCATCTGTGGGGAGAACCAGAGTTACAAAGTTTCAGATCAAAGTTACACACTCAACAGGGACAAACTGTGCCAAGTATGGCAGGATAAGTGGCACGGTGCATTGCTGACTCTCAGTGCCAGGAACTTAGGCTTCAATTCCCAGCTTGGGTCACTGTCTTTATGGAGTTTGCACATTTTCCCTGTGTCTGTGTGGATTTCCTCTTGGGGTGTTCTAGTTTCCTCCCACAGTTTAAAAACTTGTGTGTTAGATTGATTGGCTATGCTAAATTGCCCCTTAGTATCCTGGTGTGTGTTGGTTGGAGGGATTAATGGGTAAATGTGTGGGGTTGTGGGGAAAGGGCCGGGAGTGAGATTGTTGTTGGTGCGGACTCGGGCCCAAAAGCCTCCTGCACATTAGGGTTCTATGTACAGACCGACTGATCTATTGACTAAAGGGGACTGCATTTGATAAATATAATGGCTTCCAGCAAGTAGGCACATTGCCCCTGAGACAATTGCTTTAATATTTTAGTAATAAACCATCAACAATTACAAAAAAAGAGCTGGAAATGCCACTGTGTCAGTTAAATAAAAAAAAAATCCCAAGCACTTTTCCGTGTTCTCATTTTTCAATACAGTAACGTTTATTCTCAAGCCAGAGGGAAGTGTAATAAATTAATACCGAGCTCATTCAAGCTTGGAAAAGCTCAATTCATTTCCCAGGATTGTTGAATTGTTAGTCCTTTGATACTGTAGAATAAACTTCCCTGTCAATATGCTTGTCTACCAGGCTGGCTCTTTCATGTGCAGTTTTACTAGTTTAATAAATCTTCCTGGAAGATTTCTTTAAATGGCCAGAGCCTCAGTCATAGTTTGCATCACACCTGTAATTGCAGGCTTGAATCTTGCAAATGGGGAAGGATGAAGGGGGTAGTTAATTATATCTGAAGATAGCCTGCTTGCTGGGAGGATCTAGCGCTGTCAGAATGGATAACTAAACACAGGAAGGGCACTTGGGCTGCCAGATGTGTAGTGAGTGCCATCTATTGGAAGACTTGAAATGAATTAGCCTCTTTAAGCAATAGTTAAATTTGGAACTAGAACTATATCTGCCAAGTCTCTTTTCATTTGAAATCATAAATGGTGTGAATAAAGAATCTAAGCTGGACTTTGCATTAGATGGGGCATTTTATGGATTTGATTTATTGTCGCATGTATTGGTAGTGAAAACACACCATTCACAAAGTACATAGGGGAAAAGGAGAGGGTATAGAATATAGTGTTTCTGTCATAGCTAGGGTGTAAAGAAAGATCAACTTAATATAAAGTAGGTTTCATTAAGTTTATTTTATTAGTGTCGTAAGTTGGCTGACATTAATCCTCTAGTCACTACACTCCGGCACCTGTTTGGATACACTGAGGGAGAATTTAGCATGGTCAGTGCATCTAACCAGTATATCTTTTGGACCGGAGCACTGGGAGGAAACCCACACTGACACAAGGAGAATGTGTTAACTCCACACAGACAGTGACCCAAGCTGGGAAATCGAACCCAGGTCTCTGATATTGTGAGGTAGCAGTGCTGACCATCGTGCCACCCAATAGAAGAAAAGGAAGAGTTAATTAGGAGACAATCAAAGTACAAAAGATATAAAACTTGACATTTTCAAGTCTCCCAGAAAATTCGAACACTGGATGAATGCATTTCCACACTCAGTTCGTTCTTTTGTGCGAGGGATGTTAACACCACGTTATCACATCGTTACATTGGTATAATTTGCACTTCTGATTATGAAAGACTTCTGTGATGAGTTCCATGAGCAAATATGAGTTCAGTAAAGTTTGTCCATACCAATTTTAAATCCAACCGATTTATTTGATAGTAAATCCACGAGCTTTCGGCCTTTGTCAGGCGAATTCACCTCATTCGCCTGACGAAGGCCACAAAGGTCGAAAGCTTGTGGATTTACTGTCAAATAAATCAGTTGGATTTAAAATTGGTATGGTCAAACTTTACTGAGTTTATCCCAGTCCAACACCGGCATCTCTACATCAAATATGAGTTAGCAGACAGAATGGGGAGGCTAAAGGTGAAATGCCATTCTCATGAAACTCACTGTGAAATAATACACCTCTGACATCAACTTTTGGATGTTTGCAGTTAATCTCACATCTGCTGACCTGTAGCCCTGCATGTCTTTGGCAGTGTGTTTCTAATGACCCAGGCATTTGCTGTCCCTTAGATTGGTATCCAGTCATCAACAATACTGGAACTAGGAACATATGGCTTGTAAATCTGGCTCAAAGCCCTCACTGTAAACTTAGTGATTTTTAACTACAATAGAACAACAGATCAATAAAATAAACAAACTAAACAAAGAGTAAAATAAAATGTCCAGTTGCTACAGCTGTTTCTCCATAGATGTGGTTTGATCGGCTGAGATGTTCCAGCATTTTCTGTTTTTATTTTGGATTTCAGCACCTGCAGTAATTTGCTTTCACCCCCTTGTCAAATAAAACAAAAATCAATAAATTAGACACACGTGTCATCCTGGCTGACAAGCCCTGATGCGGCACTGCAACTGAAATAAAATACTAAAGAAAATTTTAACTAAAGCAAAATATAAATTCTGGGCTGATGAGCACCCTAGCCCTCTGTGACGCCATGCCAAAATTATCTGGCATTAAAACCAACAAGGCAAGTGTAACATTCAGGGCAGAAGGGCAATCTGGAAAACTGGGTTAGTGCCCTGTGCTATTTGACAATGGAGATTGAAACATATGGAACAAAAGCAGGCCCTTCAGCCCCTCGGGCCTATGCTACCGTGCAGGAATGCAGGTAAAGCATTCTCCCGCTTTTCCTTCAACCCTGAGGTTAATAACATCACAATCGATCTATTGGTCACAATCTTGAATGTGCAAATTATCCAGGGGAAAAGGGTAAAGAGTGCAAATTCATACCACTTCCCTGCACAGAGTTATTCCACAGAATCCATTCGGCGCATCGAGTCTACATCAAGTCCAACAGAGCATCCAGGCCCTTTCCCCATAAATCCACATAGTTATTCCCGTTAATCCTTCCACTCTACACATCTTTGGATATTAAGTGGCAATTTAGCATAGCCACTCCACCTAATGTGTACATTTTCGGACTGTGGAAGGAAACTGAAGTACCTAAAGGAAACCCGGGCAGCCACGGAGCAAACATGCAAACTCCACACACAGTCACCCAAGGCTGGAATCGAACCTGGGTCCTTGGGAGTGAGGCAGCAATGTAAAGAATTTTTTTATTTCAAGAATATACTCATAAAAATCTCAAACTATTGTGAATCTACGTGTCTAAAATTGCAAACAGTGCAAAATAAAAACATTTTTACAGTAGTATACAAATTACAGTCATTAAATTTCAAAACTTAAAACTATATACATACCTCAAAATTTACTGTGTGCCATTATTTGTCAGATTGGCACACAGTTACACAGACCAAGGATATTCTGCAGTTCCCAGGCCCTTGGTCTGCGTGCGTTAAAAGACCTTATGGTGTGGCCTTTCCCCATTGTGCCTTTGCGGCGGCTGCCCCAAGCTTCAGCGCGTTTCTCAGCACATAGTCCTGGACCTTGGAATGTGCCAGTCTGCAACACTCGGTTGAGGACAGTTCTTTCACATGGAAGATCAGCAAGTTTCAGGTGGACCGAAGTGCGTCCTTCACCAAGTTGATGACCCTCCAGCAGCAGTTGATATTTGTCTCAGTGTGCATCCTGGAAACAGCCCATAGAGCACAATGTGAAGAATTCCTGTTTTTCAACGAAAGGGAACAGGTAATTTGATCTGAGGACGTTGGTGACACTGCTCATGTATATTTATTGTCCTGTCACTAGAAAGTGAGATTGACTTTCTCCGAGAACAGCTGCAATTCTTGCAGTGATAGTGTTGATCATTGCAGGATTGGGCACCTTGTCAATCAATAATGTCAAAGCTCTTGGGGCTCCCTTTTACAAATTATTGGTATAGTTCTGGAGTTATATTTTGCAGATCCAAACAGGACAAGCCAGGAGTGGATCTAATGCTGCACGCACAGTGCAATGAATGGTCCGCGTCGTGCATTCCAATCATAAATGCTGTGAGCCCTCTACCTGACGGGAATTCGAGTTCTTCAGCTTATGAAAAATTTGGACAGTTAAATTACAAACATTTTATAGAGTGTAGACTAGACCTCTGTATTATGTAAACAGTTACACTTCAGCAAGCAGATTCATTAAGTATCCAGGAGGTCTCAGGGAATGTGGGGCACTTGCTTCGCCCACTTTGACACCTTGCTGGAGTTAAGTACTTATCCAGTGTCCTATCAGAGTGGAGTGCATTAATTGCCTCCACCCACACTAAGGTTAGTTTCTAAACTTGGGCATTACACTAATCCGAAGCCACAAATGAAGCCATTTATGCTGAAGCTGCAGTGTTCCATTATACCATCGAACCATTATAGAAACTGTCATTACAGAGCTCCAACTTGCTAGCAGTCCAGATCCTCACTTTGACTTTTCCCTGCCAATAAAAGTGGCCATAACCATGATCTAAAAGTAATAAAATTCCACCCCAAGACACGCTCAAGATGAACAGCTTCATCCAAGAAGATTATGCAGGCAAGTAGCTCAGCAGACACTGATACGCACTTGAATCCTGCATTCGTAAGATAATTAGAATTGTAATAACACTCAGCCTCTTAAAGGACCATACACTTCACTTTCCAATTAAAAGTGATGAGGTGGACATGCCATCGTGAAATAATCATCCTCCAATTATTTCACCTGTAATTTACTCTGCTCTCACTTTGACTTAGACTTGAATTCAAACTTTACAATTATGTAAAGTCATGAAGGTGGTGTAAGTAGCTATTAAATTTTATTTATTAGTGTTGCAAGTAGGCTTACATTAACACTGCAATTAAATCACTGTGAAAGCCCCCTAGTCGCCGCAGTCCAGCGCCTGTTCGAGTACACTGTGGGGGAATTTAGCATGGCCAAACAACCTAACGCACACATCTTTTAGACTGGGAGGAAATTGGAGCACCCAGAGGAAACCCACGCAGACATAGGGAGAATGCGCAAACTCACACAGTGACCCAAGCTGGGAATCGAACCTGGGTCCCTGATGGTATGAGACAACAGTGCCAACCATTGTGCCACTGTGCTATTAGCTGTGTTATATCACAGAGAATACCCAACTCCTCACCTGATTTTTGCTCAGCTATGGGATCATGTATATGATGAAGTTGCTTTTCCAAAATAAGGTCACCCACCTTTCAAGGCTTTACAAAAACTTGCAAATGCCTGATGGTTCATTGGATGCTGACTGGGATTGGTGGGCACTGATTAGACAGTTTGCAATAATTTTCCCTGACTTCAGTTCCTTAATTTAGTTTGCTAACTTTTGATTTAAAACTGGTTTCAATGTGTCAGGCTCCCTCTAAAGGAGTAAGTGGTGGTAGGAATATCGAGAGTGCAGTGGTACAATGGTTAGCACTGTTGCTTCACAGTGCCAAGGCCCTGGTTCAATTCTGGATTTGGATGACTGTAATGGAATTTGCGCATTCTCCTGTGTCTGTGTGGTTTTCCTCCCACAGTCCAGTGATGTGCAGAGGTTGATTGGCCGTGCTAAATTGCCCCTAGGTGTCAGGAGGATCAGTAAGGTAAATATGTGGCATTACAGGAATGCAGCCTGGGTGAGATTGTTGTCGGTGCAGACTCAATGGGCCAAATGGCCTCCTTCTACATTGTGGAGATTCTATGATTCCCTACACCTTCAAAGGGAGACACTTGATTATTCTGACACATTGTTTTCTGCATTTAAATGAACTCGTACTGAGTGATGTAGTGCTAATTCTTTATTTAACCTATTTTCTATTTTCCTTGGCTCTGCCAACATCTGCTTTCTAGATAGTTAGCAGCATTTAGTGTGAGGACTTATTGATGTCTCTGACAGACAAAATCGAGAAGAAACAAAGCAACCTTCAAGACTTTATTTTCTACAGAATACAATTAAGTATTTTTATGTAATTAAATACATGGCATGGAGAGTACTGTCAGCATAATCAAGGATCCCATGCACCCTGGACATTCATTCTTCCACTTTTTTCCGTTGCGGAAAAATATACAAAAATCTGAGTTCACGTACCAACCGAGTCAAGAACAGCTTCTTCCCTGCTGCCTTCAGACTTTTGAATGGATCTACCTTGCGTTAAACTGGTCTTTCTCCACACCCTAGCTATGATTGTCATACCACATTCTGCACTCTCTCCTTTCCTTCTCTATGAATGGTGTGCTCTGTTTGTTTAGTGTGCAAGAAACAATACTTTTCACTGTATGTGACAATGATAAATCAGATCAAATCATAAATTTTTTAAAAAATATAGCCTGGGATGGTGGAGGCTACCGAGAATTCCAGAATTGTTACAGTATAAAAAGAGGTCATTCAGCCCATCGAGTCGATGTGGGCCCTCTGCCAAAGCAATCCAGCTGGTGCCATGCCTCTGCTCTTTTCCTGTATCCCCACATGTTTACCCTTTACCTTCAGACTTCGCTTTTGAAGGACATAATTCTCATTGTGTTTCCCAATCTCTCTGACTGTGCATTCCCAAACAAATGCTGCCGATTGTAAAAGAAAAATTTCACATCGCCTTCTCTTCTTTTGCCGATCTCCTTAAATATGTGTCCTCTGGCTCTTGGCTAAGGGAACAGTTTCTATTTATGCTATCAACACCCCCTCATGATTTTGAATACTGCTAACTAACATATCAAAATTAAATAACCAGTAATCTTGTACCAAAGTGAAGAAAAGACCCTTTATTAATCTTGTTTTAAAGAGGATAGGCAATTCTTTTTTTAAATGGACTTAGATTTCTAATATATTTGTATGGACTGATCTCAGCAAGTCTTGTTTGAAACAAAGGAGAGCTGAGGTGCTGTGGAATACTAGCTACCCCTACTGGTTTAATATTAGATTTAGAATCTGCAAACGTTGATTTTTTTTTAAGTTTATTTATTAGTATCACAAATAAACTTACATTAGTACTGCAATGGAGTTATTATGAAAATCCCCTAGTCGCCTCACTTGGGTACACTGAGGGAGAATGTAGCACAGCCAATGCACCTAACCAGCACATCTTTTGCACTGAGTGAGCACCAGAGCACCCAGAGAAAACCTGCGCAGACATAGGGAGAACATGCAAACTCCTTGCAGACAGTCACCCAAGCCAGGAATCAAACCCAGGTCCTTGCTGTGAGGCAGCAGTACCACCATGCTATTATGTAACAAAGCTGAGAAAGGCTATCATGTATTTACACTATTTCTTTTCATGATGTAACAGCCTGGAAGAGGGAAAATCATAGACCTATATCCAATTCAAAAGGTCTCTCAAGCAATTCTGCTCCAACTCCTCACAGGCATTCAGATAATTTATAGAATTATAATTAGCACAGAGTGATTAGATTACAATAAAACCTACTGCTTTTTCAAATCAAATTTCTTGAAATATGTTCAGGAAGATCTGGCAGTGCAATGTGTTCATCTGAACCCTGAATGTAAATCACAGCCTCATGATTCTTTGTCATTTTATATGTATTGTAGAAATATTGGTTTAGGAGAGGATTCACAGAGACCATTACATTAACACTGAGTATTCATTTGGCACAGTGGTGGGCAGCATGGTATCACAGTGGTTAGCACTGCTGTGTCACAGCACCATGGACCCAGGATTGATTCCCAGCTTGGATCACTGTTTGTGTAGATTGTACACATTCTCCCCATACCTACATGGGTTCCCTCTGTTTTCTTTCCACAATCCAAAGATGTGCGGGTTAGATTGCTTGCCATTGCTAAATTGCACTTTAGTGTCAAGGGGATTAATAGGGTTTATATGTGTGGTTATGGGAGTAGGACCTAAGTGGGATTGTGGTCAGTGTAGACTCGAAGGGCTGAATGGTCTCCTTCTGCACTGCAGGGATTCTATGATTCTATGACTAAGCTCAGAAGAGTTAAATGACTCGCGCTGTTGCTGGAGCTGCTATTCTTCAAAATACCAACAAGACCATATTTGTAGGAGCAGAAGAAGGCCATTTGGCCCATTGACTCTGCTCCACTTTTCAGTGAGATCATGGCTGATGTAGTATAATCCAATACTCCACTTTCCCACATTATCCCCATAACCCTTACTGCTTAAAAATCTGCCTATCTCAGCTTTGAACATATGCTGCTTTTAGACTCCAACTGAGTGACATATCCTGTGATTGCAAATTACATTACATTATTACACTTTACATCTATCTTCTGACTGATGCAGGCCAAGAACCCTTGTTATTAGCTGAAATATAATCCCCCTCTACAATTTTTCAGTATTAAACTTCGCTAGATTGCAGTTTAATATTAAGTTTGAACAACTATTTTTCCTCTCGTCTTTGGAAAATAAATGCTGTTGACCTTGGGTATTATTTCCAATTAAAACACTTGACTTACCCTACTTTGGACCTTGGAAATGTTAAATGTATGAACAGGAAAGGTCTGTGCTGAGACTGAGTGACTCTTAAAGTGACAAGAGGGTCAGAGGCTAAGAATACTGTGGCAAGTAACTCATTTCCTGACTCCCCAAATTGTGGTGGAATACCACAAGTGTGATGGAATACTCCCCACTTGCCTGGAGGGTGCAGCTTCAACAGTACTCAAGAAGCTTGACACCATCCAGGATAAAGCAACCCACTTGATTGGCACTACATCTACAAACATCCACTCCCTCCACTGCCGAAACTCAGTAGCAGCAATGTGTACTATCTACAAGATGCACTGCAGAAATTCACCAAAGATCCTTAAACAGCACCATCCAAACCCATGACCACTTCCATTTAGAAGGACAAGGCAGCAGAAAAATGGGAACATCACCATCTGCAAGTTCCCCTCCAAGCCACTCCTGGAAATATATCGCCGCTCCTTTGCAGTCGCAGAATCAAAATCCTGGAATTCCCTCCCTAATGGCATTGTGGGTCAACCCACAGCACATGGACTGCAGCGATTCAAGAAGGCAGCTCACCACCACCTTCTCAAGTGCAACTAGGGATGGGCAATAAATGCTGGCTAGCCAGTGATGCCCATGTCCCACAAATGAATAAAAAGAAGATAAGCAGAGTCCCAAGCCTGAGCCTGGATGTTTGTGCCATCATCACTGGATCAATTTTGCTGCAGTTCAGTTTGTTTAGTAGGTTTGGGTCTCTCTTGATGTAGAAGACCCACAGTAGACAGGTTAATAAGTCTAGTTGTGCAGGGGACATATGGAAAATCCCATGCCTTCTGCTCAGACAGTATAATTCTAATTTTACTTTGTGAATTTTTTTTATTTATGAGACAAGGGCATTGATGGCTAGCCAGCATTTATTGTCCAACTCTAGTTGGCTAAGGGCAATTGAGAGTCAACATTGCTGTGGTTCTGGGGTCACACCATAGAATCATACAGTACAGAAGGAGGCCATTCAGCCCATCAAGTCTGTACCAACCACAATCCCATCTAGTCTGTATTTCTGTAGCCCCACACATTTACCCCTAACACCAAGGTCAATAGCCAATCAACCTAACCCACACATCTTTGGAATGTGGGAGGAAACATGGACCATCTGGAGGACACCCATGCAGATATGGAGAGAACATGCAAACTCCACATAGATGGTGACCTGAGGCTAGAATTGAATCCAGGTCCCTGACACTAAGTTAGCTGGGTTAACCATTGTGCCACCATTTCACTTTGTATGAGGCCAGCCTTCCCTCTAAAATAGCAATGATTTTATTCTTGTTTACTAATGTAACCTTTAACAGGATCATATCACCAATTCCAATTTAACATAGCAAGCTGTATAATTTTAACAATAACAAACATTTCAGAGATTGTCCTTGAAATTCCGCAGGAAGTTTGGCAGAGATCCTGGGAAAACAACTGAAAATAGCCTTTGACACTCTTTTCCTGTCAGGCAGAGTTTTGTAGAGGGGCCAGAAGACTGTGCCCAAGGATCCTCAGCTAATACTGGACTTTCTATGAAACGGATAGTTTAGGATCCAATATTCTTGCATTTAAACATACCAAAAAATAGGGAAATATAGAGCCAGCAGCCTCAATGGAAAAAGTGATACTTGTGCTTATAGTTCACATTTGTATTTGAATGAATGGGGAAAGTATTGTTTAAAGTTTATTTATTAGTGTCACAAGTAGGCTTACATTAACACTGTAATGAAGTTACTGTGAAAATCCCCTAGTTGCCACACTCCGGCACCTGTTTGGGTACACTGAGGCAGAACTTACCATAGCCAATGCATCCAACCGGCATGTCTTTCAGACTGTAGGAGGAAACCGTGGTGTTAGGGGTAAATGTGTGGGGCTACAGAAATATAGACTCTATGGGATTGTGGTTGGTACAGACTTGATGGGCTGAATGGCCTCCTTCTGTACTGAATGATTCTATGGTGTGACCCCAGAACCACAGCAATGTTGACTCTCAATTGCCCTTAGCCAACTAGAGTTGGACAATAAATGCAGACACAGGGAGAACACGCAAACTCCACACAGACAGTTGCCCAAGCTGGGAATCGAACCCTGGTGCTGTAAGGCAGCAGTGCTAACCATTGTGCTGCCGATTGTTCTGGAGTTGTAGAGGTTCACAAATCTTCGTGACATCTAGATTCCCAAACATTCTTCATCTGTTTCCCAGGGTGTGGGATGTGAATTGATCAATAACAGAAGCCTGCTATGAAATTTCAGCCTTGAGAAAACTGTTAAAACCCAGCCTTTCACCTCCAGGACCCTAGGTGGGCAGAAATCATCTGTTTGTTATGAAGATTAGGAAATATGATCAGAGTTTGGTTAATATGATGAGTTGAGGGGGGGGGGGGTTACTGGATTCACAACAAAGGTAGGTGGGTGGCATTGTGGTACAGTGGTTATCACTGCTACCTCTCAGCACCGGGGCAAGGATTTGATTCCCAGCTTGGGTCAATATCAGTGCGGAGTTTGCACATTCTTCTTGTGTCTGTGTGGGTTTCCTCCTGGTGCTCCAGTTTCCACCCACATCCAAAAGATATGCTGGTTGGGTGCATTGACCCGAACAGGCTCTGGAGTGTGGCAATTCAGGGAATATCACAGTAACTTCATTGCAGTGTTAATATAAGCCTTACTTGTGACTAATAAATAAACCAAACTTTAGTGGGCAGTGGAAATAATGCTGCCAGCCTGCAAGCTGGTTCCCTGGCTCCATCTGATATTTTGATCCAAGTTCCTGGGAGACAGGATTGGGAAAGGACAGGGCACGGACTCAAATAAACTCATCAATGGCCACTTAAGATCAATTTGAAGGAGACCAAGTGGGATTTTCCAGTCGACTTTTAGGTTCCTATTGGCAACAGGAGCCAATTTCCTGGAAACAGCCTCCCACCAGCAGACAGGAAGGAAGTGGGAGGGGAAGGGGGACGCTCCAGGAAGACTGAAAGCCCTCCTTATCTGCCAGATGCTGCAATGCCATCAGAATTTCTACAGCATTGGAAGTCTTTTGGCCTATCGAGCCCGCACCAACAACAATCCCACCCAGGCACTATCCCCATAGCCCCATGTATTGAGCCTGCTAGAAACCCTGACACTAAAAGGAAATTAAGCACAGCCAATCAACCTGACCTGCATGTCTTTGGATTGTGGGAGGAAACTGGAGCAGCTGGAGGAAACCCTCACAGACACAGAGAGAACGTGCAAACTCCACACAGTGACCCAAACTGGGAATTGAACCTGGGTGCCTGAGATGTTAACTGCTGTGCCATTGTGCCACCACTCCCTCAATCACTCCCTCCTCCTGCACCACACCACACCCCCCCCCCCCAGATACACACTGCTTGGGGTCTTGGACTGGTGAAAGTTTATCCGCCTGAAATGTGAACTCTGTTTCTCTCTCTCCACAGCTGCTCCCAGACTGGCGGAGTATCTCCAGCATTCAGATTTCTGGCAGTCTTTTGCTGTTGAGATAGGATGAGGGTGACCATCCCCGGTTAGACACAGTCCCAGTGGTTCCACTGCAGACTGTCAACATACTTCCCAGTCCAATAGCTTTTATTTTGGCCAACCCTCAAAGCATTAAAACTTACAGATTTAATTTCATGTTGTAGTGATTCTTTTTCACAGCCGTGTTTAATTCCCGCTTTACAATAATTTGCATTTATATAACGCCTCTCTATCTTAGTGAAATATCCCACGTTGCCAGGCGACATAGTCCATACAATGTTTGTCAGATTCTGGAGGCTTAACCCTGGTTTAGAATTGGTTGTAACTCTTCGATTTTAAACTGAATTCTGCAGAGGGGTCATACTGGACTCCGTTTCCCTCTCCACTGTCTGAGTTTATCCAACATCGTGTGTATTAAAGAGAGTCATAATGTTTATTTAGCAAAATTGTGTATCAACATTGCATCACTCGAGCTTGAATGACTCGACGTTTACTCCGCCCTTGTTCCGGGAACCAATCCTTTCTCCGCGTCGCAACGTGGGTGAGGCGATATTTGCCGAATGATGAGGCGATATTTGCTGCACCAATCGCAGTTTCCGACCGCAAGAAGGGAAGAGAGAGGGAAAGAGGCTTTCATAGCCAGAGAGGGAGAGGTTATTATAGTAGAGAAAGAAAGAGGAAGGCTGTCATAACCAGAAAGGCTCTTATAGCCACAGAGTAAGAGGGAGAGAAAGGGAGGTTACTATAGCTAGGGGGGTGGAGACAGAGAGAGGTTATCATAGAGAGAGAGAGAGTGGTTGTCATAGCCACAGAGAGAGAGAGAGAGAGAAAGGGAGCTATTATAGCCAGAGAGAGGAAGAGGGGAAGAATGGCCTCCTGTAGCCAGATGCTCCACTGCATCTTCTGCTTCTATTTCCTCACTCACATTCCCATCACTCTGGGCATCGACCTACAGGCTCTGTTACCCAAGGACTTGTACCCATCTGCGGTGAGTGTTTCTAACTATTGCCTGGGAAGGGCAGAACGGGGAGGGAATCCCACTCTCAGGATCCTACTCTCTTACTGGATCCCACTCTCTCTCACTGGATCCCATTCTCCCTTATTGGATCCCACTTTCTTTAGCCGGATCCCACTCTGACTGGATCCCTCTCTCTGAATTCCACTGTCTCACTGGATCCCAATCTCTCTGTCACTGGATTCCACTCTCTCTCATTGGAACCTATTTTCTCTAACTGGATCCCACTCTCACTGAATCCCTCTTTCTGACTCCCACTCTGGATCCCATTCTCCTTGGGATCCCACTCTCTCTGCTCTTAGTCCAGGGTCAGCTTTGCATTGGAGAGATGCAGCAGGAAGGGTGTGAGTCGTAGAGAGGGTTCATGTCTCTCATGGTGAGTTTGTTTCCCTCCTCAACAATAACTTGATAATTTTGTATTCTCCAATCTCTGGGCATCATTAACCTCAGGAGCAATAACAAAACACAGGAAATGTTTTTAGTTCAATATGACTTTCGGAACCAAAACAAGAAATTTTCGATAAACTCAGCAGGTTTGGCAGCGTCTGTGGAGAGAGAAACAGAATTAAAATTTTGAGTCTGTCTGACTTTGGTGTTCTCCTTCTCACCAACAGTCATATTGGTCTCATGTTTCCTGCTTCGATCTCCACAGATACTGTATTTTTATATCGGTTCCCGTGCATTCACAGTATTTAGTTTCTATTAATCTCAGGGGTGCAGTATTGATAGAAAGACTTGAAGCACTGATCCACCCAATTCCCATCGAACCTGTTCCAGCTGAACAAGTTCCAGCTGAACTGGGCCTTATTGGATTGACTTCCATTGCCCCAGTTCTCCTTGCCCCAGTTCTCCTTGCCCCAGTTCTCCTTGCCCCAGTTCTCCTTGCCCCAGTTCTCCTTGCCCCAGTTCCTTTTGCCTCAGTTTTCTTTGCCCCACTTCCTTTTGCCCCAGTTCCCATTGCCCCAGTTCCCTTTTCCCCAAATTCTCATTGCCCCAGTTCTCATTGCCCCAGTTCTCTTTGCCTCACTTCCCATTGCCCCAGTTGCTTTTTCCCCAAATTCCCATTGCCCCACTTCCCATTGCCCCACTTCCCATTGCCCCACTTCCCATTGCCCCACTTCCCATTGGATCAGTTTCTATTCGACCAGTTCCTACTCTACAGGTTCAGACCGCTTTCTGTTGCCCAATTCTTACGGGACCAGTTTCAACCAATCCAGTTATCATTGCACACAGAGTGTGTTCTGAGTGTCACAAGGCTGCAGTGCCATGCATTGAGTAATAACCCCATAGCAAGCAGAGAATTGACATGTGAGCTCCTTTAGCTTTTATACTACACAGTGTGGCTCTGACATTCCAATCAACACTTCTATTCCAGTCCCACTGCTGACTTGAGGATAGAAATCAAAGTTGACACTCAAATGCAATACTGAGGGGCTGTCACACTGCCGAAGGTGCAGCCTTTCAGGTGAGATATTATAAAAGGCACATCTGAGAAACAGTAAAGGAGTTATCACCAGCTCTCTGTCAACATCACAAAACACCAACGATGTAGTGATGATTACATTGCTGTTTGTGGGAGCTCGCTGTGCACAAATTCATTGTGACATTTCAAACATTATAACAGTGACAAGACTTCAAAAGTATGTCATTGACTGTAAAGTGTTTTGAGATGTTCAATGTTGTAAAAGGCAGTACATAAATAAAGACCTTTCTTACATTTAATCATTAAGTAATTATTATGGAACTGGAATAAAGTAACTTGGGGTGTTTTTGAACAATTTGAATTGTGAGAAATAGCTATCAGTGATCTGTCTGTTTATACTTTCAATGTTTCTGTGACATCCAGTACAGCATCAAAGATGCAAATGACAGTAAACAGGTGACTGGAATGCACTATTTGGGAGGAGCCTGAAAGTGGGGCTTTTAGACAACTGCAGGCATAAGGCCAGTGCAACAAGTAGCATTGGGAAATTGAAACTTAGCAGCCCAGAGACCTCTGTAAGTCTATCACCAGAACTAAGACATCACCCAATTACCTTAGATATACTGAGTGTGAATTGTTTGGGGGATTGACCTGTTCCCATTGTGATTCACAGTGTAGGCTCAGGTAATCTTTTCACAAAGTGACCAGTGGACAACCAAGGGTACATTGAGCTCCTGAGAAAGAAAACAATATTGAGTACACAGACTCTTTTTTGGTTTGGCTAAGTCACATGTTTTGTCCTTCTTCTGCATCTAAGTTTCTTCATCGTCACACAGCTTAGTACGTAAGCAAACTCCTCACAATCACACAGTATCCAAAAAAGCTTCATTACACACTCATTGCACATAAAATACCCTCACAGTACACCCTCACTGCACATAGTACTCTTACACTCTCACTGCGCACTGTTCAACTTCACTGCACACTGTCCAATCTCACCGCTCACTGTACACCCTGACTGCACACAAAATACCCTCACAATACACCCTCATTGTACATAGTACACTATCACTGCACACAGTACTCTCTCACTGTTCACAGTACTCCTTCAGTGCACACAGTACACCCTCACCATATACAATACACCCTCACCGCGCACAGTACACCCTCACTGTGTGCAGTACACCCTCACTGCGCACAGTATCCAAGGAAACCTGTCCATTTTTAACTTCAAAGTATTTAAGGAAATTCAAATGCATACTGCAAGCTTTCTCAGAAAACTCCACCACACTCTAACTGTACAATAACAAAACTCCTTCACACTTGCACTGCACATTAACTAATAAAAATCCTGAACACACTCACTGTGCAGTACCTAAGGAAATCACATTGAGATTTTTTAATATTTGAACTGTGTAACATATGCCAGTGCTCAACTTGGTGCAATTCTGAAACCTTAATCATGTACTGATGTTACCTGGTGGATGAAATAGAGCCTTTAGTTACTACCTTGTATTCCGAGAGCTCATTAGTTAATGTTCAGTCACGAGGTTGATGGCGGTTCTCAGTTAATGGAGTGGACCACTTTTGACTGCCATCTTCATAGAATCGTAGAATCCCTGCAGCGCCGCTCAGCCCGTTAAAACTACACCAACCACAATCCCACCTAGACCCATTTCCCATGCCCTGCTAATCCCATAACACTAGGGTCAATTTGGCACAGCCAATCAACTGTGGGAGGAAGCTGGAGCATCCAAAGAAATCCCACGCAGACACGGGGAGAATGTGCAAACTCCAAATAGACTGTGACCCAAGGCCGGAATTGAATTGGGTTCCTGGCACTGAGAGGCAGCAGTGCTAACCACTGCATCACCCTGCTGCCCATCTCCATCTTCACCTGGCCACCTTGTAAAATTATAGTTGTTGGTCTCTACCCAGCCATACTAGTGATTAAGATTAAGAGTCTGAGTCTGCTTTTGGAACTCTTCAGAGCACTATTCTGATGCTTTTTTTAACAGAATTATGACTAAATGAAATATGGAATTTATGCAGTACTCAGATAGTGTAACCAGGGCAATTCTTGTATATTAATACCTAATATTAACTCTGAATATGAAATGCTTTATCTGTCATAGAACAAATTCTAAGAATGTTACATTTTATTTTTTAACACTCAATTTCTCTCCTTAGTTGCAAGGGTTATTGAAATGGTACGCAACCCAATTCAAAGACCCGATGATGATGGACCCTCCAGCCTGGTTCAAAGCTTTCATTCTTTGTGAAGCATTGCTGCAGCTGCCATTCTTTCCTGTTGCTGCTTATGCTTTCTACAAAGGTCAGTAAGGCAATTATTTACATTTGTGAGTAGTTTAAAATGTATTTATTAGTGTCACAAGTAGGCTCACATTAATGAAGTTGCTGTGAAAATCCCCTAGTCACCACATTCCGCCTGTTCAGGTACACTGTGGGAGAATTTAGCACAGCCAATGCACTGTCCAACATGTCTTT
Organism: Sphyrna mokarran; assembly: GCA_024679065.1. Classification (NCBI taxonomy): domain Eukaryota; kingdom Metazoa; phylum Chordata; class Chondrichthyes; order Carcharhiniformes; family Carcharhinidae; genus Sphyrna; species Sphyrna mokarran. The sequence goes on from JAGIQG010000022.1 coordinate 12,650,413, forward strand.
CGGACTGTGGGAGGAAACCGGAGCACCCAGAGGAAACCCATGCAGACACGGGGAGAAGGTGCAAACTTCATACAGATAGCAACTCAAGCTGAGAATTAAACCTGGGTCCCTGGTGCTGAGGCAGCAATGCTAACCACTGTGCCACCCTACAACCCCAAATATTGAAAAAAGTATATCTCAGGAAAGAGTATAATATAATCACTTGGATCTTTCCCAAGATGAGAATATAATTCTGTTGAGGAACTTGTTCATTGGAGTGAGACACTGAAGAGCTTGGGTCACTGTCTGTGTGGAGTTTGCACATTCTCCCCATGTCTGCGTGGGTTTCCTCCTGGTGCTCCAGTTTCCTCTCACCGTCCAAAGCTGTTTACGTTAAGTTGATTGGCCGGGATAAATTAACCCTTAGGGCCTGATTTTACCATTTTCATTCTAAGTGTTGAATCTGGGCACAATTCAGATCCAACTTGGAAATCTGCTGTCAGGTACTCCCATACGCACTCAACCTGAACAAAAAAAATCATGGGTCCAAATCACGCTGTGGGAAGGGTGTAGTGCGCCCGAAACGATCAGAACTCTGAAGTGCACATGCGCAGTTAGTGAAAAATTTGAAAAAGCGCGCCCACGTCAGATCGCTCCCAGTCTGCAGAAAGTGGCTCGGGAGCATAAAGTGGGAGTGATGGCCTCCATAGACATCACTGTCCCTCTTATCCACCCACACCTTCCCCCCCTCACCCCCACCGCTATCCAGACTGATCACAATCCCCCCCCGCCCCCTATCACCTGCAGAGTGGCAGTGGACCCCCCCGTCAGAGATCCATCTGCCCACTCCCCCCAAATCAGTGAGCGATCGGGCTTGCCCCTCACCACCAGACATACATTTTATCCGCCTCTCCCCCCCCCGCACCCCCCCAAGAATGATCTGACCTCACTCCCCCCCCCCCCCCCCAGAGGAACAATTGACCCGCATCCCTCCTTCCAAACACCTCCCCTCCACCGCCGAGAATGATCTGCCCTCACTCCCCTGTCCTTCAAGAGAATAATCTGACCTCACTGCCACCCCCCCTCCCAAGGAAATTTGACCTGCCTTCTCTTCCCTCCCCACCAGAGAATGATCTATCTTATCTCTTCCCCCCCCAGATAAAGATCGGCCCTTCATCTCCTCCCCTACCACCAAAGAATAATCTGACCCTCCTTCCCCCCTCACCGATTTGAGTCAGAGAGCCATCGGCAGCTCTGAACTTGCCACTTCAGCAGCTGGAGCGCCCGATTCAGACTTTTATTTAGTGTGTTCATTTCAGTGCGATTCGGATGGGCGAACATAGTGGTAAAGAGGGAAGTGCTGATAAAGTTGGGCAGGCAGTTCATTAATTCAATTTCCCAGGTCTCAGTAAAGTGGTCATCTGCATGGACGCGGATTGCATTAATGGCCTCACACCCAACTTTATCACATTTTCGCACCCAACACAATGCTAAAATAGAGCCCTTCGTGTCGGGGGGATTAGCAGGGTAAATACATGGGGTTGCACGGATACGGCCTGCATGGGATTGTGATGCAGACCCAATGGGCTAAATAGCTTTCTCGTGTACTGTAGGGATTTTATGAACCTGAAGGATTGAAATGAAGCAAAATGATCATTAGGAACCAGTGTGAATTGAAAGGATTGCTGTAGATAACCCTTGTTGAATGACAATTTTTTTCCGTCATTCATACTGGCTTTGCAAATGCAGCAATCATGCTCATAATCTGGGAGTCTCAGTGTGATGCTCTCATATAGGATACTGGTCTTTATTAGCTAAGCTACAGAATACAAGCACAGATAGGCCATGCTGGAACTGTACAAAATGCTGATTAGTCCACAACTGGAGTTCTGATCACCACATTGCAGGAAGGATATGATTGTAGTGGAGAGGGTGCCGAAGGGATTTACCCAGGGATGAAGGGTCTGAGCTATGAGAAAAGATTGGATAGAATGGGGATTGTTTTCCTTGGAGCAGTGAAGTTTGAGAAGGGACACAATAGGGATGTAAAAGATTATGGGGGCATGGGCAGAGGGGAGAGGGTAGGAAAGCACTTTTCCTATTAGTACAGCGGTCAGTAACTGGGGGGAATGATTTAAGGTAAGAGGCAGAAGTCTAAGAGGGCAGTTGAAGAGAAATTTTTTCACCCAGAGGGTGCTGGAAGTCTACAACTCACTGCTTAAGAGTGGTTATGTCAGAAACTCTTATCATACTTAAACAGTATTTGGGATATTCACTGGTACTGCCGTAACTTCCAGGGTTATGGGCTAAATACTGGAAAATGGGGTCAGTGTAAATAGCTTTGTTGATTAGCATGGACATGATGGGCTGAAAGGTCTCTTTCACTGCTCGAAACATCTATGAATCCATATCTGCTGCATCTTCCTGTCAGAGCCACGCAGCACTGCAAATTTTGCTGCTTTGGACAACCTTTAGGTTTGCTCCCTTGTGTAACCATGTGTGTGGCTGCCAGCTGGTACCTACTAAGGGTTCCATCTCTGGTGCTTCCTATCGTAAACCAAGAGCAACCCAGCATGTGGGGAATTGTGAATTATGAAATTATATCCTATCCCTTCAAGACCGTCTCTAAAATTCAGCACCAGAGAACAATTGTTTATATGACATTTTGTAGTTTGTGCCTGGAGTAATCCACACAAGCGTGAAGTATGATCAATAATATATTGTGTTGCAGGAGGTTGCTTATGGATAAGGACACCTGCTATCATATACTCCATACACGTGGCAACTACACTTATTGCCATCCTCGCACATATTCTGTTTAACGACTTCTCTGAATCAACGAACCCAGGTCCAAACTCCATGTCAGAACGTTTATCTCTCTTGGCTATTTACACTCCCTATTTACTAATCCCTGTTCTCATCTTGTTAACCATGTTGTTCAACAAAGAGTACAATCCTGACGGGGAAAAGAAGAAACAGTAATTGCTTCCACCCGAGAATCATTTTCGTTTTGGTTCCAATGTTTCATTTGGATTTACCAGCCTGTAATTTGACTGTAAATTTGATAACAATAGTACATTTTAATAAAATAAATGTGAAGATTACTATCGCAGGTCAGCTACTCTCTATGGTGAGTTAAAATTGACAGGATCACACAATTCAAGTTTTTGGCTTTGTGAGATAAGTAAGTACATACAATACAACCTCAGGTGTCACAGATTTTTAATCCATGTGCCCATTAATTTACACGTTCCAGATACTAACATACATCAGTCTTCTCATTTGTCAATGGGATCAAAATGCTGAGACCAAGTTGTTCCAAATGTCTACGTCCAAGTTCAAACAGAACATACAGGCATTCCACATTGCCTGGACTGTGACTGTAAGATTTCTAATGCTTAGAGACTACATGTGATCACAGGTTCCATCCTCTGGTTTTAACCCTTCTGTTCTCAGTAATCCATCTTCAATTTAAATGGGCCAGTTTTCCTGCCCTCAACTACCCGCTTTGCCAATCTACTGAACTGTTGGATCACCCTGTTTGAATAAACATAATCTGTCAGAAGCAAAATATTTGTTCAAAACTTTGTCCATAAAGTTTGGGAACAAAATTTATACAAATAATTTGTACAGGGACTGAATTACTTAAAAATTGCATACCAGCCCCATGATGTAGGTTCAGGAAGTTGGTGTGTCTGGGCAGTGGGGGCAGACGTACAGCCACTATTCCTGTTCACTTGCACTTTGCTGGATATGGGTGATCACATTGTCTTGACAAATACACAAATAGGATGGGAATACAGGGACATGGTCCCTGGAAGAGTAGAGGATTTTAGTTCACACGCGCAGCACAGTCAGTGCAGCATGGAGGGCTGAAGAGTCTGTTCCTGTGCTGTAATTTTCTTTGTTCTTTGTTGCTAATGAGCTCCACGATCAATAAACAGCATTTTCTTTCCTTCAACAAAAAGAACCATTTATTCTATCTTAGTAATATGGATTATTTGACGTTTTATTATAGTCACGACCATTTCACTCACAACAATATTCTTTGACAAAGTATTGATAGAGGCAGGTAAAATATTTGAGTACCACAGTTGTTTTTGTTGTTCTTGTTATGAAGCTAAGGAATTGATTTCTCAACAAAAATGTTTCAAAATTGATATGATTCAAGTTAAAATAATGAGGATGCGGCAAAGGATAGGTTTGTACAAAGTCAACCAAAGAACAATTTTTACAGTTGTTTCTAGTATGTGGGAAGATTATGAAGATTATTTATTATTGTCCAAAGTAATTACCATTGTGCCACTGTGTCTGTTATATAATAGACACAATAAGTTTAAAAAGTTTAAAGGTTTATTTTGTTAGTGTCACAAATAGGCTTACATTAATATTGCAATAAAGTTATTGTGAAAATCCCCTCGTCACCACACTCTGGCACCTGTTTGGGTACACCAAGAAAGAATTTAGCACGTCTTTCCGACTGTCCATGCAGACACAGGGAAAATGTGCAAACTCGACACGGGACAGCAACCTAAGCTGGGAATCGAACCCAAGTCCTGGCATTGTGAGGCAGTAGTGCTAACCATTGTGCTGTCCCACTGCGGGATTCATTGACCAGAATTTTACCGGCATGTCCACCCCAATTCTGGCGGGACTCGGAGAACGGGATTGTACGAACCTCGGGCCGGTAAACCCTGGTAAGATTCTGTCATGTCTGTAACTAATTGTCCTAAAATGGTGGACAATATTATTAAAATACTGCAATCCTCTTGGCACTTGATCAGTTGGACCTTTCATAATTTTGACCCAGCAAAAATGACAGAACAATGGTACATGCCCATAGTATGGTCTCAGAGGGGAACTTTCAAGTGACAGTATTACTATGTTACTCATCCTGATGTTATAGTCAGTGTCATGAGACAGACTGCAATAAATACTGACTTTGTTGAAGCATTCCCAATTCCCAGATCTGAGTAGAGAGTTCAGATTGGGTCAAAGAATTACACATTTGATTGAGTCCTAGAATACAGATCTGTAAAAAGGACGAAACCAGATTTGTTGAATGTTCTTTCATATCACACACAACAATTCTTTATTTAACTTTTAAAAATGTGAATATAGTTAGCAAAAAAATTAGAAAGAGATATTTCAATTGGCTGCAAGCTGTTCCACCTCAAGATAAGCTGTAGTGTGTCATACTATTGGAGAAATACTGAAAAATATAAATTTTGGCACTCATATTAATCTTAAACACCATTGTAGGTTATAATCACAGATAAATGAAATTCTGGTCAAATATTTTGGTCCTTAGAAGAGGATGGTATTTAGTATAGAAGACCACAGTATACCTTATTATTGACTGATACAAATCAACTGAAAGTCACTTAGACTGTGTTTCCACTGGATTAAGTGTGAATAAATCTATTCCTTTTAGGCAAAGCAGCTTTATCATGTATTAAATAGGCATTCATGTATTGAATAATAAATAGTGAACATTGCGATAGCCATGAAAGAGTTATCTAATAACTTACCATAGCGAAAGAGACTGAATTTTCTTTCAGACATTATGTTTGTATAATTGGGAAAGGAACTGATAAGGTTTACCCATGTTGCAAGTGGGATGTTGCAAGAATTTACCACACTGTGGCAGATTGAGTAGTTGGAGTGAACTACTTTGAGTGGAAGTGGTTCAGTAATAAAGGGATGTCTGTGCTGTGCTGGTTTTCACAGTACCAAAGCTGCTCCGTCTATACAGAGAAGATTCGCTAACACACGTGCAGTTATCATAAAATCACTTTCCCACTTGGTGGATGCATCACAGAATTCCAGAGACCACATCTGACCCATCAAGCCTATACCAACAACAATCCCACCTAGATCCTATCCCTGTAACCCAATGTATTTACCCTGTAGGCCTCACTGACACAGAAGGGCAATTTTGCATGGCCAATCAACATAACACAAACATCTCTGGACTGGGGGAGGAAACCAATTGTTGGAAGATACCAAAGTAGCCCCGTACAGACATGGGAAGAACGTGCAAACTCCACACAGTCACCTGGAGCCAGAACTGGACTTGGGGTCCCTGGTGCTGAGGCAGCAGTGCTAACCACTGCGCCACTAAATGTAGTCTCAAAACTTCTGCAGTGCTGAGGGATGGGGAGGGACAGGGTAGCAATACTGAAAGTGAGCAAGCAATATCAAACTCATTACCCATTTAATTAGACACCAACAAGTCAACTAATTCACAGCCCAATGCCAAAAAACTGTTTATATTTCCTGTTAGGGGTAGCAGAACAAGCCACAATTCTGGCTGGTTTGCTTTCCACAGCATTCTTTCTATCACAGGCAATCAATAGTGCACAGTGACACCAGAAACAGCTGTGATGGATAAGGCACAGCTCCAAACATCAATTTTATTAATGCTGACAAAAGGACACTCAGTGAAAATTGTGTAGACACTATCTCAAGTTGAACAAATTATTTATGAACAATAAAATATAGAATAATTTGATTTAACAAAATATTTACACGTGAAATGATCGTGTTCTGATGCTTGCAGAAATGTTATTCTAAAAAAGTCAGTATTAAATTTGTGCACTGCAAATTGCTCATGTAGTTCAAAGAAATCACGTACAAACCTGCATTATAGAAATAACCAATCCATATATATTAATTAAATAATCACACCTCATGTGAAACCACTGTTTTGATGGAATGTGTCACAATAGAATAATCATTGCAAACTTCACTGCATCAGGATAGCCACAGTGTTTTGATTAGTGTCTCTTCTTCCCATTTCATTTCTGAAGAATGAACTGATCAATGAATTCATTTTGTTCAGCTTCTACTTTTGACAGTGCATCATACTCTATCCGGTACCTGCAAAGAGAATGATCACATTACACACTGCATCCATTGTAGCATTGTTTAAATGATTCTATATTTGTTACTAGTCTATTCTCAAAAAATGAGCAGCACCTTTAAGCATTTCTAGATATATCAATGTCTTTTCCTAAAGGCAGGGGAGTTTAAAACTAGAGGGTTTAAAGTGAGAGGGGAGAAATACAAAAGTATCCAGAGGAGCAATTTTTTCACGCAGAGAGTGGTGAATATCTGGAACAAGCTGCCAAAAGTAGTAGAGGTAGGCACAATTTTGTCTTTTAAAAAGCATTTAGACAGTTAGATGGTAAGATGGGTATAGAGGGATATGGGCCAAATATGGGCAATTGGACTACTTAGTGGTTAAAAAAGGGGAGTCTTGGACAAGTTGGACCGAATGGCCTGCTTTCATGTTGTAAACCTCTATGACCCTATTTCTGTAAGTTGATCATTGCTATGAAAGACTGCACACACCAATGCTCGTGATAACTAGGCAATTGAGACAAAAAGTACAACTGAAACTCAATTCACAATGTGTTTTAAAAACAAAAATCTGAGTTTATTTCTGTCAAACAAGAAGCATGGAGAAAATTTGAGTGAGAAAATATCAAAGAGCTTGCAGAGCTGTTTGTAAATAAAGTGGTAATTTAGAATTACCACTTTCCCAGTGTGGTAATTTAGAATAGAAAGTGCAGGGTGATTACTGTGACTGACTCTTCTCCAGTTTAGCAATTATTTGGGGTATTCTTATTACTTTTTAAGGACTATTTCCAGGCTGATGATTCTTCACCGCTCGTTTATTACGTGGCACTGATACCTACATTTTGTTGTTAAACACAACAGTTCCAGGCGCACAGGTTCAAGGTGAGAGGGAGCAAGATTACCGGAGATGTGCAGGGGAAGTTTTTCCACATCCTCAAAAAACTCAGAAGATTTGTTAAGCATGATTTGCCTTTCACAAAGAGAGAATGGTGGGTGCCTGAAACTTGCTGCCAGAGGTGGTGATGGAAGCAGGCACATTAGCAACATTTAAAAGGCATCTGATGAATACATGAATAGGGAGGAGTAGAGGGATACGGTCCGAGTAAGGGCAGAAGGTTTTTTTTACGGTTTAATTAGGACATCATGATCGGTACAGGCTTGGAGGGCCAAAAGGCCTGTTCCTCTGTTGTATTTTCCTTTGTTCTTTGTCTGAGAATTACCTTGTAAAATGGCCAACTTGTTTTTTCATTTATTCATGAGAGGTTTGTTGACAAGGTCAACATTTAGTGCACATCCATCACTGCCCTCGAGGTGGCGGTGGTGAAAAGTGCACACACGTGCACATACACACACTGTGGTGGATTCATTAAGTTACACAAAAAACAACAGTTTCATTCTTAAAGTTCAGAACTACAGCTAAGTCTAATCATGCAGTGAATTTGTCTGCATTTTCAATTAGCTTCTCCTTGGCTTTAAAACAGTTCAGTCCAATCAACTAAACTTCATATTACAGACACCCTTTGTACATTTACATCTATTTCTCCACAATTAATTTTTATCTCCAGGTTCAAACTCTCCAACCTCATCCCTCGCTTTCTCTGAATGACTTCACCCTGAAAACCTCCATGAACTTCAAGTGCCTACAACTCTGACATGTAGTGCACTTCCACTTAATTCACCTACCACTGCTAGCCTTGCCTTCTGCTCTCTCATTCCTAAATGCTGAAATTTCCATCCCAAATCTCTTTACACCTCCACCTTCTTCAAATCGACCTCTATGACCAAGGATTTCATCACTTGCCTTGACATCAGCAGTGGGGGAAATGCTAGAGTCTATTATAAAAATACATGATAACAGAATACTTGAAAATTATTAATGAGATTGGGCAAAGTCAGCATGCGTTTATGAAAGGAAATCATGCCAACAAATCTACTGAATTTTTTTGACGATGTAATTAGTAGAATAAATAAGAGAGAACCAGTTGATCTGGACTCTCAGAAGGCTTAATTTTAAGAGGTTAGTAGACAAAATTAAAGCACAGAAAATAAAATAACGTACTGGCATAGACCAAGAATTGGTTGACAGACGGGAAACAGAAATGGAAATAAATGAGTCTTTTATCGGAGTGCAGGTCGTATCTAGTGGGGTACCACTGGGATCTTGGGCCCCAGCTGTTCATGAATGTAAAAATAAAATGATTGGATGAAGGAACCAAACATAACATTTCCAAATTTGCTGACGACACAAAATTAGATGAAATTGAGTTGTGAGGAGGATGCAAAGAGCTTTCAAGGTGATTTAGACAAGTTGCGTGAGTGGGCAAACACGTAGCAAATGCAGTACAAAGTGGCTAAGTGTGAAGTTATACAATTCAGTGTGGAAAAACAGAAAGGAAGAATATTATTTAAAGGTGATACATTTGGGAATTGTGGGTGTACAAAGGGATCTGTATGTCCTTGTACACCAGTCAGTGAGAGAGGACAGGGCAGGTGCGGCATGCAGTTAGGAAGACAAATAGTATGTTGGTCTTCATTGCAGATGGATTTGAGAAGCAGGCACGTCTTACTGAAGTTATACAGGGCCTTGGTGAGACCGTACCTAGAGTACTGCGTGTAGTTTTGGTCTCCCTATCTAAAAATGGATATACTTGCCATGGAGGAAGTGCAGTAAAGGTTTGCTAGGGTTCGTGGGACTGTCCTGTGGAGCAATTGGTTCGACTGGATCTGTATTTACTAGAGTTTAGAAGGATGAGAGAAGATCTGAATGAAATCATACAGAATTCTAACAGGGGTGGACAAACTAGATGCAGGGAGTCTCTTTTTCCTGGTTTGGGAATCTAGAACCAAGGGAGACAGTAGACCATTTAGAACTGAAATAGGAAAAACATCTTCAATCAAAGGGTAATGAACGCTTAGAATGCTCTTCCATACCGGAGGCTGTGCAGCCAAGTTACAACATGTTCAAGGATGAGATCAAGATTTTAATGCCCTCAAGAGTTATGGTGAGGAAGCGGGAATATGACATTGAATATCAGCCATGATTATACTGAATGGCGAAGCAGGCTTGAAGAGCTGAATGACTTGTAGTTTTTATGTCCTAGTGTTTCATTTAGTTCTGTGACAATTCTTGGTTTATTTTACTCTCCTGTGAAGCATCTTATAATGGTCTGCTTTGTTTCTGGCACTATATAATAAATAGATCTCCAACTTGCACATTATCACCTCTGCCAATAGCTACAAAAATTAGAATTTTAATCTAAAATGTCACATTTAGTCCTAAGTTAAAGAAAAGCAACCCAGCTTGCTGTCCCCTCACTGCCATTCAGACTACAGGCAGCCAAAGAAAATTAGATTGGTGAAGTCACATCCCACATTCTGTTAGCACCTCAGAATAATCTGTTTGAGAATTGGCCAAAAATGGAGGAAAGGCCCCAGAATTCTAAATTGAAGGAGATGTTAATTAAGAAAAAAATACCGTGGCTAGTCACACATCTTTCATTATCTTTTGTCGTTCAGGGAGTACAAGAGTACCTGAGGCAGATGCAACTTTTTGACCAAGATCCATCTTGTTTGCACATAACTTCATAGAATCTTTACAGTACAGAAAGAGGCCATTTGGCCTCTTGAGCTGCACCAACAACAGTCCCACCCTATCCCTGTAACCCCGTATATTTACCCTGCTATTCTCCCCCGAAAATAGGAACAATTTAGCATGGGCAATCAACCTAACCCACACATCTTTGGACTATGGGAGGAAACCCATGCAGACACAGAGAGAACATACAAACTCCACAAAGACAGTGACCTAAGTCAGGAATTGAAGCTAGGGCCCTAGCACTGTAGGGCAGCAGTGCTAACCATTGTGCTACCATGCCGCCCATGAATGTAAGGCATGTTTAGCCTTATTTATCTCCTTAGTTGAAAAAAGTATTACTAAGTATAAATTTATAAGAATTAATGATTGTTAATAGCAAAAAAAATTGCATTTAACAGTACCATTACAATGGACTAATCAAGGCACTAGCTCAATTCTCCTTTAGTATTAGTAGAAAATACAAGAATCTGACAAACCTTTCGAGCTGCATTTTCTTTTCAGCTATTAAAGCTTGGAGCTGCTGTTGTTGGGCTTCTCTTTGCTTGGCAACAGATTTCAGAAGATTTCGAGCACCTATGGCCTGTAGGTGGCAACAGAATTAATGACTCCATGAAACTTTTAGCAATCTATCAAGCCAGTTATTTTCTTATCCATTAGATTCCTCCATGATGGGGAGCATTTTTATTCGCCACTACACAACACAAAGTTCTTTAATTTGTGCTCAATTCCATTACATTTAGAAAAACTTAATATCTTCAGTCAACAAGTGTTCATTAAAATCCCTACAGTGCAGGAGGAGGCCATTCAGCCCATCAAATCTATCCCAGCTCTATGACATGGTAGTTCACCAGGGCCCTCTCCCCTGCCCTATCCCTGTAAAACCATAATTTACCACAGCTAATTATTCTAACCTACACATCTCAGAGACACTAAAGGGCAATTTAACATGGCCAATCCACCTAACCTACACATCTTTAGACCACCAGAGTAAACTGCAGAAACTCCACAGAGACAGTTATCCAACACTGAAATCAAACCCCGGTCCCTGGCACTGTGAGGCAGCAGTGCCGACTGACCACTGTGTCGCAACAAAGCAATTTAACAGCCTTTATTGGTAATCACAGCAATTAATGTTATCTCAAATGCACCATACAGTCCCAGTACCGTCATGTTTAGTTTAGGGTTTACATTGTACTTAGGCTTGCACATTCCTGGAAGGGTTTTATTTATCAAATGCCAACTATACAAAACTTCATACTGACATCTTGAATCAAGTGAAAAGCTGATAGCACTGCCAATTCTTTGCTATAACCTCGTAAAAAACATTCAGTATTATATCCAAAGGAATATTACCTTCATCTTTTCATTCTCAGCTTCTTTGGCAAGCTGATCGACTATTTCAATTAAACCACCAACAATTTTCTGGAACTGGCCTATTTCTGAAAAAAAGGTTGAAAATTGTTGAAAAATTGCAGATTATAACTACACCATAACATAACTAGCTACAATGTGCTACATACGAATTGTTCTAGCAGGTGTTAAGTTTCAGAGCTCAGTATATCATGTTGGAACTGATAAAATTTTAAAGAGTGCGAATTCAACTTTTGCTTCTACGTTTCTGTCCAAAGGTACATCCAACCCTCCCTCTAAGACACCTGTATTGACAAAGAATAACACTGCTGCCCTACAGTCCTAATCCTAGCACATTCTTTTACATTGTTCTGACCCCACCTACTATCCAAATCTCTGGATGCTATGCTGTACCCAAATTGTACTGCAGCTGCAATACATGATGATTTGGTATTACACACAAGTGATTTCATCAATTCTTCTTAATCATACAATCCCGAGAGTACAGAGGATACCATTTGGCCCATCTAGTCTCTGACAGATATCTTAGCCCAGGCCTCTCTGTCACCCTATCCTCATAACCCCACAGATTTCCCATGTTAATCCAACTAACCTATACATCTTTGGACTGTGGGAGGAAACCAGAGCATCCAGGAGAATTTGCTCCCAGCTGGGTATTGAACCCGGGTCCCTGATGCTGAGACACAGCAGTGCAAACCACTGTGCCACCACTTTGGAATCAAGGATAATAAGAATCCATTATCCCATGTAAAATGACCATCAGTCGCACTCAATGAAACAGAAACACTGCCACTCCTTAATCTATATTGTGTGTAAAATTTCCTAACCCAGCAATATGAACCTAGCGCTAAATCTTAGCAAGGCCATGTTCTTTGGAAATAGGACTGACCAATCCCTTGTTCCTTTCGCTGTCAGATCAGAAGGTGCTGGGGTCATGGTTTGGAAGGCGTTTTTTTGTTCACTTATAGAACGAGGGCGTCATTGGCTGCCTAGATTTATTGCCCACCCCTAGTTGCCCAAGGGTAGTCGAGAGTCAAGAACAATGTTGTGGCTCTAGAATCACATCTAGAACAGACCAGGTAAGGGTTGCAGAATACCTTTCCTAAATGACATTAATGAACCAAATGGGTTTTTCTGACAATTGATAATGGTTTCGTGGTCATGAATAGATTCTTAACTCCAGATATTTTTCTTTATTGATTTCAAATTCATTATCTGCGGTGGTAAGATTTGAACCCAAGTCTCCAGAACATCAGTTAAGTTTCTGGATTCGTAGTCTAGTGATTATACCACAAGGCCATCACCTTCTTCAAGACAAGGGAAGGAGTGAGTAGGTATTATGAAACAAAAACTGGATATGTGGGAGCGATGCATCCTCTCCATTGCTGGCAAGAATCTGATCATCAGGTGTGAGGCACTCTTGGTGTTATTGTATGTGGCACAGGTCTGCCCATTCCTCATTCCTATACTGTGGCTATCATTCAAGTCATTTTCCACTTCATCTGGAGGTTGAAAATGGACTAAGTTCTCAGGGATGCAATGTATAAACCTCTAGATAAAGAGGTAAACAACACCATTGTAATCCTAACAGTCACTTTTGTGTGCTGCTGAATCAAGCTGTGGTTAAATCTTGAATACGCAAATACCAAGTGTCACGATGAGCTGAGTCTGGCCATGCTGCTGTAGAATGCTCCAAGAAGTTGAACTGTGCCATACAATCTGGCCGTTATGGGAAAGTTTATACAGAGAAACACCTTTGACCACAAGCCCATCAGAAGTGGTCTGAACATAATGCACTAGAGGCCGTGAGCTAAAAGGAGATGGCGGATCTGTCAGATGGTTCCCTGAGCAGTCTGTGAAAATCATCTGGTAGAGTGCCTCATCACCAGAACTTTCAAACAAAGACCAAGATTTAACTTGACTAATGGTAAAAAAAGGCCTTCCCCATCAAATCCTTCCTACACACCCAGGTCTCATCCATTTGCATGCTGGCCTGGAGGGTGGGGAAGAGATCATTGTCCACTTCCTTGTGGAATGTACCTTTGCAAAGCAGATCTGGAGAGAGATGAAGTGACTTTTGTCAAGTGACGCAGGATTCTTGTGCTCTACTGGCTGTTCCCAAGGATGCGCAGCAAGACAAACATCAGCTACTGGAGGATCATCAACTAGTGAAAGATGCTCTTTGGTCTGCTGAAACTTGTTGGTCTTTTAGTAAAAGGTGTTATGTCCGACCGAGTGTTACAGACATTCCAAGCCCAGGATTATGTGCAGGCGGATACACTAAAGCTCGAGGCAGCCGCCAGTCACAAAGTGAAATGGTCACTGTCTAAGACCTTTCAGCCATTGTGAAATTGAGAGGAGAAAAGAAGATTTGGAGAGAACCCCTCGGGCTATGTGATTCAAAGTGAATACTGTTTCTATCACAATTAAATGGAAGCTCCTCAGTGCAACTTGTTGAATGGCGGCAGGCTCAAAGGACTAGATGGCCTACTCCTATTTCTTACGTTCTTACGTAAATTCATCCATGTAGGTAACTTAAATACCATTGCATCATTTGAAATGCCATTTTGAAATGTTTAATTTTTTTTTGACAGCATTGCAGCACCTCAAAGTGCAACGTGTTCTATGTAGAAAGCTAGAGTATTTTTGCACACTCTGATGGCCATTTTGAAATGTCTGTAATGAGCTTTCAGTATATTTTTGTAAAAAAAAGTATTTAATTCGCCACACATTTTTTTCAGCCAAAGTCCAAAATGAGATGTTATTATTCAAAGAGAGAAAACACGAAAATTTCAGCAGGTCTGGCAGCAAAAGCTTTGCAAAATGCTGCCAGACCTGCTGAGATTTTCCAGCATTTTTTCTTTTGGTTTCAGATTCCAGCATCTGCAGTAATTTGCTTTTATACAGGTTCCTACCCAAAATGATTTCACAACTTTAATCAAGATGCATTGTTAAATGTTGTTTAATAACCAATACTTTGAGCTCCTGGTGAGTTATAGCAGGAAATAAATTACTATTTGTCAACCATATGGCATCCTGAAATATTTGAATTCAGTTTCAAGGAAGTTTTGATGACATTCCTCCCAGTTTGATTTCAACTGATTACAAAAGGTGTTTGTATTTCACACGCTGTTGAGAAATAAAGCGATACTCTGAGATACTTGTCTTCAGCCAAGAGTATAATCTATTAATGTGTGATGAGGTTTATACTTAACTGTCTAGACGACATTTAAATTCAGCCAAAACAATCAACCACATCCTTCCTGTACTACATACCCGTCACAGATGGAAAACACAGGAAGAATGTAGCTTGATTGCTTGCAGATTGACAATCTTAACTTTAATATTAAACAGCGTAGAAAACCTAATACAAGAGGAACGCTGTTTAAAGCAACTATCCTTTTTAGGATACCAAAAGAGAAAATGCTGGAAAATCTCAGCAGGTCTGGCAGCATTTATAAGGAGAGAAAAGATCTGACTTTCGAGCCCAGATAACTCTTTGTCAAAGCTAATGGCACAGAAAGTGGAAGAAATTTATACTGCAGGGAGAGAGAATGAAATATGAGTCATAGCCACAGAAACCAGGGAAACCAACTAATAACTGTCCACAGAGAGAATGAAGGGCGTGAATGGCCAAATGGCAGAGAAGCTAAAATGAAGATGTTGGGAGGTGGGGAATGGATAGGACAGAGGAGTTAGTACTATTACAGCAAGCAAGAACAAAGCATTATTTTCAATACTCGTTAGAAAGTCTGCTCTGCTAGTTATTATTTTACATGCAATTTTTCTGTGCCCTGTATTATTAATCATTCATTCAAATATACTGTTACACAATCAGCTTTTCTGTAACTGTATTAGAAACCACAAACCATATTGATAAACTACCCATTATTGTTGGCTATTTTCCCAGATAATGCAATTATGGTTTATAGTTAGCTTTGAATATTAGCATTGTCTGGTATCTGGTCAATCTTTAATGCAGGATCTCTGTTTTAAAACCATTCAAGAAAGTTAACAGTTAAGATGCTGCAAAAAACTGTCAGATTTAAAATCTTCGACTGCTTTTGTTTCTTTTACACCAATAGCATTAATTTGGACCAAAAGTTACAAAAGCAGTTGTTTGCTTTTTGGTTTTATTAAGGTGAAAGAAGTGTTGAAAATGTGGAGGTAACTGGATCAATATCCTTGGTGAGATGGAATCAAAGGAAAATTTCCTAGTCACCCAAATTGCAGCCTAATAGACACCAACTTATTTTGAGTAACAGCAAATTACTGCACTTGCTGGAATCTGAAACCAAAAGAGAAAATGCTGGAAAATCTCAGCAGATCTGTCAGCAGAGAAAAGAGCTGATATTTTTGAGTCCAGATGATCCTTTGTCAAAGCCCTTTTCTATTCTTACAGATGCTGCCTGATTTGCTGAGATTTTCCAGCATTTTCTCTTCTGGGAATTTATTTTGAAACTTTGCCACTTGTGCACTTTCACATGCAAATTTCTGCTCTTCTATCACCCTCACTAATTTGCAGTTCTCAACATAATGGCTCCAAAATCTTCACCTTCAATGAAGAAAGCCTCAATGGTCTCACTAGCTACGACCTTCCCAAGTTAGAGTTACCAGCTGAAGCATTCCAATGTTCCATCAACCAAATCAGACTGCTTTGCATTGTCCTTCCCTCCACAATTCTTTTCCAAACTTTAATGACTCTCCAAGAATTCAGCATTCTTCTAACATTAGCCTCCTACACATACTTTACTCTCATCATCCACCAATTTTTGAACCTATGCGACTAAGTGCAGAAATTCCTTCCCTAAACCTCTCCAACTCTCTCACATTCCTGCTTAAAATATACTGCCAACCAAACTTTTAACCAAACCCTTAAAATCTTCTTTCATTCAGTTTTAGAGTTACTGGCATCATTGACAAGGCCAGCATTTATTGCCCATCCCCAATCAAGAAATTGATGGCGAGCTACCTTCTTGAACCATTGCAGTTCAATGTGGTGCAAGCACACCCACAATGCTGTTAGGAAGAGAGTTTGACACATTTCCAAGTCAAGATGGAGCATGACCCCAAGGGGACATTAATAAGAACTCAAATCTTCTACCAGCAAATAGTTAATAGCAGGGCGATGTATGCTTTAAGGCACAGGATAGGAAAGACTAGAATAATAAAGTGTACTTTGTTTCGATGTTTACTAAGGAAGAGGATGCTGAGAAAATATCAGTTGAAGCAAAGACAGTAGAGGTAATGAATGGGATGAAAACAGAGACAGGGTGTACTCTAACGACTTGGAATAGATAAGTCATCTGGCCCAGATGGCTTGCACCCCAGGTTACTGATGGAAGATAGTAGAATGGATTGCTTTAATCTTACGTGGATACAGAGAAGGTACTGGCAAATTGTGAGCATATATGATAGCTTTGTTAAACAAAGGGTGTAAGGACATTCCTAATAACCATGGCTGGGTAATTTAACAACAGCAGTGGATAAGATTTTAGAAACAATAATCAGGTTTAAAAAAAATTGCAGGCACTTAGGAGATTTGCACGAATTAGACAGAGCCAGAATAGATTTGTAAAAGATAGATCATATTTAACTTATCAAATTGAATTCTTTGATGAAGGGAATACAGTCTATGCTGTCTATCTGGCTTTTAAGGAAACTGTTATGTACCACATAAAAGGTTGGCTGACAAAATTGAAGTTCAGCAAATAGGAGGGTCAGTCTCAGTTTTAGTAAAAATTGTCTCATGGACAAACAAAATATAATGAATGATTCAGATATCAAAATATTCAATAAACTTTCACAATTTGTCAATGATTCCAAACTTGGGAGGTATGGCAAGCAGTGAAGATGATACCAATCAACTACAACAGAATACAGACTGATAGCAGAATGGATAGACAAATGACAGATGGAATTTAATCACGTGAAACGTAAGATGACATCTTTTGTAAAAGGAATAGAGAAAGACGGGCCATAGTGCTAAAGCGTACAGGGTCAAAGATCTTGGTGGTTGCTGGGAAGAAGGTAATTAGAATTGATCTTTTGAAGAAGGCGAGGACAGATTGAAAGGATAGTAAGAAAAGCATATGTTGAGCTTTGTAAATAGTGCCATTGGGTATAAAAACAGGAACATTATGTTGAATATTTATAAAATTATGGTCAGGTACCCATTGGGGTATCATGTCCAGATCTGGCCAACAGACTTTAGGAAGGGTGTGAAGACCCTTGAGAAGGATTTACCACAATGGTTCCAGAAATGGGGGAATTTTACTACAATGTTTAGCTGGAGAACCTGTGGTTGTTGTCTTTTGAGCAAAGGAGGTAGAAGAAAGATCTGACACAGATGTACAAGATTAAGACAGGTTCAGAAAAGTAAAAAGTTTACTTATTAGGCACAAGTAAAGCTTACATTAACACTGCAATGAAGTTACTGTGAAATACCCCTAGTCACCACACTCTGGCACCTGCTTGGGTACACTGAAGGAGAATTTAGCATGGCCAACTTGCCTATCCAACACGTCTTTCAGACAGTGGGAGGAAACTCACACAGACATGGGGACAACATGCAAAAGCTTCACAGTCACCCAAGCCTGGGATTGAACCCAGTCCCTGGCAACAGCAGTGCTAACCACTGTGCGATGAAATGGATGGAGAAAAGCTATTCTCATTAGAACAAAGAACAAAACAGCATGGGAAACAGGCCCTTCGGCCCAACGAGCCCGCGCCGCCTCCCCGATGTTCCCACCTCTACCGTGATCCCTGTCTATGTTTATAGATCTATGGATTAAAAACCAAATTTGAGACAATTTAGGGAAAATTTGTTTTGCCAATTAGCCTAAGAGCACATCTTTGGGATGTGGGAGGAAACTGGAGCTCCCGGAGAAAACCCACGCAAGCACGGGGAGAATGCGCAAACTCCCACAGACACAGGCCCAAATCCATGTATCTGAACAGCACAGCGATAGTCACTGAGCTGTCGTGTTGCCCATCAAATGGTCCAGGTCAAGCGTACACTAACGACGTGAAGCACTAGGATACTCTCGAAAAAAAAATCCAAGAGCACCCCTGTCACGACCCATCGCGTGTATGCCCCTTGTTAGACAACAAGGTGGACCAAAGTACCTGTAGGATAAAAACAAGTAAATCAATATCATCATCTATTTACACACTTCCCAGGGACTCCCAAGGCTCATGATCCCTATTTTAAATCAGTTTTCTATACCCTCCATTCCCATTCTGTTCATGTGCCCATCTAAGTATTTCTTAAATAACTCCAGAGTGCATGCCTCCACCACTTTACTTGGCAGCGCATTCCATACCCCCACCACCCTCTGTGTGAAAAAACTCCCTCTAGTATCCAAATTATACCTTACCCCCCTCACCCTAAGCCCGTGACCCCTCGTGCTATTTGAGTCCATCCTAGGAAAAAGCTTAGCCCTGCTTACTCTATCTATCCCCTTCAAAATCTTGTACACCTCTATCAGATCTCCTCTAAGTCTACGTCTTTCTAAGGAAAACAGTCCCAATTTGCCTAACCTCTCCTCATAACTCAGACCTTCCATACCAGGCAGCATCCTGGTAAACCTCCTCTGCCCTCTCTCCAGAGTCTCCACGTCCTTCCGGTAGTAGGGCGACCAGAACTGGACGCAGTATTCCAAATGAGGTCTAACCAATGTTTTATACAACTGCAACATTAAAGGCCAACTCTTGTACTCTATACCCCTTCCTATAAAAGCTAACATACTATATGCTTTCTTCACAACCTTCTCCACTTGCTCTGCCACCTTCAGAGACTTGTTCACCTGCACCCCAGGTCCCTCTGCGTTTCTATACTCCTAATAGGTCTACCCTTTATCATATACCTTCCCCCTACATTCTTTCTCCCGAAATGCATCACCTCACATTTATCAGGATTGAATTCCATCTGCCATCTATCTGCCCAAGCTACCAGCCTATCCATGTCCTGCTGCATCACCTGACAATGCTTCTCACTATCTGCAAGTCCAGCCATCTTTGTATCGCCTGCAAACTTGCTGATCACTCCACTTACTCCCTCTTCCAAGTCATTTATATATATTACAAATAGAAGAGGTCCCAGTACCGAGCCCTGTGGCACACTACTAGTGTGTCCAGCTAGAAAAACACCCTTCCACTATTACTCTCTGTCCCCTATTACTAAGCCAGTTACTTATCCATCTAGCTACCCTGTCCTTGTATCCCATGTGCCTTGAACTTCTCAACTAACCTCCCATGAGGGACTTTGTCAAACGCCTTACTAAAATCCATATAGACGACATCAACTGCTCACTCTTCGTCGACCGTTTTCGTCACCTCCTCAAAAAATTCTACAGATTTGTAAGGCATGGCCTCCCCTTAACAAATCCATGCTGCGTATCCCTAATCAGATTGCAACACTCTAAGTGCTTGTACATCCTATCTCTAAGAATCCCCTCCAACAGCTTCCCTACCACTGACGTCAAACTCACCGACCTATAATTTCCAGGGTTATGCCTACTACCCTTTTTAAACAACGGTACAACATTAGCTATTCTCCAGTCCTCTGGGACCTCACCTGTGTCCAAAGAAGAGACAAAGATTTGCGTCAGAGGCCCAGGAATTTCACCTCGCACCTCCCTAAACAGCCTGGGATAAATGCTATCAGGCCCCAGAGATTCATCAGTTTTAATGCTACCTAGAAGCTCTAACACTTCCTCCCTTGGTATGGATATTTCCCTCAACTGGTCTATAGCTCCCTCAGAGACAGGAGCTGTCAACAAGCCCCTCTCCTTCGAATACCGACGCAAAGTATTCATTCAGGATCTCTGCCATTCCCTCGGGCTCCAAGCACAGTTCCCCTCCTCTGTCCCCAAGAGGTCCGATTTTTCCTCTTACCGTCCTTTTATTCCTAACATAGGAGTAAAAAGTCTTTGGATTTTTCTTAATCCCATCCGCCAAAATCATTTCATGCCCCCTTTTTGCCCTTCTAACTCCCCATTTGAGGCTGCTGTTAACAAGGATTAGGGGCCACTGATTTGATGTTTTGGGCAAGAGATACTGGAGGATGATAGGATAATTTTTTAAAATGAAAGGAGTGGTAATAACTTTGCCAACAATGGCAGGGGAAGCTAGGATGTTTAATGATTTCAGAAGGAAATTAAATAGACACTTGAAAGAAATAACAATGCAGGCCACGTGGATGTATTAACAAAATACTACAGTTCAGAAGACGCCCTTCAGCCTATCAAGTCTGCATCGATGCACGATAGGCTGAGACCTGCCCACCTAATCCCACTTGCCAGCACTTAACCCATAGCCTTGAATGTTATGGCATGCGAAGTACTCATCCAGGCACTTTTTAAAGAACGTGAGGTATCCCACCTTCACCATCCTCCCAGGCAGCACATTCTAGACTGTCACAACTTCTCAGTAAATGAGATTTTCCTCAAATCCCCCCTAAACCTCCCAACCCTAACTTTTAACTTGTGTCTCCTCATAACTGACCTTTCAACTAAGAGGAACAGCTGCTCCCTATCCATTCCCCTCATAATCTTGAACACCTCAATCAGATCACCTCTCAATCTTCTTGCTCATATATGTCATTTATACAAATGACAAACAATAGGAATCCCTGTGGTACACCAATAGTCTCCAGTCACTAAAGCAGCCAGCAGTCATCACTGTCTGTCTCCTACCACTAAGCCAATTATGAATCCACCTTATCAGATCACCCTGTATCCCAAATGCATTTACTTTCTTTATAAGTCTCCCTTGTGGGACTTTGTCAATGGCTTTGCTTATATCCATGTAAACTACATCAACTGCACTATCCTCATCTGCAGGATACAGATTACATGGTTACATGCTCAAAAAATTCAATTCTACATAGGTCCAGCATGAATCCGATGGACTAAATGGTCTCATTCTATGCCTGTGGACGCTCCGGTTTCCTCTCACTATCCAGATTAAGCACAATGGCCATGCTAAATTGCTCCTTACTGTCAAAAGGTGTGTAGCTTAGGTGGATTAGCCACAGTAGATGTGCAGAGTTACAGTGATAGGATGGAGAGAGGGCCTTGGTGGAATGCACTTTTGGTGAGTCGGTGCAGACCCGATGGACCCAACAGCTTCTTTTTGCTCTGTAGTTTCTCTGAGGTTTCAACTGCTGATTTCTTTTGCAATCTTATCCACTGATGTCCAGAGCACACTCAAGGCCAACATTCCAGTGCAGTACAGAGGAGAGTGCTCCACCGGCATTGACATAATCTTTTGGATGAGCTTATTTATTAGTATCACAAGTAGACTTACATTAAAACTGCAATTAAGTTACTGGCAAAGTCCCCTAGTCACCACACTCTGGCAGTTGTTCACTTTTACAGATGCACCATAAAAAGCATTCTTTCTGGTTGCATCGCAGCTTGATAGGGCTCCTGCAAAGAACCGCAAAAGGTTGTGAACATAGCCCAACTCATCACGCAAACCAGTCCTCCATCCATTGACTCTGTCTACATTTCTCGCGGTCTCGGCAAAGCAGCCAGCATAATTAAGGACCCCATGCACCTCACAAATTTTCTCTTCCACAATCTTCCTTCGGGAAACAGATATAAAAGTCTGAGGTCACGTACCAATTGACTTGAGAACGGCTTCTTCTTTGCTGCCGTCAGACTTTTGAAAGACTGTTCGGCACTCTCTCGTTTCCTTCGCTATGAACAGTATGCTTTGTATAGCATTCACTGTATGTTAATACGTGTGACAATAATAAATCAAATCAAATTAATGTACACAGAGGGAGAAGTTAACACAGCCAATGTACCTAATCTTTTGGATTGTGGTGGCGAAATCAGAGTACTGGAGGAAACCCACGCACACATGGGAAGAACGTACAAATTCCACACAGACAGCAGAGCAAGTCGGGAATTGAACCCAGGTCCCTGGCACTGTGGGGCAGTGCCGTAAGTAGTCTGACAACACCAGGTTTAAATCCAACCGATTTATTTGATAGTAAGCTTGCAAGCTTTCGACTCCATGGTATTCGCCTGACGAAGGCCATAAATTATGCAGATGAATAAAAACTGCCATTTCTGCTTAACAGTTAAATAAATCGAATCTTACTCCTCGTTATTAAAATATAATTTATGGAAGGCGCGTATCAATATCCAACTGATGAGAGAAGGTATACGCTTGCGCAGGAAACTGGCCAGGGCAGGTTGGTGTCATGCGCATGTGCATTAAGCTAGTGAGTGCCGGCAGCAGAACCATGCGCGTGCGCAGTAATCTAGCGAGAGCCGGCCCGTGCCATGCGCATGTGCATTAAATCGGTGAGTGCCGGCCTGACGAAGACCATAGAGTCGAAAGCTTGCGAGTTTACTATCAAATAAATCGGTTGGATTTAAACCTGGTGTTGTCAGACTACTTACTGTGTTTACCCCAGTCCAACACTGGCATCTCTACATCATGACTGTGAGGCAGCAACAGTAACCACTGTGCCATCTGAGACTTTAAACTGAAGTTGTCAGTTGAGCTTGGATATAAAACATTCCATAGCAACATTCCAAATATTAGGGAAAATCTCCTAGTATTCCTAACAATATTAATCCCTCAACAGAGGCGGTGGGATCTTGCTGTGCACAAACCGTTTGCCACGTCTCCCACAGCGACTAAACTTCAAAAAAGTTCATCACTAGCCGCAGAACATTTTGGGACATCCTTAAGTGGCGAAAGATTCTAAGTTAATGCAGTTTGCTCCTCTTTTATTCTACTTTTATTCCCTCCTCCTCTTCCCCCCCCCCTTAATCCCTATATGGTGGCCTCCTTGTACCTACTTTCCACAAAATTCTTGCACTCCTCCTTCAATTCGGTGGTATTTTGAGCCACCTCAGGGTCCAGAACTCTCAATTTGTTGAGCTCGTCGAAATGCAGGCCGGCCTCCCCTAGGGCCTCCATCGCCATCCCACCCACACGCCCGGCTCCTTCTCCCCGCTGCCACGGCGACGGCCCTCAATCGGAGTCACAGAGCATGCGCAGCTGGCGAGGGGGGGGGGGTGAAGGGGCGCAATGCTCGCGCATGCTCAGTGACAGATCTCTTTGGGCCCAAAGTTTTCCTCCCAGTCGTTTACCCTTCTGTCACAGTTAAATTATGCAGATGAATAAAAACTGCCATTTCTGCTTAACAGTTAAATAAATCGAATCTTACTCCTCGTTATTAAAATATAATTTATGGAAGGCGCGTATCAATATCCAACTGATGAGAGAAGGTATACGCTTGCGCAGGAAACTGGCCAGGGCAGGTTGGTGTCATGCGCATGTGCATTAAGCTAGTGAGTGCCGGCAGCAGAACCATGCGCGTGCGCAGTAATCTAGCGAGAGCCGGCCCGTGCCATGCGCATGTGCATTAAATCGGTGAGTGCCGGCGGCAGAACCATGCGCGTGAGCAGTAAACTAGCGAGTAAGTAGTCTCACACCAGGTTAAAGTCCAACAGATTTTTTTCGGTAGTACGAGCTTCTCGAGTGCTGCTCCTTCATTAAGCGAGAGCCGGCTAGAGCCATGCGCGTGCGCAGTAAGCCAGTGAGAGCGGTCGGGACACATGCGCGTGCGCACTGGATTGGTGAGTTGTCGGGGGGGGTGGTGGTGGTAAGATACACGCGCGTGCGCAGTAGGCAGGTGGGCGCCGTGGGGCGGAGCTCGTGGCGGCGTGAGGTCACTTCCGGCTTAACGGGCTCACCGGACGTGAAGGAGGAGAAAGGGGAGGAGAGGTGGAGCGGGACGGTCGGCACGGCAACTTGTGCAGGTACAGGGTTCGCCTCAGGAATTGGGAGTATGACCCAATAAACTCATTAGCTGCTTCACTGAGAGGGCGGGGGAGTGAAGCTGGGCAAAATACCCTTTGCGCCACAGAACGATAGGGAAGTCAGGGGCCGAGTGTCTCCTCAGTTAGCGTTCACCATAAGAGCTGGAAGAAATGACTGGAGATGGAGAAACTCCCCCAAACCCTTCCAATGGTGGAATTCAGTTAGAAATGGATAATGGTCAGTAGGTTTAGAGTGGAAATGGATGGGTTTCAGCAAGCTCTACCTCGCCCTCCACTGTTTGTGAATTGCCAGGCTATTTCTACTCCATGAAAGGAAATTTCCCCCAGTGTTGAGAAAACCCAGAATTATTTATTTACTACTTTCAGTCCCTACTCCGGTTTCCGTTCCTCACCTCTAACTGTGTCTGAGGTTGAACCAGGCACTCTGTACCTTTATTGCATTTGATTCTGAGATTTTGGATTATTAACCATGCATCTGTGCCATCACTAAGACTGCCAACTTCCACCTCCAACATCACTTGACTGCCTGTGGCTGAGTTCAATTGCTGAATCGCCTTTGTTAACTCCAGACACAGCAATTCCAGTGTACTCCTAGCCAGCCTCCCACAATTCAGTTTTATAAACCTGGGGTAAGCCAAAACTCCACTGTCTGCTTCCAAATGTGTGTCAAATCTTATTCACTGCCAAGCCTATTCACCTACTGACATTGGTTCCTGTCAAGCCATTCCTCAGTTTTGAAATATTCATCCTTGTTTTGGGATCACTTCATGGCCTTGGTTCTCCCTGTCTGCAATCTCCTAGAATGCATCTGTAATCCTCTGTTCCTGTTTCTAAATCTTTCTGCATCAGTCTATCTTCCCCCTTTTATGCTGCTTAAAACCTACTACTTTGGCCAAGTTTTGGTTATTTGCTTGAAAATCCTAGTGTGGCTTAGTGTCAAATGCTATTTGTTAGCTCTTCTGTGAATGGCCTTGAAATATTTTGCTATGTTCAAGATTTGAGAGAAGTGTGAATTAATGCTATATAAAATGTATTATTAATGTTGATGTTATTTTGGGTGGCACACTGATTAGCACTGCTGCATCTCAGTGCCTTGGATGAATGGAGTTTGCATGTTCTCCCTATACCTGTGTAGGTTTCTTCTGGATGTTCTAGTTTCCTTCCACAGTCTAAAGGTGTGCAGATCAGGTGGATTGGCTATGCTAAATTGCCCTTTAATGTCCAAAGATTCATAGGCTGGGGAGATTAATGGGGAAAATATGTGGAGTTATGGGATAATCCTAGTAAGAGTCGATGCAAACCCAGTGGGCTGAATGGCCTCCTTCTGCACTGCAATGACCTTAAATAAAATAGAACATAGAACATTACAGCACAGAACAGGCCCTTCGGCCTTCGATGTTGTGCCGACCAAAATAAAAAGCAATGCCCCTCCAAACTAAACCATTCCCTTCTCTTCCATATACTTATCAATTAACCTCTTAAACGACACCAAACTTGGCGCATCTACAACAGCTGCAGGCAGGGCATTCCACTCCCTAATCACTCTTTGAGTCAAGAACCTACCTCTGATATCCGTCCTATAACTCATACCCCTTAATTTAAAGCTGTGTCCCCTCGTGCTAGCTGTCTCCATCCTAGGAAAAAGGCTATCACTGTCCACCCTATCTAAACCTCTAATCATCTTATATGTTTCGATTAGGTCCCCTCTTAGCCGCCTCCTTTCTAACGAAAACAACCTCAAATCCCTCAGCCTCTCTTCATAAGACCTGCCCTCCATACCAGGCAACATCTGGTAAACCTCCTCTGTACCCTCTCCAATGCCTCCACATCTTTCTTATAATGTGGGGACCAGAAATGCACACAATACTCCAAGTGCGGCCGCACTAGAGTTTTGTACAGTTGCAACATGATGCTGCGGCTCCTAAATTCAATCCCCCTACCAATAAAAGCTAAGACTCCATATGCCTTCTTAAAAACTTTATCCACTTGACTGCCTACTTTCAGGGATCTATTGACACATACACCAAGATACTTCTGTTCCTCAACACTATTAAGAGCCCTACCATTAGCCCTATACTCTACACATTTATTGTTCCTGCCAAAGTGCATTACCTCACACTTTTCCACATTACACTCCATTTGCCACCTCTCGGCCCAGCTCTGCAACTTGTCCAAGTCACTCTGTAAACTATAACACCCCTCTTCACTATCTACCACTCCACCGACTTTAGTGTCATCTGCAAATTTACTGATCCATCCTCAATACCCTCATCCAGATCATTTATAAAAATTACAAACAGCAGTGGCCCCAAAACAGACCCCTGAGGCACACCACTCGTCACCGAACTCCACGATGAATATCTCCCATCAACCACCACCCTCTGTCTTCTATCTGCCAGCCAATTCCTAATACAATTAGCTAAATCACCCTCTATTCCACACATCTGCATTTTCTGTAGAAGTCTTCCATGGGCCACCTTATCAAACGCCTTACTAAAGTCCCTATATACTACATCAACCGCCTTACCCCCATCCACCTCTCTGGTCACTTTCTCAAAAAACTCAATGAGGTTAGTAAGGCATGACCTACCCTTCACGAAACATGCTGACTATCCCCAATCAATTCATTTCTCTCTAAATAACTATAAATCCTATCCCTAATAATTCTCTCCAATACTTTGCCCACAACAGAAGTAAGACTCACTGGCCTACAATTCCCTGGAAAGTCTCTCTTCCCCTTCTTGAACAATGGGACCACATTCGCTATCCTCCAGTCCTCCAGAACCACACCCGTAACCAACGAGGACCTGAAGATCAGAGCCAGAGGCTCTGCAATCTCCTCTCTTGCCTCCCAGAGAAGCCTAGGGTAAATCCCGTCCGGCCCAGGGGACTTATCCAACTTCAAACCCTCGAGAATTTCTAAAACATCCTCCCTATCTACTACAATACTTCCCAATTTGCAACCCTGTACCTCAGTGTTCTCCATAGCTACATTTCCAGCACTCTGCGTGAATACCGAAGAGAAATATTTATTCAGTGCCTCACCAATCTCTTCAGGAGAAATAAATAGGTGATTATTAGAGTGCAACAGTGCTTGTTTGTGGTGGGAAATTATCAAGTGGTGAGATGGCTAGAGTGAAATACTTAGCAATTTTTTTTGTCTTTATTTTAGATCTGTTTGCAGTATTGAACTTGAAAGCTACTGTCAATATTTTGCAGCTATGTTGCACTGATGTTCATCATCAGTAGTACTCCCTCATACCTTTTTAAGTCAAATGAAAAATTGCTGGGATTAATAAACCCATGTTGGAATGTATTTCCGCAGTGATGAATTTTTTAATGCTCCTAGTTCTTTACAGTACTGACATAGAATTTTACAGAACAGAAGGATTCCATTTGGCTTATCATACCTGTGCTGACTTGTCCCTGCAATTTCAGTTTTCTGTCTCAATGTATTGTGATAATTCTATGATGCATTTGTTGTCTTCACTGTTGCTATGACTCACCAAAGTAGTTCTTTCTAAAGTATGACTGCAAGTGATATTTAAATATAAATTTAAATGCTCACGTTCTCACATTTTGGACTGAAACTTGAACATTGTTGTAACTTGTACCTATGCTAAGGTGATATTTGAAAGTCTGCAAAGTGTTAATTATAATTCAAATTGCACAGTTCTTTCATGGGCAGATTGATATTTTAAGGCATACAGGAATGGTAGTTGGGAGAGTGCATGAATCTCAGATTTGCATTCTACCTTCTGCATAATCAATGTAGTGAAACTTAATGTGGTGGACAAGTGTGGCACTTTCATGATTTGTTTTTAGTGTTTTTAAACTCTGACTCATACAATGTCTTTAGCATCATAGCCTGTCCTGAGGTACTGCATAAATGCATATTCGTATGAAAGCTAACAGCCCACAAAAGGAGATGTTAGAAGTGGAGATCAAAAGTTTGGCTGAGGAGGTGGGTTGTAAGAATTAGTGGGTGATTAAATGAACACTACACTATCAACATAGCTTCAATTCCAGATTCCCTCACTCCCAAAAGCCACATTTCCTTTAGTCCAAATACTTATCCTTCCCTGTCTTGAATGTACTCAACTAATCGTTCACAGTCCTCTCAGATCCACAGCCCTGTGGGTGAAGAAAATTTCTCCTCATCTCAGTAATAAGTGGCTGACCCTTTATTCTGAAACTATACTAGACTCCCTGTCCAGGGGAAACACCTGTCTATCATCCATCCTGTCAAATCTATTAACAATTTTATATGTTTCAGTAAGATCACCTATCATTTTTCTCAATTCTAGAAGCTTACAGCTCCTTTGACAAAAAATTTTATACTTTATTTATTATCCACAAATAAGGCTTACATTAACTGCAACGGAATTAGTGAAATTTCCCTAGTTGCTACACTTCATCTGTTTCAATGCACTTAACCAGTATGTTTTTCAAACTGGGAGGAAACCCATGCAACATGGAGAGAATGTGCAAACTTCAGAGACTGACTCAAGCTAGGAATCAAACTCAGGTCTCTGGTGCTGTGAAGCAGCAGCACCAGCCACCATGTTATTTACTTCTGGTTTGCTGAGCTAAAGAGATGTAATATTTAGCTATACGATTGCAAGAGTGAAAAGTATATGTGTTTGTGTGAATGAGCAGATGCAGGGGTTCAAACTATTCAGTAATGTGATATGTTCAATCAATGAATGCTATCTTATTGTGCCACAAATTTTTAAAATCCACATGTTTGCTTGCATCTTTGTCAGGCTTCTGGTGTGTGGGTGTAATTGAACATTCATTTTTCAAAGAGTGTATGAGGCAGTCATCAGCATAATTAAATATATTTGTTCCAACCTTGAGAAACCTTTCTGAGCCTTCAGTCTGACTCACCCATTCATTATTCATTATGTGGCATGAGCAGTTCACAAAGTTATTCTGTTTCTTCCCTTTTCCCTCCCCTTTGTCAACTCTTGCTGGCTTTTTTCTCCATGAGTAATAAGGAGCCCTCTGGTATCCATGTACAGAGGCTGTTCTTCATGCAAATATATGCATTGTTAGACTTTGACCATGGAGCATGTTACTGACTAGCCCGATTCTCTGCTCGATCTAAGAGGTCATTCAATAGACTGTGGAACGCATAATCCTGCTTGCTTGTTCCATGGCCTAAAGAAGCTCAGACAATTTGCGCCACATTGTGAAAAGTTAAGATTGATTTGCTAAGAAGATCTCAGTAGAACAAAAAGCTTGTATTAACATGGTGCCTTTCAAAACTTCTGCCAACCCAAAGCACTTTATTGATAATGAAATACTTTTCAAGTGTAGGCACTGTTGTAACGTAGGAGGAAATGTTGCAGCCAGTTACATACAGTTATATACAGCAAGTTCCCACTTACAACAATCCATCTATCCATGACCTTAAACATTCATCCCCTTCATCACTGGAGCACAGTGAAGCTACCAGACTGTCATTAAAAACCCATTTGGTTCACTGTTGTTTTATAGGCAAGGAAATAGCTTTCCTTGCCTGGTCTGGCCTTCATGTGATTCCAGATTCTCAGCAATATGGTTGACTCTTAACTTCCCTTGAAATGGCCTAGCAAACCATTCATTTGTACCAAATCACACTGCAGTGGTTCAAAAAGGCTGCTTGACACTGCTACCTTTAGACTAATTACGAATGGACCATAGATGCCAGCAAGATCCATATTCCGTGAATTAATTTTTAAATTAGTCACAATAGTCATCAAATCATTCCGGAGAGGTCAACCGATTGCTGTGGCCAAATTGATTTTATAAATTATTTTTATGGGATGTGGGCGCCACTGGCTAGGCCAACATTTTTACTGTCCATCGCTGCTCGAGAGAAGGTGATGCTGAGCCCCCTCATGAACCTCTGCAGTCCATGTGGTTTATGCACATCCACAGTACTGTAAAGGAGGGTTTTGACCCAGTGACAGTGAAGCAATGACAATGTAGTTTCAAGTGAGGATGGAGAATTATTTTTATTCATCATGGGACATAGGCATCACTGGCTGGCCAAGATTTGTTGCTCATCTTTAGTTGCTCTTTTATTCACTCATGGGACATGGGCGTCACTGCTCACCAGTATTTATTGCCCATCCCTAGTCCCTCGAACTGAGTAGCTTGCAAGGCCATTTCAAAGGGCAGAGAATCAATCACATTGCTGTGGCTCTGGAGTCACATGTAGGCCAGACCACGTAAGAGTGGCAGATTTTCTTTCCTAAAGGACATTAGTGAACCAGGTGAGGTTTTCTGACAATGGTTTCACGGTCATCAGTAGATTCTTAATTCCAGGTTTTTTATTGAATTCTAATTCACAATCTGCTGTGGCAGGATTCAAACCTGTTTCCACAGAGCATTAGCTGAGTTTCTGGATTAGTGATATCACTAGGCCATTGCTTCCTCTGCAGATGTTGGTTTCCCTACCTTCTGCTGCCTCTCTCCTCAAGGTGGAGAGGTTACAAGTTTGGAAGATGCTTTGGTAAGATACTGCAGTATATCTTGTAGTTACTTGTGCCGTGTCTGTAGTATGTACCATAGTGGAGGATATTGAAGGGGTCGCCAGTCAAACAGGCTGGTTTGTCCTAGATAGACATGCTTTGGGAGTTGGGATGTGAGTTACTCTCTACAGAATTCTCTGCCTCTAAGCTGCTCTTGTAGCCACAGTATTTATATGGCTAGTCCAGTTGAGTTTCTGGTCAGTGATAATCTCCAGGGTGTTGATAGTGGGTGGTTTAGTGATAGTAGTTCCACTGAATATCATAGGAAGATGGTTGGATCTCACTTGTAGGAGATGTCATTGCCTGGCACTTATGTGGTGAAAATGCTGCTTGCCACTTATCAGCCAAAACCTCTATTGTCCACGCCCTGCTGCATTTGGACAGTATCTGAGCAGTCACAATGATGCTAAGCATTGCGCAATCATCAGCAAACATACCCATTTTTGACTTTAAGATGGAGGAAAGGCCATTGATAAAGAAGTTGAATATGGTTGGGTCTATGACGCTATGCTGAAAAACTCCTGCTGTGATATCCTGATGAGCAAGATGATTAACTTTCAACCACCACAATCCTCTGTGCCTGATAGGACACCAACCAGCAGAGAGTATCACCCTACTGCCCCCTCAATTCCCATTTGACTTCAATTTTGTAGAGCAGCTTAATGTCAAGGGCAGTCACTCTTTCCTTGCTTCTGAAGTTCAGCTCCTTTGTCTGTGTTTGAGTCAAGTTTGTAATGAGGTCAGAAGCTGAGTTTGGAATGTGCCAGGGCCAATGAATCATATGTAGAACATTATTGCGCAATACAGGCCCTTTGGCCCTTGATGTTGCGCTGACTTGTGAAACCATCTAAAGCCCATGTAACCCACACTGTTCCAATATCATCCATATGCTTATCCAATGACCATTTAAATGCCCTTAATGTTGGTGAGTTCACTACTGTTGCAAGCAGGGCATTTCACACCGTTACTATCTCTGAGTAAGGAACCTACCTCTGACATTTGTTCTTTATCTATTACCTCTCAATTTAAAGCTATGTCCCCTCATGCTAGCCATCTCCATCTGAGGAAAAAGGCTCTCACTGTCCATCCTATCTAATCTTCTGATCATCTTTTATGCCTCTAAGTCACCTCTTGAAAACAGCCTCAAGTCCTTCAGCCTTTCAACATAAGACCTTCCCATCAAACCAGGCAACATCCTAGCAAATGTCCTCTGTACTTTTTCCAGTGCTTCCACATCCTTCCTATAATATGGCAACCAGAACTATGTGCAGTACTCCAAGTGTGGCTGCACCAAAGTTTTGTACAGCTACAACATGACCTTCATGGCTCTGAAACTCAGTCCCTCTAACAATAAAAGCTAACATACTGTACACCTTAACACCCCATCAACCTGGGTGCCAACTTCAGGGATCTATGCATGTGGGCACCAAGATCTCTCTGCCCATCCACACTACGAAGTAACTTACCATTTGTTCAGTCCTGTGTATTCCTGTTGCTCCTTCCAAAATGAATCACTTCCCACTTTTCTGCATTAAACTCCATTTGCCACCTCTCAGCCCAGCTCTGCAGCTTATCTATGTCCCTCTGTAACCTGCAACATCCTTCCGCACTGTCCACAACTCCACCGATTTTAGTGTCAACTGCAAATTTACTAACCTATCCTTCTACGCCCTCATCCAGATCATTTATAAAAATGACAGACAGCAGTGACCTCAAAACAGATCTTTGCACTACATCACTAATAATTGAACTCCAGGTTGAACATTTCTCATATATTGCTGTGTAAGTGTTGCTTTGTAGCACTGGCAGGAGCACTTTCTACCTCTGACTTTCAAATTAAAGTTACCAGAGATATCAGTCTTCCTAGTAAACATCTAATAATGGCATAGTTCAAATTTAAAACTTGTAATTCTTTCAACTAAATTTTAAAAATGATGCACTGTCTTTACATTGAAGAAGTCATTTTGTATGTGAGAAGTCATCACTTAATTATTAAATATGTCATCAAAGGTTTTGCATGCATAGGAAGAAAGTAAAATATTCTGGGCTTAATATTAAAGAATAAACAAATCCAAATCCAGAAATTTGAAAGACTTGATTGGGAGCAGAATTGAGCACTGTGGTGTTTCACAGTGGTCACTTGTGGGCTGAATTAACCACTTCCTTCCTTTTGATTATGCTTTCTGGTTAAAATTGAGAGTATTTCATTTGCACGTTTGCCAAACTAGGAGTTTCCATATTGCTCATATCTAAAGTTTATTAGTGTCACAAGTAGGCTTACATTGCACTGAAGTTACTGTGAAAATTCCCTAGTTGTTATGCACGGATGCCTGTTCGGATACTCCGAAGGAGAATTTAGCACAGCCAGCGCACTTTCACTGGCACTCCTTTGGATTGAAAGGAAACCGGAGCACCCGGAGAAAATCCGCTCAGATATGGGGGAACGTGCAGACTGCACAGACAGTGACCCAAGCGGGGAATCAAACCTGGGTCCCTGGCGCTGTGAGGCAGCAATGCTAACCACTGTGTCACCATGCAGCCCCAATATATCTACAGAGAAAAAAATTTAGTTTAGATTTGAATGCAAAATGCTGTTTATTTCTGCATCCTTCGTGTTTAACAAAATAATTTTCCTCATTTTTAGTGATGCAGATGTTATGAAATCTTTTGGATGTGACCTGACTCTGGCTCATTTTTGTCTGGCTTGCACATCCCAACCACGGCGGGACAGTTGAAACCAACTGTGTGCAGAGTTACCATTTATCTGCAGAGAGACATGTCTGGAGACACCTGCTTAACATCACTGTGCCCATCTTCTGGAGCCAAACCTAAGGCACTCAGCTTTAAAGGAGGAAGCATGGGGAACAAATACATACGATTAAATGTTGGAGGATCCCTATATTACACCACTGTTCAGATTTTAACCAGACATGATACTATGCTGAAAGCAATGTTTAGTGGAAGAATGGAAGTGCTCACTGACAAAGAAGGTGAGTATAATCTAATTACTTGTACCAGATGTAAACAAAAGTTGTTTTAGTTTTAAAGATGCTATGGACGGCAGTGATTTGATTTATCATTGTCAAGTATCAGTAAATGGTGAAAATGATTGTTTCTTGCACACTGTACAGACAAAGCATATCTTCTTAGAATACATAGGGGAGAAGAAGAGGGTGCAGAATATAGGATTATAGTTGTTGCTAGTATATAGAGAAAGATCAACTTTGACCACAGAACTGCCGATCTATTCTTTTAACCCTCCCATCCCCCACCACTATCTCCCTTCTAGCACCCTTCCTCCCCTCTGAGGTACTCTGATCCTCCTGCCTTACCTTTTTTTTTTACCCCTCCGCCCTCGGTATTTTGGGGGGTTGTCACTGGGGAAGTCTTTGGACTGTTGCCCCTCTCCTTTTTCCCCTTCCTTACAGTAACCCACCTGTAAGGGTCAGATTCCCCCTCCCCTTAGACTCTGGGTTCACCATCTCACTGTGCTTCCCTTCCATTGTTGCCTCGTTCTCTCTGACTAAAAACACATCTTCCAATCACTGCTCTAGTTGTTTGACCCGAGCCCTCAGACGCTGCAGCTCCAAATACTTGATGCATATGTGGACTTTTGGGAGATGTCTTGCCTCCAGGAACTCCCACATATGGCACCGTATGCAGTGAGGTGTCTTCCTGTAATCCCTGCCATTGACCTGAA
This sequence comes from Sphyrna mokarran, assembly GCA_024679065.1. Classification (NCBI taxonomy): domain Eukaryota; kingdom Metazoa; phylum Chordata; class Chondrichthyes; order Carcharhiniformes; family Carcharhinidae; genus Sphyrna; species Sphyrna mokarran. The sequence continues at coordinate 12,685,255 of JAGIQG010000022.1, forward strand.
GACCTTTGGAGGTATGAACACAATTGGAAAATCAGCAACACCTTGCCAAAGCCCTCAAATCTCTGTCTGCTCCCTGCTCACTCCACTGCCCGCTGTCTACTACTGCTTTCTTTTTATACTCCCCAGTTCCCTTCCAAGCTACCCTCACGCCTAACCACGGCAGCAAAATGCAATCAAAAATAGAGCGAATAAAAAGTAAATGGAAAACTTTTCACACTCAGCCACCAGCGCTTCCAAACACTGTGTTCCAGAGCACATGATGTAGAGATGCCAGTGTTGGACTGGCGTAAACACAGTAAGAAGTCTGGCAATACCAGGTTTAAATCCAACCGATTTATTTGATAGTAAACTCGCAAGTTTTCGACTCTATGGCCTCATTCACCTGACGAAGGCCATAGAGTTGAAAGCTTGTGAGTTTACTATCAAATAAATCAGTTGTATTTAAACCTGGTGTTGCCAGACTTCTTACTGTGTTTCTTCCAGAGAACATGTCATAGTTGATTGGAAATCTCCAATCACCCATCCCTGTTCATCACTAAATTTGATTGAAAAGAGGAACACTGAGTTTGTTGAAGATAAAACTGTATGGTAGCAAGGGATTTAATCTATATGTAATGAGATAATATTAAAAAGAAATGCACTATGGTAACTAAGAGCAGGAATGAGCCATTTGACTTTTCACAGTATTCAGTGGTGTTTCATTGGAATGCTGGTGGGGTTAAGTTTACAGAATTTGTGGTAAATTAGATTGAAACCAAGCTCAAAGTTCAGAAGGACTTATTTTCGGTTGTTTTATGATTTACACGTCAACCAATATGAAGGAGGATATCAAGTGTGAAAGACTGATTAGGTGATGAGAATACTGATTGATAGCACTCATTGGAAGTTCAACCAATTCAGGGCAGATGGGTTTTAGTGTTGATAGATGTATTTAACATTTGGGATGTGAAATGTGACAAGGTGCCCTATAGTAAAAGTGGGAATGAATTTGGTTGTGCTGATTGGACTTTTCAAAGTTAATCAGTGTGACTGTACCAAGTCAGCTAAAGTTGCATCTCATGAATATACAATGACTGTCGCATATGCAAATATTGCAGCCATTTGTTGTGTAAATTTTACCTATACACTCTGCAGTTTAGAAGAGTGAGAGGGGATCTCATTGAAACATAAATTATTCTGAACAAGGTCGATAGTACAGATAAAGATTTGTTTCCCCAAGCTGGGAATCTAGAACATGGGCACAGTCTCAAGATGAGGGACTAATCATTTAGGAGTGTAATGAGGTAAAAGATTTTCACTCAGGCTTGTGAATCTTTGGAATCTATCCCTGCTGGAGGCTTGTGGATGTAATTTTTGGTGTCTTGGAATTAAGGAATTGCCGAGCAAGCAAGAACATTGATGCTCCACCGCAACTCAATCAGGATGGTACTGAATGGCAGAGTGTGCATTTGGGGCCCTGTGGTCTATCCCTGCTCTAACATTCTTGTGTTTTGAACGCAACTTGCCAAAAACGGCAACAAGATGAATAATCAGTTCATGTTTTTAGTGTTGCTTGAGGGAGGAATGTTGGCTATTGTACTGTAGAAATACTTGTTTTTTGAATATTCAAAATCTTTTATATCCATCCAAGCCATTGAGGCCTCCATTCAATGGTTGATCCCAAGGATGGCACATCCTGTATTGGGAGCATTTATTCTGCTGCACTAAAGTGTCAACTTAGGCCAAGTCTGGAAATTCTGGAGTATGAGTTGAAACACAACCTTGGGAATTGAGTACTGCCAACAGAGCCTTGTTGGTGCGATGAAGAAGTAATATAATTGATTGCGAAACCATAGAAATGCCTTGTTACTAAACAGATGAATAATTCTCCTCAGATTGTGGCTGAGGAGTCCAAAGAAACCTTGGAGATATTTCCTCCTGCAGATGAATCTGAATTAGTGTGATAAAGCAAGTTGCACATGAGTGGTTTTGATGGGTCAAATTGCCTGTTTATCTTCTGTTCTGGGACAGTACAGTGGCACAGTAGTTGCATTGCTGCCTCTCAGTGCCAGGGACCTGGGTTTGATTCCTGGCTTGGATCACTGTCGATGTGGAGTTTACACATTCTCTTTGTGTCTGTGTGGGGCTGCTCCAGTTTCCTCCCACACTGTGAAAGATGTGCTGATTAGGTGCATTAGCCATGCTAAATTCTCTGTGCATCTGAACAAGTGCTGGAGTGTGGCAACTAGGGGACTTTCACAGTTGCGACGTTAAGACAAGCTGACTTTTGACACTAATAAATAAACTTAAATTGTTCATTTAAGTTTACCTGTTGTATGGGATAAGGTTCTGATTGTTGAATATCCTTGATTCACACCCTTCCACTTTGAAATATTTGCTTTTTTTTCAAACAGGTTGGATTCTTATTGACCGTTGTGGCAAACATTTTGGTACTGTTTTGAACTACCTGCGGGATGATTTGATTATCCTTCCAAAGAGTAGGCGGGAAATAAAGGAACTTTTGGCAGAAGCTAAATATTACCTCATTCAGGGTCTTGTGGATGTCTGTCAGACTGCTTTGCAGGTAACTTACAGTAGCTGCTGCCTTTCTGTTTTACACAACAATCGTTTTTCTGAATATGTAATTGTCCATGTTCATTTGGTCGTGGGAGGTAAGTGTAACATGTACTTTTAGAAAATTGCTCTATTAGCAAACATCTTGGGGTACAAAACCCTCATTTGCATAGCCTCTAGACTCAGCACAAGCACCAAATCCCACTGTTAGGAATGGCACAGTGGTTAGCACTGCTGCCTCATAGTAAGAAGCCTGACAACACCAGGTTTAAGTCCTGGTGTTTCAACCACTTCCTGCTGCTTCATAGTGCCAGGGACAATTCCAGCCTTGTCCATGTGGAATTTGCATGTTCTCCTTGTTACTGCCTGTGCTTCCTCTGGGTGTTCCAATTTCCTCCTATTGTCCAAAGATTAGGTGAATTGGCTGCGCAAAATTGCCCCTTAGCCTCCAAAGATGTGTGAATTAGCCATGGTAAATTTGTGGGAATAGGGTCCTTGTAGGATATTTTTCTGGAGAGCCTGAGAGACAGATAATAGCAGGAATGTGTCCGATAGGAACCAAAAGAGAAAACGCTAGAAAATGTTAGCAGGTCTGGGAGCATCTGAAGGAGAGAAAAGAGCTAACATTTTGAGTTCCAGACTGCTTGTCAAAGTTCTAATAGGAGTTAAAAGTTGTTCATAGATTTTCACTGGGAACAAAGCAAAAGATTTTATTGAAAAATGTCAAGAAACACGATTAAAATTCAGTTCTATGATAGCTGAGGAAGTAGTGACTTAAAAGGTTATGCAGCTGGCATACCTCTGCTGATAGTGAAATACTGAATGATGCACCACACTTGACCCAGGAATAACACACAATTCCCTTCACTGTTCCTTTTGTGCATCAGGAATATTTTCCACTTTTGTAATAGCCAGCACAAGATTGAGTTGCAGTCACTGTAGTAACTGCATGTTTGCTGTTTCTGAAATATAGTTGTGAGAAGAAAAGTTCTCGTGTTGATTTGCTTTACTTCTGTGTTTTATAATGTGATTTTCTTTCAGGAAAAGAATGAATGCTGTGAAGTAGCGTGCACGATCCCCATGATCACCTCTCCTAAGGAAGAAGAACAACTGATTGAGACATGCGCAAAGGTCACAAAATTTTCATATCTTTTTTTCTGTAATGGAAGAACTTATCTCAGACTTCATACTCTTTATTAAAAGCTAACTGGCTTTGTTCTTTACCAACAGCCAGTTGTGAAGCTGCTACATAACAGAAGCAATAACAAGTATTCTTACACGAGGTATGATGCTGCTTGTAATTGCCGGGGCCTCTGCTATATTTGACTTGTTTAGCTTTGCTAGTTAATGGAGATTATTTTGTTATTACTTTGAATCATTTTCAGCGCACGTATTGCAGTTTACAGGAATGCTTCATATAAAGTGGGAGGGGGAAGGATTGTTGCAGAGAGCAGTTGGGACAATATTGTCAAATACTTAGTTGGGAGAAGATTGTCAAATATTTAGTAAGATGTAATGTTTTGAAACATTAAATACTAACAACTTGGAAAGCGAGCCAAACAGCTTTCCAGTAGGCAGATAATTGAGTGGCACAGTGGTTAGTAGTGCTGCTTCACATTTCCAAGGACCTGGGTTCAATTCCCGACTTGGGTTACTATTTGTGTAGAGTTTACACTTTCTCCCTATGTCTGTGTGGGTTTCCTCCGGGTGCTTCAGTTTCCTCCCATAGTCTGAAAGAAGTGCTGGTTAGCTGCCTTGACCCAAACAGGCACCAGACTGTGGCAACTAAAGAAATCTCTCAGTAACTTAATTGCAATGTTATTGTCAGCCTTACCTGAGAAACTTTACCTTGCACTTCCCACGCACCTTACTCTCCAGTGACTAACTGTACTGCATTTGTACAGCACGGTGACGCAGTGGTTAGCAGTGTTGTTTCACAGCGCCAGTGTTCAATTCCAGGCTTGGGTGACTATCTGTGGAGTTAGCATGTTTTCCTTCTAAGTCCAAAAATGTGCAGGTTGGTTTAGCCGTGCTAAATTGCTCTTTAGTGTCTCAAGATGTGCAGGTTAAGGGGACTAATGGGGTAACTATGTGGGGCTTTGGTGATAGGACAGGGGAGAGGGCCTGGTTAAGACGCTTAACCAGAGTTAGTGCAGACCCAATGAGCCGAATGACCTGTGTTTGTACTCTGGGGATTCTGATTCTGAAAGATGTGCTGGTTAGGTACATTGACCATATTAAATTCTTCCTCAGTGCACCCGAACATGCGCCAGAATGTGACCAATAGGGGATTTTCACACTAACTTTATTGCAATGTTAATGTAAATCTACTTGTGACAACAATAAATAATAATAACTGATTCTTTAACAGCTAGCATAAACCATATGGCAATGGGCTTTGATGTCTGATTCCCAAACTAAATATTTAGAAGTTATTTCTTCTCACTTGGTCACACATCAGAATGAAAATGAATTCAAGTATGACTTAGAAATAGTGCATGTTCCTTCCAATGTCTTTCACCATTTCTAAAGTCAAAGATCTGCACCACAGTCATGGTATTTTCCACAACTCTCAGTTCTTTTGCGAGAAACATAAGTAGGATTAAAAATAAGTCATTGCCTTCAGTAGAAGGATGTCCAAACAAACAATGGTCTGTAGGCGACTAAAAGGCTGTAGCCTTGGTAATTTACGCTTCTTTTCAATCGTTTGAATCTTATGGGCTTGCAGGTTTGAGGACTGTGCTTGGTGCTGTTGCCTTATTGAGTTAATCCTAAATCAGAAAAGCTCTGTTTGTGTTCACAGCTTGAAGTGTCAAGCTGATTGGAATATTGACTTAAACTTTAAGGGGCTCTGTGGTATGCAACCCACAAAATAAAAGTCTTGCACAGCCTGCTGTTGTGTTTGAACAAGTGGGAAAAGTTCTAACGTTTCTCTCTCGAACCGAATGCAGAGCACGTACACAGTTTCTCTGTTATGAACAAAACCAAACTCATCCAAGAGAGCATCTATAATAGCTGCAAAAGTAGATGCGGTTGGGTTATTGTGACTTAATGAAAGAACCACCTTCAAAATCTTGAAATTATTACTGCCTCAACGCCAGGGACTTAGTTCAATTCTGGCCTTGGGCCACTGTCAATATAGAGTTTGCATGTTCTCCCTGTATCTGCGTGGGTTTTCTCCCACAGTCCAAAGGTGTATGGGTTAGGTGGATTGGCCATGCCAAATTGCCCTTTAGTATTAGGAGGATTAGCAGTATAAATATGTGGCGTTACAGGGATAGGGCCTGGGTGGGATTGATGGCTGAATAGTCTCTTTCTGCACTATAGGGATTCTATGAACTGCATATGTTTCTGTGCTACTGCTCACAGCAGAAGTTTAATGCTTTGTTTTCTCAGCAACTCCGACGACAATTTGTTGAAGAACATTGAATTGTTTGACAAACTGTCCCTGCGATTTAACGGACGAGTGCTTTTTATGAAGGACGTGTTGGGAGATGAAATCTGCTGCTGGTCGTTCTATGGACAGGGCCGCAAGCTTGCTGAGGTTTGCTGTACTTCAATCGTGTATGCCACAGAAAAGAAACAAACTAAGGTATGTGAAAGACAACCTCTATATAAACTCAGACAGGAGTGGAATACTATTACAATACTTGATTTTAAAAGAAATAGGTTTTGTGTTTGGTCTCCAGATTGTTATTTTCAGGCTGTGCTTAATTGTACTTCCAACATGTTACTGGAATTTAGAAAGTCCTTTCTTTTATTAATTAAGTTCAAAGGACTTACTTCCATTGTGTTAATGCTTTGCTGTGAACAAATTATTGAACATAGGATCCCTACAGTGCAGAAGGAGGCCATTCAGTCCATCGAGTCTACACTGGCCACAATCTCATCCAGGCTCTACCCCTGTAATCCCATGTACTGACTGTTTTTTCCCCAACACTAAGGGGCAATTTAACATGGCCAATCAACTTAACCCGCACATCTTTGGACTGTGGGAGGAAACCAGAGCACCCAGAGGAAACCCATGCGGACACAGGGAGAATGTGCAAACTCCACACAGGTAGTGACCTGAGGTTGGAATTGAACCTGGGTCTCTGGCACTGAGGTGGCAGTGCTAACCACAGTGTGACCAAGTATCCCCCTAAGTGACTGGCTTAACCAAGAAGTACTTTGAGGCTTGGGAGTAAAATTTTAGTCTTTCTTCTTGTTTTAAAAATTATTTTTGGTTTGGTATATAACGGAGAGACATTAAAAGGATCTAGGTGTAGCAAACCATTCAGGCACTGTTCTTTCACCTCTGATGCCTAGCTTCAACAAGAGGATTAGCACCTAGGGTGGCAGTTCACTTGCCACTGAGTGTACTGATTGAGATTAATTTGGGATGTCTCACTTTATTACTTATATGTGAAAATGCACCAGATTCACCACTGGCACTCAATTTTAATTGTCTACATTTTCTTATTTTATAGGTTGAATTTCCAGAAGCACGAATTTATGAAGAGACATTAAATGTCCTGCTTTATGAAACGCCGCGTGTGCCCGATAACCTGTTATTGGAGGCTACTAGTCGGACATCTGGTCCGGGATCTCACAGCGAAGATGAAGAGGCATTAGAAGTTCGAGATCGCGTGCGTAGAATACATGTGAAAAGGTACAGCTCTTATGATGACAGACCTCTTGGACACCAAGCTGCCTACAGAGATTAAAACTGTAACCAGGGTGTTAAGTGTGAACAATACTTACATCTTAAAACACTTTTTGTCTATGATGGTCATCAACTGACACACTATTGTGGAATATGAAGACAACTGACTTGGGAAGATAACCTATGTGCTTTTGAGGCTAATTTTCTTTAATATAATGCTGATTCTCGGTTTCTTGGAGAAAAGAGCCTTACGAGTGGAGTACATGTCAAAAGTTATGAATGAATTTGCCTTAACTCCATTTTAGATTACCTTTCTACGAATCTTTACGGTGGATTTAGGAATTTGAAGTCCGATTTACTATGGCGAGCATGTGGCAGTGCAGATGAAGATTGGTGCCAGTACTGTTGGATTGACAATGCTCTGACCACGGACTTCCCTCAGTGGGAGGAAGAAATCATTCCCACGTTATTGCTGCGTGGTCTCAAGTGCCCCTCTACCCTTTTTGCCGCTTTTGTTATATGGCTTTGGCAGTTTACAAGTGATTCTACCCTCAAATGTCAGAAGTACAAGTCAATGTCAAAGCCTGAGTGTCCACCAATTTCATATTTGATTTGTGCCTACTTCTTTTTCATATGGATTAATATCATACCACAGTGCAATTACTTCCTGAGCAATTGAGGATGCCTTGATAACACCTATCATTTCGTCAGAATGTTTTTAGGCATGCATTTATGTATTCAATGTTTTGGGTGAGATGCAGGAGAAAGAACAATAAGGGCAATTTACATTTCATTATCACTCCTCCTAAAAGTATGTTTTCAAGTCGATTACCTCAGCACCTTTGCATAACAGACACCTGACATAACTGAAAATTAGTGTATTGTACCAGTATTTGGAGCTGAAGTCTCTTCATAATCTATCCAAACTCTTAGTGTTTTAATACATTCCACTTTTGTTACAGGTCTTAATGAACCACCAGCTCTTTCAGACAATACATTTTGGTTCTCATTGTGCATAGTGGGGTATATTTTACAGTGTTTTTAGTGGAATCTTCCAAGAGAATTTTTTTATGTGCAGCGGTGGCAGTGTGGGATGATATTTTCATATTCCTTTAAAATAATGGAATCCTAATTGCAGGTCAAAATTATGTTGTTTGGACCAAAAGGTTAAATTTCTATTTTTGTATGTGTCCTGACCATTATTTGTTTTTGTCTGAATCTGGGATGGTATATTTGACACTGTTGTGCACTGTTTAGATCAGAATAGTGACATGTTGGCTGAAACTGACCTTAAGTTGTGTTGAAATAAGTTTGAACATATTTGTTTTAAAGTTGTATGTAAGTAACGTGACATTACCTCATGTTTGACTTCAATCAGAAAGCTTTGAGACTGGAAGTGTCATCCCAACTTGCACTGTGGCTATTTTCAAGTGAGTAGTGAAAAAAAACTAATGTAATTCATCCTTCCTTTCTTGTCCTTTCCAGTGGTTAGCACTGCTGCCTCTCAACTCAAGGGACCTGGTTTCAATCCCAACTTGAGTCACTATCTGTGTGGAGTTTGCACGTTCTCAGCATTTCTGCTTGGGTTTCCTCCGGGTGCTCTGGTTTCTTCTCACAGTCCAAAGATGTGCTGATTAGGTGCATTAGCCATGCTAAATTCTCCCAGTGTACCTGAACAGGTGCCAGAGTGTGGGTTTTCATTTCAATGTGAATGTAAGTGTACTTATGACTGATAAATAAAACTTTAACTTTTTAAAACTCTTCCCCTGTCCTGAATGACACCAGCTCCTGGACAACTACAAACTGAATTTGTCCAGAACTGAATAATGTCCTCTAGATGATTGCTGCCCAAGGAGCAAGCCAAATCTGGAGTTGAGCTTCTTTTCTCTTCAGGTGACCGAGGCAACCTTTCCTGCTGCTTTGCTCCCTTTAGTGTGGCTTTCTGCTTCACCACAGACTGTAGGGTGTATTTTCTCCTTTCAATGTGATGCATTTTTTTGGTCAGAAGAATATTGACGTACTAAAGGAATCATTGTGTGACTCAGATAAAATGGCCCAGAAATTGGATCACAACTGAATCAAGGGGAATGTGGGATGGATGGAGAACTCTAGTTCTGCAAAGTAGTTTTTTAACAAAAGAGCACCATTGGGTGGTAACTGCCTGCCACTCTCCAAGGGTTGCTGGTTTGCCTATTAAGCACCTGAAGTGCTGCTGTCAGTCATAAACCAGTGGGCCTGACATTAGTTGCATATGTCCATTCTGGGTGTGTCTTGACTACAACTAACGTGGTAGGATGGTGCAAATTTGGCAGAGTGCATGCCCAGCGTGTGCTATTTTGAACTGCTAGGAGCACATCTTACAGCCTTTTTCGTTTCTTGGCCAGTGACCACTTCAATGTCATCTCAATATTGTTTGAACAGTTATGCTTTTGAGTGAGCTTTATTACTGGCCATTATATTTAAAGGATGATGTTGACTTAGTTCATATATAGCTCAGTAAATCATTAACAAAATGGTGCAAGTTTTTCACAAGTTAATGAAAATTGCTTGTGTGAGGAGGTAACGGCATCATCTCAATGGCACGGGTGCCAAAGCATCTTCTAAATGGCTTGAGCACCTCCAATGTAAATAAACTGAGTGCAGATCCATGGTTGACTATTTCAATAGTATGAACATTTATACCATGTGGTATGAACATTTCCTCTGAGGTGATTTTCCCCTGCTTCGATGATGAATGATTTAGCATTATATCTCTTTCTAATAACTAGTTTTACAAGTTTACATTCTGACCTTCTGCTAAACAGAATATGGAAAGTTAGATTGTCACCATCCAAAAAAAGTCCAGATTCTCTTGGATATATCCTATCTCTAACCTCTGTAGTTCACTGCTCCAAGACATGAAATGTCCCAGCAGTGGGTTGCAGCCTAAGGTACACATTGTAGAACTAAACACCAGTTCTGCAGTAAATTAATCAATGTAGCCACACCAAAAATTGACCTGAAGGATAAAATACAAGTGAGGATAATGGGAATGTTATTTTGTTTAAACAATCCTAATATTGAATTTCTTTTGATTCACAATTAGGTTACATATATAGATGTTTACTTGCAATCAAAGCCTATATGAATTTTCAAATCTGGTTTTATTCATGTGCTAATTTGCAAAAAAGAACTGTTGTGATGTTGTATATTGCAATTAAGCTGTGAAATGGTTTAATTCTCGTTACTGAAAAGCTTACAGTGAGCCCAGTTACAAGCACTGGAATACTCACTTGCAAAACCACTATCTGTAAACAAAACTACTCAGAATTTTTGACACTGTGATGGATTTTTGTCCCCCACTAAGTTGCTGTATCGCACATATTTTAAATAAACTGTACTAGCACTACTTGTAATTAATTACTTACTAGAAGTGTAACCTGTTTAGACTGGAGTATTTCTCATTTTTGAATACTGTACTAAAATTATGGAATATTTACTAATGTCAAAATAAAATGTGTTCTTTAAATGTGGTCTACTTTTAATCACAACTCCTGTGATCTATATCTTTCCTATAAATTTCAACAATTGAGCTGAAAATTTTCAATCATACCCCCTCGTTCACGTTCTAATCATTAATAACAAAACGGCAAGGGTCCCAACATTGAAACCTGTGGAACACCAGTTGAAACAGCTTTCTATTTGCAAAAATATTAATCATTACTCTTTGTTTCATGTTGCTAAGCCAGGTTTTGATCCTGTTGGATTGGAAAATCATCTATTATCTCCTTCCTGACCTCCTCTAGTAGCCATGGAAACAGTCAATCTGGCCCTGGTGACTTATCAACTTTCAGATTCCAGCACTGAGTACTTCCTCTCTGTCTGTCTGATTATTCTGTCCAATATAAACAAAGAAAATTATAGTACAGGAACAGACCTTCAGCCCTCCAAGCCTGTGCTGACCATGCTAACCCTCTAAAAGAACAAAGAAAATGTGTTCTTCCTGCATTACTAAATCTGCATTATCCCTTTCCTTTTGTAAACAGTATATTTGTTTAAAACCCTTCCAACAAGCCCCTGCATTTACGCACAAGTTTCCTTCAACTCTGATGGGTCTACTTTTCCTTAACCAATCTTTTACCATTGATGTATTGGTAAAACATCTTTAGGTTTTCTTTAACTTTTAATTTTTTTAATGCCTTTCTTTGGTTTCCTTTTTTAAGTTTGTCCTGCACTTATATTCATCTAAGCTATCTGCAGTAGTTAGTTTGTGCCTACTGTACACTTCGTCTTACTGTTTGATTTCCCCTTGTATTTGTCTAGATAACAAGAGGTTGGGGTGAGAGCTGGGAGTTAGATTTGCAAGTTCTCTTATTTTCGAAGGAGATATGCCTATTGTGTACATTTAGGATCTCCTGATCTAGTGCTTTCCCTAGCATCCTAGTCCACCTTGACCAAGTCTCTCATTCCTGCAAAATTCAAAACTTTTATACCTGCTTTATCTCTGTCCTTTTCCATGGTAATGCAAAATCTAACTGAATTGTGATCACTATTGCCAATACGGTTATCAACTATCACTTCACCCAATTGCTGCCCTTTGTTCCCCAAGACTAGGTCTAGCATTGCTTGTTGGGTTTGACACTAATTGGTTGACTTTTTTTTCCCCTAGACGAGGGGTCATGGCCTTAGGGTGAGGGGGGCTATGTATAAGACGAATATTAGAGGGCAGTTTTTCACACAAAGGGTAGTGGGGGTATGGAATGCACTGCCGAGTAAGGTGGTGGGAGCAGGCACGCTAGGGCTGTTTAAGGGTCTCTTGGACAGCCACATGAGCGGTATGTAGATAGAGGGATAAAGTAGGACTGTTTAACTATGACTTTTTTTCCCACAGGTAATTCGGTCCAACTTGACCAACAAGGAGCATGCATTCGGCAGGTGGTGCGAGGACAGCTCTCGGATGTTGATTCATGGGTTGCCTGGTGCTTCATGTCATAAATGAGTGCTTTATCTGGACCATCTGAAGGGCACCATGACAGCTCAGTGACTATCGCTGCAGCTGTGCAGACACTTGGAATTGGGCCAGTGTCTGCGGGAGTTTGCGCGTTCTCCCCGTGGTTGCGTGGGTTTTCTCCGGGCGCTCCGGTTTCCTCCCACATCCCAAAAATTAGCTCTTAGGCTGATTGGGAAACAAATTGACCCTATATTGAGATTTTTCCATATTAGGAATAAGAAAATGGAATTGTTACTATAAAGTTATGACGGCAGTGCGGGCTCGTTGGGCCGAAGGGCCTGTTTCCCGTGCTGTGTTGCTCTTTGACCTTTGATATGATAAGGATTGGAAAGAAATTGGGAGTGATTCAATTGAATTTTGAATTTTTTTTTTGTAATTAAGTGTTTAAACAGAAGATCAATGGCTTATATGAACCAAGTTGCTAATGGGTGATTATATCAACATTTAAAGGTACCACAGCTCAACACTAGTTTAACACATGCTAAGCAAATTGTCAAATAAGACATATTGCATGAATTTACTCTCAGTGCCCCTTTATATTGTTTGAATCCCAGTTGATATTGGGATAGTTAAAGTCTCCAACAATCATTGCCCTTTTGTCCTTACAGGCAGGAATTTGTCTACATATTTGTTCTATCTCCCTTTCACTATTTGGGGGTCTGTATTTGACTTAATATGTGACAATAATAAATTAACATAGTGAAAAGTATTATTTCTGGTGTGTTATACAGACATACTGTTAATGAAGGAGAGTAGAGTGCAGAATGTTGTGTTAGTCATAGCTTAAGTGTAGAGAACGATCAACTTAATGCAAGTAAGTTCATTCAAAAATCTGACAGCAGCAGGGAAGAGGCTGTTCTTGAGCTGGTAGGTACATGACCTTGGACTTTATCGTTTTTCTGATAGAAGTGGAAGTGTGTCTGGTGCATGGGGTCCTTAATTATGCTGGCTGCTTTTTGCCAAGGCAGCAGGAAGTGTAGACAGAGTCAATGGATGGGAGACTACTTTGTGTGATGGATTGGGCTACATTCACAGCCTTTTGTAGTTCTCTGTAGTATACTCCCAGTAGTGTAACTGCCCTTTTCTTATTTCTAAAGCTTCATTTGTTGACCTGTACAGTGTGTCATCCCATCTCACAACTGGAATTGATACTTTAATGCTGCTCCCCTCCCTTTTTATCTCACTGTAATGTGTCAGAAGACTATGACAGCTCAATATCCCAGGTTAATTTTGCCCCTCCTTTAGCCAGGTTTCTGTTTTGTCAATGACATCCTGTTTTGGGGCAGCATAATAACAGTGGTTAACACTGCTGCTTCACAGCTCTGGGGGTTCAATTCCTGGCTTAAGTCACTGTCTGTGTGGAGTTTGCACAATCTCCTCGTGGGTTTCCTCCTGGTGCTCTGGTTTCCTCCCACAGTCCAAAGATCTGTGGGTTAGGTTGATTGGCTGTGTTAACATTGCCCCTTAATGTCCTGAGATGTATAGGTTAGAGGGATTAGTGAATAAATGTGCAGGGGTATGGGGGTAGGGCTTGGGTGGGTTTGATCAGTACAGACTCACTGGGCCAAATGTCCCCTTTCTGCTCTAATGTTTTTATGATCCTGTGTCTTTACCTGTGCCCTTAACTCATCTACTTTGTAATACTCCTTGCACTGAATATAGAACATAGAATCCTACAGCTCAAACAGGCCCTTCAGCCCACAAGTTGCACTGATCATATCCATATCTACCAGGCCATAGAACTATCTGTAATTCCCAATCTCATTAAATCCCATGTGCTCATCCAGAAATCTTTTAAAAGATCCCAGTGAGTTCCACTCACTCACCACCCTGTGAGTGAAAAACTTATCCCTAACATCTCCTTTGTACTTGCTCCCCAGCACCTTAAACCTGTGTTCCCTCGTAGCGACCATTTCAGCCCTGGGAAATAGCCTCTGAGAATCCACCCTATCTATGCCTCGCAACATTTTATAAGCCTCTATCAGGTCGGCCCTCAACCTTCGTCTCTCCAGAGAGGAGATCTAGCTGCCTCAACCTATCTTCATAAGACATACCTCCCAATCCAGGCAACATCCTTGTAAATCTCCTCTGCACTCTCTCAATAGCTTCCACATCCTTTCTGTAGTGAGGTGACCAGATCTGCACACAGTACTCCAAATGGGGTCTGACAAGGGTCTTATAAAGTAGGAGCATTACCTCCTTACTCCTAAACGCAATCCCTTGATTAGTGATGGCCAGTATACCATATGTCTTAACTGCATCCTCCACCTGAGAGGCCAATTTAAGAGTCCCAGACCCCAAGATCCTTCTACTCCTCAACACCTCAAATATGAACGGTTTAACCCTGTCAATTTCCTTTGCTAGACACTTTTTATACTGTGCTTCTCTTGGAATTCCAAGTCTATTACTACATCTTCAATATCATTACTAATGTCCTTGCTCCATTTTCCTGATCGGAATCTGACCTAACTGATCCTACTCTGCCATACCAGTTTATATCTCCCCAACAGAACTAGCAAAAGCTCCCCATCAGGACATTGATCCCAGCTCTGCCTGGTGCGACCTGCTCAGTTATAGAGGTCCCACTTTCCCCAGAACTAGTCCTGGTGCCTCAATAATCTAAATCTCTCCTGGCTACCCCAGTTCTCCAGTCAGGTGTTCATTTGATCTATCCTCTTATTCCACCTCTTATTCCACTCTCGCTAGCAGATGGAAGTGGAGTAATCCTGATATTACTACATTAAAGTCCAGCATTTTAAGTTATCTCCTCAGTGCCTGTATTCAGCTGGTAGGTCCTCATCCTTTCTTTTATGTATGTCGTTGGTGCCAATGTGTACCATGACCACTGGCTGTACACTTTCCCTCCCCAAAATTCCTAGTAGAGAACAAATATCTGTGGGTTAGGTGGAGGGGCCATGCTTTATTGCCCCTTAGTGTCAGGAGGATTTGCAGAGTAAATACATGGGATTATGGGGTTAGGGCCTTGGGGGGACTGTGTAGGCTCAATAGCCTCCTTCTGCACTTTAGGGATTCTATAAGGTAGGCCCATTCAAAAGTCTGATGGCAGCAGAGAAGAAGCTATTTTTGATCTCAGACTTTTGTACATTTTTTCCCAACAGAAGAAAACGGAAGAAAAATTGTCCAGAGTACGTGGGGTCCTTGATAATGCTGGCTGCTTTTCCAAGGCAGTGGGAAGTGTCAACATGATAATGAATGGTCAATCATTATAATGAATGGTGGATAAGGCTCAAAGGGATAAATGGACTACTCCTACTTCTGTTTTCTATGTTTCTCACTGGGGTTGTACATCGTTCCTCTCATAGTACTCAAAAAAACACATACCACTACAACCAATGTTCCAAGTTACCCTTCTGGGTTTACAGACACTCTCGCATTTAACACCAGCATGGGTTTGGAACAATTGTGGAAATTATTTTCTATATCATTGATGACTATGAATATTTATATAGCAAATTTAAGGTAGTAAAATGTCCCAAAAGTCTCCTAAGTCACATAATGAGAGGTATCAATAAAAATAACACAGGAGGAAATACCTAGACAGATAACCAAAGTGAGAGAAAGGTTGAAAGGCTAGGAAGACAATGATGAACAGATTAAAACCTGTGATGTTCAATAGGAAGAGTGCAGAGATTTTTCTTTTTGTTCGTTCTTGGGATGTGGATATTTGTTGCCCATTCCTAATTGCCTTTGAGATGGTGGTGATGAGTTGCTTTCTTGAACAATTGGAGTCCATGTATTGTAGGTACACAAGCACATCTCAAAGGCTGGAGGAAGTAAGGCCATGGAGGGATTTGAAAACAAGAATGAGGATTTCAATACAAATGTATTGTTGAACTGGTGAAATACAACAAAATCCAGCTTGATCAGTGAATGAAATTTGGAGTAGACAAAGAAGTTTTAGATAAGTTTTGGTAGGATGTTTATTTTGGAGGTGATAGCCTAGTGGTATTATCGCTAGATTCATAATACAGAAACTCAGCTAATGTTCTGAGGATCTGGATTCGAATCACGCCAGGGCAATTGGTGGAATTTGGATTCAATATAAAATATCTGTAATAAATAATCTACTGACAACCGTGAAACCATTGTCGGAAAAACCCATCTGGTTCACTGATGTCTTTTAGGGAAGGAAATTTTGTGTCCTTATCAGGTCTGGCTTACATATGACTCCAGGGCCACAGCAATGTGGTTGACTCTCAACTGCTCTCTGACCAAGGGCAACTAGGGATGGGCAATAAATGCTGGTCAGCCAGAAATGCCAGTGTACTACAAATCAATTAAAAAAAATTAAAATGGAAGGTGGGAGATGGTCAAAGACAAAAATCAGAATGGTGGGGCAAGAACACAAAATATTCTCAGGTTTTATTAACTCAGTTCTGTAATAGTCTTTCCTGAAATAGAGTCATAGAGTTTATAGCCTAGAAATAGGTCCTTCGGCCCAACTTGTTCATGCCGCCTTTTTTTAAAAACCCCTGAGCAAATCCCATGCCCACGTTTGGCCCATATCCCTCTGTATCCATCCAACACATGAAACTGTCTAAATGCTTTTTAAAAGATAAAATTGTACCACCTCTACCACTACCTCTCGTAGCTTGTTCCAGATACTCACCACCCTCTGGGTGAAAAAAATTGCCACTTTGGACACTTTTTTGTCTCTCCCCTCTCACCTTAAACCTACGCCCTCTAGTTTTAGATTCCCCTACCTTTGGGAAAAGATATTGACTATCCAGCGGACCTATGCCTCTCATTATTTTATAGACCACTATAAGATCATCTCTCAGCCTCCTATGCTCCAGAGAAAAAGTCCCAATCTATCCTTATAATTCAAACCATCAATTCCCCGGTAGCATCTGAGTAACTCTATTCTGCATTCTTTCTAGTTTAAAGGTATCCTTTCTATAATAGTGTGACTAGAACTGTACAGTATTCCAAGTGTAGCCTTACCAATGTCTTGTACAACTTCAACAAGACGTCTCAACTGCTGTATTCAGTTCTGACTAATGAAACCAAGCAAAACCAAGAATGAGTTGGATTACCTGGTTTTTTAATAAAAGTTGTTTAATTAATAGAAGTGTGAGAATAAAGTTATTCAAAATAGATTTTCAGTAATGATGTGTGATTGGTAAAAAACCAAATCATTGTATTTCATTATTTTTTCAGGCTAATCATTTGAAAATATTTTCTGCTTGGAATTCAGAGATAAAAATAAGGGTGGGATTTTTCTGGCCCAAGGCTGGACAATCCTATCCGCGGTCAATGGACCTTTGCGTGGTCTGGGAATTGTAGTGGGCAGGATGGGAAAATTCTATCCCAAGTTTAAGTTTATTTATTATTGGCACAAGTAGACTTACATTAACACTGCAATGAAGTTACTGTGAAGATCCCCTACTCACCACACTCTGGCACCTGTTCGGGCACACTGAGAGAGGATTTAGCACCTAACCAGCACCAATAAATCGAGTATCATAGAATAGAATCACAAGGAGGCCATTCAGCCCATCAAATCTGCACTGAACACAATCCCACCCCCCTCCCCCAGGCCCTACTCCTGTAACCCCACATATTTATCCTGCTAATCTCCCTGACACTAAGGGGCAATTTAGCATGGTCAATCAAACTAACCCACAAACCTTTGGACTGTGGGAGGAAACTGGAGCACCCAGAGGAAACCCACGCAGACACGGGAAGAAACTCCACACAGGCAGTGACCCAAGACCGGAATTGAGCCCGATCCCTGGCGCTGTGAGGCAGTAGTGCTAATCATTGTGCCGTCCTTAAGAAAAACTTTGTGAAATTGATTCTGAAAATCTTCAGTGCATCTGAAAAGGAAAAGGTTTAGTAGTCTGCAGATGTTATTTGTCCAACAATTTCAATATGTTTAAAATGTTTGAGCAAATTATCGTAGCAAATCCTAGACTACTTTAGTATGATTTGTTTCAAAGGTCGATGCTATTCAGCACTTAACCACTAGAAGGTGCACTTAAGCTGGTTAAACTGACTTGCTTCCAACTTCATCTGTTCCTGGCTTCTTGCCCCTTGTCCCTGAATGATGTCCTCAGCAGATCTCTAATAATACAGCTACACCAAAGTTTGCACCATGTTATAGGGTCACAGAGGGGCTGTGAAGGCTTAAAGCATGAAAATTGCACTTACTACCCTCAGGCAGTGTTGCTTGTTATTTTAAAAGCAAATTTCTACAGATACTGGAATCTGAAACCAAAACAGAAACCTGTTGGAAAATCTCAGCAGGTCTGGCACGATCTGTAAGTACAGAAAAGGGCTGGCGCTTCGAGTCCAGATGTCCCTTTGTTAAAACTCACTCTTGACAAAGTGTCATCTGAACTCGAAACATCAGCTCTTTTCTCTCCTTACAGATCCTGTCAGACCTGCTGAGATTTTCCAGCATTTTCTCTTTTGCTCATTAGTTTACTTTAGTGCATTTCCTTTCCAAAATAATTTTATCAGTCATTTTGCAAGAGATCTGCCATTAGAAACTTTGGGAGAAAAAGATATTTAACATTAATATCACAGCTAAAGAGAACTGATTGCCATGCGAACATTAGTGTAATTGCATCTGAAACCAGATAATATGATTATGCAGATAATACAGCAACGCAAATGAGATAAACTAATAGGGGATTTGGGGTCTCCAATGCATAAGTCACAAAAAACTAGCGTGCATGTTCAGCAGATAAATAGGAGGCAAAATTGATTGTTGTCCTTTATTTCAAAGGGATTGGTGTATAAACAAAGGGAAGTCTTGCTAAAGTCGTACAAGGCACTGGTTAGACCACACCTGGAATACTGTCCAGTTAAGATATTGATGAGGATTGTAAATATACAGAACTTAGGTTGGGCATTTCAAAATGATTAATTCCAATCTTTCCTTTCTAATCAAATCCTTGTTCTTCAGGCTGAGCCAACACTAAATGTCATGCCTCAGAACATTTTACTATGTTGAAGGTACTATATAAATGTCCGTTGTCGTTCTTGGTGAAGACACAAATTATATTTTAAAAAGAGTGAATTCCTTTCTAATGTCTCACGACACAGTGGCACAGTGGTTAGCACTGCTGCCTCACAGCACCAGGGACCCACGTTCATATTCCTGGCCTTGGGTGACTGTCTGTGTGGAGGTTACACATTCTCCCCATGCCTGCGTGGGTTTCCTCCGGGTGCTCCAGTTTCCTCCCACAGTCCGAAAAATGTGCTGGTTAGGTAGATTGGCCGAGATAAATTCTCCCTCAGTGTATCTGAACAGCACCCGAGTGTGGTGACTAGGGGATTTCCACAGTAACTTCATTGCAGTGTTAAGATAAACCTACTTGCGACTAATAAATAAACTTCACTTTCCTTTTATTTCCGTATTTCCATTTATACTCCCAGTCCCTTCTACTCCTTGCCCAGTTGTCTCTTGTTTACACTCCTTTTTGATGGTACTGTCCAAAGCAAACAAACTGGTGGTACAACACTCAGAAAAGAGACATGGAAACACAGTGGCTCAGTGGTTAGCACAGCTGTCTCACAGTACCGGGGACTTGGGTTCGATTCCTGGCTTGGACCACTGTCGGTGCAGAGTCTGCATGTCCTACTTGTGTCGAGATGGGTGCTCTGGTTTCCTCCCACGGTCTGAAAGATGTGCTGGTTAGGCGCATTGGCCATGCTAAATTCTCCTTCAGTGTACCCGAACAGATGCCAAAGTGTGGCAACTGGAGGATTTTCACAGTCACTTCATTGCAGTGTTAATGTAAACCTATTTGTGACACTAATAAATAAACTTACCCATGATGATTGGGAGCAACTGGGGACTTGCTATCTCAGACATTGCTAAAAATATCCACTCATCGAGAAGGTGGAATGTCCGTTTCTTTCGCGATTTGCACGTAGCTATTTTCAAGGCGAGGGCAGAGTTTGATAGAAAATTTTGGCACATCCCCATAACAAGCCATGAACTTCTGTGGGACAATAAGTAAGAGAATAAAGACTTAACCTATTGACAAATAATTGCGGATGCTAGATGTCTGATTCAGAAACAGAAAAGATAAAGTGTGGAGGGAGAAACAGTTCTACTGAGAGGGATTGGCAGGTGGGTTACCATAATAAGGCTGTGATATATGTTTACATATATTGTATGTTGGGATTTGGGGTATGGACTGCCCCTTTAAGAGTGCAGGGTAGGTGACCCCTGGGCAATTAGCTCCTCGCAGTGTGGGACCCTACTGGTCTTATTCCTCACTGTGAAGCAACGTTGATCTTCAATAAAGAGCTCCAAGTGTTCAAGTCATCAAGCCTATCCTGTGACTCTTCATGCACCCTTAGTCCATACACAATAAGTTTGTTTATTTATTAGTGTCGCAAGTGGGCTTACATTAACTCAGCAATGAAGCTACTGTAAAAAATCCCATAATCGCCACGCTCTAGCACCTATTTGGAGGGAGAATTTAGCATGGACAATGCACTTAACCAGCATATCTTTCAGACTGTGGGAGGAAGCAGAGCATCCGGATGAAACCCAGGAAGACACAGGGAGAATGTGCAAACTCTGCACAGACAGTGACCCCCAAACCGAGAATCAAACCCAGATCCCTGGCACTGTGAGGCAGGAGTGCTAACCACTGTGGCACCCTAATAAAGGCAATCATAGGCCTCGTGTGTATTTTGATTCAGTGCTAAGATGGACCAAAGCTAAGGTCAGAGAGTCCGCTAACAAGGACTGTGACCTCTTTTGTTAATTTTCTTGTTCACAGGAAGGAAACCAAAGTTGAATTAAATGCTGTTTGCTGCAGTTTTATATCGTAAAAGTGCCTTTTGTTCTTGCTTCATGTTGACTATAAGTATACTGCAGCCAATGCAAACCAAAACTATTTAATTAAACACTATTTGAACAGCTTTATGAGGAAGTTGCATAACATATTATATTTAAGCCTAGCCAAAATTACTCTTAATTGCCACAAAATATGAACTTTAACTAATGCATTGGAAGTTAACTGACTATCCTCAATGCATACAAACATAAAACAAAGGTCGGGAAAGGGCCATGCTGTTCATTCATGATCTAACTGGCCTACGTTACCTAGATAATATTCCACTTACACGTGTTAGCAATTCACCACTTCTCCTCCATCGGGTTAGCCCACTTATGAAGAAGCAAAAAAAGAGACAGTCAGGAAACGGCCAATTTAAAAAAAGACTTGGAAGTGAAATAATGATGAGACAGAGTACAGGAAAGAGATAAAGGGTAGATCTTCCCCATTCCGCCACAGGAATTGGGTGGGGTAGGGGGTGGTGCGTGTTGACCTCGGGCGGAATTTTCCGATTTTGGGGCGAGCGCAGCCGGAAAATCCTGTCCAGGAAATCTGGTGTGGTGACAATAATCTCTCCCTCAATGTTAATAAGTCAAAGGAGCCAGTCATCAACTTCAGGAAGTGTAGTGGAGGACACGCTCCTGTCTACATCAACAGTGATGAAATGGAAATGGTCGAGTTTTTAGATGCTCAGATCACCAACAATCTGTCCTGGTCCCTCCACACTGAGACTATAGTCAAGAAAGCCCCACCAATGCCTCTACTTCCTCAACAGACCAAGGAAATTCGGCGTATGACTTTTGCCACTTTTTACAAATGCACCATAGAAAGCATCTTTTCCGAATGTATTACAGTTTGGTATGGCTCATGCTCTGCCCAAGACTGCAAGAAACTGCAAAGGGTCATGAACGTAGTCCAGTGTACATCACACAAACCAGCTTCCCATCCATTGACTCTGTCTACACTTCCTGCTGCCTCGGAAATGCAGCCAACACAATCAAGAACCTCACACACCCCGGACATTCCCTCTTCCATCAGGAAAAAGATGCAAAAATCTGACATTACGTACCAACCAGTTCAAAAACAGCTTCTTCCCTGCTGCCGTCAGACTTTTGAATAACCGACGATATATAAAGCTGATCTTTCTCTAACCCCATCTGTGAGTGTAACACCATATTCTGTACTCTCTCCTTCCCTTCCACCCTATGTTCCCAATGAACGATATGAGTTGTCTTTATAATGCACAAAAAACAATACTTTTCACTGTATACTCATATATTAACAATAATAAATCAAATCTAATGCTTCTCTGATCCTCAGAGATAATCTTAGCAAACTCTAGAAGACTGCAGTAATTCATATCAATAATTACAGTGACATGTCACCTGCGTTCAAGAACATAGATGTTCCTGAGGAACTTCTCTAGCTCCCTTTTGAAGATGTAATCCGTACTTTGCACACTTTGAGAATTTAAAATTAAAAGTAAAGTTTATTTCTTTGCGTCACAAGTAGTTCTATATTAACACAGCAATGGAATTACTGTGAAAATCCCCTAGTTGCCACACTCCGGCACCTGTTTGGGTACACTGAGAGAGAATTTAGTATGGCCAATGCATCTAAATAGCACGTCTTTTGGATTGTGGGAAGAAACTGGAGTATCCAGAAGCAACCCATGCAGACATGGGGAGAATGTGCAAACTGCACGCAAAAAGGACCCAAGCCTGGAATTGAACCCATGTCCCTGCTGCTGTGAGGCAGCGGTGCTTATCACTGTTCCACTGTGCCACCCTTTCCTGAAGTTTGCTGATTTGTTGTAATACAATATATTCCTTGGCTTCGAATCTAACTTCCTTTTATTTCATGTAACTGCCCACTACTTCACCATTGGCTGCTGAGTTCAGAAACATCCTCAAATCTCAATGGTCTCAGTCTGAGATCCTGATTTCTCTGAGGTTACTTTGATCCTAGCGGAAGCCGAGGAGAGGGATTGTTCTGACAACCTTCCTCTGGATTTCGTCCAGGACTTTCACCCGTGTTAGTGTGGAATATTGTGCTCCCTGGGTTTTCACAGTCACAGCGTTGAAAATTGCTTTGATGCCATCTGCCTGCCACCACCAGCAGCTGGAACAAGATCCCAGGCATTAATAACCTGGAGCTCTGCCAAGAAACCAGTAAAAACAATAATTTGGAAGCGGGTCCGACCAGACAGCCAGACATTGTGTTGTGTGTTTGGACCATGAATTAAATGTAATGGGGAATAATTGACAAATGATATGGTGCTTTGGAGGGTTGGCTTTAACCTGAATATATGACATGCCAGCCATGTCAACATCTGAGAAGTGTGTTGTCCCTTTACTGCAGACATTTTATTCATTCATTTGTGGGACATTGGCATCGCTGGCCAGCATTTATTGCTTGTCCATCCCTAGTTGCTGTTGTTCAGATGAAGAATTAAAAAAAGTTAAAAAAAAGGGCCTCATGGACAAGTTGGGCTGAAGGGCCTGTTTCCATGACTTCTTCTATGACTCTTAATCAACCACACCTTAGAAACATGGAGAAACGACAGCACAAAACAGGCCCTTCGGCTTACAAGTTGCGCCGAACATATCCCTGACTGCTAGACTTACCTATAAACCTCTATCTTACTAAGTTCTATGTACTTAGCTAAATGTCTCCTAAAAGACCCTATCGAATCCGCCTCCAGCATCACCGCCGGCAGCCGATTCCACTCATCCACCACCCTCTGAGTGAAAAACTTACCCCTGACATCTCCTCTGCACCTACCTTCTTCAGAAGAGGGTGAGAAGGGGGCATTGAATTGAAGTTTAAAGTTTATTTATTAGTGTCACAAGTAGGTTTACATTTAACTTCACTCACCTGATCAAAGGGGCAGCGCACTAAAAACCCATGCTATCAAATAAATCTGTTGGACTTTAACCTGGTGTTGTGAGACAACTTACGGTGTCCACCCCAGTCCAATGCCAGCATCCCCGCATCATGACTGCATTGAAGTTCCTGTGAAACTCCCCTAGTTGCCACACTCCGGCGCCTGTTCGGGTATACTGAGGGAGAATTTAACACAGCAAATGCATCTAATCAGCTCGTCCTTTGGACTTGTGGGAGGAAACCAGAGCACTCGGAGGAAACATGCAGACTCCACACAGGCAGGATCCAAACCGGGAATCGAACCCAGATCCCCGGTACTATGAGTCGGTAGTGTTAGCCACCGTGCCATCCTGGAATTAGAAAAAGAAACTGAAGGGGCTGGGTCTCTGTGCAATTTTCCTCACCACCATTCCTCTCCCACACATCACATCTCCCTTTGTGCCAGCCCCCCGCCAACACCCATCGCAATCAAATCTGCACAGTTTAAAATGTATTACTTGCCCAGCTCTCCCCTAGTTAGCATCAAAGGCAATAGGCATATGGTGTCAACTGTGTGAGAGCAGGGTACATGCTGAAATAAATGATCCATACAGAAATGACCATTTAGCGACGTTTGGTGCGAAAATAAAACAGGAGTTATTATGTTGAACTAGGCCTTTTCTTTCCCTGCTGACTGGGACTGTTTGACGTTGAGTGGTTTTATTTTTACACCACCCGACCCACAAATAGATTGTGCTAAAGACACATCAGTCAGCAACTGGATGATGAATCATGATGCGCCAGCGCCCTTTACTAAAGCTGGCTGCTTTGGGAAAATGTGATCTCTCAGATGGATGGGCCTGTGAGAATGGAAGATGAACACTTACCCAAATGTTCTCGTGTCTCTTCAAAACCAAGGCAGCCAAACTCGAACAGACTCACATCCAGGTGACCCCGAGGACACCGATTCATTCAACAATTTTATTATTTGGGTTGTCAGAATTAAAAGACTCCCAACATACTGACAATACTCAAAAAAGGTCAGGCAGTTACTTTTGAGCAAGGGTCCACCCCCCCTCTTCCCTCTTTCCCTCTTCACATCTCCCCTCCTCAGCATTTCCTGGCTGGAGGACTCTTTCTGTTTTGCTTTTCAACAACAATTTATCACGGTGGCACAATGGTTAGCACTGCTGTCTCACAGAACGAGGGGGATCCGGGTTCAATTCCTGGTTTGGATCCCTGTCTACGCAGAGTTTGCACATTCCCCCTGTGTCTTCATGGGTTTCCTCCGGGTGCTCTGGTTTCCTCCACTGTCCAAAAATGTGCGGGTTAGGTGCATTGGCCGTGCTAAATTGCCCCTCAGTGTCAGAGGTACCAGTTGGGTAAATGCAAGGGGTTATGGGGATAGAGCCTGCATGGAGTTGACCTTCGCCGATGACACGAAGGTCGGTGGTGTTGTGGATGGTCTGGAGGGATATCAGAAGTTGCAGCATGACATCGACAGGATGCAAGACTGGGCGGAGAAGTGGCAGATGGACTTCAGTGCGGATAAATGTGTTGTGGTCCATTTTGGCAGATCCAACGGGACGAATGAGTACACTATCAAAAGTAGGAGTCTTAGCTGTGTGGAAGAGCAGAGGGATCTTGGGGTCTGGGTTCATAAGATTCTCAAATCAGCCTCCCAGGTGGAGGATGTGGTTAAGAAAGCTTACAGTGTACTGGCCTTCATTCATCGAGGGATTGAGTTCAGGAGTCAGGAGGTAATGCTGCAGCTTTATAGGACCCTTGTCAGACCACACTTGGAGTACTGTGCGCAGTTCTGGTCGCCTCACTGTAGGAAGGACGTGGAAGCTATTGAAAGGGTGCAGAGGAGATTTACAAGGATGTTGCCTGGATTGGGAGGCATGCCTTATGAAGACAGGTTGAGGGAGCTGGGACTGTTCTCCCTGGAGAGACGAAGGTTAAGAGGCGACCTGATAGAGGTTTACAAGATGTTGAGAGGAATAGATAGGGTGGACTCTCAGAGACTATTTCCCAGGGCTGAAATGGTCGCGACGAGAGGGCACAGATTTAAGGTGCAGGGAAGCAAGTACAGAGGGGATGCTAGGGGAAAGTTTTTCACTCAGAGGGTGGTGAGTGAATGGAATCGGCTGCCGTCGGTGGTGGTTGAGGCGAACTCGCTGGGGTCTTTTAAAAGACTTCTGGATGAGTATATGGGATCCAATGGGATTGGGGGTTATAGATAGGTCTATGGCTGGGTAGGTTTTGATGTGTTCGGCACAACTTGTGGGCCGAAGGGCCTGTTTGTGCTGTAGTGTTCTATGTTCTATGTTCTATGGAGTTGATGGGCTGAATGGCCTCCTTATGCATTTAGGATTCTATGGTTCCTGGTTTGGTTCACTGTCTGCGGAGTCTGCACATTCTCCTCATGTCTGTGTGGGCTTCCTCTGGTTTCCTTTCACAGTCTAAAAGACATGCTGGTTAGGTGATAAGTGCAAATTACTGCGGATGCTGGAATCTGAAACCAAAAGAGAAAATGCTGGAAAATCTCAGCAGGCCTGGCAGCACTGAGTCCAGATGATCTTTGTCAAAGTGCCAGGGATCCAAGTTCGATTCCCGGCTTGGATCACTGTCTGTGCGGAGTCTGCACATTCTCCCCGTGTCTGCATGGGTTTCCTCCACGTCCTCTGGTTTCCTGCCACAGTCCAAAGACGTGCTGGTTAGGTGCTTTAGTCATGCTAAATTCTGTGTACCTGGACAGACTCCGGAGTGTGGTGACAAGGGGATTTTCACAGTAACTTCATTGCAGTGTTTATGTAAGCCTACTTGTGACTAATAAATTAACTTTACTTGAAATCTTTTCTGCACCCTCTCAAAAGCTTTCACATTCTACCTAAAAAGTGCAGTGCTTACTGCACTTTGGTAACAGTGATCTGTTACCAAATCAGGAATCCACAGATCCATAAAACTCTGGGGAAACAGGTTCAAATCCCATCATGGCAGCTGGTGGAATATCATTTCAAAGAATAAACATGATATTATAAAGTAATGGTCTCAGTAATGGTGACTATGACAACTATTGTGACTGTTGCAAAAACCCATCTGGTTCACTAATTGCCTTTAGGGAAGAGAATCAGCCATCCTTACCTTGTGTGGCCTACATGTGACTCCAGATCCACTGTAATGTGGTTGATTCTAAAGTGAACTCTGAAATGACCTGGCAACACAGCCAGTTCAAGGACAATTTGGGACAGGCAATAAATGTTGGCCTTGCCAGAGACATCCACATTTTATGAGAGAATAAATAAAAGAAATCATATCCTTTTTGTACTTAATCATAGAATCATAGAATCCTACAGGGCAGAAAGAGGCCCTTCAGCCCATCGAGTCTGCACCAAACACAATCCCACCCAGGACCCATCTCCATATCCTTACATACCATACCTACTAATCCCTCTAACTCACGCATCCTTACACACTAAAGGGGAATTTCTTAGCATGGCCAATCAACCTAACCGGCACATCTTTGGACTGTGGGAGGAAACCAGAGTACCCGGAGGAAACCCATGCAGACACAAGAAGAATGTGCAAATTCCACCCAAATAGTGACCCATAATGCCTCAAAAGTCCAAGAACACCTAGATCTTAATTCTGGAATTTAGATTTTTGAAAAGCAAAATGTTTAGATGATGAAGGTGCAGTTTAGTGAGTGAGTTGCTTCGGATCAGTAGTGACATGGCCTGATAAACATCTGTACCTCAAACACCCAAAACAGCTGGTTATTCATGGGAAGGTGGTGATGATATTGGTAGTTGTGGGGGAGGAGTGAGTTGGTATGGGGGGTGGGAGGTGGTGTTGTGAGTGGGCTGGAAGGAGGGTTTAAAAATAAAACAGAATATAAATACAAAAAGAAGGTGCGGGAAAAACTCAGTGGGTTCTGATGAAGAGTCATATTGAATCAAAGGCCGGAATTCTCTTGCCAGTGGGATTCTCCAGTCCGGTTGGCAGCGCACCCCCGCCTGCAAGTTTCCTGTTGACATGGGGTGACGTCAATGGGAATTTTGGTTGACAATAGGGGGATCAGAGAATCCCGCCACAACCGGAGGCTGGAGAATCTCACCTCAGGATGTTAACTCTGTTTCTCTTTCCCCCAATGCTGCCCAACCTGATGAATTTTTCCAGCACTTTCTGTCTTTATTTCAAACTTCCTGCTTTTATTTTAAGTTTCACTGGAGATCGCTTAGTGTAATATATCTTTAATCCATCTCCTTGGCTCTCTATATGGTTTAAATATCCTGAATATACTTTTCCAAATGCAGACAGCATGGTAAACATGAATTGAGAATGCTGGACAAACTCAGCAGGTCCAGCAACATCTGCAGGGAAAGGAAACAGAGTTAACATGTCAAGAGTTAAAATGTTGGGAAGACAACAGCCCTGTGATATTATCGCTTGATTTAATCCAGAAACTCAGAAGTTCTGCGGAGCTAGGTTCGAGTCCCATCATGCCAGGTGGTGGAATTTGAATTTAACAAAAAATAAAAATCTACTGATGAAGATGAAACCGTTGTCGATCATTGAAAAAACCCATCTGGTTCACTAATGTCCTTTAGGGAAGGAAATCTGTTATCTTTACCTGGTCTGGCCAACATGTGATTCCAGAGCCATAGCGCTGTGGTTGACTCTCAGCTGCCCTCTGATCAAGGGCAACTAGGGAGGGGCAATAAATGCTGGCCAGCCAGCGAAGCTCATGTTCCACGAATGAATAAATAAGAAGTCCATATGTCTCTTCTTCAGAGTTGAAGAGTGTAGCAGCATTGGGGTTATGTTTGCAGACTGGGAGATGGTGCTCTGCAATGCAGTCACCCCAGTCTGTGTTCAGTCTCCCCCGTAGATAGGAGGCGGCATTGGGAACAGCGAATACCATAAGACACAGGAACAGAAGTAGGCCTTTCAGCCTATCAAATCTGCTTTGTCATTCAATCAGATAATGACTGATTTGATATGATAACGCATCTCTCCCACTTCCCGCTTTATCCCATAAAAATCTATCTCAGCTTTGAATATACTTAACATCCCAGTATCTACAGCCCTCTATAATAAAGAATTCCACAGATTCACTCCCCTCTGAGAGAAGAAATTCCTTCTCATCTGTCTTAAATGGGTGACCCCTTACTTTAAGATTATGCCCTCTGATCCATGACTCACCCACAAGGGGAAGTAACCTCTCAGCATCTAGCCTGCCAAGTCCCTGCAGAATCCTATATATCGCAATAAGGATGCCTCTCATTCTTTTAAACAGGCCCAACCTACTTAACCTCTCCTTATAAGAAAGTCCCTCCACACCTGGGGTCAAGCAAGTAAACCTTCTCTGGACTGCCTTCAATGCCAGTATATCTTTCATTAGATAAGGGGACAAAACTGTTCACAGTATTCCAGGTGTGGTCTAACTAGTGACTTGTACAGTTTTAGTGAAACTTCACTATTTTATACACCATTTCCTTCACACTAAAGGCCAAGGTTCTATTTGCCTTCCTAATTACCAGCTAAACTTACATGTCAGCTTTTTGTGGTTTAAGTATGATGACCCCCACATCCCTGTGTGCTGTGGTCTTTCTCCATTTCAATAATATTCAGCTCTTTTATTCTCCCTATCAAAGTGCGTAACTTAACATTTTCCGACATGATATTCCAAGTTTTTGCCTGCGCACTTAACCTGTCTAACTTGTCTATATCCTCCTGAAGACTCTGCGTCATCCTCACCACTTTCCTTCCCAATTATCTGAGTCATCCGCAAATCTGGTAATAGTACATTCACTTCCCACGTTCAAGTCATTAATGTATATTATAAATAATTGCGGCCCCAGCACTGATACCTGTGGCACTCTACTAGTTACAGGTTGAAAATGTCCACCTTATCCTAAGTCTCTGTCTTCTATCAGTTAGTCAATGCTTTATCCTTGCTAATACATTATCCCCAATACCAGGGGCTCTCATCTTATTAAGTAGCCTTTTGTTCAGTGCCTTATCAAATGCTTCTTGCATATCCAAGTATATTACATCAACTGATTCTGCTTTATCTATCCTGTTCATTACCATTGCCAATAATTCTCTTAGATTATGATTTCCATTCATGAAATCAAGCTGATTCTGCTTGATTATTATACATTTCTAAGTGGTTTGTAATTAATTCCTTTGTAATGGATTCTAACGTTTTTCTAATGACAGGTGTTAAGCTAACTGGCCTATAGTTGCCTGCATTTTTGTCTCTCTCCCTTTTTGAATAAGGGTGTTACATTCATAGTTTTCCAATCATCTGGAACATTTCCAGAATTTAAAGGTTCTTGGAAGATTACTACAGTGCACCCACTATCTTTGTAGTCGTTTTCTTTCATATCTGAGGTTGCAACCTATCAAATTCAGGGAATTAATAACTTTTATCCCTATTAATTTCCCTGGTAATTCTCCAGTGATAGTTGTTGTATTTATTTCCTCTCCCTCACTTTTTGTCCCCGGGACTACTTAGTATTTCTGGAGTGCTATTATGGTTTCCTATCAAGAAGACAGACTCAAAGTATTTATTTAACTCTATTGCCATTTCCTGGTCCCCCATTATTATTTCCTAATCTATGTTTTTAAGTCCTAAGTCCTCTTTCTTCCTTCTTATATATTTAAAGAAGCTCTACTATCCATTTTTTTATTACTTGCTAGTTTACCTTCATAGTTTATCTTCTCTCATTTTATTATTTTTTGGTCATCTTTTGTTGGTTTTTAACACTTTCCCAATCTTTTGGTTTGCCATGAATCTATGCCACATTGTATGTTTTTTCTTTCAGTTTAATACTATTCTTAACTTCATTGGTTAACCATGTTTATCCTTTTTCTAGAATCCATCTTCCTCACAGAGATATATCTTTAATAAATGTCCACCATTTCTGATCAATCGTCTTTTCCACTAAACTCCTTACCCAGTCCACGTCATCTACCTCTGCCCCCATTCCTTTGTAATTATTTAGACTTAAGTTTAGCACAGTTGATTCTGACCCATGTTTCTCATTCTCAAACTGAATGTTAATTCTACCATGTTATAGACATGTTTCCTAGACTGTTTATGAAATCTGTCTCATTCCACAATACCAGATACAAAATAGCCTGATCCCTGATTGGATCCATAACATACTGTTTTGGGAAAGAGGTCTAGTTGTGCAGTAGGTAGCATTCCAGTTGGAGTCCCACTCCATGACTTGATGGCCAAGGAAGGTGCGTTCACAATGCAATCAAACAGCTTAACTGTCAACCTGTAAATTATTCCAACACACAATGGCCGCGGGAAGAATGAGAAACACTCCTGGTTAGCCATGCTTGCTGTGGAGTGGCGCCCCTCAAGCTATAAGCTCCCAATGACAGTCTTGAAACCTGTCGTGGGAATTAGTAGCTTTGAAAACAGATGAGAGTCAGCTTTAGTGCACCACTAGGGTTGTGGGAAGTGAATTGGAATGGAAACTATCCCAAATACAGTCTACAAATTTTTCCTCATGGCTGCCTTGCCAATTTGATTTTCCCAATCCAAATGAAGATTAGTCATCATGATTAATGTACTGCCTTTTTTACATGCCCCCATTAACTCCTGATTTATTCTCAATCCTACAATATATATCTATTGTTATGAGGCCCATAGACAACTTCCACAAGAGTCTTTTTCCCTTATTATTCCTTACTATGACACATATGGATTCTATACTTTCTGCTTCAAGGTCATTCCTTGCTAACATACTTATTCCATTTCTAACAATGCTACTCCACCATACCCTTTCCTTCTTGCCTATCTTTACAAAAAGCCACATACCCCTGAATATTGAGTTGCCAGTTTTGATCTCCTTGTAAACACATTTCTACAATTAACCTCAATTTGTGCTGTCAATTCATTTACTCGTTGGCACTGCTGCCTCATTGAATTAGGGACCGGGGTTCAATTGCTGACTCAGGTCACTCTCTAAGTTCTCCCCGTGTCTGAGTGGGTTTCCTCCGCTTGCTCCAGTTTCCTCGCACAGCCTGAAAGACATGCAGGGTAAGTGCATTGGCCATGCTAAATTCTCCCTCAGTGTACCCGAACAGGCGCCGGGGTGTGGCCACTAGGGGGTTTTCACAGTAACTCCATTGGGGTGTTAATCTAAGTCTACTTGTGACACTAATAAATAAGCTTTAAAACTTGTCAATTTTATGGGTCTCTGCACAGTTCAGCTGTAGGCTGTCCCAATGATACATTACCTGTCCTGCCATACTTAATGTGTTTTAAATAATTAATTGATTAATTTAAAGGAATTATTTATGGTACATTTTATGTATTTCCAAAGTACAAAAGAACAGTATTTTAAACCTTCGGAATTGAATAAGCTTTAAACACTGACCAAATACTGATCTACCTCACATTAAATTGATCTTTCTCTATGCCCTAGCTATGACTGTAACACTACATTCTGCACTCGCTCCTTTCCTTCTCTATGAACAGTATGCTTTGTCTGTGTAGCACGCAAGAAACAATTCTTTTCACTGTGTGCTAATACATGTGACAAAAATAAATCAGATCAAATCAGAAACCAAATCAGAAAACATTAGAAAATCTCAGCAAGTCTGGCAACACTATAAGATCAAAGCAATTAACCTCAATCTGTGCTGTCAATTCATTTATTTTTTTGGCACAGTGGTTAGCATTGCTGCCTCACAGAATCAGAGGCCCAGGTTCAAATCCCAGCTCGGGTCACTATCTGTGTGGAGTTTGCACATTCTCCCCATGTCTGTGTGGGTTTTCTCCAGATGCTCTGGTTCCTCCCACAGTCCAAAGATGTGTGGGTTGATTGACCATGCTAAATTGACCCTAGTGTCAGGTGCATTTGCTGGGCAAATGCTTGGGGATGCGGGAATAAGGCCTGGGTGTCGAATGGCCTCCTTCTGTACAGTAGGGATTCTATGATTCAACATTGCATTCAGCAATTAGAGTGGAACTTTTCACCTCCACTTTAACCTTTTTGTTATATGTCTCAAACATTTTTATCTCCTCGTGAAACCCATCCCTTCCCCTTCCCCTCAGGGCATCTGTCACTCGTTCTTATGTTTTGCTGCATCTTTTTTGCAACCTCTTCTCATTTTGCCATTAATCACTGACATTTTAATTTCTGTCCCTTCATACAGTATATAACCTCCCTCTCCACTTCCGAAGAAGAGCCAAAAGGACTTTTCATGTTAAGTCACTGGTGGTGATTTAACCTGAGGATCACCACATCTCTGGCAAGGGTGAGAAGGTGGAACCTTCATGAAGAGAACCCGTGCTGTTGGCATAGCCCTGCATCACAAACCAGGCTAGAACTCAAGGGCACAACCTCAGACTGAAGGAACAGTCCTTTAAACAGAGATGAGGAGAAATTCATGTTCAGTGTTTTTTCTCCCTATAGATGCTACCAGGTCTGTTGAATTTTAACAGCGTGCTGTGTTTTTATTTCAGATGCCAGCACCTGCAGTATTTTGTTTTTATTATTGTCAATGTGTTTCCCTGTGTTAGCCACATGGAAAGTAAATGACCTCTTGTATCTGAGCAAACATAATCAGATGTGTATTTCCTCTGGTTATTAATTCCTGCAAGATTGCAACAGTTGACAATTTTATCTCCAAGCATGGAACAAGGAAAGTACTTAGAAAAGCAATGTTGCCAAGCTGAGAGATCGTAGGAATTCTTATCGAATGTTTTGTTTAAATGGTGCAGCTTGGCAGTAAGGTGGTTAGCACTACTGCTTCACGGCACCAGGGTCCTGGGTTCGATTCCTGCTTTGGGTCACTGTCTGTGTGGAGGTGGCACATTCTTCCCGTGTCTGTGTGGGTTTCCTCTGGGTGCTCCAGTTTCCTCTCACAGTCTGAAAAATATGCTGGTTAGGTGCATTGATCTGAACAGGCACTGGACTGTAGTGACTAGGCGAATTTCACAGTAACTTTGTTGTAGTGTGAATATAAGTCTTATTTGTGATGATTAAATAAACAGTTCTTTGCTGTCGCATTTTTGCACAGTGAAAATGAAATGAAATGTTGCCATAGTCCCAGAAGGTGCTCTCCCCTTTTGAAGGGGAGAGCTGACTAGTGGTAACTTAACCTGAGGGCCATCACACCTCTGGCAAGGGTGAGAAGATGGAACCTTCATGAATTGAACCTGTGCTGTTGGCATCGCTCTGCATCACAAACCAGGCTAGATCTCGAGGGCACAAACTCAGAGTGAAGGGACAGTCCTTTAAACTGAAATGAGGAGAAATTTCTTCAGCCAGAGGGTGGTGAATTTGTGGAACTCATTGTCACTCATTGACTGTGTGGAGGCCAGGTCATTGAATGCCTTTAAGACAGAGATAGATAGGTTCTTAATCAATAAGAGGATCAAGGGTTATGGGAAAAAGGCATGAGAATGGGGGTGAGAATCATATCAGCCACGATTGAATGGTAGAGCAGACTTGATGGGCCGAATGGCCTGATTCTGCTCCTATGTCTTAAAGTTTCTCAAGGTCTTATAAACCAGCCATCCAGACAATTGAGTTAAACCAACCCTTGATTTTTGCTTTGTAACAACATGCACATCACTTGGAAATAATTCAAGGGTGTGAAATATTTGGAGATGGTGTGTAATAAGCTCTGTATAAATAATGTCCTGCATCCACTCCACAATGTGGAAAATTTCCCAGGTATATCCTGTACACAAAAAGCAGGACAAATCCAACCTAGCTAATTATTGCCCCATTAATGTATTCTTGACCATCAGTAAAGCGATGGAATGGTGGAATAGTGCTATAAAGCAGCACCTGCTCAGCAATAACCTGCTCAGTGTCAACCCTATCAGTAGGGTCACTCAGCTCCTGACCTCATTACAGCCTTGATTCAAACATGGACAAAGAGCTGAACTCCAGAGGTGAGGTGAGACTGAGAGCCCTTTATATCAGGGCTACATTCGACTGAGTGTGGCATCAAAGAGCCCTGGCAAACTGGCATCAATGGATATCAGGGGGCAAACTTGCCGCTGGTTGGAGTCACACCTGACACATAGGAAGATGGTTGTGGAGAGTCAGTCATCTCAAGTCTCGGACATCTCTGCAAGAATCCCTCAGGATGGAATGGGGAAGTGGTTTACAGGGAAGAGGCTATTGGACCATTTGAAAAGGAAGGTGAGAAACATCAGTGTGGTTTAGTAAGAGCATAGTAATAGACACATTCCCAACAGCATGTACCCCTTGTGCGATATCTCCATGGGGATGGGGTGGAGATTGGGCTGTTGAGTTGGATGATGAGCAATGATCAGAATGAATGGAGGAGCAGGCTCGAAGGGCTGAATGGCCAGCCCCTGCTCCAATGTTTCTATCCCTAAACTCTGCATTTCTAGAGTCACTTTGACCCAAAACGTTTTCTATGATTCTATGAGATGTTTTTCCTACCCCGGAGCTGCTGAGTTCATCCAGCATTTTCAGACGTTCAGGCTTTGATCTGAGTATTATTTTGTTCGTTATGGGCTGACACCTCACGTTAACTGTGACGAGGCCAAACAGCCTCCAATTAAGCCCCACTCTGGCCCCTTCCTCAAACAGTTCGTGCCTTGACGTAAGCGGGGTGCTTGTGATAACTCTGAGCGGCACACCCTTCCCCACAGGGGAGCTGGGCCACCACCGCAGCCACTGGTTCAGATGTCCTGAGGCAAACACACTACACAGGCTTCCCTTCTCACTGCAGCCCTGGCATGGTGCTGCCACTCACCCACCTGAATGAAGCACTGTCTATCCCACTTGGGCTGCAGATCTTGAAGGTCTTAACTCCCTCCTCCCCCTCCTGACAGCTGGCTGGCTGGCTTGAACAACGGGAGGAGTTACCATGTCCTGGGTGGAACATTTGCTGACGGTAAATCACTGCTTTTTGCTTCTTTGATACACTTGATTTGTGTGTAGCTCCACTAAGATGGGGGAACAAACATCCGGCACTGGCTTGAATCCCTAATCTTTCAGGAATGTAGCCCAGCCACATACTTCATTATGAATGACCTACTCTGAAGTTTTTGCTCTCAACGATGCGGGTGTTAGATTCTCTCCACAAACCTTCTGTTTGTCGCCTGTTGCTAAGGGCGTCAGAACTGGTGTTCGGGAGCAGTTATCAGTGCCCCTTTCTTGTTCTCACTCTCAGTGCTGGTCTCTCAGAGAGCTCAGTGAGACCTCTTAGCGCCTTCTCCCTTTCTGTCTCATTCACTGTCTCAGACTCTAACCTTATCTCTAGCTGGTCTTGTGGAGGTGGGGTGTGGGTCGCTCTGAACTGTCTCAGTTTCAATGTCCTTGTCTTTCTGGGCTTTCTTTCATTTATGGAGCTTTCTGTTTCAGTTAAAGTATCAGTCTTTCTGTTCCAATTGAAATATCAATCTAGGGATCTTACTTGCAATGGGTGCCACCTCACTTTAAAGTGATCTATCTCTTTGTGACTTATTTTGATAAATCCCATGTTTTACTATCTGACACTTCTATCTGTCAGAGTGTCAAACTGCCCTCCAATTCTTGAAGGACTTCTCTGTCTCCTCCGAGTTGAAGCCACGATCTTTGGACTTCCCTTGACATTCTTGGCTTAGAGGGATTGGAAATCCATAGGGAACAGTTAGGGGCAGAGAACTGGAAATTGTCAACATGACGTAGGGTACTAGAGATATCGTGAATGGTGGTGGGTGGCATGGTGGCACAGTGGCCAGCACTGCTGCCACACAGCGACCCGGGTTCAATCCAGTGACTGTCTGCATGGAGTCTGCATGTTCTCCTTATGTCTGTGTGGGTTTCTTCCCAGTGCTCTGGTTTCCTCCCACATTCCAAAAGATGTCCAGGTTATGCACATTGGCCATGCCAAATTGCCCCTTTGTGCCAGGGGGACTAGCCAGGTTATGAGATGGGGCCTCAGTGGGCTTGTTGTCAGTGCAGGTGCGATGGGTTAAATGGCCTTCTTCTGCACTGTAGAGATCCAATGACTCCATGAAGAGACTGGAGAAAGAGAGAGAGAGAGGATGGAGTCAAGGTAGGAAGAATTGAGTACTGTGGGAGAGGATGGGTCGGTTACGACAATACTGTTTGTAGCACGGTAGCACAGTTTTAGTACTGCTGTTTCACAGTTCCAGGGATCTGGGTTCGATTCCCAGCTCGGGTCACTGTCTGTGTGGAGTTTGCACATTCTCCTCATGTCTGTGTGGGTTTCCTCTGGGTGCTCCAGTTTCCTCCCACAGTCCAAAGATATGCGGGGAGGGTTGATTGGCCATGATAAAATTGCTCCTTAGTGTCCTAAGATGCTAAGGAAAGAGGGATTAGTGCATAAAATATGTAGGGAAATGGGGGTAGAGCCTGGATGGGATTGTGGTCGGTGCAGATTTGATGGGCTGAAGGGTTTCTTTCTGCTCTGTAGGGTTCTATGAGTTCTATGGATTTTGGGAAGGAAGTAGAAGCAGACAGTGCACGGCTAGGAGTCTGTGAAATTGGAAGTTGCGAAGGGAAGATCTCCAGAGGCAAT
Organism: Sphyrna mokarran; assembly: GCA_024679065.1. Taxonomy (NCBI): domain Eukaryota; kingdom Metazoa; phylum Chordata; class Chondrichthyes; order Carcharhiniformes; family Carcharhinidae; genus Sphyrna; species Sphyrna mokarran. The sequence continues at coordinate 12,722,681 of JAGIQG010000022.1, forward strand.
AAGATGACAGTCCTGGAAATAATGATGTTTGGTGGTGGGTTCATTATCCAGGGAGGTAGGAGGAAGAGTCTGAGAGTTGGCACTCAGCCTCTGTGAGGTAGAGGTCAGTACGCCAGATACAACAGTCCCACTGTTGTTGGTGGATTTGATGTCAAAGTCAAGTTTGTACTTGAGAGAACAGAATGTATTACACTCAGGTTGGGCTGGGTGAGAGGAGCAGAAAAATTAAGGCAGTTGATGCCAATCGCCAGTTCTCAATCTGAGAGGTAGAGGCTGACATCAAGTGGCCTCTTGAGAGTCGATCACATTGCTGTGAATCTGCATGGGGCAACACAGTAACATAGTGGTTAGCACTGCTGCCTCACAGCGCCAGCAACCTAGGTTCGATTCTGACCTTGGGAGGCTGTCTATGCGGAGCTTGCACATTCTCCTGGTGTCTGCATGGGTTTCCTCCGTGTGCTCTGGTTTCCTCCAACAGTCCAAAGTTGTGCAGGTTACGTGGACTTGCCATGCTAAATTGCCCCTTAGTGTCCCAGGACATGTAGGATTAGCCATGATAAATATGTGGGGTTACGGGGATGGGGTGGAGGTGGGCTCTGTCAGAGAGTGGCCTCCTTCTACACTGTAGGGATTCTATGATTCAGGTGTAGCCCAGATAAGGTATGGGTGAGATTAGTGAACCAGGTATGTTTTTACAACAACAATGGTCACCATTAAACTTTTAATTCCAGATTTTTATTGATTTTACTACCTGGGATTTGAATCCAGCTCCAAAGAACATTACTCTGAGTGTTTGGATTACTAGTTCAATGACAGTATCACTGTGCCATCTCCTTTCCCACAGAAGAGGGAATACCAGAATCAAAGAAGCCTTCTTCTTTCCATCATCATTTTATTCCAGCGGATATAAATATATGATATCTGAATAACATATATATAATATCTGAAATGAGGCCTAATCTAAGAGACCTCCACCTCTCTACATAATCCCCCCCCTTCTTGCTGAGAATCCACTCCTTTCTTATTTACAGGGGAATGCTGCCCTGTTTGTCTAAATGAAGGAAATCTCTCTGTCTATCGTGGTGAGGAAAATTGCAGTCTGTCTGAGGGAATCCCAACTGAGGAGTTCCCTGTATGACCCCTCCTAATCCCCATCCTTCTGTCTGGCAGGAATCCTTATCTGACTGTCTGAAAGTGGGAGGTCGGGGAGGGGGGAGGATTGCTGTCAGCCTGGTTGGGTGAGGAAAGGGAATCCCTCTGAATATGGGAGGGAGGATGATGAGGGGATATCCCTGTCGTGTTGGGAGAGGGTGTCTGTCTATCTGGGTGATGGGGGGATCCCTGTCTATCTGGATGGAGGAGAAATCCCTCTGTGGGGGAATCCCTGTTTGGAGAGGGGTATCCCTTGCCTGGAGGAAAAAAGGAAATCCTCTCTGGGTGAGTGGAGGGGTGATCTCTTGTCTGGATGGGGGAAGCGAGGGAATTCCCTGTCTGGGTGAGTGGAGCAGGAGGGAATCTACTGTCTGAATGAGGAGGGAATCTCCTGTCTGGGTGAGTGGAGCAGGAGGGAATCTACTGTCTGAGTGAGTGGAGGAGAGAGGGAATCCTCTGTCGGGGTGAGTGGAGGAGGAGGGAATCCCCTGTCTGGGTGAGTGGTGGAAGAGGAGAAGGAAATCGTCTGTCTGGAGGAGGAGGGAATCCCCTGTCTGGGTGAGTGGAGCAGGAGGGAATCTACTGTCTGAATGAGGAGGGAATCTCCTGTCTGGGTGAGGAGGAAATCTCCTGTCTGGGTGAGTGGAGCAGGAGGGAATCTACTGTCTGAGTGAGTGGAGGAGAGAGGGAATCCCCTGTCTGGGTGAGTGGAGCAGGAGGGAATCTACTGTCTGAATGAGGAGGGAATCTCCTGTCTGGGTGAGGAGGAAATCTCCTGTCTGGGTGAGTGGAGCAGGAGGGAATCTACTGTCTGAGTGAGTGGAGGAGAGAGGGAATCCCCTGTCTGGGTGAGTGGAGCAGGAGGGAATCTACTGTCTGAATGAGGAGGGAATCTCCTGTCTGGGTGAGGAGGGAATCTCCTGTCTGGGTGAGTGGAGCAGGAGGGAATCTACTGTCTGAGTGAGTGGAGGAGAGAGGGAATCCCCTGTCTGGGTGAGGAGGGAATTCCCTGTTTGGGTGGATGGGGGGGGAGAGGGAATCCCTGTCTGGGTGAGTGGGGGAGGAGAGGGAATCCCCTGTCTGGGTGAGTGGCAGGGGTGGGGGGGGAGAGGGAATCCCCTGTCTGGGTGAGGAGGGAATCCTTGTCTGGGTGGATCGGGGGGGTGGGGGGGGGGTGGGGAGAGGGAATCCCTGTCTGGGTGAGTGGCGGGGGGGGTGGGGTGGGGAGAGGGAATCCCCTGTCTGGGTGAGTGGGGGGGGGGGTGGGGTGGGGAGAGGGAATCCCTGTCTGGGTGAGTTGGGGGTGGGGGGAAGGGGGGGAGAGGGAATCCCCTGTCTGGGTGAGTTGGGAGAGGGGAGAGGGAATCCCCTGTCTGGGTGAGTTGGGGGGAGGGGAGAGGGAATCCCCTGTCTGGGTGAGCTGGGGGGGAGGGGAGAGGGAATCCCCTGTCTGGGTGAGGGGGAATCCCCTGTCTGGGTGAGTTGGGGGGAGGGGAGAGGGAATCCCCTGTCTGGGTGAGTTGGGGGGAGGGGAGAAGGAATCCCCTGTCTGGGTGCTGGGGGGGAGGGGAGAGGGAATCCCTGTCTGGGTGAGTTGGGGGGAGGGAGAGGGAATTCCCTGTCTGGGTGAGTTGGGGGAGGGGAGAGGGAATCCCCTGTCTGGGTGAGTCGGGGGGAGGGGAGAGGGAATCCCCTGTCTGGGTGAGTTGGGGGGAGGGAGAAGGAATCCCCTGTCTGGGGTGTGTGGGGGGGGGGGAGGGGAGAGGGAATCCCCTGTCTGGGTGAGTTGGGGGGAGGGGAGAGGAATCCCCTGTCTGGTGAGTTGAGTTGGGGGGAGGGAGAGGGAATCCCCTGTCTGGGTGAGGGGGGAGGGGAGAGGGAATCCCTGTCTGGGTGAGTTGGGGGGAGGGGAGAGGGAATCCCCTGTCTGGGTGAGTTGGGGGGAGGGGAGAGAGGGAATCCCCTGTCTGGGTGAGTTGGGGGGAGGGGAGGGGGAATCCCCTGTCTGGGTTGAGTTGGGGGGAGGGGAGAGGGAATCCCCTGTCTGGGTGAGTGGGAATCCCCTGTCTGGGGGGGAGGGGAGAGGGAATCCCCTGTCTGGGTGAGTTGGGGGGAGGGAGAGGGAATCCCCTGTTGGGTGAGTTGGGGGGAGGGGAGAGGGAATCCCCTGTCTGGGTGAGTTGGGGGGAGGGGAGAGGGAATCCCCTGTCTGGGTGAGTTGGGGGGAGGGGAGAGGGAATCCCTGTCTGGGTGAGTTGGGGGAGGGGAGGGGGAATCCCTGTCTGGGTGAGGTTGGGGGGAGGGGAGAGGGAATCCCCTGTCTGGGTGAGTTGGGGGGAGGGGAGAGGGAATCCCCTGTCTGGGTGAATGCGCGTTGTGGCTGTATTGCCATTGACGTCAGTGGCGCTCTGGGCGGCGGCGGCGGCGTGGGGCAGGAGGAGCAGAGACTCGGTGCAGACACAGCCCGGGAGCGGTCTCTCATCCCTCTCTCTCTGTGCTTCTTGCAGTTTCTGATCTCCGCCAGCGCCGAAATGTCAAGCTCCAAGTCGCCGGGTTGCACGGAGGAGGAGGCCAAGCAGAAACTGCTGTGGAACGTCAAGAGAGAGGCAAGTGGACAGGAGGCTGACACGACTGTTGTTGTTACAGAAAGAAAATGATGTTTCCAAAACAGCAGCTATTGCTAAACAATCATCTGCTGGAGGCACAGCGTTGAAATCACCCCCTGTTGTTGGCTCGGCATTGCATTGTGCTGTGGCTTGGCGTTGAGTGTGATATTGCCTTTATTGTAACTGCAGTTGCACTTTGATACATTGGTGTGGGGTTTCAGGATATTTCATCTTTTCTGAAACAGCAACATCTCTCTGTCCAACTGTGCAGTGTAGCAATAAACTGGATGTCATGTTGCTGTCTCAGTGACTGTGTGTGTGGAGAGGGGAGGGGGGGGATGCTTTTTTTTCTCTACAGACCTGTAAGGAATACTGCAAAAAAAAATTTTAGATGGTTAAGAGTTCGATGCTGTCTTCCCTTCGCCCGCCTGTGCTGGAGATATGCCTGTGAAAGGGACAACTGGCAAGTTCCAGCCCTTCCCCTTGGCTTGTTCTTATTTCCAGCGGGGGCTTTCAGTGTGTGTGTTGCTTCGATTTTGTTTTTGTCATTGCAGTAGAGCCAGGTTTCAGTGCTGGGAAAAGAATGTCAGTCTCTTTACCTGACAGGTTTCTGTTTGGGTGTAGCTGGGTGCAGGCATTGGGAGGGGAAGTGGCGTATTAAGGTCAGAGAGAGAGAGAGGGAATCAGTAAAAAGTCCTGGGTTTAAACGCCCCCATCCATCACCGAGTGTGTTTTATAATATAAATGTTCTATTCTGGGGACATTATTTATGATGTAACTATTGACGTTCTGATAACCACGTTCTGAGAGCAACTGGATTCGGTCACATGGTGTAAGATATAAAAAGAATATTTTCAGGTTGAGGATGAAATGTATTTGCACCTCAGTCAGTTCTGAATTGAAACCCTGAACCAGAGATTTTTGTTTTAAATATAGCCCCAATTTAGTACCTTTGCCCACGCAGTTATTCAATTAGGGCATGGTTTATTTACTATGCAACAATCCTCGTAACTTTGGCCAAGTTGTAAATGAAGGGGAGGGAGAAGGAGAGGGATAAGGGGGTCACCAGGAACCCCTAAACCCAATTGTGATAAAAGCTCTCCAACCCTACGTGGGTTTTTTTTGTGTGGTGGGTAATATTACCGGAGGGAGAATGAATGGACTAGGATGACTCACAGTTACGTGGTGACAGATCCCAGTAGTCATTGGGTTTATGAATGAACACTTGTGATTGCAAGTCTCCCGAAATCGTGCTTTGCAACATGAACATTCTCAAGGATTTCCATCTGGCATTTGCTGGAAGCAGAGCCACAGATAAAATCTTCCTTGCCTGTGTGTTGTATGTTGGTGCAAGTCTGTTGAATTAATGTGTTGTTTTGCTTTGCTCCTATCACAGAATCCCTTACAGTGCAGAAGGAGGTCATTCGGGTCTGCACTGGCAGCCAGCCCCTATCCCCCATAACCTCACACATTTACCCTGCCAGCTACTCTGACACTAAGGAGCAATTTAGCATGGCCAATCCATCTAACCCACACATCTTTGGAGCGTAGGAGGAAACCGGAGGAAACCCACGCAGACACAGGGGGAAGGTGCGAACTCCAACCACAAGCCCCACCTGTCATCCAAACTGGATGATCCAATTGCATTGATACACTTCATTTATTTTTTGCCATTCGCATTCTACCCTCAAGCAGAATTAAGAGTTCATTGGTCGACTGAGCCCATAGTCTCTTTCCCCCATTGCCTAAGTAACTTTCCCTTGCCAAGTCCCAGGGTCTCTCTTAACACCTGCAATCCTGAGAACAATAAGGGAATCATTTTCCTTGTCTGTTTCTCTGCTGCTTTATAGCAGAGGCTACATCACAACTATTCATTCCAGCTAGAAGCTGAATCCTTCAGTTCATTACAAAAACCTGGGTACTATCGCTGCCAAACCTGCCTCTGATAATAGGGCATATTACTCTATTCTTTATTCCAAAAGAATGCAGTCTGTTTGCTTAAACCTAATTCCCATTGTGCCAAGGGGTAAACTGCTTGTTGGCCAAAGCTCACAAGGAAATTTAAAATACAGTGTTTACATTTGCAATACTTGTTCAAAAATGAAGTCTGCATATGCAGACGACACTTTCATAATAAGGTACATTGTAATACCTTCAATATATAAGGCATATCGTGGTCCCCAATTTACTTTGTTTTAATAAGTAACAATTATTACTTCATAATAATTAGTAATTATTATTTAATTACTAAATTAGAAAACAGCAGTTCCCAATTCCCCCACTACACTGCCCTCTCAGGAGCAATCAGGAATGAGAAATAAATACTTGCCCAGTGGCAATCACATCCCACAAATGGATAAAAATGCTTTCCACTTGCCTGGATAGGTAGAAGACGCATTGTGGTAACTTGTCAAATTTTCTTCAACACCACATCCCATAGCTGTGACCTCTACTACCTGAGAAACACAAGGTCAGCATATGCATGGAACATCACAAGGTTCTATCCAAGTTGCACATCATCCTAATTTGATGGGGAGATGACAGCCTAGTGGTATTATTGCCAGACTATTAATCTAGAAACTCAGCTAATGCTCTGGGATTCGGGTTCGAATCCCCCCCCATGGCAGATGGTGGAATATGAATTCAATAAAAAATATTTGGAATTAAGAACCTATTGATGACCATGAAATCGTTGTTGGAAAAACCCATCTGATTCACTAATGTCCTTTAGGGAAGGAAATCTGGTCTGATCTACATGTAACTCCAGAGCCATAGCAATTGGTTGAACCACAACTGCCCTCTGAGGGAATGGGCAATAAATATTGGCCGGGCAATGACATCCATGTCCCACGAATGAATAAACAAAATGTCTCCCCAAATCTGCATCAAAATCATAGAACATCCTTCACAACAGCACTGTGGCTGTGTCTACATCACACTGTTACAATTATAAGCTATATAAGACTGTTATGCTTTGGCACTGTCTTTAAAGTGAAACAGAGGAAGTTTATATGATCTGTTCGGCAACCTGCTTGACAATGGGTCTGGGGTAGCTAAAAAATCAAAGGGAGGCGAAGGTTGTGGAACTGAGGTGATGGCAAATGATGTTCATGACTTGAAACATGAGAAGCATCTGAGATTGCAACAGATAGATTTAAGGTCACCAAAAGTTCCAGAAAGGTGCTGAAAATATTGGGTTTTAAACAGTTGCATTGTAAACTGTCCATTTACTTCTAAGATGAAGCAGAGTTGAGGTGAAGAATAGCTAATCAGCATTTCTACCTGGATACAATGTGTTTTGTGTTGCCATGGAGGAGATGGCAAAGGAAGCAATTTTTGAGATCAGGTTACAGGCTTCCCTAGGAGTCAATGAATGTCATAGACAGCAGTTTTTAGTGGTTGGCGGAAAGACTTTTTTGGCTAATTTCTTGGCTTTGTGAGCCACAATAGCCAGACGTGGGAGGGAGACGATCTAGAATTGAAGATACATATCCACAATCATGTAAGGATTTTTTTTAAGAGCAACACAGCATGGGAAACAGGCCCTTCGGCCCAACGAGCCCACGCCGCCATCATAACTATATAGTAGCAATTCCATTATCCTATTATAGATTTAGGTTATTCCTAATATGGAAGACTCTCAATATAGGGACAATTTGTTTCCCAATCAGCCTAAGAGCAAATTTTTGGGTTGTGGGAGGAAACCGGAGCGCCCAGAGAAAACCCACGCAACCACGGGGAGAACGCGCAAACTCCCGCAGACACCAGCCCAATTCCAAGTGTCTGCACAGCCACATCGATAGTCTCTGAGCTGTCATGGTGCCCTTCAGATGGTCCACATAAAGCACTCATTTACGACATGAGGTACCAGGCAACCCATGAATCAACATCCAAGAGCTGTACCCGCACCACCTGCCGAATGCGTGCTCAAATTATGGACCGAATTACCTGTGGAAAAAAGCTGTAGTTAAACAGTCCTAATATATCCCTCTATCTGCATACCGCTCATGTGGCTGTCCAAGAGACCCTTAAACAGCCCCAGCGTGCCTGCTCCCACCACCTTACTCGGCAGTGCATTCCACACCCCCACTACCCTTTGTGTGAAAAACTGCCCTCTAATATTCGTCTTATACATAGCCCCCCTCACCCTATGGCCATGACCCCTCGTCCTATTCATTTCTGAAGGTGGAAAAAGTTTACCTCCATTTACTCTATCTATACCCCTTATAATCTTATACACCTCTATGAGATCCCCTCTAAGCCGACGTCTTTCAAGGGAAAACAACCCCAGTCTATTTAATCGTTCCTCATAAGACAGTCCTTCCATACCAGGCAGCATCCTGGTAAACCTCCTCTGCACTCTCTCCAAGGACTCCACATCCTTCCGATAGTACGGCGACCAGAACTGGGCGCAGTATTCCAAGTGAGGCCTAACCAACGTTCTATACAACTGCAACATCAAACTCCTACTCTTGTATTCTATACCCTTTTCTATGAAAGCTAACATACTATACGCTTTCTTTATCACCTTCTCCACCTGTGAAGACACCTTCAGAGACTTGTGAACCTGCACCCCCAAGTCTCTTTGCGTCTCTATACTCCGAATAGTTTTACCTTTTATCCTATAACTCTCTTCTACATTTTTCCGGCCAAAATGCATCACCTCGCATTTATCCGGATTAAATTCCATTTGCCATCTATCTGCCCAGTCTACCAACCTATCTATGTCCTGTTGTATTGCCTGACACTGCTCCTCTGTACCCACCAATCCAAGCATCTTGGTGTCATCAGCAAATTTGCTGATCTCACCACCTACCCCAACTTCCAAGTCGTTTATGTAGACCACAAATAGAAGAGGACCTAGTACTGAGCCTTGTGGCACTCCACAAATCTGGCAGATTTGTCCTGGCATGGCCAGAAGGGAAGAATTGTTGGGACAGGCTTTGTTGCTGGATGTAGGAACTTTTTAGGAAATTCTCCAAAAGCTAAAGGAAGCTCCTGAAGCGCTTACAATGTGATGAAATGGGGAAATGCAAACCCATTGCAATCTCAGAACAACTCTCATTCCGTAGAGTGTGTTATGGTATACAAAAGGGGACTGTCCCTTTTTTTTGTTGAAGTATAATGTGTGTAAAGCATAAAAGAAAATAGGATTTAGTCAATAGTGCTTTTTGGTCATTTATTACAGTTAAATTTTTAAAACGTGAATTCTTGATGTGTTTTTTCAATTATTACCTAGAAGCTCAAATCTTTCTCTTTAAAGTTATTGGCCCCCAAAGAGATCGTGACAACATGGATTGTTACAATTCAAGAACGCAAATCCACCATCACTTTTTCAAGGGCAGCACAGTGCCAGGGACCCGGGTTCAATTTTGACCTCGGGCCACTGTCTGTGTGGAGTCTGCACATTCTCCTCATGTCAGCATAGGTTTCCTCTGGGTGTTCCTGTTTCCTGCCATAGTTCAAAGATGTGTGAGTTAGGTTGATTGACCATGATAAATTGACTCTAGTATCAGGGGTTTAGCAGGGTGAATATGCGAGATTAGGGGAATAGAGCCTGGGTGGGATTATCATTGGAGCATGGGCTGAATGACCTCTTTCTGCATTGTAGGGATTATATTCAGATCCAATGAATTAGAGGTGGGCAATAAATGCCAGCTTTACCGGTGACATCCACATCCCATAAATGAATTTAAGAGAAGCAAAAAATAATAATTTGCCTTGTCATATCGTAGGATCTGGTGATTGAGTAAACTGCTGGATAGGAGCACTTGATATATTCAGTTGGATAAAATGAGGATAGAAGACAGAACACCACAGCACAAACAGGCCCTTTGGGCCACAAGTTGCACCGATCATATCCCTACCTACCAGGCCTATCTATAACCCTCAATCCCATTAAACCCCATGTACTCATCCAGAAGTCTCTTAAAAGACCCCAATCACCTCAGGAAGTACATGTAAACTTAGGAAGTAAGGAAAGGGGTCATTTTCGGAACCTGATATTTTATACAACCTAGAAAAAAATTGAGGGGATCTCGTAAAATCCTGATGGAACTGGACTGGCTAGATGTGGGAAGGATGTTCCCGATTGGGAAGTCCAGAATTATAGGTCACAGTCTAAGAATAAGGGGTAAACCATTCAGGATTGAGGTGAGGAAGAACTTCTTCACTCAGAGTTGTGAAACTGTGGAATTCTCTCCCACAGAAAGCTGCTGGAGCCAGTTTGTTAGGTATGTTCAACAGGGAGTTGGACATGGCCCTTTGGCTAAAGGGATCAAGGGGTATGGAGAGAAAGTGGGAGTGGAATACTGAGAATGCATGATCAACTATGATCATATTGAAGGGTGGTGCAGGCTGAAAGGGCTGAACAGCCTACTTCTGCACCTATTGTCCATGTCAGTATGTTTTTACAAATTATTTCTTTATGTTCATAAATCTTGAGGTATATTTATGATTTATGTTCTGTTATTGTGAAGAATATGAATAATAAAGAGAACAGATGAAGCCCACCCCCTCCCTGGATGTTGTCCAGTTGTTTGGAAACAATTATACTTTTCGTTGTTGCTGCATTTGTTAATGACAGACTAAAATAGCGAGCAAACCTGGGCAACTAAAATCACAGCATCCCCACTGGCAGAGTGCCTGGAACAGAGTGTGGTAGTATTACAGTTACACTTGGGACATTACTTTGAGGTGTTACCCGCTGACATGAAAGTATAGAACTAAAACTTGGCAAGCAGAAAAGCTCAAGAAATCTACGAATGTGGAAGAGGGCCGTTAGACTATCTGGCCCATGGAGAAAGACATTGACTTGCGCTTGCACACCTCCCGTGCGCCTCCTTCAATCTGGTGTGTTGCATTCGCCGCTCCCAATGCGGTCTACTCTGCATCGGAGAGACCAAACGCAGACTGGGTGACTGCTTTGCTGAACACCTTCAGTCCATCCATAAGCAGGATCCAGATCTTCCTGTCACTTGCTACTTCAGCACACCATCCTGCTGTCCTGTCCACACGTCCGTTCTTGACCTTTTGCAATGTTCCAGCGAACTCCAACGCAAAACGGAGAAACAGCACCTCATCTTCCGATTGGGCACTTCTGGACTCAACATTGAGTTCAACAACTTCAGAGCATGAACTCCTTCACCCCATTTCCAGTTATTCTACTTACTTTCTTCTTTTCATCTCCTTCATCCATTTATTTTTATCACTTTCTGTTCCTATTTTTATTTTTCCACTTCTGAAATCTTGCTCTCCATCTTGGTTCCAAACCTCATCCACCCCAACTGCCAGCGCCAACTATCACTTTCCTCAAAAAGTCCCTTAACAATCTTTACCTCTGTTCTGCCATTCGCACATTCTGATCAACTTTTAACACCTTTCTCAGTCTTCATCATTATTTGCATTCCCTTTGTCCAATTGCAAAACCACCTCACCCTCATAGCAAAAATCTCATCTGATTTTTTTTTTGCCTACAGCTCTGACAAAGGGTCATCCTGACTCAAAACGTTGGCTCTACTCTCTCCCCACAGATGCTGCCAGACCTGCTGAGATTCTCCAGTATCTTCTGTTTGCGGATGCTGGAATCTGAAACACAATGGTTAGCCTTTGACTTGTTCTTGGTGGTTTGTGCCATTGTTGCCAATGGTATGATTTTGCGTGAGCAGAACTGTATATATTACTTATATCTATAATTCTTTGTGGCAATCTGGTCTTTAAACATGTTGGACACAATTTTGGGAAAAATCACAGTGCACCTTTAAAAAAACGACATGCTGTTGATGTCGTCTACATGGATTTCAGTAAGGCGTTTGACAAGGTTCCTCATGGTAGACTGATAGAGAAGGTGAAGGCGCATGGGATACAGGGCCGGGTATGTAGATGGGTCGAGAACTGGCTCGGGAGGAGGAGACAGAGGGTAGTAGTGGAAGGCTCTTTTTCCGGCTGGAAGCCTGTCACTAGTGGAGTGCCACAAGGCTCAGTACTAGGTCCTCTTCTATTTGTGGTCTACATAAACGACTTGGAAGTTGGGGTAGGTGGTGAGATCAGCAAATTTGCTGATGACACTAAGATGCTTGGATTGGCGGGTACAGAGGAGCAGTGCCAGGCAATACAACAGGACATAGACAGGTTGGTAGACTGGGCAGATAGATGGCAAATGGAATTTAATCCGGATAAATGCGAGGTGATGCATTTTGGCTGGAAAAATGTAGAAGAGAGTTATAGGATAAAGGGTATACTCTATACTCTATTCGGAGTATAGAGACGCAGAGAGACTTGGGGGTGCAGGTTCACAAGTCTCTGAAGGTGTCTTCACAGGTGGAGAAGGTGATAAAGAAAGCGTATAGTATGTTAGCCTTCATAGAAAAGGGTATAGAATACAAGAGTAGGAGTTTGATGTTGCAATTGTATAGAACGTTGGTTAGGCCTCACTTGGAATACTGCGTCCAGTTCTGGTCGCCGTACTATCGGAAGGATGTGGAGTCCTTGGAGATAGTGCAGAGGAGGTTTACCAGGATGCTGCCTGGTATGGAAGGACTGTCTTATGAGGAACGATTAAATAGACTGGGGTTGTTTTCCCTTGAAAGACGTCGGCTTAGAAGGGATCTCATAGAGGTGTATAAGATTATAAGGGGTATAGATAGAGTAAATGGTGGTAAACTTTTTCCACCTTCAGAAATGGATAGGACGAGGGGTCATGGCCTTAGGGTGAGGGGGGCTATGTATAAGACGAATATTAGAGGGCAGTTTTTCACACAAAGGGTAGTGGGGGTGTGGAATGCACTGCCGAGTAAGGTGGTGGGAGCAGGCACGCTAGGGCTGTTTAAGGGTCTCTTGGACAGCCACATGAGTGTTATGCAGATAGAGGGATATAGTAGGACTGTTTAACTATGGCTTTTTTTTCCACAGGTAATTCGGTCCATACTTGACCAACAAGGAGCATGCATTCGGCAGGTGTGCGAGGACAGCTCTTGGATGTTGATTCTTGGGTTGCCTGGTGCTTCATGTCGTAAATGAGTGCTTTATCTGGACCATCTGAAGGGCACTATGACAGCTCAGTGGCTATCGCTGTAGCTGTGCAGACACTTGGAATTGGGCCTGTGTCTGCGAGAGTTTGCGCGTTCTCCCCGTGGTTGCGTGGGTTTTCTCCGGGCGCTCCGGTTTCCTCCCACATCCCAAAAATTCGCTCTTAGGCTGATTGGGAAACAAATTGTCCCTACATTGAAACTCTTCCATATTAGGAATAACCTAAAATTAGGATAGGATAATGGAATTGTTACTATATAGTTATGACGGCAGCGCGGGCTCGTTGGGCCGAAGGGCCTGTTTCCCGTGCTGTGTTGCTCTAATTCTAAAAAAAAAACTACAGCACTGGAAATCATTCTTAACTTTGAAAGCTGCAAAGTGAAACATTAGCTGGATGGTTGAAGTAGGTTGCACACATTTTCCAGATTAAGTTTGAAAGCAAAGGGAATAATGTAGCTTTTGGGGGTGGCACGGGGCCTGACAGCACCAGGGGCCCAGGTTCAATTCCAGCCTCAGGTCACTGTCACTGTCGGTGTCTAATTAAATGGGTAATGTGAGTTTGGTATTGCTTGCTCACTTTCAGTATTGCTTGCATGTTCTCCCTGTGTCTACGTGGGTTTCCTTCGAGTGCTCTGGTTTCCTCCCACTGTCCAAAGAATGTGTTGGTTAAGTTGGTAGGCCAAGTTAAATTGCCCCTTAGTGTCAGGGGGATTAGCAGGATAAATGTGTGGGGTTATAGGGATAGAGCCTAGATGGGATTGTGGTTGGTGCAGGTTCGATGGGCCGAATGGCCTCCTTCTGCACTGTAGGGATTCTATTGACTGCACTAAACAGCAATTCAATTCAATTCAATTTAATCAATTTAAACAAATAAACCTCTTTCCTGTTGCATCATCTGGGCAGCAATACATGTTTGTGCAACTCATTCACGTGCTGCGGTTACTGGTTCATTCACTTGGTTCTGGCTGGGAGCACATTGCAACACAAAAATGTTTCATCAGAGGCCCTAACCCCACCTGCTGCTCAGCCTATCTGTTTTACTAGAGCCTCCAGCCTGAACCCTGGTACTGGAGACAATGCTTTAACTCAGGAAGGAAGACTCCAATTTGTGCTGACTGCCCTTTTCTCAAGGCTATCCCTTCTATCTGTTGTAATCCATCAACAGTGCAAGTGTTCCAAATATGAAAACTGTGCGTGTCCAAGGACTCCACGCTATCAGTCAGGGCAGAACGCACTGTATTCATCTGCAGGAAGGCAACAATACATGATATCCGTGTGTACATGGAGTATTTAGCAGAATATATAGCCATGCTCATTAGATTAAAAACAACCCTCCAATTTCACAAAATGGTCAAGCACGTTAGAGCATGTTTAGACCCATTATTCTTTGTGACAATCCAGTCAAATATTTCTGACACAATTTTTAATGTTTTTAATTCATTCATGGGACATGGGCGTCGCTGGCTGACCAACATTTATTGCCCATCCCTAGTTCATAGAATCCTATAGTGCAGAAGGAGACCATTTGGCCCATCGAACATGCACCAACCACAATCCCATGCAGGCCCTATCCCCATAACCCTCTTGTATTTATCCTAGTTACTCCCCTGACACTAAGGGACAATTTAGCGTGGCCAATGCACCAACCCACACTTTGGACTGTGGGAGGAAACCGCAGTACTCGGAGGACGTCCACGCAGACATGGGAAGAAAATGCAGACTCTGCACCGACAGTGACCCAAGCTGGAATTGAACCCGGGTCCTGGCACTGAGAGGTAGCACTGTTAACCATTGTGCCACTTTGCCGCCCGACTGTGCCTCCGTGTCACTGTGCCCTTGATAAGGTGGTGGTGAGCTGCCTTTTTGACCCGCTGCAGTCTATATGCTGTGGGTTGACCCACAATGCCAATAGGGAGGGACTTCCGGAATTTTGACCCAGTTACTGGGAAGGAACGGTGATATATTTCCAAGTCAGGACGCTGAGTGACTTGGAGGGGAACTTGCAGGTGGTGGCATTCCCATGTAACTGCTGCCCTTCTAGATGGAAGTGGGCATGGGTTTGGAAGGTGCTGCCTAAGGAATTTCAAGTAAAATCATATTGTACCATTTTAAAACCTTGGTTAGCTGCGTTTGTGGTTTTGCGTGCAGTTCTGGTCATCACACTACCAGCAGGACATGGAAGCTTTAGCGAGAGTGCAAGGAAGGTTCACTGGGATGTTGCCTGGTCTCGAGAGTGTTAGCTATGAGGAGAGGTTGAGTAAACTAGTATTGTTTTCATTGGAAAGACGGAGGCTGAGAGGAGACCTGATAAAGCTCTACAAAATTATGTGATTCATAGACAGGGTGGATAGTCAGGGTGCAAGTGTCAATTACAAGGCGATCAAGACGAGAGGGAGAAAATTACAGAGAGATGTGTTGGGGAAGTTTTTCATGCAGAGAGTGGTGGATGCCTGGAATGCAGAGGAGGTGGTGGAAGCAGGTACATTAGCAATATTTAAATGGCATCTGGATGGGAACGTGAATAGAAAGGGAATAGAGGGATACGGACCGAGTAAGGGTAGGAGTATTTTTTTCAGTTTAGTTAGGGCATCATGATTGGTACAGGCTTGAAGGGCTGAAGGGCCTGTTGCTGTGCTGTACTTTTCTTTGCTCTTTGTTCTTTGTAATTCTAACATCAATTAAACTTAAATAGTTATTGCTCTTAAAGGACAGGTAAAGTGCGTTGATGTCATTCTTTTAATCAGTAAGGAAGCAAAGGGTCCCAGGGATAAAGTGGGGAAGTGGAGTTGAGGACTGTATCAGATTAGTCATTGAGTAGCAGAGCAGACATGATGGGCTGAATGGCCTATTTCAGCTCTTGTGTTTTATGGTCTTTTATGTTTAAGGCTGAGATAAGCTTATTTTCTAAATCATGGTCCGTGTGATATCTCGGTGCTTTGTTATAATTTTCAGAGGATGTTAAATTGTTTGGGAGCAGTATTATTCCGAGTTAATAAATAGAATCATAGAATCCTTACAGTGCAAAAGGACGCCATTCAGCCCATCGAGCCTGCACTGACCACAATCATACCTAGGCCTTATTCCGTAATCCCACATATTTGTCCTGCTAATTTCCCTGACACTAAGGGGGGCACAATTCACCTGATCCACGTGCCTTTGGAGTGTGGGAGAAAACCAGAGCACCTGGAAGAAACCCACGCAGTCACCTGTGGCCAGAATTGAACGTGGGTCTCTGATGCTGTGATTCAGCAGTGCGAACCACTGTGCCCAATTTGTTTAGCTGCTTCTCACAGCACAACGATACACTTAGAGATTTGTCTGCTCAGGCCACTGTTGGCGGACCTAAAGCTTGCTGATGACCAACGTTTAAGCTCTCTGACTGCCCATTCAAGCCAGATATGCAACTTCAGCATTGCTGAATGAACCTGCCTTAATTTGCACAGGAAAGCCCAACTCCCAGAACAATGTAGATGAGCTTGTATTTTTAACCAAGGGATGCATGCTCACTTGTCTTCCTTTTTTGATTACATCAACAATATTTATAATTGTGGTGTACAATACAAATCAGAGGTAACTGATTACACAAAGCTGTGCCCTCCTCCCACTGTTTTGTACCCACATTATAAAGTGAAATGATCACCAGTTTTATAATTACAGCGGGGGCACTGGATGGTGATTGATGGATTCAAATTTTGTGCTTGGCTTCTGATTCAGAGTGGTGGAATGCATTGCTTACAATATTCTATATGATTCAGGCAGTTTCATCTCAATTGCTATTGGAAATTGGTCAGTGATAATAATCTATACAGAACTGTAAGAACCAGGGTAGGATTTATTCGGTTAATGGTAGGCATTGGAGAGAATAAAGAGACCTAGGGGTTTAGGTTCATAGCTCATTGAAAGTGCAAATTCTGTGCAATTTCCTTGCAAATTTGACACCCCCTCCTTGCCCGCACACTCCAATTCAGATGAGTCCTGTAGATTATAATATAATTGCACCACTTTTGTTTTGTATCTCTGGCCAAGTAGACTGTGTCCTTGACCCCACTCTGGAACGTCATCTCTCCCTCCAGCATTGCAATGTCTTCCTTAATTAATACTTCCGCCCCTCCTCCATTCCTTCCTTTTCTATTTTCCCATATAATCCAGCAGTATTTAATAGTCAGTCCCCCCCTTCTCTGAGCAAGGTCTCTTAACAGGGGAGATGGTGGTGTCCTGATATTGGCACTGGGCTAGTAATCCAAAGGCTCAGGCTAATGTTTTCGGGGCACAGGTTCGAGCCCCATGACAACTTTAATCAAAGACGATTAATAAACCTGGAATATAAACTCTTTCTCAGTAATAATGTCAATAGCAGCTATCAACAAGAACCACATCCTTCAACTTAAATCATAGAATCCTTACAGTGCAGAAGGATATCATTTGGCCCATTGAGTCTGCACTGCTTCTCTCTGACGGAGTACCTTGCTCAGGCTCTTTCCCCCGTCCTATTCCTGTTAACTTAATACACTTCCCATGGCTAATCTCCTAACCTACATGTTTTGGGACACTAACGTCCATGCTAAATTGCGCTGGAATGCCCTAACTTGCACATCTTTGGATTGTGGAGGAAACCGCAGCACCCTGAGGAAATCCAAGCAGGCACAGAGAGAACATGCAACCCAAAGCCATTACCTACACCCTCCCCGGACACCCTCCCCCCGCCCCCACACCACCATCACTACCCCACACGACACACAGAAGGGAAACCACCCTCCCCAATGTAGGAAGGTAACACCCCCATCCCACCAATTCCCCCACCTACACTGGCACAGGATAATGCCCAGGCCTATCCCTCAACTCCTAAGAGGTGCAGTTACCCTTGCGCCCCTGGAGAACTGATTGTAGTTCGTGACAGCATGGCATTACGTGGTGTGTTGGGGGAGGGGAAGATATATCATGGATGGACATTATGATGTCAAGCCCAGTAATTCATTATATGATAACTTATTTATTATAATTTATTACTTAGCGGAGGTGTTAGCCTAGTGATATTATCATTGGACAATTAATCCAGGAACTCAGCTAATATCCTGGGAACCCGGGTTCAAATTCTGCGACGACAGTTGGTGAAATTTGAATTCAATAAAAAATATCTGGAATTAAGAATCTACTGGTGACCATGAAATCATTATCGGAAAAACCCATCTGGTTCACTAATGTCCTTTAGAAATCTACCATCCTTACCTGGTCTGGCCTACGTGACTCTGGAGTCACAGCAACGTGGTTGACTCTCAACTGCCCCTTGGGCAACTAGGGATGGGCAATAAATGCTGGCCAACCAGCCATGCCCATGCCCTACGAATGAATGAAAACAAATTAATATGTATGGTATCAAAGTCATGCCCTTTGTGGATGTGAATCTGGTTAAATCACTGGAGGGGGTAGGGAAGATTTCAAGCTAAGATTTTGCCGGTGTAAATCCGAACTCCGACTGCTCCCAAGACTGAGCAGTCATTATGGATTTGTAACCATGGCTATGGTGGACTCAAGATCGCTCCCATAATGTTTTCAAGTGTGTTTTCATTCTTGTATAATGCCACAATAAGTAGTGAATCAGATTTTGTGGCCTCCTCTAAGCAGTGATGTCCTTCTTAAAAGTGTGAAACCCAATTCTGCGCATTAACATTCAAAACTAAGATAAAGGCAACGTGCTAGAGGTGCTGGAATCTGAAAATGCTGGAAAATCTCAGCAGGTCTGACAGCATCTGTGGGGAGAGAACAGAGTCAACAGCGTTTCGAGCCTGGATGACCTTTTGTCAGAGCTGAGAGCAAAGAGAAATCAGCAGAGGTTTATACTATGTTTGTGGGGGGAGTGGGGGTGGCTGCCGGTTGGAGTGGAACAAGGAGAATGTAAATAAATTTATAGAAGGCTGGGAAGGTACTAAAAGTGTCCATTAAGTGATCAGAATGGCAGAACAGAGGTACAGATTGTTGAAGGACTATCTGAGGATTGTGGCGGTCCGCCTGAAGGAGGCGGAGGAGAGGGAGGGGACAAGAGGAGAGCTGGAATGGAGAAGTGGAAAAATGGAAGTGAGAAAGGGGGATGATGATAGGATGAATGAAATGAAATAAATGGAAATGTGAAGGTGGAGGGAGGGGGGAGTTCATGCTCTGAACTCAGTCTGGAAGGCTGTAATGTGCTCAATCGGAAGGTAGTGTTCCTCCAGTTTATGTTGGGTTTTGCTGGAACATTGGAAAAGCCAAGGACGGACTAAGATAGTTTGAGGTTTTGTGCAGACTCGACATTACCTCTTGGCTTTTATATTTGTAGTGTAGCATGAAAAAGTCTCAAGGGCCACAACATGTCAATTTCCCAGGAGATTTCCACAATAGGAAATAATTCACTCAAAGAACTTAATAGCGGCAGTCTAAGCCTTTGCATCCCATGTTTAAAGAAAAAGCATTAATGATCCCACTCTTGTTGCAAGGCAACTTGCAATGAATACAAAAATGATAAGAAATGGATATTATACCAAGTTTGTTGCAATTGATCGGAGCCTGAGTTTGATCTATATGTGAATTAAAATTAATTAATTGGTTGAGGCAAAGATTTTGCGTGGAATCTCTGAACACTGGATACTCTTGTGATGCAAATCAACATTTGTTCCTAATTATACAGCGGCTTGTCTGTTTCTAATTAAATCAGGGCTTATCTGCCTTGACACCCAGACAGTTCACGACATTTGATTTTATGCATAATTAAGTGTGTGGATAGACACTCGTGTGACACTCCAGTATAAATGATCTGCTAGATATTCAGTATTCTTTTCAGTTATTGTACTTTATTGACAAAGTTAGAGCGTGTTCTGACGTACTTTTGAATATTAAGAAGGCTGGTTGATTTTGTGTGAAGATGGTTGGTTTCGATTATTAATGTACTTGCTTTGATCTTAGTGGATATCAAAGCCACTGATGACCTTACAATAAATCGAAGGCCGTCTGCTATGAGACCCATTTTTTTTCGGTTAGGTTAAAAGGAAATTGAGTTTAGCTAAAATGTGGAAGGAATTGCGGTTTCTCCTCTCTGGCAGCACACATAAAGGAACAGGAAGAGGCCATTCAGCCCCTCAAGCCTGTTTGGTAAAATTCAGTAAAATCAAGGCTGATTAGGATCCATTCGACCATCTTGAGTCCATATCCCTTCAATTTTTTTCTAGCCAAGACTATTATCTTGTATTATCTCCAGGAGACAAAAGGCAGGCTGAATAAATGGGAGGTGCATGTTGAAGGGAGGACTGAGTAAAGACAGCAGCAAATCATTCATTTCCAGAGATCTGATGACTTCTGATAGTTGCTTAGACAATTAGGCCTCCCTCTATTAACACATAGTAGAGGAATTCTCACCCAACAGTTTCCTACCTTGCTCAAGCAGTGATTCTTTTTTGATTTGATTTATTATTGTCACATGTATTAGTATAAAGTGAAAAGCATTGTTTCTTGCACGTTATACAGACAAAGCATACTGTACATAGAGAAGGAAAGGAGAGGGTGTGAAATGTAGTGTTACAATCATAGCTAGGGTGTAGAGAAAGATCAACTCATAGAAACCCTACAGTGCAGAATAAGGCCATTTGGCCCATCAAGTCTGCACCGACAACAATCCCACCTCATCTCTGAAATCCCGTATATTTATCCTGCTAATCCCTCTAACATACACACCCTGAGACACTAAGGGCCAATCATCCTAATCTGCACATCTTTGGAGTCTGGGAAGAAACAGCAACACTCGGAGGAAACCAACGCAGACAAGGCAGGAATGTGCAAACTCGACAAAAACAGTGACCCGAATGGGGAATCGAATCCAGTCCCTGGTGCTGTAAGGCAACAATGCTAATCACTGTGCCACCGTGCCACCATTGTATGACATGAACACAATCCGTAATCACTGGTATACAATCTGACCTTGGAATAGTCTTTAACTGTGACAATGCTACTTTTAGCTAAGCATAATTCAAGAACGATTCACTAGGTAATCATTGGTGGCATCAACAAGTCTGGTTTTCAGTGCTGGACACTGATGAAGTTGATGCATTCTGTCAAGCTGTTGATCTAGCATGCGCCCACGGCACTGTGGCACAAATGCTCCAGCCCTCCATGTAAAGGTGGAGATGCAGTGGTCATTGGCGTTTCAATAGTCGGAGGGGGTGTCAGTCAGGCATTGCTGCAGCTATATGCCGTGTGCTGCCTCTCTGGTGCCCAGGTAAAGGATGTTGGCAGGTACAGGAAGGGGTCCAGAACATTTTGAGGGTGAAAGGGGAACTGCCAGAAGTATTGATCCAAATGGAAACTACTGACACTGGAAGGAAAGTTTCAGGAGCTAAAGAGCAAATTGAAAGGCAGGACACCCAAAAGGATAATGTCTGAACAACACCCAGTGCTAATGGATACAGATAGAATGGTAGTGGAATAAAATGGGTTAATTTGTGGCTAAAGGAATGATGCAAGAGGGAGATGCCTGTGATGTTGGGGCCAGTTCTGGGGCAAGATATGGATGGGTTGCACCTCTACAGTATGCTTTGTCTGTACAACTGCACAAGAATCAATGCTTCTCACTGTGTATACAAATACATGTGACAATAATAAATCAAATCAAAATCAACAAAATCAATATAACCGCAGGAAGGATCAGCCGTGCTGTACGATAAGGTTTAATAAATCTGGCAGGGAAATGGATATCAGAATGAAACATGAGCGATAAGAATTAAGGCGCACTGGATGATCATAATATTGACATAAAAACATAAGAACTAGGAGCTGGAGTAGGCCATTTTGCCCTTTGAGCCTGCTCCACCATTCGATAAGATCATGACTGATCTTTTCATGGACTCAGCTTCACTTACCTGCCTGCTCACCATAACCCTTAATTCCTTTCCTGTTCAAAAATCAATCTATCTTTGCCTTAAAAATAAGAAGGTAGCCTCAACTGCTTCACTGGGCAGAGAATTCCACAATTCACAACCCTTTGGGTGAAGAGGTTCCTCCTCCCCCTTATTTTGAGACCATGCCCCCTAATTCTGGTTTCACCTGCCAGTAGAAACAATTTCCCTGCTTCTATCTTACCTATTTAAGATCCTGGTTAGACCCCACTTGGAGTACTGTGCTCAGTTCTGGTGATTATTGGAAGGATACGGAAGCCATTGAAAGGGTGCAGAGGAGATTTACAAGGATGTTATCTGGATTGGGTAACATGCCTTATGAAGATAGGTTGAGAGAGCTCGATCTTTTCTCCTTAGAGAGACGAAAGATGAGAAGGGACCTGATAGAGGTGTATAAGATGATGAGAGACATTGATCAGATGGAATCTCAGAGGCTTTTCAGGGCTGAAATGGCTGTCACAAGAGGATACAGGTTTAAGATGCTCGGGAATAGGTACAGAAGAGAAATCGGGTACATTTTTCACTCAGAGGGTGGTGGGTGAGTGGAATCAGCTGCCGTCGCTGGTGGTGGAGGCAAATTCATTAGGATCTTTTAAGAGACTTCTGGATGAGTACATAGGACTTAATAGGATTGAGGGTTATAGGTAAGACTAGTAGGTAGAGATAAAATTGCTGCAACTTGAGGACCAAAGGGCCTATTTTTCTATGATTCTATAATTTCCTTCATAATCTTATATGTTTCCATAAGATCGGCCCTCATCCTTCTAAATTCCAGTGAGTTATAGCCCCAGTTTACTCAATCTCTCCTGATAAGCCAACCCTCTCAACTCCAGAATCAATCCAGTGAATCTCCTCTGCACCCTGTCCAATGCCAGTATATTCTTTCTCAAGTAAGAAGACCAGAACTGTACATAGCACTTCAGGTATGGCCTCACCACAGGCTTAGAATTGGTATGGAAAAAGGCAAATTACAATCAAAGATAAAAATACCTCACAGGAGGTGGATTAATTTCAAGGAATTGTTAAGGTCAATTCGGGTCCAATATTGACAGGAGAGTCAGTAATTAAATGATGAAATGCCTTCGAAGCAAAAATGGTGTGAGCACAGTATAAGCACATCCTTATAGGAAGAAAAGGAGGGAAGTCGCAGTAGAACTGGATAAATAAAGATATAAAAATTAAAATGAGACTGACAATTGTTAAATTCACAATCTAATGGAAAAGCAAGCTGAATATAGAAAGTACAGAGAATTTCTATAAAAAGAGCATGGTGGGTGGGAAAAGAGAGTGGGAGAATAGATTAACAGCTAACACAAAATGGAATTTTTATAAATACACAGATAGTAAAAGGGATGGGATTGATTAGGGACTGTAAAAGAGATGGTATAGTGGAGGCAGAGGGCATGGTTAAAGCACCAAAGATACTCCAGTCAGATAATTTTCTCCATCCTGCCTTGATGGGATGCATTCTCAGTTGCTGAGGGAAATAAGAATGGAAACTGAACCTGATAGAAGTTTACAAAATGATGAGAGGCCTGGATAGAATAGAAACTGGGAGTCTTTTTCCCCAGGATCAAAACGTCAAGGGACATAGGTTTATGGTCAAAAGGGGAAAGTTTAAAGGAGGTGTAAGAGGCAAGTGTGCTACATGGAGAGTGGTAAGTGCCTGGAATATGCTGTCAGAGGAGGTGGTAGAAGTGGTTACAATAGCAACGTTTAAGAGGCCTCTTGACAGATACGTGAATAGGCAGAGAATAGAGAGATATAGACCGCGTGGAGGCAAAAAGTCTTTACTTTAGAAAGGTGTCATGTGTCAGCGCAGGCTTGGTGGGCTGAAGGGCCTGTTCTTGTGCTGTCCTATTCTTTGTTTCTTTGTCACGATAGGCCAATCAGTCAAGTGTCAGATATCAGAACCAGGGCAAATTAGTTGACGCCAGGAACTGCTCAGGTCAATAAATGAAAATCACCAACTGGAATTGTTAAAGGCAAATCGCATTTGAGTAACTCAATTGAGTTCTTTTGATGAAGTAACGGCAAGTTTTGATAGGGATAATAGAAATTATATTGTGTATGTAGACTTTAAAAAGGTGTTTGACAAAGTACCACATGATATGCAAATTAGCTAAACTAAAACAGAATGTTAACATCTGACAAGAACTCAAATGTACGAGATTTGTGGTATCAGATCTCAGGAGTGCATAAAAAGACAGGAGGCAAACTAAATTAAAATAAATTAAATGCAAAAGAAGTAAGAAATGATACATTTTGGTAAAGCGAGGCAAATGGAGTTCTTGACTCTACTTGGAAAGGACCATTTATTTTTTATTGTCACAAGTAGGCTTACATTAATACTGCAATGAAGTCACTGTGAAAATCCACTAGCTGCCTGTTCAGGTACACTGAGGGAGAATTTAGCACGGCCAGTACATCTAACCAGCACATCTTTCGGACTGTGGGAGGAAAGCAGAGTACCCACAGGAGACCCATGCAGGCACAGGGAGGACATGCAGACTGCACATAGACAATGAGCCAAGCTGGGGATTGAACCCGGGTCCCTGGTGCTGTGAGGGAGCAGTGCTAACCCACTGTGTCAGCCTTACACTATCAGAAGGATGTGAAAGCATTGGAGAGAGTGCAAAACAGGTTAGAAAAATGGTTCCAGGGAGAAGAAACTTCAGTTATCAGGACAGATGGGAAAGGCTGGGATTGTTCTTCTTGGAAGCTGAGAGGCGATTAGGTAGAGATGTTCAGAACTGTGAGGGGGGTTGAACAAGGTAGATAGGAAGAAACTCTTCCAGCTCATAAAGGGATCAAAAATGAGAAGAGGCAGATTTAAAGTGATTTGTGAAGTGAGCGAATGTGATGTGAAAAGAGAACCCTTTGACACAACAGTTGGGATCTGGAATGCATTGCCTGGAAATGTGATGGAGGTAGGTTCAATTGAGGCATACGAGAGATGAATATTTGAATAGAAACAATGTGCAGGTCGGAGAATGGCTCCAGGTTGTAATGCTTGTTTGGAGAGCAGTTATGATGGGCTGAATAGCCTCCTTTTGCACTATAACAATTCTGTGATTATACCAAAGAGCTAGCACAGGTATAATGGGCTGAATGATTGCCTGCTGTGTTGTAATTCTTTATGATTTTATCAGATGCATTGACAGTAGTGATGGAGGACAAGTGGCTCAGTGACACCAGCAATGTATTTGAATCACTGCAACTGTGTTTGATTGAAGCACTAACTGACACTAGGTGGGTTGAAACTAGTAGATTCTCATTATGCAATCAATCACCCTGTCATCTCTAACATGCAATACATACAGAACATACAGGAATATGCAACTTATAGCCAAACTCTGTAGAAGGACCTAGAATCTAGACGGTGTGAAACCAATCATAAAAGCTCTGAATAACTGATTGCTGTGTTTGAATATTGAGAGTTTGGCAACCTGTGCTTGCACATTGCGCTAAGCTAACCCATTGAAGAGATCCTCTCTGAAGGGCCCTCCCGGTGACCCACAGGGTAAAGACGATGGCCCACTGGAATTCTCCGGTCTCGCATGCCCCCATTTCCACTGCAACTGAGAATGGGCAGCACAGTGGCACAGTGATTAGCATTGTTGCCTCTCAGTGCCAGGAACCTGGGCTCAATTCCGGCCTCAGGTCACTGTCTGTGTGGAGTTTGCATGCTCTCCCTGCATCTGCGTGGGTTTCCTCCGGGTGCTCTGATTTCCTCCCACAGTCCAAAGATGTGCTGGATAGTATGATTGGCCATACTAAATTGACCCTAGTGTCATGGGGATTAAGTAGGGTAAATGTGTGGTGTTATGGGAATAGGGTGGGATTGTGGTCAGTATAGACTCGTTGGGCCGAATGTCCTGTATATAGGGATTCTGTGATACTAAGGGAGAATTTGGCACTCCGTTCACAGCGGTGGGACTGGAAAATCCCAACCACGGGTGAGGTTGGAGTATTCTGGCCTATAAGAAGGTGAACTGTACAGATACACACGTCAGGGTAAATTCCTTCAGCCTGTATTAAACCCATTTGAGCTTATCTGAGATGTTCATGGGGGTACTGCAGTTGGTTGCAGGAAAAATGAAATCAGGGAGGGCATTCCTGAACTTTCTCAAGTGATCCCTGCAAGAAAATATAGGCAACAGATGAGGACGGGACCAGATTTGGTTGGATGTGTTCCAGTATAAGGCATTGATGAAACCACACCTGGAGTACTGTGTGTAGTTTCAGCCTCCTTATCTGAGGAAGGATGTCCTTGCTATAGAGAGAGTATAATGAAGATTTACCAGGCTGATTCCTGGGATGGCAGATCTGTCATATGAGGAGAGACGATTAGGATTATGTTTGCTGGAGTTTAGAAGAGTGAGAGGGGGATCTGATAGAAATATATAAAATTCTAACAGGGTTAGACAGAGTAGAAAGAATGTTCCCGATGGTGGGGAAGTCCAGAACTATGGGTCATGGTTTGAGGATAAGGGAGTGAGATGAGGAGAAATTTCTTCACCCAGAGGGTGATGAATGTGGGGAATTCACTACCACAGGAAGCAGTTAAGGCCAAAGCTTTGTCTGACTTCCAGAAAGAATTAGATATAGCTCTTGGAGCTAAAGGGATATGAGAGGAAAGGGGGATCAGGATATTGAATTCGATGATCAGCTTTGACCAAGGTGAATGGTGGAGCAGGCTCAAAGGGCCGAATGGCCTACTACTGCTTCTAGTTTTGAGGTTTATCCTGTGAAACAGCTGACACTAGCAATCTAGGTCACTTTGCCCCCAGTCAGCATGTTGAAGATTCAAGCCCCACTTTAGGACATACTCTAGTGTGGTACTTGTGTTTGCTACTAGGGGAGAGCTCTGTTGCTGGAGGCGACCTCTTCTGTTGAAAAATTAAACAAAGGTCCTCTATCTGCTCCATGGGATGTATGAGATCCCACTGTAGTCCTATCCCCATTACCCCACTGTTTGGAGATGAGTAGGAGAATTTTCTCCAACGTGAATATTGATCTCCATTTATCCCCCAACCAGAATCACTGGAATCAGATGGATTCCTTCCTCTGGTGACACTCCATTGGGGCAGGAGCAGCGTGAGCTCCACAGCCCAGTACTACTGTCAGTTGGTTTATATTTCCAGATTTGGATGTCAATCAAAGCTCATTCAGCAAGTTGTGGGCCCAAGTTCCACTCCAGGATGTGAGCACAAAGATCCAAGGAGGTTCCAGTGTGGTACCGAGAGAGTGCAGCATTGTTGGAGGTGCTGTCTTGTGGATGAGATGTTAAACTGAAGCGTTGCCTGCTTCTCAGGTGGACGCAAGCCGGGAATTGAACCCGGGTCCCTGGTGCAGTGAGGCAGCAGTGCTAACCACTGTGTCAGCGTGCAGTACAAGACTGACTGTTCCTGTTTCATTGATGCCTTGAAATAAGTCTCAGTGAGAGATCTTTAAATTTATGAAAGGTTTTGATGCATGGTGAGACGCAGAATGCTTCCTCTAGTGAAGAAGGGCGTAACTGAAGGCAGCAATATAAAGTAATTACTGAGAAATCCAGTAGGAAATTCAGAAGAAACTTCTTTATCAAAGAGAGGTGAAAATGTGGAACTGTCTCACTTAGACTGCTCCAAAAGGTAATTGTCTTGATTCATTTAAGACAAAAGCCAGGCGAGCATATAAGGGGAAAAGAAACAGAAGGTTACTATGGGCGGCATGGTGGCACAATGGTTAGCGCTGCTGCCTCATAGCTGCAGGGACCCGGGTTCGATTCCAGCCTTGGGTCACCATCTGCGTGGAGTTTGCGCATTGTCTATATGAGTTTCCCCGTGGCTGTATGAGTTTCCTCCAGGTGCTCTGGTTTCCTCCCACAGTCCAAAGATGTGCACGTTAGGTGATTGGCCAACCTAAATGACCTCTTTGTGCCCCAAGGTGTTTAGGTTAGATGAATTAGCCATGGGGTTAGAGGTGAGATACTCTGACTCGATGGATCGAATGGCCTGTTCTGCACTGTGGGGATCCTATGATGGTAGATTTAAATCAGGAAAGATCGGAGGAGGCTCAAGTGGAGCATCAAGGCCAACAGGAATTTGTTTGTATTCTTCATATCATGAGTCAGTCCTACGTAAAACTCTTGTTCATACAGCATATTTGAAATGTCCCAAGACACTTTGTGGACCATAATCGAAGAAATTGGCACAGAACCATTGGAGAGATTAGGGCAAGTGTTTGGACAAAGAAGTGGGCATGTCTTCCAAGAGGAACAAGCAGTAGAGAGGTTTGTAGAGCTTGGGGGTTGTAACAGCTAATAGCATGACCACCAGCTATGGAAAGAAGGAGGTAAAATTTGCACAGACGGGAATATAGTTGGAGCAAGTTATAAAAATAAGGAGCGGGGCCGTGAAGGGATTTGAACAAAGAACATTAAAGCACAGGAACATGCCCTTCGGTCCATCAAGTCTGCACAGTTTCCTATTCCTTATTTAGACCCACTACCTATTGCCTATACACGGCTTCTATCTCCCTATTTGTCCCCTGTTCATCTATCTATCAAGGTGTACCCTGAACATTGCTAACCACCTTCACTGACATTACATTCCAGGCACCCACTGCCCTTGATGTGAAAAACTTTTCCCACATGTCTCCCTTAAATTTACCCTCCTCACCTTGAACCTGTGCCCTCTTGTAGTTTACCTTTCCATCCTGGGGAAAAGCCTCTGACTGTCCACCCTGTTTATGCCTTTCATAATTTTGTAGACCTCCTATCAAATCGCCTCTCACCCTCTGTCTTTCCAGACAGAGTCTTTCCAACAAAAACAATCTGAGTTTATCCAACTTCCTCCTATCTAAAACCCCCAGACCAGGTAACAAGCCTTACTAAAATCGATTAACATTAGAATTAAGTTAATGTACTGGAAGTCCAAGTCCGGGTTGATTGAAACAATGAAAGGTGGGATAGAGGTGTAGAAATTTTGGACGAACACAGGCAGCAAGGTGGCACAGTGGTTAGCACTGCTGCCTCACAGCGCCAGAGACCGGGGTTCGATTTCTGGCTTGGGTCACTGTCTGTGCGGAGTCTGCACTTTCTCCCCATGTGAGCTTCCTTTGGGTGCTCTGTTTTCTTCCCTGAATCAGAGGAATGTGCTGGTTAGGTGCATTAACATGCTAAATTCTCCCTGAGTGTTTATCGGTTGGATGATGTATCTTCTGCCTTTTGAAACCAGTAAAGAGAACTTTGTCAGTAGCTGTTATGAAGCAGGGCTAACAACCGGAAGCTCTAGAGAAATGGAGTTCAAATCCTCCCATAGCATTTTGTATTCTGTTCAAAATAATCTGGGGAAGAAAGTGGGAATTGACACTCTGTGAAGATGTTGGTTTTGTAAAAGACCAATTGGTTCATTAATTAAAGAAGGAGAGAGTACCTGGTCTAACCCATACGTAACTGCAGGCGCCAGAGTGTAGCAACTAGGAGATTTTCATAGTAACTTCAATGCAGCGTTAATGTAAGCCCGCTTGTGATACTAATAAATAAACTTTAAACTTAAGATGTGAGAGAGAAATGGAATGCTCCCAATCATAGTACAGATGTAGGACAGTAGCGGATTAGAAGTGGAGAATCGTGTACCGTACAATTGTCCTTTTTATGTTCGGAGAGAAATAAAATACAGGATGATTGCCAAGAGTGAAAAGTTGAAAAGAAAATTGCCTCTAAACTGTGAAGATCTGAGTAAATAATTCACAAGTACAGACACAGTAACAGAATGTCATTAATATTTATTTTGTTCATTCTTGGAACGTAAGCATAGCTGGCAAGGCCAGCAACATTATTGTTCATCCCGAGCTGCCCTGCACTGAGCCTCTTGCCTTAAATGGACAATTAAATGCCAATCGCATGGCTATGTGCCTGCAGTTACGTATGGGTTAGACCAGGTACTCTCTCCTTCTTTAATTAATGAACCAATTGGTCTTTTACAAAACCAACATCTTCACAGAGTGTCAATTCCCACTTTCTTCCCCAGATTATTTTGAACAGAATACAAAATGCTATGGGAGGATTTGAACTCCATTTCTCTAGAGCTTCCGGTTGTTAGCCCTGCTTCATAACAGCTACTGACAAAGTTCTCTTTACTGGTTTCAAAAGGCAGAAGATACATCATCCAACCGATATTTTTAAACTAAAATCAATAACATTCAGTTATGTGTACTAGTGAAATACTGCAGATTTGATTTATTATTGTCATACGGATGGCACGGTGATACTGTGTTTCGTAGTGGTGCTTCACAGCGCCGGGGACACAGGTTCGATTTCCGGTTTGGGTCACTGTCTGTGTGGAATTTGCACGTTCTCCCAGTGTCTTTGTGGGTTTCCTCCGGGTGCTTCGGTTTCCTTCCACAGTCCAAAGATGTGCGGGTTAGGTGGATTGGCTGTGCTAAATTGCCCTTGGTGTCAGGGGGATTAGCAGGGTAAATACATGGAGTTATGGGGATAGGTGTGATTGCTGTCAATGCAGGCTCGATGGGCTGAATGGCCATCTCCTGCACCGTAGAGATTCTGTGTATTGGGATATAGTAGAAAGTATTATTGTTGCGTATTATACAGACAAAGCATACCATTCCTAGAGAAGGAAGGATGCAGAATGTTAGAGTACAGTTTTAAAAATATGGAATGAGTATAAAAGAGAGAATGAGAAGGCACGCTGGGGACAGCTCACAAGAACTCACCTCACTCTGGTACCATCTTGACTCATACTTACTGAGACTACAGTACTTACAATAACAGAATACATACCCAGGGGTTAAAGTCTTTTCCTAGAAATTATTTCTTAGTCATTGATAAACTGGCTTGGTCAAAGAAGACAGAGGGTAGCAGTGGAAGGGTGGGTTTCTGAATGGAGGGCTGTGACAAGTGGTGTTCCTCAGGGATCAGTGCTGGGACTTTTGCTGTTTGTAATATGTATAAATGATTTGGAGGAAAATGTACCTGGATTGATTAGTAAGCTTGCAGATGACACAAAGATTGGTGGACTTGCAGACAGTGATGAGGAGCATCAGAGGATACAGCAGGATATAGATCAGTTGGAGATGGCTGGAGAGATGGCAGATGCAGTTTAATTGGACAAATGTGGGGTAATATATTTTGGAAGGTCTAATACAGATAGGAAATATACAGTAAATGGCAGAACCCTTAGGCATATTGATAGGCAAAGGGATCTGGTACACAGGTCACTGAAAGTGGCAACGCAGGTGAAGAAGGTAGTCAAGAATGCATACAGCATGCTTGCCTTCGTTGGCCGTGGTATTGCGTTTAAAAATTGACAAGTTATGTTGACGCTTTGTAGAACCTTTGTGAGGCCACACTTGGAATATATTGTTCAATTCTGGTCGCCACACTACCAGAAGGCTTTGGAGAGGGTACAGAAAAGATTTATCAGGATGTTGCCTGATATGGCGGGTATTAGCTATGAGGAGAGGTAGGAGAAACTTGGTTTGTTCTGACTGGAGCGATGGAGGTTGAGAAGAGACCTGATAGAAGTCTACAAGATTATGAGTGGCATGGACAGAGTGGATATTCAGAAGCTTTTTCCGAGGGTGGAAGAGTCAATTACTAGGGGGCATAAGTTTAAGGTGCGAGGGGCAAATTTTAAAAGAGATGTTCGAGGCAGATTATTTATGCAGAGAATAGTGGGTGCCTAGAACCCATTGCCGGGGGAAGTAGTGGAAGCGGATACGGTAGTGATTTTTAAGGGGCGTCAACGTGAATGAGATGGGAATAGAGGGATATGATCCCCGGAAACGTAGGGGTTTTTATTTAAGTCAGGCAGCATGACCGGTGCAGGCTTGGAGGGCTGAGGGGTCTGTTCCTGTGCTGTAATTTTCTTTGTCCTTTGATAAGCAACTGAAGTCTTTAATGAATGTAGATTTTCATGATGCAATGAAATAACACGAGGTTCCAATCCTTGGAGTTCAGGTACCTAGATAGATTTAGGGATGCTCAGCCCTAGATTCTAAAGACAATATTATCAATCGCCCAATGTCAAAGAAATTACACTGAAGGATGTTGCATAAGATGTTATCGAGCAATTTATTACACCTCTCTCAGTCTAAAATTTTCCAAAGTTTTGAAAAGATGTCCACTTTTGAATTTCTTCTGTAACAAAAACCATTGACATCCTGATGACAATATCTTGCCTGCTTTCCGACAGTCTATCTTAGACCTTGATTCTGAAAAGAAAGACAGCTTTCGTTGTAACTATAGCTGGAAATACTGCCACTAATTTTGGTGCCAGTATGTTGGAAATTCCCAATGCAGATAAGCAACTCCAGTAAAGGTGTGGGTTGTGAGGAATATCCTTGCCAACCTCTTTGAAAACAAGATGAAAGAAAGACTGATCTTTTCTCAGAGGATTGAATCCCTGCAGTGCAGAAGAAGTAAGAAGTCTCACAATACCAGGTTAAAATCCAACAGGTTTATTTGATAGCAAGCGCCACTAACTTTCAGAGCTTTGCCCCTACGTTGGGTGAGTGGGGGGTGTTCTGGTCACAAACAGAGCATATAAAGGCACACACTCAGTTTACAGAATGCTGATTAGAATGTGAGCTTTTACAGCTAATCAAGTCTTAAAGATACAGACAATGTGAGTGGAGATAGCATTAAGCATAGGTTAAAGAGGTGTGTATTGTCTCCAAACAGGACAGTAAGTGAGATGTTGTAAGTCCAGGCAAGTAATGGGGTTACAGATAGTGTGACAAGAACCCAAGATCCCAGTTGAGGCTGTCCTCATGTGTGCAGAACTTGGCTGTCACTTTCTGCTCCGCGACTCTGCGCTGTCGTATGTCACAAAGATCACCTTGGAGAACGTACACTGATATATACGTTCTCGACAGGGTCGATTAGCATATTTAAAGTAGTATTTAAATTTGCTTAGCCCACTCAACACCAGATTCTCCCAGCTCCTGGGATCTTCTGACCCTTGAGGTGAGACTGGCAAGAGTCACTGCTGGTCTCCAAGTGCAGAGACCAGGCATGATGGCCATGCGCATTTCCCACACTCCTAAACGTGACTAAGGCCAGAATTTTACCACTCCGGGATGGGCGAGGCTCACAGAACGGAATTCTCCATTGGCCTCAGGCGGGATATCAGGAAGCTCGCCTGAGCGAAGTCGTAAAATCCTGCCCTAAATGTGTGGCGATTATGGGTTGGACTATGCTGAACAAACCAACGTGAATCGCTCTGGTACTCTCGTCATTGTGACAATTAGGTTGTGATATTGCTGACTGTCTGCGCTGGTCGTTCAATGTGGTGAACTGGGAAGATAGCGTGCAAGGCCAAAACTCACTATCCTGCTGACTCTGTTTTGCAAGCGAGAATGGCCCCCTGTCCAAATAGGGTAAAGCTTCTCAACATAAAAATGAGAAGATTTGAAAGGACTTGCCTAGCCCGGCTACTTCCGCCCTCAAGGATGCTTCCCCCTCACCAGTGAGACGCAATAGCAGCAAAAATCACTATTGCCCTGAAGTAGCCAGGACCGGGTGCCATGGTCATACCAGGAAGATGGAGGCCATTGAAACCCGCAGGTGGGGTTGGGGGGTGGTGGGGGAGGGGGGAAATCTGCATCCTGGCAGTGCTGGTTGGACACCATAACACTCACGGGCAGTACCAAGGTATTGGGGAAGTTGCGGGGGGGGGGGCGAGAGCTATGTATAATGATGGGTGGGGTTATGCAGGGAAGGAACTCTGCTGGGGCCAGTGGGGTGAGGGTCTTCATGGTCATGGTGGGGGGGGGGTGGTTTTGGGAGGGTTCAGATGTGGGTTACGGAGGGAGTTGAAATGGGGCGAACAAGTCGGTGGACTATGAGGGGACTCGTCGCGAGGGTTCTAATGTCCTTATGCCAGCGACCTGTGTTGGTTTGGGGATGGGTACAGACAATGCCACAGATGATTTGGGATTGAAGGGGGAATCCGATGTCAGTGGAGGGAGGTGCTCGATTCAGTTGGAGATCAAAGCATTCTGCGCAATGGTGCCCAGATGCTTGAAAGCCGGATTCATCGACTTGCTTAGGCTTCACCTCCACACCTCTTGCCCCACCATCCCCTCACTGACACAAAGCTCCCAATTGTCAGAAAAGCCAACAGAATACCGGAACATTGCAGTGCTGAGCGCACCCAAAAGACAGGCGTGGAATTCTCCATTGGCCTCAATTCTTGCAGCAGAGTGGCCTCCAACGTGAAAGAACCTGGGTTCAATTCTTGTCCTGGGTCTCTGTCCATGCAGAGTTTGCACATTCTCGTGTCTGCATGGGTTTCCTCTGGGTGCTCTGGTTTCCTCCCACAATCCAAAGATGGGCAGGTTAGGTGGATTGGCCGTGCTAAATTAGTAGGGTAAATACGTGGTTTAAGGGCTGAGGGCCTGTGGTTGGTTCAGATTCGATGGGCCGAGTGGCCTCCTCCTGCCCCGTAGGGATTCTATGAACGTATAAATCTTGAAATTATCCAATAGGAAATCATGGGAACAAGTACGGAATGTGATAAAGGCAAAATACTGCAGATGCAGTATTTGAATCTGAAACAAAAGCAGGAAGTGCTGGAGAAACTCAACGAAGGGTCATCCAGCCTCAACGCTGGCTCTATCCTCTCTGTAAGGAGGCTGTCAGACCTGCTGAGGTTTTCCAACATTTTCTGTTTTTGTTTGAAATATTTAACATGTTTGTACTGTGTGCCTTCTTCCTTGACTGGAATGGACGCATTAACTTTCTTAACTGAGGTAGGAGCTTCTGTAATAAAATTGTAAATGGGGGGAATATAATGTGACTGCATCGAGCATTTGTGCTTTAATCGTTAGATACCAGTTTCAACACCTCAGTGTTGAGATTCACTCTTGGAATCTCCTAGGTAAGGGACGCTCGGGAATGCTGGAAATGTCTCGGAACAGAGCCCTGGAATTTAGAGCCCTAAATTGCCCCTATGGTCAGGGGAATTAGCAGAATAAATATGTGGGATAGGTTTTGGGTGGGATTGCTGCCTGTGCAGGCTAGATGGGCCTCCTTCTGCACTGGAGTTACTATGATCATCTAACCCACCTAAGTCACTGCTCAGAAGAGCAGAGAAAATTGTATAGAGTCCAGCCGTGAGCTAATTCTTTCTGCATGAATGCAGCTTCACATCCGTGCCAGAAAATGGTGCTTAATCTAGAATAACACCTTTCGTATCATATGACTGCAATGCCTACAAGAACAGGTGTGAGGCTGGGTTTTCCGCAGTGAAAGGATTTGCTGTCTGAAGATTAATCCCGTTGTCTGCGTGACACAAATCAGGAGTGTGGTGGCATTCTCACATCTCACCATCAAAGCTAGCCTGCAGGATTAAAGGCTCCCCTGATATCAGATGTACTCACAAACAGTACGGTGGCACAGCGTTAGCACTGCTGCTTCACATCGCTCAGGGACGCAGGTTTGATTCCAGGTCCATTGTCTGTGTGGAGTTTGCACATTCTCCCTGTGTCTGTGTGGGTTTCCTCGGGATGCTCCAGTTCCCTCCCACACTCCAAAGATGTGTGGGTTAGGTTGATTGGTCACTGACCCTAGAGTCAAGAGAATAGCAGAGTCAATGTGTTGGGTTACAGGAATAGGGCGTTGGTGCAGATTGGATGGGCCAAATGGCCTCCTTCTGCACTGTAGGGATTCGATGATTCACCACTTTTAGGCTTGACAAGTGCCCAGCCAACCTCAAAATACCCTGGAAGGTAAAGTGCCTGAACAATTTGGGTAATGGGTGAAGCTAGTCATTTCATGCTGTGCCAACATGGGTGGTGTTTTCCACTAACAGCATGTTGTCAAAAATAGGCTTTGTTCCTACCACACCGATGAGTAATGTGATGTGTGAATTTCAACACCGGTGGGATGCCAGGTATGTAGGCTGTACTTCCCAACACCTCTCAGTTTATATCAACCAGCACATCACGACACAGTGGCACAGTGGTTAACACTGCAGCCTCACAGCACCAGGGACCTGGGGTTCAATTCGCAGCTCGGGTCACTGTCTGAGTGAAGTTTGTACATTCTCCCATGTCTGCGTGGGTTTCCTCTGATTTCCTCCTTTAGTCCAAAGATGCGCAGGTTGGCTTGATTGGCCATGCTAATTTGCCCCTATGGTCAGGGGAATTAGCAGAATAAGTATGTGGGATAGGTTTTGGGTGGGATTGCTGCCTGTGCAGGCTAGATGGGCCTCCTTCTGCACTGGAGTTACTATGATCATTTCAGCTGTTTGCAATAGGCAGAGTACTGTCTGCACACAACCAACCAGTGCTTTTAAAACTCTGAACATAATGTCTAATGTCAGATGTGATTCTATGAGTGGACAGCACTTTCTGAACAATCCCAAGTGTGCTAGAAATTGAGCAAATCTGCGCCTGCTCAAAGCTACATATATTCATGTATAAGAACATATCCCTTGCAGGCAAAAGGGATATAATCAGATATTGCACCTTTTCTGAATAAATAAAAGCCTGGGAGGCAATAATTGCCTATTGCATTTGCCATGGTTAAGTCTCGATCAATCAGATCCCACTTGCCAACCAATCAGCATCCGTTTTTTCTGAAGCGGTATAAATTATTCTCTTCGAATTTGGCATTCTTGCATCTGTCATGATGAGTGCAAGATGAAAAACTTTGATAGTTTAGTTCTTTTTTTCAGCAATGTTCAAGTGATTTAAACAAGTTGTGTGAGTGGGCAAACATACAGCAGATAAAGTACAATACAGCTAAATGTTATACACCAGTGTGAAAAACAGAAGAGGCGAGTATTATTTAAATGGTGATATATTTGGGAAGTGTGGATGTACAAGGGGATCTGCGTGGCTTTATACGCTGGTCAATGAAAGTGGCGAGGCAGGTTCAGCAAGCAATTAGGAAGGCAAATAGTTTGTTGGTTTGCATTGCAAGAAGATTTGAATTCATAAGTAGAGAGGTCTTAGTGAAGTTATAAAGATCCTCGGTGACACCTGGGGTATTACGGGGAGAGGATGGCCTGGTGGCATTATCGCTAGATCATTAATTTAGAAATTCACTTAATGTCTGGGACCTGGGTTTAAATCCCACCACGCCAGATGGTGGAATTTGAATTCAATTAAAAAAATGTCTGGAATTAAGAATCTACTGATGACCATGAAACCATTGTCAATTGTCAGAAAAACCCATCTGGTTCACTGCTATCCTTTAGGCAAGAAAATTTGCCACTCTTATTTAGTCTTGGCTACATGGGACATAAGCTTAGCTCTTGGGCAACCAGGGATGGGCAATAAATGCTAGCCAGACAGTGACACACATGTCCCACAAATGAATGAAAAAAAGGGTTTTGGTCTTCCCACCTGAGAAAGGATGCACTTGTCATAGAGGGAGTGCAGCGGAGGTTTGCTGGGTTGGTACCTGTCCTATCAGGAAAGATTGGTTTGACTGGGCATATATTCACTAGCACTTAGAAAGATGAGAGGAGATCTAATTGAAATGTATAAAATTCTAACAGGGCTGGGACAACCTGGATGCAGGGAGGATACTTTCCCTGACTGGGGAATCTAGAACCAGAGAACATAGCCTCAGGTTATGGGGTAGACTATTTAGGACTGAGATAAAGAGAAACTCTATAGATGTTGAAGTTTTGGAACTCCCTACCACAGGAGGCCATGGAAGCCAAGTTACTGAATGTATCTAAGAAAGAGATAGACTGTTATTAGATTTAATGGGAGAAAGGAGCAATGTGGCATTGAGATAGAGGCTCAACCACGATAATACTGAATGGTGGAACAGGCTCGAAGGAGTAGCATAGTGACCTCACACTGTTGTCTCACAATGCCAGGGATCCGGGTTCAATTCCAGCCTCAGGTCATTGTCTGTTTGTGTGGAGTTTGCACATTCTTCCCATATCTGCATGGGTTTCCTGTGGGAGCTCTGGTTTCCTCCCACAGTCCAAAGATGTGCCGGTTAGGTTGATTGGCCATGCTAAAATTGACCCTAGTTTTTGGGGGATTAGCAGAATAAGTATATGGGGTGAAAGGAATAGGACCTGGGTGGGATTGTGATTGCCACAGATTCGATGGGCCAAGTAGCTTCTTTCTGCACTGTAGGGATTCTAAGAAGGGCTGAATGGCCTGCTCCCTGTCCCTAGTTTCTGTGCTGCCAAAAATAAGATGCTTAGATGGGTTTTTGTACAGGCAAATCAGTGGTGTAATAAGACATCTAAAGATGTCATTATTTTTCCCTAAAGGGAGATGAGTAAAGCACCACCTGATTCAGTCAGCCAGAGATGTCAGATTAATTTAACTAAATTGCTGTTGATAAGGACTGTTACGTAGCAGTTTAGTGGGAAATCATTTCATTGCATCCACCCTGTTATGATGCAGTTCTGGTCACACTTACTGAGCACGCAGATCTTTACAAGAATAATGAGGTTTGCAGAACAGGATTGTGAAAACTGATATGAAAGACAGCAATGTGATTAGATTTTGGGTTACTAATGTGTTTATTAAAGTAGATACAACCACTGCTCCGAGGAAAAATAGATCTGATTATTAAACATTGAAAGCGCTGTACCCCACACCAGTGGTTTGCTGTAATGAATCTTTGTGTGTCTTTGGTATCTGTGAAATTATAGAGACACATGAAGTGGCAGAAAGGAGTTTGGTTAGTGATAGAAGGCCATCAACATCTTAAGGCAGCATTTGGATGAGAGCAGTGAGTGTTCCCAGCTATTTCTCTTTTTGAAGTAAGATAAAAGCAAAATACTATGGGTGTTGGAATCTGAAGCATAAGCAGAAAATGCTGGAAAATCTCAGCAAGCCTGACAGCCTCTGTGGAGAGAGAATAGAGCCAATGTTTCAAGTCTAGATGTCCCTTCGTCAGAGCTCTGACCCGGTCCCTGGCACTGAGAGGCAGAGATAATCAGACTTTGCGTTCTTGCCGGCAAGATCTACACTTTCCTCATAGCCCTCTTTTCCTCAATCTATCCAGCATTTGTGAGGACAGCACAGTGGTTAGCACTGCAGCCTCACAGCGCCAGAGACCCAGGTTCAATTCCAGCCTTGGCCCATTGTGAAGTGATTGAACACACGTTTGGGAAAGGCACAAACATCTGGCCCCAAACATAAGGAGAAGCCACTGCTAAACCCCCAGGGAATGCAACTGTGTTGTTAGATGTTGGTCAATGCAGACACACTCTTAACCATAAGATGCTCAGATCACTTAAAACTGCCCGGCAGCATTTACTAAGATGAGACCCTAAGTTTGTGATTATCCTCAGGAGCAGGGGACATTAGTTTCTGTGTACTGTAGAGCCATAGAATCCTAAAGGGAGTCCATTCGGCCCATCAAATCTGTACGAACCACAATCCCACCTAGGCCCTATCTCCGTAACCCCATGCATTTACTTTAGCTAGTCCCCTCGTACTAAGGGGACATTCAACATGGCCAATCCACCTAATCCGCACATTTTTGGAGTGTGGGTGGAAACTGGAGCAGCCGGAGGAAACCCACGCAGACATGGGGAGAATGTGCAAACTCCACACAGAGAGTGACCCAAGCCGGGAATCGAATCTGTGTCCCTCGTGCTGTGCAGAGGCAGCAGTGCTAACCACAGTGCCACCCTGTAACTGTAAAAAAAATGAGACTGCAGATGAAACAGAGAGGCTGTGGGTTTAATGGCTTTAAATCTGCTTTAGGGTTAATGTACTTATCTACATATCTGGTGCTTTTCCCAAAGGCATCCCAGACTGGAATTCAAAGATTAATTTTGGCTGTTGTTACTAATTTTTAATTATAACTAGACCGAGATATTTACATTCAAAATTGATGTTGTAGTTTGATTTGAATGCAAATTGCGCTGATGGTACTGTGCAGGAAGCAGTGGAGATGCTCACTGTCATGTCACGCTTAACAGCACAGCTGTGTGTCAGACCAAACTGTCACTTTATTTGCAATGTCTGTTCTACAGCACACGGCTGCAACCGTTACCAAGGCTTTGTACACAGACTGATCAATTTGTTCAGAGTCGGAGCTGATGACAGCACTGAGGGGGCAATTTGTTGCAATAATGCAGTGTTGTCTCCCATCTGTAGGGTTAGGATTTGTGCTCCACGCTCCACTCTCATTCAAGAATCGAGTTCCCTCCTTGTAGGTAGCTAGTTTTCAGTTGAGCTACTGGAAGGAGAACCTCACTGGAATATTTGTTTCATCAGCTCAATTTTCTTTCTCTTCTTTCATGGGAGATGGGCAAGGCCAGCATTTGTTGCCCGTCTCTAATTGCCCTTGAACTGCATGGTATGTTTGGCCATTTCAGAGGGCAGTTGAGTGTCAGTCACACTGCTGTGGCTCTGGAGTCACCTGTAGGCCAGACCACATAAGGACTGCAGATTTCCTTCCCTAGAGGACATTAGTGAAATAGATAGAAACGTAGATTCCTTACAGTGCAGAAAGAAGTCATTCGGCCCATTGAGTCTGCACCGACCATAATCCTATCCCCATAACTCTACTTATTTACCTTATTAACCCCTTGACACAGATATCCAGTCCCTCCACCACCGATACGCAATAGCAGCAGTGTGTACTAGCTACAAGATATGCTGCAATAATTCACCAAAGATCCTTAGACAGCACCTTCCAAACCCATGACCACTTCTATCTAGAAGGACAAGGGCAGCAGATACATGGAAACACCATCACCTGCAAGTTCCCCTCCATGCCACTCACCATCCTGACTTGGAAATATATCGCTGCTCCTTCACAGTTGCTGCTTCAGAATCCTAGAACTCCCTCCCTACTGGCATTGTGAGTCAACCCACAGCACATGGACTGCAGTGATTCAAGAAGGCAGCTCATCACCACCTTCTCAAGGGGCAATTAAGGATGGGCAATAAATGCTTGCTAGCCAGCCAGCGACGCCCATGTCCCACGAATGAATAAAAAAACCCACTAAGGGCCAATCGACCAAATGGGTTTTTACAACAATCAATGAGGTACTGAGCTTTCAATTCCAGATTTATTGGGTGAAAGTTTCTATTTGTTTCTCTCTGTGTTGGATCAGGTGAGAAAACTGGGATGCAGCTCACCAGATGGCTTTTCTCTCCAAATTGTCCAGCACTTGTGTAAAAGGAAATGCTGGAGGTGTATCCCATGCTGTCACCCTGGGTGGGCCTGACAGAGAAGGTAACACCAGCTCTCCCGAGATCGGGGCGCCAGTTTTAAAGGGTGCCCCGATTTTAGAAGGATTAAAATAAAGAACGATTCTCCCCGTGTAGACTTCGTCCCGGCAACGCCTCATGTTCATGCACCTTCTCAGGAACCCAAATCCCTCCACCACATGGGAAAGCCCCCTGCGGAGACCTCCCCAACTGAAACCCACCCCTGTGCCTCAACATCACCCCCTGGAGGCTGGTATGGGGGCAAGGGAAGCCTGCTAATATTCTAATATCTGAAGGGAGCTTCCTCGCCTTCCCAGAATCATTAAAAACCCTACAATGCAGAAGGAGGCCTTTCAGCCCATGGGTGGGAACTTCATGAGGTGAGGGGTGGGAAAATCTGCAAACAAGATTTCTCTGGTGAGAGCTTCTCACTCTTGGAGGATTTTGCGCCATTTATGCTTGTGGCGAATGCAGCACTAACTCCACTCAATTCCCCCACCCGCCCCACCGGTAGGAATTTAAATCGTACCAGGTGCCTCGATGGATTTGAACCTGTGTCTGTGCCCAAAACATTGGTCTGGTACCAGATTAATATTCCGCCATGTCTCCCCTTGCCGAACAGTCACAATGTCAAATGATGAATGCCTGTGTACAGCCCCACCATTCAGGACATCCCATAGGATGACGTGCGGAAGAAAGGGGGAGGGAATAGTTTGAAAGCTGACTCTCTTCTCACATTGGCTGATGTAGTATTTGCGTCACCCAGTGTGAAACCGAGGCACAGATACCCAGGGAGCTT
Organism: Sphyrna mokarran; assembly: GCA_024679065.1. Classification (NCBI taxonomy): domain Eukaryota; kingdom Metazoa; phylum Chordata; class Chondrichthyes; order Carcharhiniformes; family Carcharhinidae; genus Sphyrna; species Sphyrna mokarran. The sequence goes on from JAGIQG010000022.1 coordinate 12,764,347, forward strand.
CCAGGCGCGATCCCTGATATCATAGAATCTCTACAGTGCGGAAAGAGGCCACTCAGCCTATCACACTTGGACCAACAACAATCCACTCAAGCCCTCCGCAACCCCAGATATTTACCCTGCTAATTGCCTGACACTAGGAGCAATTTAGCATGGCCAATCAACCTAACCTGCACATCTTTGGACTGTGAGAGGAAACTCATGCAGACACAGGAGAGGAGAGAAAACCAGGGAAAGAAAAAGAGAGAAAAACAATCTCCCTCTCCCCAAGTTCCATACCTTCAGCCTCATTCTCTTGGCCTTTGAGTTATTCATGCACTAACAATCATAACACTACCAAACCCAGAATGTAAGTGCATGTAAGGTGTTTTTGGAAAGCTTACATCATTTTTTTTGGTAGAAAGGGCCAGATTTTATCAAACGGAAATAAAGTTTTTCAATTCTGTATAAATGGTTTTGCCTTGAGGACAGCACATTATTTTACAACCAAGCATTTAACATTTAATTCCGGAGGGATTCCAGATAATTAATGAATCCTTAATGCTTCTGTGATGGCCTAAAAATTGCTACTTTAATCATTCATGTTGCTAATTAATTAAATTCCTATGCACTTAAATCCTAAAAATGCTAAAACGTAGAAGCATTACAGCAGGATACCTTAATGTATCGGTACCTAACGTTGCATACTGGGAGTCAGGAAAATTGGGATTGGGATTTGGGGGGCTAGTGACAGGGTGGGGGTTGGCAGATGGTTTGTGAAGTTGGCTCTTGTACGTTACTCCCACAAATGGAGTGCTGTCCATCCTACCCACAAGCAAAGGTGGTGGGCACGAAGCTCCTCAAAGGAATGATAGAGTCATAGAATCCCTACCATGCAGAAAGAGGCTGATTTTTCTATGTCACCTATGTCACCTGGTGACTGATCTTTCAACTGAGGGGAACAGCTGCTCTTTATCCATTCTGTCCATGTCCCTTCATAATGTTGTACACCTCGATCAGGTCGCCTCTCAGTTTTCTCTGCTCCATCGAAAGCAATCCAAGATTCAGTCACCAGGTGACATAGATTCAAGGTGAGGGGCAGGAGATTTAAGGAAAAACCTTTTTACCCAGAGGGTGGTCTTGAATGTGCTGCCAGGAAAAGTGGTGGAGGCCAATTGCCTCACATCCTTTTAAAAGTACCTGAATGAGCACTTGGCACATCATAACATTCAGGGCTATGGGCCATGTGTTGGTAAGTGGGATTAGATAGGTAGGTAGGCCAAATGTTTCTCTCATGTTGATGCAAACACGATGGGCCAAAGGGTCACTTCTGCACTTTGTGATTCTGTGTGATTTGCAGAATGGCCCTACCAAAGAGCCAGCTGCAACCATTCAGCCCATTGTGTTGCTGCTGGCTCTTTATTAGAGTGACTCATCTAATCGCACAGTCCTGCCTTTGGCCCATAGCCTGCAAACATTTTCAGCTAATGGTCCAGTGTTTTTATGCTTTGATTGAATCTTTCTTCCCCATACTCGCAGCCAATGCATTACAGATCCTAACCACTCACTGCACAAAAAAGATCTTCCATATGTCAACATTGCTTCTGTTGCCAATTTCCTTCAATTGGGATCAACCTGTTCTCAATCTTTCTGTCCACGGGAACAGTTTATCTTAACTACCCTGTCCAGACCTCTGAAGATTCTGAATACCTCTATCGAATTTCCCCTACATCCTATTTTCTGAGGAGAAAAATCCAGTTGCTGCAATGTAACTATGTAATTGAAGTTTCTCATGCCTGGAACCGCTCTCATGAATCTTTCCTGCACTCTTTTAATACCTTCCCTTCCTTCCTAAAATGAGTGCCCACAGCTAAAGTCTAATTTAGAAAAATACGAGATGATGCATTTTGTTAGATTGTTAGATTAGGTTGAGAGAGCTAGGTCTCTTCTCCCTGGAGAGAAGGTTGAGAGGCGACCTGATAGAGGTTTATAAGGTGTTGAGAGGAACAGATAGGGTGAATTCTCGGAGGCTATTTCCCAGAGCTGAAATGGTCGCTACGAGAGGACACAGGTTTAAGGTGCTGGGGGGTAAGTACAGAGGAGATGTTAGAGGTAAGTTTTTCAGTCAGAGGGTGGTGAGTGAATGGAATCGGTTGCCGTCAGTGGTGGTAGAGGCAAACTCGCTGGGGTCTTTTAAGAGACTTCTGGATGAGTACATGGTATTTAATGGGATTGGGAGTTACAGATAGTTCTACGGCCTGGTAAGTATAGATATGATCGGCACAACTTGTGGGCCAAAGGGCCTGTTTGTGCTGTAGTGTTCTATGTTCTATGAACCAGGGCAGGACTCACTCAGTTAATGGTAGGGTATATGGGGAGAGTTACAGAACAAAGAGATTTAGGGGTACAGGTTCATAGTTCCTTTTGAAAGTGGAGTCACAGGTGGACAGTGTGGTGAAGGCATTCAGCATGCTTGGTTTCTTTGGTCAGAATATTTAATGCAGGAGTTGAAATGTCTTGTTGAAGTTGATAAGGCCATACTTGAAATACTGTGTGCTGTCCTGGTCACCATATTATAGAGAGGATATTACTAAACTAGAAAGAGTGCAGAAAAGATTTAATAGGATGCTACCAGGATTTGATGATTTGAGTTATAAGGAGAGGCTGGATAGACTGAGTCTTTTTCCCTGGAGTTCAGGAGACTTAGGGGTGATCTTATAGAGATCTATAAAGTAATGAGGGACGTATATCAGCTAGATAGCCAATATCTTTTCCCAAATGTAGGGGAACCTAAAACTAGAGGGCATAGGTTTTAAGTGAGAGGGGAAGTACAAAAAGTCCAGAGGGGCAATTTTTATCACAGGGGGTGGTGAGTGTCTGGAATGAGCTGCCAGAGGTAGTAATAGAGGTGGGTACAAGTTTCTCTTTTAAAAAGCATTCAGACTGTTACATGGGTAGGATGTGTGTAGAGAGATATGGGCCAAATGTGGGCAACTGGGACTAGCTTAATGTTTATAAGAAAAGGGCAGTATGGATCAAAGTTGGACTGAAGGGCCCATTTTCCTGCTATAAACTTCTATGGCTCTGTGACAGTACTCCAGTTAAGGCCAAACTATTGCTTTCTATAGGCTGTTGTAACTTTATTGTTTCTCCCCACCCCCCACCTTATGCCCCTATTTATAAAACCTGTGATCCTGCATACTTTGTTAACCACTCCCTCAACTCACTCTGAAATCTTCAATGATTTGAAAATGTGTCCAAAGATGTGCAGGTTAGGTGAATTGGCCATGCTAAATTGCCCCTTAGTGTCTCAGGATGTGTAGGTTAGAGGGATGAGCGGGGTAAATCTGTGGGGTGATGGGGATAGGGCCTGGGTGGGATTATTGTCTGTGCAGAGTCAATGGGCCGAATGGCCTCCTTTTGTAGTGTAAGGAATCTATGAAATACCCTACGCCTCTCTTCCCTAGCACCACTTTTCAAATTGTAACCTGCACTGTCATGTTGCCTCTACTCATTTTTCATACCAAAATGAATCACTTCCCCCGTATTAAATTTAATCTGCCTCTTGTGTGCCTCTTGAAGTTTATTACCACCCTGCTCGCAACTCTCAACATTTCAAGTGTTATGTCGCATACAGATTTTGAAATTGTGTGCCCCTTTACACTAAAGCCCAGGTCATTAATAAACATCCTGAAAAGTGGGGGTCCTCACACTGACCCTTGGGGGAATCCCACTAAATATCTCCCTCTTGTCAGCCATTCACCACTACCTCTCAGCTTCCTGTCACTCAACCAATTACATATCCGTTAATTATTTGTTGAATTATTCATGCTGCCTTCATCCCTTTTATTATAATGACGCAGGAAATGTACGGTCCAAGTCCCACTGTGGTCATTTGAGAATGTGATTGGAGTCAATTTTAAAAAAAAATAATGAAAGATAGCCATCAGTGAAAGTGGCGGACATGCCGTGTGGCTTGCTGCTGTTTGCTGCACTAATGATGCAGCTTCCTTTGTGTGTGACTCCAGTCCCATAGAAACAGAAGGTGGGATTTTTCTCCCTCTCCGCGGTGGTGGTAGACGGTACACCGCTTGCTGGCTGTGGGATCGTACAGTCCCACCATCGTCAACGGAGTTTCTCATTGTACGTAACTCTCGTTACCGAAAAGTCCATGCACCGTAAAATCCCGCCTGTGTGAACGGCATTAAGATTCAGGCAATAGACTGACTTGTTCATTCAAAGCCTTTGAAGCCATTCGGTTGCAACACCCTCTAAGAAGATTGGCCTCAAGGGTTTACAAAGAGGGCTCAACGCCACTTTTCAGAGCGGTGTAGGAGTCTGTTCCTGCCAGAGATGCGCACTTCCTCAGAATGAATTTTAAAAATAACTCAATACAGTGCTCCATTTTTATTCCATCACATCTTAATTTTTTAACTCTTGTCACTTGTTCTGGACTCTCACTGCAAACAGCTCGAGGGTAATCTTTCTGTGTACACATCATACAATGCCTACAATGCAGAAGGAGCCCATTTGGCCCATCGAATCTGCACCGACCACAATCCCACCCAGGTCTTATCCCTGTAATCCTACGTATTTATCCTGCTAATCACTCTGACGCTAGGGGTTAATTTAACATGGCCAATCAACCTAACCTGCATATCTTTGGAAATCAGAGCATCCAGAAGAAACCCATGCAGACACAGGGAGAATGTTTTTGCGGAGTGTGCACAATGACCTGAGGCCGGAATTGAACCCAGATCCCTGGCGCTGGAGGGCAGCAGTGTTAACCACTGTGCCACCATGCTGCTCACATATGAACAAGCTGAATTCAATTTTATTTCTATTCATTCACAGGAAATGGGTATCTGTGGATGAGCCAGCATTTGGAAACATAGAAACTAGAATCAGGGGCAGACTCTTCGAGCCTGTTCTGCTATTCATTATGATCATGGCTGATCATCAAATTCAATATCCTGATTCCCTCCTTCCTCCCATATCCCCTGATCCCTGTAGCTATATCTAATTACTTCTTGAAACCACACAACGTTTTGGCTTCAACGGCTTTCTGAGGTCATGAATTCCACACATTCATTATCGTTTGCGTAAAGAAATTTCTCTTCATCCTAGTCCCTTATCCTCAAACTGTGACCCCCCGGTTCTGGACTCCCCCACCATCTGGAACATTCTTTCTGAATCAACTCTTTGTTAGAATTTTACAAGGCTCAATGAAATCCCCAGGGAATATTGCCCATTACAGAGCTACTTGCTGGATTATTTCAGAAGGCAGTTAACCACGCTGCTGTGGGTCTGGAATCACAGTAAAGATATTAGTGAACCAGATGGGTTTTTAATGACAACCAGAAGTTTCAGAGTCACTATTGTTGTCACTAATCATACAATCCCTACAGTGCAGGAAGAGGCCATTTGGCCCATTAAATCTGCATTGACCACAATTCCTCTTGGGCCCTATTCCCATAACCCCACATATTTACTCTGCTAATCCCCTAACACTCGGGATAATTTAACATGGCCAATCAACCTAACCCGCAAATCTTTAAACTATGGGAGGAAACCAGAGCACTTGGAAGAAACCATGTCCCCATGGACATGGGGAGAACATGCAAACTCCACACAGACAGTGACCTGAGGCTGGATTCAAACCCAGGTCCCTGACGCTGTGAGGCAGCAGTGCTAACCCCTATGCTACCTTGCCGCTTGTTAACTTCTGAATTTCAATTCAAGATTGTTCATTAACTATATTTTAAATCCCCACCTGCCATGGTGGGATTTGAACGCATTGTTGTTCTAGTCCAGATTATTGGATTACGAATTCAGTACCACACCCACTGTCCTGCCATTCTCTGTAACTGCAGTCAGAATAGACAGGCAGTGGATAGGAGTTCCATCATGATCTGTAAATGTAATTCATTCCCGCAAAAGGTTTTCAGCTGAAATATTTGCCCATCTATTCCCATTCCAAATATTGGCATTGACTTCCTGAAGAATGAATACTTCTACATGTAATTATTTATGTAGCTGCGTATATACTGAGCTGTGCTAGTTTCTTTCAACCCCTCACTCCGATCAGTGTGTGACTATGACCCCTCAGTGTGTGACTAAGATCTCCCCCCACTCCTAGAGAAGACTGTTTGTGCATCAGCAAGTATGTGCTTTGACAATACATTGTTTGGCTAATTGTCTTATTGAAGAGTGGTGATAGTGATTGGTTCAACCTTCAAAAGAGTTTAAATAGACACAACTGGTTTGGAGGAATCATAAAGAATTTGCATTTCTGCTGAGCTGTGTGGAGAATAAACTTGCTGAAGGTAAAAGACAAACAGTCGTGCTGTTCCTCCAGCCTACATTAACACTCGATATTAGCGGAGGCTTTTCTGATCGTTGAGATACGGGCCAGAATTCTCCAGTCTTGCGCACCCCACTACCGCTGCCAGAGAAAATGGAGAATTTGGCGCACAGCCCAAGCTTCATTCACAGTCGCAGGACCAGAGAATCCCAGCCGCGGATGAGGTTGGGGCAAGCCAGTCACTGATCAATTACTGCCTCACAGCACCAGGAATCTGGTTCAATTCCAGCCTTGGGAAACTATGTGTTCAGAGTCTGTGCATTCTCCCTGTGTCTGGATGGGTTTCCTCCCAAGATGTGTGGGTTAGGTGGATTGGCCATTGCTAAATTGCCCATTGGTGTCTCAAGATGTGGTTGGATGGATTAGCCATGCTAAATTGCCCCTTGGTGTCCCAAGATGTGTAGGTTAGATGGATTGGTAAATGTATGACAGGGGAGAGGACCTGGGTAAGATACACTGTCAGTGAGTCTGTGCAGAACTGACAGGCCAAATGGCCTCTTCTGCACTGTGGAGATTCTATAATTCACAGAATCACTACCTGTCCAAACATTTTCTTTTATGGTTGATGGAAATATATTTTCTTTCTAAAACCTCTCCCGCCCTGATTCATAGCTTGTGCTCATTCACCTGGAATAATTGCATTCAAATCTTTTCTTTCATTACAGTAAAACCGATCGAACTTGGGCTGTAAAAAGTCTTGAATGCGCAGCGATGTGACACCTTCCCTGCATGTTAATGCCCAAAGTGAATATTTGCACAGACTGAAAAACTTCAAACTGCAATAAAATTAAGCACCTTGTGTTCACCAGCTCTGCCTCTAGTAAACTAGGAAGAAGTCTCACAACACCGGGTTTAAGTCCAACAGTTTGTTTGATAGTAATCCCATAAGCTTTCAGAAAGGGTATTCCTTCATCAGGTGTGTGGAAGGTTCTGATCAGAGAAAGGCGTATAAAGACACATACAGTTTACAGAATACTGATTAGAATGCAAGTCTTTGCAGCTAACCTCCTATTCAAGTCTTAAAGATGCAGACAATGTGAGTGGAGATAGCATTAACATGGGTTAAAGAGATGTGTATTGTCTTCAGGTGGGACAGTAAGTGAGATTTTATAAGCCCAGGCAAGTCATGGAGGTTACAGATAGTGCGATATGAATCCCAGATCCCAGTTGAGTCCATTCTCATGGCTATCAGTCTCTGCTCAGCGACTTTGTGATGTTGTGTGTCGTGGAGGCCGCCTTGGAGAATGTTTACCCAAAGGCCAGAGACTGAATGCCCGTGACCGCTAAAGTGTTCGCCAACAGGAAGGAAACAGTCTTACGTGGTGATTGTCGAGCGATGTTCATTCATCTGTTGTCGTAGCATCTATATGGTCTCCCCAATGTACCATGCTTCGGGATATCCTTTCCTGCAGCGTATTGGGTAAACAACGTTGGCTGAGTTGCAAGAGTATGTGCCGTGTACCTGGTGGATGGTGTTCTCATGTGTGACGATGTCATCCATGTTGATGATCTGGCATATCTTGCAGAGGTTGCTGTGGCAGGGTTGTGTGGTGTTGTGGTCACTGCTCTTCTGAAGGCTGAGTAGTTTGCTGCAAACAACGGTCTGTTTGAGATTATGCGGTTGTTTGAAGGCAAGAAGTGGGGATGGCCCTGGCGAGATGTTCGTCTTCATCAATGATATGTTGAAGACTCCGGAGAAGATGTCGTAGCTTCTCCGCTCTGGGGACTGGACAATGAAGGGTACTCTGTCCATCATGTCTCGTGTTCCTCTTCTGAGGAGGTTGGTGCGGTTTTTCGCTGTGGCGGAACTGTTGATCGATGAGTTGAGCGCCATATCCTGTTCTTATGAGGACACCTTTCAGCATATGGAGATGTCTGTCACAATCTTCCTCATCTGAGCAGATCTTGTGTATGCGCAGGAGTGGTCCATAGGGGTTGACTTCTTTTTAACGTGTTTAGGGTGGAAATTGGAGAAGTAGAGTATCGTGAGGTTATCTGTGGGCTTGTGTTACAGTGAGGTGCTGAGGTGACTGGCGTAAAGGTGTGAGATGGAAACTGGTTGGACTTAAACCTGGTGTTGTGAGACTTCTTACTGTGTTTACCCCAGTCCAACGCCGGCATCTCTACATCATTTAGTTATCCGAGCAGTGGAGAGACACCGTAAACTTTAGTAGCAATAGCGTGTAATATTCAGGAAAGCACCTTCAAACTCTACTTCACTCCAGATAGTGCTCACAAGCTCTTTACCCAGTACGTGTATTTAGAAGTCATGCTGATTTATACAATGGACAGAATTTTATCACCCCTCCCCCCCATAACAAGGCAGGTTGTGGGCGGAATGTAAAAATCTATGGATGGGATTCCCTCCAGGATCCCCCCCTCCCTGATGCACAGCCAATCTCACGGTTGGACAGGCAGTGCCTTGAATGGGAAACCAGCCCTTCCACCTATTAATGCCCTTAATTTGCCACTTTATGATCACAATGGCCTTTTCCCATCCAGTTTGTAGGCTAGCGGGAGCAGGTGTGGATAGGATGGGAAACAGAGAAGTGTACCTCCCACCATCAGTGTGGGTGGGGGGGATTTCATATTTGGGTGCCCTCCACTCAGCTCCAGCTCTCTCTATTCCCAGTGGCTATTGGATGCCACCCTCCCCGGAACGGTCCCAGGACTTGGTCCTGGACAGAGCACTGCAGTCCCTCTTCTGGCCACTGCAGCGCTGTGTCTGGATGTATTGGGAAGCTGTCAGCCAATCTGATTGGGCTGCCTGTCGAGGCGGGTCAGAGGTCCTGTCCACTGCCAACATTCAAATGAATGTTTAAATGGCAGTGGGGTCTCTGAGAGTTGGCGATGGGGCGTTACTTATCAACTCTGAGGCTGGTGAGCACCAGTTGCTCACCATTCTTGAAATTCTACCCAATGTAACAGTAGAAAGAAGCCCTGATCCAGGAGTCATATTTTCAAATTCCAATGATTAATTGCGTCTCCTTTCACAGGCATTCTACAATCTATAAAACCCTCACGTCTTACTGAATAAATTCATTAAATTATCCCTGTTTACGAGCCATTGCGCTGTGTCACTTGTGGCACTGATTTCCTCAGGCTCTGTTGCAATGGCATTATTCAACTTCTCGTTGTGCTTGTTCCTCTGCGCAGTTCCGCCCCAGTGCAGTCCCATTCCAATGGACTTCCCCCACACCCCTGGTGCGTTCTCCCTCCTCCCTCTGGCATGGTGCCCCCCTGGCACAGTCCTTGCCCACTCCCAGCTCGGTGCCCCTCACCCTCCTCTCTCTCCCCATTCCCGGTGCAGTGCCCCCCCCCAACCCCAGTTTTGAATCCATCGATGTTCCCAGCTGCCATTGTGTAAGATGCAGTGCTTGCTGCACTGCCCAGTCCAGAGCTCACCATCTGCCCCTCTACCTAACCATGATTGTTTTCCTCATCTTCCCAACGTTTCCTCCTCCTTCCCAACTTTACTCCAGGACCACATTAATCCACATCTTCTCTACTTGACCCTCGAATGCTCTCCTCGCTAGTCACTCCACTCCCTTGAACAACTCACTTTAAATACAACATCACCATCCCATCAAATCCCACTATCCCTCCACGCTGTCTGATAAGTTACAATCAAAATATTCATATAATCCCTGCAGTGCAGAAGGAGGCCATTCAGCCCATCGAGTCTGCACCAGTAACAATCCTGGCCAGATCCTATCCCCATAACCCCACGTATTTACCCTGCTAATCCCTCTGACACTGAGGGTCAATTTAGCACAGCCAATCAACCTAACCCGCACATCTTTGGACTGTGGGAGGAAACTGGAGCACTCAGAGAAAACCCACGCAGGCACGGGGAGAGCGTGCAAACTCCACACAGACAGTGACCCAAGCTGGGAATCGAGCTCAGGTGCCTGGCACTGTGAAGCAGCAATGCTAACCACTGTGCTGCCCATTCTGTTCGTTTATTACAATGACCGCTCATTTATTTTGTCTAGAGGTGTAATGGAGGGCCACAAACATCTCCATTTATGAGTAATTTTAAGGTGAAGTTTAAGTGGCAGTACCACTTTATTGCGGCATAGAAACAGCAGCCGTGGAGTCGGGTGTTCATCATTGCTGCAAGGATTCTTGAAGGAGCCATTCTTTCTCTGCCCCTTTGAACCTGGCACTGCATGTCACACAGCCTGGGGTTGAAAGGTGGGCAAGCGTTGACCTCTACCCCAGCTGTCAGGATGTGACTGCCAGCCGCAGTGAGATTGATTCCCCTGGCTGTGAAATACCCTGTGCAGCCACTGGCCTCACTATACCTGCAGCGTAAAAATCAGATGTGACAACTGTACTTAAATTCACTTTCTCTGCTCATTAGATCTTGAGCTTCATATTTTAGTTCCGTGTGAACCCACGGCCTGAGCTATTCCTGAGTATATTTCTATTTCCAACACAGTTCAAGATCTGTTGCCAGAGGAGAGAAGCAGATAACATCTCTTATTCAAAGAACCATTTAAAACGAGTGTCTCAGCATGTTGTATGTGGGCTGTTTGGAAGATATGTTCTTCTGGTTTGATTTATTATTGTCACAGGTATTAGTATACAGTGAAAAGTATTGTTTCTTGAGCACTATACAAACATGTCATTCATAGAGAAGGAAAGGAGAGAGTGCAAAATATAGTGTTACAGTCATAACTGTGGATTTTTTATTGATTTGTTAGAGTCACAAGTAGGTTTACGTTAACACTGCAATGAAGTTACTGTGAAAATCCACTAGTTGTCACAATCTGACACCTGTTTGGGTACATTGAGGGAGAATTTAGCACGGTCATTGCACCTAACCTGTACATCTTTCCAACTATGGGAGGAAACCGGAGGAAACTGACGCAGACAGGGAGAGAACCCGAGTCGGGAATTGAACCCAGGTCCCTGACACTCCAAGGCAGCAGTGCTAATCACTGTTCCACCATCGAGAAAAATCAACTTAATGTAGGATTGGTCCATTCACAAGCCTGACGGCAGCAGGGACAAAGTTGTTCTTGAGTCAGTTGGTACACGACTTCAGACTTTTGTATCCTTTTCCCTATGGAAGAAGGTGGAAGAGAGAATGTCTGCCATGTGTGGGGTGCTGAATTATGTTGGCTGCTTTACCAAGACAGAATCAATGGATGGGCGGCTGGTTTGTGTAATGGACTGGACTTCATTCATGACCTTTTGTAGTTCCTTGCGATCTTGGGCAGAGCAGGAACCAAACCAAGCTGTGATACAATCAGAAAGAATATTCTGTATAGTGCATCTGTAAGTGTTGGTGAGAGTTGGTTCATTGTTCCAAACTAGCAGGGAAAGAGAAAATGAGGAAGGCAACTTTCTGTTCAAAGAACTTCTACTCCATCATTGAGGAACGAGTCTTTGGAATTCTTTGCCCCAGAGAGCCTGCGGAGACTCAGTCCTCAAGTATGTTCACTAGACTAAGAGCGATGGATTTCTATATATTAAAAACATCAAGGGGTCTCTCTCAAACACCTTGCATTCATGCTGTAGATTGTGTTTGAACATGATAACACAGTGGTTAGCACAGTGGTCCAATTCCTGCCTCGGGTCACTGTCTGAATGGAGTTTGCACATTTTCCTCATGTCTGCATGGGTTTTCTCGAGGTGTTTTGGTTTCCTTGCACAGTTCAAGATGTGTGGATTGGGTGGATCGGCTTTGCTAAATTGCCCTTTCATGTCAGGTGAATTAAGAGGATAAATATGTGGGGTTACAGGAATAGAGCCTAGGTGCGATTGTGGTCGGTGCAGACTGATGGGCCGAATGGTTTCCTACTGCACTTTAGGAATTCTGTTCTATTCTCTAAGAAATAGGAGTGGGCCATTCAGCCCTTCAAGCCAGCCCCCACTGCTTAGGACAGGAAAATGGTTGATGCGAAACATCAGCCATGATCTCGTTGTATGGTGGGGGATTAGATGGAAGGGCTGAATAGCCTTCTCCTGCTCCTATCCCTTTTGTTCAAAACAATATAGTAGCACACGTACAAGGTGTTTAGAAAATCCTTGCACAGGTTTAACCTCCAGTAACTTTGAATGTGGGCATGAAGAAGGCAAATTATAAATGACATATAAAAGTAAAATCCATCATTATTTTTATTAACATTATAGACTTGAGTTTTGTTAGCCAAAACACACAATTCTATCGTCCTACCACGTTCAAGCCATTTCAGCATCTGAAATAAAATGAAAAATGCATAAGTTCATAAGGTATGGGAGTAAAATTAGACCATTCAGCCCATTGAGTCTGCTCCACCATTTGATCGTAGCTGATATGCTTTTCATCCCTATTTTCCTGCCTTCTCCCCATAACCCATTACAATTAAAAATTTGTCTAACTTCTTAAATTTACTCACTATCCTAGCATCCATTGCACTTTTGGGTAGCGAATTTCACAGATTCACAACTCTTTTTGGGAGAAGTAGTTTGTCCTCAACTCTGTTTTAAATTTGCTATCCCTTATCCTAAGACTATGACCTCTCCAAGAATGTCCCACAAGAGGAAGTGTCCACTAAAGTGTCTACTTTATCCATAAGCAAACTTTGGGGATCATACGAATCCTTTTATACGTGATTGCTCTCACCTATCTTGTCCACATCCAAAGTTATTAAATGTTAAAATTGCACAAGGATTTTGTAAACTCTTTCCAATGGAAGATTACTATCCTCCCACCACTTCTGTGATGTGTGTTGTGGGAAAGGTTCCATGTGTTCTGATTCCATCCCCTGCACAGGAGACTATAGGTTCAGCTATTCTTTGTTAATCTGGAATGGAATGCTGTTAGAGAGTTGTCACAGCTGGTTCAGAACTGTCACATTCTTAGTTAGCAGAGACCTTTCTGAGATCAGTTGACTTTGGGCAGTCCGAGTCATTGGCCAAAATTCTCCTGCTCCCACTGCCGCTGCCACCGAGAACAGAGAAACTGGCACTCAGTTGAATCTCCGTTCACTGCACTGGGATCAGAGGATCCCGGCCAGAGGCCAGGTTGGAGAATTCTGATCATGATTTCCATTATAGCAAAATGAAGACAGAGCTCCTTTTCAAATTATCCCTGAAAAATATTGAATGTTTCACAAGACCACATGAATCTACAAAGAGTCGTGAATGTAGGCCAATCCATCACACAAACCAACCACCCATTCATTGACTCTATCTACACTTCTTGCTGCCTTGGTGGAGCAGCCAGCTTAATTAAGGACCCCACACACCCAGACATTCTCTCTTCCATCCTCTTCCGTTGGGAAAATGACACAAAAGTCTGAGGTCACGTACCAACCGACTCAAGAACAGCTTCTTCCCTGATGCCATCAGACTATTGAATGGACTACCTTGCATTAAGCTGAACTTTCTCTATATACTGGCTATGACTGTCACTACATTCTGCACTCTGTCCTTCTCTATGAATAGTATGCTTTGTCTATGTAGTGCGCAGGAAACAATACTTTTCACTGTGTACTAATAGATGTGACAATAATAAATCAAATCAAAATTATTTATATAATGCCACAAACTTGTTCTTGAAAATACTATGCCACGAAAAGTTGTCTGAATCTGTGTTTTTTCTTTGTTATTTTCTGCTGCAGGTGAAACAAATCATGGAAGAAGCAGTCACCAGGAAGTTTGTGCATGAGGACAGCAGCCATATCATTGCCTTGTGTAGTAAGTGGCACTGAGCACAAGTTGCTTGTGATCAGAAAGTGCATGTTAAAAGTAGACACTGTCCTATGTTGAGATACATTACTGTGTACATGGTCCCATCAGTATACAAAAAGGTTCTTTACTATTCTGTAAAACTCAATGCATTTGAGTACCATTTATTTCCTTTTGAATTCAAAGTTATATTGGGTACGTAGTTGTGTTTAGAAAGGAAATTGATCCTTGAGAAATGAAGATTGAGAATTAGGTGGATGGAATTGCCTCAGCTAACAAATGTGTGGAGCAGTTTTGTTGGGCTGAATGGCCTACGCTTGTACCCATGATCCTAATTTTCTAGAGTGGAGAAGCAGCAAAAGTTTGAATGACATTCGTTCACTTTCCTGTAATAAAACCACAGCAGATATTCATACAGTACAGAAGAGTTAGCACTGTTATTTGCTGCTTGTTATTTAGTGAGTCGGCCAGATCCGAGAGGGAAATCTGTCTTGCTGATCACAAACTTTTTTTGTACTTGGAAACAATGGGGAGAAAGCTACTGACCCCAAGAGCGTAGATGTTCAGGAACACATTTCGGAGTTTCAAGATTAAAAGATTAATTAATGAGAAAAAAACTGAAACACGTACACATTTAAATCAGTCTTACAGAACAATCATCCCAAAAAACTCTCTTGGTCAGAACACACAAATAAATGAACAACGACACAGTGGCGCAATAGTTAGCAATGCTGCCTTGCAGCACTGGGGACCCAAGTTCAAATCTAGCCTTGGATCACTATCTGTGTGGAGTTTGCATGTTCTTCCACTCACTGTCTGAATGGGTTTCCTTTAGGTACTCTGCTTTCTTCCCACAGTCTGACAGACATTGACCTGAACAGATGCCAAAATGTGATAACTAGGGGAATTTCACAGTCAGCTCATTGCAGTGTTAATGTAAGCCTTACTTGTGACTGATAAATAAACTTTATTTTACCTTCTTGGTACCAAACCTTTATAGATTTTCCACCGTAAGAATCCAGTAATATTACCCAAGGCGAAGAACTGCTGTGACTTTAATAAGGGTGTAACTCACAGCTCAGAAGAGCTAGGAGCAGGAGTAGGTTATCTGGTACCTCGAGCCTGCTCTGCCAATCAATAAGATCATGGCTGATCTTTTCATGGTCCACTTACCCAACCACTCACCATAACTCTTAATTTCTTTACTGTTCAAAAATGTATCTATCCTTGCCTTAAAAACATTCAATGAGGGAGCTTCAACTGCTTCAGGGAATTGTGCAGATTCACACCCTTTGGGTGAAGAAGTTCCTCCTCAACTCAGTCCTAAACCTGCTCTCCTTGTTTTAACGCCATACCTTCTGGGTCTAGTCCTCAAATGCTTCCATTCTGATGCGGAAATCAAAAAAAATTTCAGAAACAAAGGCTTTCCTGGATAGACTGGATGGCTGCTTCAAATTCATACCTCTCACCTTTTCCTAGCACAGGTCTGATCTCAGGACTCCCTTGCCCCCTCCACAGCCACTGTAACTCAGCTAAAACTCTTACCTTAAATACACTTTTTCCCTTGTATCTCAGATTCCATTGTTTTCAAACGCTTCTTTGAATTCAACTTTTTTGAATATAAAGATATATTGTGTTTCCCTGTTGATTCCACTTTAAGGTCAGCAGAATTTACTACACCTTCCCTTAGTTCGCTTATGAAACCTTTCGTAGCTTGTAAAAGTTCCTTGTCACTTGAAATTCTACAGCTGTAAAGCTAAGTCACTACTTATCTCAAAATGCAAATTCTAAATCCGACTTCACCACAGCCTCTTATTACAAATGCACGAACTTACACTATTGCCTCTTTTATCTCTCCGCTCTCACAGGCAAGCATAATGGGCTGAATGGCCTCCTTCTGCACTGTAGGATTCTATAATTGTGTAAGTTTTAACCATCCCCCAGTTTAATGAATCACAAATGCACACAGCCATCTTTACAGAATACCATGGTAATGCCAAAAATATTTTAAAAAGTAACATTCATCATCACGCCTAATAGTATTATTTTATGTGCACTGTCATTTTTTCTTGAGGGGGAAGAATGACTAAAATGGAATAAGAGACTCATTTAGTCATTCAGAAACATTATCAGTTCTGGCTGTTCAGAGTGGTAGTACTTTACTGCACTTACAGTTCAATCCACTTGAGTCAAAACCTGATTAAAATCATAAGATTTGCATTATATGTTCACCAGTTCCCCTAACACAATTGTTTAGTGCACCAGATTTCGCCAGGTCATGCTAGGACTGAGCTTTCTGTTTTAATCCATTGTTGGTGTTTTCTGACGATCAGCAATTCAGTTTTTGAGAATCTAATTTGAGGTTATTTAGTGGGACGAAGAACGTGGGGTTCTCCAGTGTACGTTCTTCCTCCATCTCCAAAGTGTTGCCATTGCTTTTGTGTAGAAACTACAAGCAGGCCCTTTGAGCCTGCTCTGCCATTCATTTTGATCATGGCTGATCATCAAATTCAATATCCTGTTTCCTCCCTTGACCCCTTTAGCCATACCTAATTTCATCTTGAAATCGTGCAAAGTGGATGGCATGGTGCCACAGTAATTAGCACTGCTGCTTCTCAGCACCAGGATCAGGTTCAATTCCACCCTCGGGTCACTGCCTGTGTGGAGTTTGCTCTCCTTGTGTTTACGTGGGTTTCGTCCCATAGTCCAAAAATGGGCAGATTAGGTTGATTGGCCACGCTAAACTGCCCCTTAGTGTCAGGAGGAATAGCAGGATAAATATGATGTGAGGTTACAGGGATAGGGTCTGGGTGGGGCTGTTGTCAGTGCAGCCATAATGGACTGAATGGCCTCCTTCTGCTCTGCAGGGTTTTACGATTCTGTGAGATTATGAAACATTTTGGCTTCAACTACTTTCTCTAGTCGCGAATTCCACAGTTCCACAACACTCTGGGTGAAGAAATTTCTTCTCACCTCAGTCTTAAAAACATTACCCCTTATCCTCAAACGATGACTCCTAATTTTGGATTCCCCCACTATTTGGAACATTCTTTCTGAATCTATCCTGTCTAACCCTGTTAGATTTTTATACGTTCCTCTGAGATCCTCTCTCACTCCTCTAAACTCCAGTGAATATAACCAACTTAGTCTCTCCTCATATAACAGACCTGCCGTCCCAGGAATCAGCCTGGTAAACCTTTGATGTCCTCCCTCTATAGCAAGGACATTCTTCCTCAGATAAGGACACCAGAACTGCACACAAGACTCCAGATGTGGACTCACCAACATCCTTGTACACTGACAGTAAAACACCCCTATTGCTATACTCAAATCCTCTTGCTATGAAGGCCAACATACTGCTTGCTTTCTTTGTTGCCTACTGCACCTGCATGGTTACTCTCAAAATTGATGCATGAGGACACTAAGGTCTTTCTGAGTATCCACCATCACTCAATATACACTCTATCCATCTACAAGATGCACTGTTGCAATTCATCAAAGCTCCTTAGCAGCACTGTCCAAACTCATGACCATTTCCATCTAGAAGAACAAGGGCAGTAGATACATCACCACTTGTAAGTTCCCCTCCAAGCCACTCACCATCCTGACTTAGAAATGTATCACCGTTCCTTAGGGGTTGTTGGGGTCAAAATCCTGGAATTCCCTCCCTAACGGCACAGAGGGTCAACCCACAGCACATGGACTGCAGCAATTCAAGAACAACAAGAAGCCTCACAACACCAGGCTAAAATCCAACAGGTTTATTTTGTAGCAAGAGCTTTCAGAGTCTTGCTCCTTCGTCACCTGATTGCAGTGAGTCTCAAAGCTTGTGCTGCCAAATAAACCTGTTGGATTTTAACCTGGTGTTGTGAGATTTCTTACTGTGCTTACTCCAGTCTAATGCCAGTAGTTCCACATCATGGCGATTCAGCAAGGCAGCTCACTATCATCTTCTCAAGAGCAACTAGGGATAGGCAATAAATGCTGGCCAGCCAGTGACGCCCTTTCAAATGAATGTGAAAAAAATTCAAATAATAATCTGCCTTCCTATTATTGCTACCAAATTGGATAACCTCATATTTATCCACACGTTCTGCATCAATAACCTGGCACATTTCTCAATAGATAGGCATCCCATTCCCTGGGTGTCCAGCTAATTGCAATTATTGATGATCAGTGTTTGTGACCCTTTCATTCTACCCCTGTCCTCTGGGGTCCTCCTTATTCAAACTAGGTCACTGGATTACAGGTCACTGCCCTTCCACTCCCCAATTGTCTTCTGTCATTCTAACATAGGAACCTTGCCCACAAGTCACTGCAAATAAAATTATTAACACTCAGCCCAGAATAAGAAATGAGTTTATCCAACAGCTTAATCCCAATGAACAGAGCAATTTGCAGAAATAATTAAGAATCCCCTTTGTGCAAGCCAGGGCTGCCAACTTTAATGTCAGTTTAACTAGCTGAAGGCTCTTACCAAATGTTTCTCCAATGGGTGGAGGTGGCAAGAGAGGTGGTTGGGGGGGGGGGGGGCACGGATGTGGAGGTGAGGTGGGTAGATTGCTGCCTTCTGGGTTTCCATTGAGGACACTTTGGTTTGCCATGTTGGCTAACTCGGAGCCAGTCTGGGTCCTAAAGGCCCCACTAAGAACAGCATTTCTGGGTGGGCTACTGCAGTCTGGCCCAGCTAGCTGCTTTCGCCACCAACACAGGCACTGGTGGAGTGAGCGGCAGTCCTGATTTGATTAACAACCACGACCCGAAATGTCGCAAGAACAGACGCGGCGATCGTTTGCTGAGAGGTGGCTCGGGGAGATCTCTATTGATCCATTGGATCCTTGAAGAATTTTCAAAAACCTATTCCTCCCAGGCTTTCTTTTAACATTGGAGAGGACAGACACCTCATTGCACTGTTCACTACACGAATCTGCTTTCCTGTTGAAGAACAAGTTGTCTTTTTAATAATTCACACTGTATATAGTAGAGCTCCAGAGGTTGCCAGCTGTTCCCCAGGGCTGCAGCCTGCCATGTACACTAATACATTGTTATTGTAGAGCTGTCTCCACTGCACTCAGAACTAATTAGATGAAAACTGCTGTAACGTGGCCAACTAGCCCCGTGCAAAACAAAATACATTAAAGATGATTAAAGGAGTTGAGAAGGTAGATGGAGAAAAATTACTTCCCCAGCAGGAGAGCTCTGAAAAAGGAGAGGCAAGACCTTGCGGGGAAATATAGAGATAGAAGCTGTGTTATAGATGTACTACCCGAGCTGTGTTTACACTCGTCCCGTTCAAAGTCCTTGGAAGGAGATCTTGCCCTTGGTGTGAGCACAATGTGGAGTCACCAGAATGATACTGAAGCTAAAAGATGACTAACGAATGAGAGATTGCATAGGCCAGGCTTATATTCCCTGAACGTCGAAGCTGAGGGATTTAAGGTGATTAACAAAGTTGACAAAGTAGATATAGAGAGACACCTATATGGTCCAGAATAGTGGCATCTTTGCCGTAAAGCTAATCGATGGTGATGCCAGGAAACATTTCTTCACATGGGGGTTGTGAAATTCTGGAGCTCTGTTCCCTAACCACATCCTACTGCCCCCCTACCCACCCTCAACCCCACACCTTCCCAGAGAACTGAATATTTCAAAAGTGAGATTGTCCTTTTGCAAAGGAGATCTGTCATCTTTACCCAGTCTGGTCTACATGTGACTCCAGACCCACAGCAATGTGGCTGACTCTTAACTGCCCTCTCTCCACTTTATCCCTCTCTCCTCTTTCATTGTTTGTATCTGTAAAGACTCGTATTCCAACCATTATCTTGCAATTGTGTCTCTGTCTATATATGCCATATTTGTGAACCCATTCCCCTCAGGAAAGAGCAGTACTCCAAGAGCTCCTGATTCCAAATAAACCTATTGGACTTTAACCTGATGTAGTGAGACTTCTTATTGTACCCACCCTAGTTCAAAGCCAGTATCTCCACATCATGACTCTCTGAAATGGCCCAGCAAGCCACTCAGTTTCAAGGCAATTTTTTATTCACTCATAGGACATGGGCATCGCTGACTGGCCAGTACTTATTGCCCATCCCTAGTTGCCCAAGGGCAGTTGAGAGTCAACCATGTTGCTGTGGCGCTGGAGTCACATGTAGGCCAGACCAGATAAGGATAGCAGATTTCCTTCCCTAAAGGGCATTAGTGAACCAGATGGGTTTTTCTGACTATCGACAATGGTTTCACGGTCATCAGAAGATTCTTAATTCAAGATATTTTTTATTAAATTCAAATTTCATCATCTGTCGTCATGGGATTCGAACCCAGGCCCCCAGAATATAAGCTGAGTTTCTGGATTAATAGCCTAGTGATAATACCACTAGGCCTTGGCTCTCCTGCAATTAGGGATGGATGACAAACGGCTTGCCTTGCCAGCAATGCCCACACCCCATGAAAGAATATGTTTTTAAAAATTGCTCCAGCTTTATATATTTGTACGTATCTATTTGCATGAGGCAGAGTGGGCTCGTGGCCCCCTCAGCCTTCAGGTGCTTTGTGAGCCATTCTAGACTAAAGGGAAAAGAAATTCGAAAGGTTTTGAATATTCAGAGGAGCCGGTCTGCCTACAGATAGCCTTCAAGAAGGGTGCACGGTGGCACTTGTGGTTGGCACTGCTGCCTCAAGCGCCAGGGACCCAGCTTCAAATCCAGCCTTGGGCCACCATCTGTGTGGAGTTTGTGCATTCTCCCCATGTCTGCGTGGGTTTTCTCCGGATGCTCCAGTTTCCTCCCACATGTACGTGAGGGTTAGATGGATTGGCCATGCTAAATTGCCCCTTAGTGTCAGAAAGTCTAGTTAGGATAAATGCATGGGGTTATGGCCATAGGGCTCTGGTTAGGATTGTGGTCAGTGCAGACTCGATGGGCCAAATGGCCCCCTTCTATAATCCAGGATTCTATGATTATGTTAATGGTTGCCCATGGATTTGTGGGATCTTGCGCAGCTAACCTGCATTCGCCAGGAATCAGAATGAGAGCAGTGCCTTCTGTATGGGATCTGGGGCCTGTAAGGACCAGCTTGTCTCTTCAGCTAATCAGATTGAAGAACCCTGACTGAAACATGCAAGCCAGGAAGTGCATGTTGGGCATTACAACTCCATCAAAAATTATGTGAAGATGATTTTTATCTTCCCACAAAATTTTTATGGGTCGAAGGGCCTGTTTGTGCTGTAGTGTTTTATGTTCTAAGGTGAAAATGGAGAGGAAACGGGATTGAGAGCGAGGGATAAGAGTCAAAGAAAAAGTAAAAAAAAATTTTTTTTAGTTTTGTTTTTAAATCTTCAACAGCAATTACAATGTGAGGGGCTAGGTAAAAAGAGCCGGATAAATTGTCTGGCAGTAATTAAGGTTTATCACGCTGTCAAAAATTCATTTACACTTGAATGGGCACCTACAACTTTTTCACTGAGATAAAAGCAAATCACTGTGGATGCTGGAATCTGAAGCAAAAAGTTTGAAGTTTATTTATTGGTGTCACAAGTAAGTTTACAATGAAGTTACTGTGAAAATCCCCTAGTCCCCTAATCCCATCTGCACTGAAGGAAGGTTTAGCATTTGACTGTTTGGTGATGAATCATTAATCTCAGGTTTCTGAAGGACATTCTCTCTCTGTGTACCTGTTTGGGTACACCGAGGGCGCATGTAGCATGGCTAATGCACCTAACGAGCACGTGTTTTGGACTGTGGGAGGAAACTGGAGGAACCCCACGCAGACTCTGCAGTGACAGTGATCCAAGCTGGGAATTGAATCAGCAGTGAGGCAGCAGTGCTAACTGTGGAGGAAGAATACTATAATGGAAACTTTAGATGACTTTGATGATCTAAGTGGCCTTTACTTGCACCTTTTAATTTTCGTTTTCTAAGTCCTGTGGGAATCTTTGAACATTAACAGGATCCTGGAGCATGAACCCCCTTCTGTTGAAATTACTTTGCACTGTTTTTCCATGGAACTCACTGCCAGAGGAGGTATTGGAAGCAGATATGGCAGTAACTATTAAGGGGCACCTTGACAAATACTGGAATAGGATGGAAATAGAGGGATATAGTTCCCCGGAAGGGTAGGGGTTTTAGTTCAGATGGGCAGAAAGGTCGGTGCAGGCTTGCGAGGGCTAAAGGGCCTATTCCTATGCTGTAATTTTCTTTGTTCTTTGTTCTTTGAAGCAGCTTTGAATGAAGCCTACTGTCTCTCTCCAATTAAGAAATTACTGTCCTTGTGAAAATGATTGACAAGGGCATAAAGTCATTGCTAGGGACCAGGTGGGAATCTATTTTGGCATTAGTGACAGCATAAGGTATTCTATTCCAGATATGATTCTGTTGACCCACCAGGATACTTTTATTAAAACAAATTTTATTTAACAGCACAATTAAAATATAATAAAAAGAATTAGCGTAACTTTTACCAGTTGAAATACTGACAACATATAATTCTTTCCTGCTATTTCTATTAGTTCCAATTTAAGCAATATCCCACAGATGCAAATTCCACTTCAGAACCAGTTAGCAAGACACACAAGCTTTTATGAATTCCCAATCCTCCAATCTTTTACCCTCTCTGGGGAGAGATCCAGAGAGAAACCCGCCCTCTGACTCTCAGCCTGCAGACGAAAACTTGTCTTCGTACAGCAGAACTCCCGAGACAAAGAGAGAGAGGGGGGAGAAAACACCTCTTGGCTTTGGCAGACCTCTGAAAGAGACTTATTTTCTAGCATGTCCCACACTTGAATTTTCAAAGAGACAAAAAAAGGAGTTACTGCTCTCTCGCAAATTCAAAGTACATCTACCTGTTTTTTTTTCTCTCTCTGTAAGCCTAGCTCCACCCACCCATTATTTTTCTCCTGGTCAGACAACCTAATCAAATCCTACTCTGAAAACCCCAAGGGACAACCCTAACATAACAAAACTGCATTCACCCAGATTAAAACAAACATTCCAATAATTAGGAGCAGTTAACCGTTTGCCGTATGAGGATGTGAGCTGCAGGCTGTAAACAGTCAGCAACATAATGCAGAGCTGAGATATAAAACAATCCCTTCAGAGGAAACATTACAGATACATTTCTTAAAGGCACAGTTTTGTCACAATAATAGCTAATGATACAATGGGGGGAGGCAGGTTTGAGATTTTTGGGGCAAGAGATGTAGGCGGGGAAATGCGATGACAAACCTTATTTTTGCACTGAGAGTGGTAATATGCTGGAAATTGAGGGTGGTGAAAGTGGAACCAAGTAATGATTTCCAAAACAGATTGGATTGACATTCGAGGGAGTTAAATTTGCAAGGCCATTGGAATGGAGAAAAGGACTGGAACTCATTGGGTTGCGCAACAGTGAACCAGTACACACTCAATAGATCAAATGGCCTGCTTCTGTGCTATAATGACAGTAATAAATAATATTCTTGGGGAGAGCAAAGTTATTTGGAAGAAGCTGAAGTTTGTTTTCAATGGTTAAGTGTGGAAAATTCCTGCCTGAATTACATTTTCTCTATGCAGGTATATCAGTGTATGTGGCTATAGTGCAGAAGTATGTTAGAAATCTAGTGAATTGGGTCTCAAATTCTTATCCTTGTGTTCAAATCCCTCTGTAATGACTTTAACGATGCCCGTGATGTAGACCTCTTAGAATACAAGCTTCCAGATGAGTACAGTATTGGCTAGTCCAGTCAGGAAGTTCTGCTTGTGTATAATGCAGCATGTCAGGGTTATTGGTACTCTGGGTTTTTACTCTGTACGAGGAAGTATCTATCTTAAGTGTCACCTACTATGCAAATAAATCTAATTTGGATGAAGGGACACTGGCCTCAGAGGAATTATTCCAGTGGCGACAAGATTGGGGTTGGCTGGAGGAAGCCACTCAGAAAAAAAACACCTGGACCATATGAAAGCCTTAAATTCTCAGGCCATTCAGGAACAAACAGTGCCTGTACATTGGGAGCCTTGGAAAGACTTCTGGGACCTGCTGGTCCTTTTCTCCATCTCCAGTTGTTGGACCCTCCATCACCCAACCCTTCCCTATCTCTGCAATCTTCACCAACGCAATAATCCCCCCTGGCAGCAATGCATTCTTCCCCTGCTGACCTGTTAATCATCATTTGCCCATCACTGGCAGTTATGTTTTGTTAATTAAGCCTTGGAGCCTTTCCCAGCTCATTTTCTTCTCTCTGCTTTTAAGATGCTCCTTAAAATCCACATCTTTGATCAAGCATTTGACTACCAACCCTAATTAGCCACTCTATCAAATTTTGCCCGATAATAATCTTGAGGCATTTTGGGATGTTTTATATTAAAGGTGCTATACGAATGCAAGTTGCTGTTCTCCACACAAAGCTCCTGAACGCAACCATTTTGCTGTGGGGATTTGCAGAACATTGAGATGGAAAGCTCCATTGGCAGAGACCAGAGAAAAGATCATCTACCCATCAGGCTGAGTGTCAATGTTGTGTGGCATGGGACACTCAGGAAAAGGGTAGTTTCCCTGTTTAAAGCAGTGAACAGCTTTGCAAATGGAGCAGGATGTTCTTGGGTTCAATCCTTGGCCTCTCCAATTCCAACGAGGCTACTTATAAATGATCTTGATGCCCATGGACTCAGGAAAAATGACCAGCTTTCTCCCTCGTTAGCTGCTCTGCTGGAAATATTCATTGGGCGAAGTCAGGATTGTCTAAGGTTGCACATGAAGAACGGTAAGATACGGGAAGGCAACTGATACCCTTGCAACTGCAGTTTTCAATGTATTCTGGAAAGGGAAGGAAGATGGCACGATGGCACAGTGATTAGCACTGCTGCTCCACAGAGCCAGGGAACTGGGTTCAATTCCAACCTTGGGTGACTGTCTGTGTGGAATTTGAACGTACTCCCATATCTGCATGGATTTCCTCTGGATCTTGTTATTTCCTCCCTCGGTCCAAGAATTTGATTTATTATTGTCGTTTATATTAACCTACAGAGAAAGGTATTATTTCTTGTGTGCAATACAGACAAAGTATATCATTCGTAGAGAAGGAAAGGAGAGAGTGCAGAATGTAGTGTTACAGTCATAGCCAGGGCGTAGAGAAAGATCAACTTAATGCAAAGTAGGTCCATTCAAAAATCTGACAGCAGCAGGGAAGAAGCTGTTCTTGAATCGATTGGTATGTGACCTCAGAGTTTTGTACCTATTTCCCGAAAAGATGTAGAAAAATGAAGGGTGATCTTACAGAAACATAAGATTACGAAGGGAATCGATAAGTTGGAAGCAGGGAAGTTGTTTTCACTGGCAGATGAAATTAGAACTAGGGGACATGGCCTCAAAATAAGGGGGAGCAGATTTAGGACTGAGTTGAGGAGGAACTTCTTCACCCAAAGGATTGTGAATCTGTGGAATTCCCTGCCCAGTGAAGCAGTTGAGGCTACCTCATTGAATGTTTTTAGGGCAAGGATAGATAAATCTTTGAACAGTAAAGGAAGTAAGGATTTATACTGAGCAGGTGGGTAAGTGGGCACTGAATCCACAAAAAGATCAATCATGATCTTATTGAATGGCGGAGCAGACTCGAGGGCCAGATGGCCTATTCCTGCTCTTAGCTCTTAGGTTTTTATGTGCAGGTTAGGCTGGTTGACCATGCTAATTTGTCCCTTAATGTCACAAGATGTATAGGATAGTATGGTAAATATGTGGGATTCTGAGGTTAGGGTCTGGGTTAGAAGCTCTATCAGAGTTGGTGCAGGCTTGATGGGCCAAATGGCCTCCGTCTGTGCTGTAGCATTGTATGATATATGATCAAAAGGGGGAAATTGACATTAAAATATACGCACAAACACATTGCAAATGATATGGATTTTTGGAATTGCTTGCATTTGCCATGAATGGTACGGTTGATTCAGTACAATTGACAATGGCTGAGTTAAGTGTGACCCAAAGACATGATAAAAAGGTTAGCCTAATGTACTGCAATCAAATGTGCAATTGATTCCCAGAGCTGCACGCACAGTTTGACAAGGCAGTGAGTGGGAAGCTTTCCATTTCGAGTAATGTTAATCCCCAAAAATCCATGGATTTTTCAGATACAAGCTTGGCTTATCCCAGGGGCAGTTAGTTAATTTACCTTTCTCCTCTGATGCAAATTTAACCTGAGGCAATCGTCGACTCTGGGCCCATTACTCAATTTCTAATAAATGCTAGGAAATGTCTAGGGCAATTTGAGAAGGTGGAGGCTGCAGAAGCCAAGTTTGTACTGTAAAAACCTTTGGATTGTGAGGATTAAAATTCACACAGAATCTGTGTGTATGTAAGTGAGAGAGATTCTGGTAAATGAATCCTGGCATAATTTATTGTCATTGGAGATACTTAGACCACACAGGGGTGGCAACACTGCTGCCTCACAGTGCCAGAGATCTGAGTTAGATTCCTGGTTTGGGTGACTGTGCAGAGTTAGCACATTCTCCCTGTGTCTGCATGGCTTTCCTCCAGATTGCTCCCACAGTCCAAAGATGTTAGGTGTATTAGCTGTGTGAGATGGTCCCTTCATGTCAGGGGGACTAGATAGGGTAATGCATGGGGTTTTAGGCATAGTGCCTGAGTAGGATTGTGATCGGTGCAGACTCGATGGGCCGAATGGCCTCCATCTGCACTGTAGTGATTCTCTGGTTCTATAATCTCTGGTGTTATGCATATTAAGTTGGAGAACACGTGATTCTTTGTTGCTTGTCCCACTTTTCACCCTGCTTCTCCTTGTCTTGTTGATTCTTCCTCTGCCCCTGTCCTCCCTTTTTCTTATTTCTTTTCAGACGAGGGAAGGATGGCTGATTCTGACATACTGTGATAGTGCAGGCTGTGTTTAGGGTGAGGGTTGCCACAAAAAATTTAGTTTACTTTATTGGTGTGATATAGTCCTGTACCTTTCACCATTCCATAACCTACAGTGGAGAGACGATGGCCTAATGGTATTATCCCTAGACTATGAATCCAGAAACTCAGCCAATTTTCTGGGGATCTGGGTTCGAATCCCACGACAGCAGATGGTGGAATTTGAATTCAATAAAAACATCTAGAAATAAGAATCTGCTGATGACCTTGAAACCATTGTTGGAAAAACCCATCTGGCTCAACGGTGCCCTTTAGGGGAAGAAATCTGCCCTTCTTATTTGATTTATTATTATTAGTATAGAGTGAAAAGTTTCTTGTGCACTATACAGGAAAAGCATACCATTCATAGAGAAGGAAAGGAGAGCATGTTACAATGGTAGCTAGGGTGTAGAGAAGGATCAACTTAATGTAAGGTAGGTCGATTATAAAGTCTTCAGTGGCAAAGAAGATGCTGTTCTTGAGTCAGTTGGTATGTGGCATCAGACGTAGCTTTTACCCAATGGAAGAAGATGGAAGAGAGAATGTGTGGAGTGCTTGATTATGCTGGCTGCTTGTCCCAGGCAATGAGAAGTGTAGACAGAGTCAATGGATGGAAAGCTGGTTTGCGTGATGGATTAGGTTTTGTTCACAATCCTTTGTAGTTCTCTTGTGGTCTTGGACAGATGAGGAATTATACTAAGCTGTGATATAACCAGAAAGAATGTTTTCTATGGTGCATCTGTAAAAGTTGGTGAGGGTCATAGTGGACATGCCAAATTTCCTTAGCCTCCTGAGAAAGTAGAGACATTGGTGAGCTTTCTTAACTACAGTATTGGCATTGAGGGACCAGCGCAGGTTCTTGGTGATCTGAACACCTAGAAACTTAAAGTGCTCAACCATTTTCTCTTTGTGCCTATTGATGTAGATAGGGGCATGTCCTTCACTGCATTTCCTGAAGCCTATGACTATCTCCTTCATTTTGTTGACACTATGGGAGAGATTATTGTCATTGTGCCAGCTCGGTTGACTTGCAGCTACCCTTGGACAACTAGGGGGATAGGCGATAAATGCTGGCCGACCATTTCCCATTTCTTTGACTGTAGCTCCCATCTCTAGCCCAACACCTCACCTTTGAGTTAAGCTGCTGATGTCCTTGTGACTCTCTTGTTCCACTTAGCTCAAGTTGATCATTTTTGAGCCTGGTCAAGCCTGATTCTTATTGGAAGTTTTGCGAATTCAGCAGGCCAGCTGACCATCATCAGCCTGCAACAGCCTCTTAAAGGAAGCGTGAGGGGAGGCACGAGAAACAAAGCAGCAGAATTCAAAAGCAGGGACATTCTTGTAGCATCAAGAAGAGATAGAGTAATAGTGGGAGCCTTTAAACCTCAAAACAGACAGGAGATAGGTGTGTTCTCTCAGCCTTCCCTTAGCAAAGTAGAAAATTCCTTTACAATCCAATAGAAATGGTTTCTGTTCACATGTCCCGTTCATGGAAGGTTGGGGAAGCAATGGTATGAACTGGATAGAAACCTGATCATGTGATTTGACCCCTATCCACATCAGTCACCAAAAGTGCTGGCTCATGGAATCCTACAGTGCAGAAGGAGGGCACTTGGCCCATCAAGTCTACAAATCCTACCCAGGTCCTATTCCCATAACCCCATGCATTTACCTTAGCTAGTCCCCCTGACATTAAAGGGCAATTTAACGTGGCCAATCTACTGAACCTGCTCATCTTTAGACTATGGGAGAAAACCCACACAGATACGTGGAGAACCTGCAAACTCCACACAGAGAGTGACCCAAGCCGGGTATTGAAGCCGGGTCTCTGGAGCTGTGAGACAACAGTGCTAACCACTCTGTCACTGTGCCACCTAAATAGAAGTAGGACCAAGGATGGAAATGAGTGGCCACCAGTGGGGGAAGGGAGACCTTCATAGAATCATAGAAACCCTACAATGCAGAAAGAGGCCACTAGGCCTATCGAGTCTGCACTGACCACAGTCCCATCCAGGCCCTACCCCCATTTCCCTACACATTTACCTGTTAATTCCACTAACCTATGCATCTCAGGACACTAAGGGGCAACTTTAGCATGATCAATGAACCTAACCTTTGGACTATGGGAGGAAATTGGAGGAAACCTTCATTGAACCCTATTTTATTTTGTCCTGTGTCTGGGTGGAAACAAGGCAGTGCAAGGATTTCTCAGAGTTTCAGCACCATGGCTAGCTCACAATGGAAGTTATTTCAGATGAACATTTCTTAGCCAATTTGTGCTTGTTTAGTTTTGCAAATCAAGACAAAAATCACCTCCAAAGTCCACACAGATTTGTTAATTCTTCCTGAAGGCCTTCAGTCAGTGCTTTCTCCAAAGCCTTCTGAAAAAGTAATCTTCCTCCACAAGCACACACCCCCTATCTCCTTTCCCCCATTCTCTGGTTCGATGGCATCTTTTGTATTCCCCGCCAGTGTCTTCAACACCCTTCTTCCTTTCTCCCTTCCTCTGTCCCCCATGCACCCACCACAAATGTCATCTTGGCAACTGTCCTTCCTTCTGAGGGCCTTTTGTTACCTTTTTGGTTAGATTTATTATTGTCACATGTATTAGTATACAGTGAAAAGCATGGTTTCTTGCGCCCTATACAGACAAAGCATACTGTTCATAGAGAAGGAAAGGAAAGAGTGCAGACTGTAGTGTTACAATCATAGCTAGCATGTAGAAAAAGATCAACTTAATACGAGGTAGGTCCATTCAAAAGTCTGACAGCAGTAGGGAAGAAGCTGTTCTTAGTTGATTGGTACATGTCCTCAGTCTTTTGTATCTTTTTCTCAAGAAGGTAGAAGAGAGAATGTCCTGGGTGCGTGGAGCCCTTAATTATGCTGGCTGCTTTGCCAAGGGAAAATGGGAGATGTAGACAGAGTCAATGGATAGGAGGCTGGTTTGAGTGTCCACTCAAGACTTTGGCCCATCTATTCCACCCTATGCCAGGATTTATTGTTCCCCTTCTCCCTACCTTATTAAACTGTAGTCTCTCCACATTCCCCAGCCCTTTGCTTCCGCATGGAAACCCTACAGTGTAGAGAAAGGCCATTTGGCCCATCGAACCTGCACTGATAACAATCCCAGCCTAGACCCTGTCCCATTCCATTAACGCAACATACTTACCCTAGCTCGTCCCTAAGGAGGAACTTAGCATGACCAATTCACTTAACCTGCATATCTTGAAACTGTGGGAAGAAACCAGAACAGCTGGAGGAAACCCAGGCACATCTGTGGAGAACATGCAAACTCCACATAGTTAGCCAATGCTGAAATTGAACCCACTCCCCTGGTGCTGTGAGACAGTAGTGCTAACCACTATGCCACCGTGTCACCTCACTGGTTTACTGACTATTGTTTGCCAATAGGGATCTCAGGGATCTGTTTTGGGGCCCCTGTTGTTTGTAATTTTTATAAATGATCTGGATGAGGGTATTGAAGGATGGATTAGTAAATTTGCGGATGACACCAAAGTCGGAGGAGTGGTAGATAGTGAAGAGGGGTGTTATAGTTTGCAGAGAGACTTGGACAAGTTGCAGAGCTGGGCTGAGAGGTGGTAAATGGAGTTTAATGCGGAAAAGTGTGAAGTAATTCACTTTGGCAGGAATAACAAATGTGTAGAGTATAGGGCTAATGGTAGGACTGTTAATAGTGCTGAAGAACAGAGGGATCTTGGTGTATATGTGCATAGATCCCTGAAAGTTGGCAATCAAGTCGATAAGGTTGTTAAGAAGGCATACGGAGTCTTAGCTTTTATTGGTAGGGGGATTGAATTTCGGAGCCGCAACGTCATGTTGCAACTGTACAAAACTCTAGTGCGGCCGCACTTGGAGTATTGTGTGCAGTTCTGGTCCCCACACTATAAGAAAGATGTGGAGGCATTGGAGAGGGTACAGAGGAGGTTTACCAGGATGTTGCCTGGTATGGAGGGCAGGTCTTATGAAGAGAGGCTGAGGGATTTGAGGTTGTTTTCGTTAGAAAGAAGGCGGCTAAGAGGAGACCTTATTGAAACATATAAGACGATTAGAGGTTTAGATAGGGTGGACAGTGATAGCCTTTTTCCTAGGATGGAGAAAGCTAGCACGAGGGGACATAGCTTTAAATTAAGGGGTGGTGGTTATAGGACGGATGTCAGAGGTAGGTTCTTTACCCAGAGGGTGGTAAGGGTATGGAATGCCCTGCCTGCATCAGTTGTAGATGCGCCAAGTTTGGTGGCGTTTAAGAGGTTAGTAGATGAGTTTATGGACGAAAAGGGAATGGTTTAGGTTAGAGGGTCATTGCTTTTTCCTAATTGGTCAGCGCAACATCGAAGGCCGAAGGGCCTGTTCTGCGCTGTAATGTTCTATGTTCTAATACATTTCAAAGGGAAGAAGACGGAACTGTTTGTTTGTCTGGAACAACGTAAGGACTAGGAGCAGGAATAGACCATTTGGTCCCTTGAGCCTATTGCACTGTTCAATAAGACCATGACTGATCTTCTCATGGACTGAGGTCTATTAAATCACCTGCTCACCATAACCCTTAATTCCTTTCAAAAATAGTTCAAAGATCTATCTATCCTTACCTTAAAAATGTTCAATGAGGAAGCCTTAACTGCTTCATTGGGTAGGGAATTCCACAGATTCACAACCCTTTTTGTGAAGAAGTTCCTTCTCAACTCAGTCCTAAATGTGTTCCCCTTTATTTTGAGGCCATGTCCCTCATTCTAGTTTCACCCGCCAGTGAAAACAACCTCCCTGCTTCTACCTTATCTATTCCCTTCAGAATCTTTTACGTTTCTATAAGATCTCCCCTCATTCTTCTGAATTCCAATGAGTGTAGCCCCAGTCTACTCAGTCTCTCCTCATAAACCAACGCTCTCAATTCTGGAATCAACCTAGTGGATCTCCTCTGCATCCCCTCCAATATCTCCTTTCTCAAGTAAGGAGACCAATAATGTACAGAGCACTCCAAGTGTGGCCCCACCAGCACCTTATACCATTGAGTTTAACTGTAGCACTTTCATTAGGGAAATAGCGCACTCTGTCTATATTATACAGTGTTACTCTTTATTTGGTATATTTTTAAGCAAAACAAGTGATCTGTGCCCATACTGCGTGTGAATTTGTCTGTAAACATGGCAGAATGTGCCAAGAACCAGAATTAACAGCTGAAATGAGGCCGATAACAGGAGTGAATACACTTGCTGCTGATGGGAAGTGTTAGTTTTTATTTTCACCAATGCAACAGCTTCCGATTCTGTCAGCCTCTTTGCGGAGAGAACGTTGCCTTTATTAAAGCACTTTGCAAGGAACAGGGAAGGAGACAGGAGGCGAAAAAGCAAATAGCAAAACAAGGCTGGGAAGAAGGTCAGAGTATCATGCTTGCAAAATTGGTCACCAGTCGAAAGGGGCTGGGGGAACAAGGAGAAACCAAGGGGAGCGATTCTCTCAAACGTGCTGAGCCGGTGGGAACACAGTTCTAAATCCCAACGGTTTTCTCAGTCCAGCTTCTCAGCTGAATTTCCCCACTCTGTGCACTGCAGAGGTCCCACTCACGAATGTCGTTAATAAGGGGGGAGAGCGGAGGTTGGTCCTATTCACACTGGAATCTGACAGTGCTGGAACTCTGCGCGTGCACAGTGGCCCCAATCTGCCAGTCTCCCTGTTTGTTGCCCAGCCCGATCGCTGTCCAGACCGGGATCCTTGCAGTGTTACCTCTCCAGCACCATCCCTTCCCCCAGATGGCCAGTTGTGTGGCCCCCACAACAATTCCTGGGCTGGCTCTGACTCTCCCTTCCTCCCACCCACCCGCCCTCCCCTCCTCCACTGTCCCAGAACACCTCGATTTCCAGCCCATCCCCCAGCAGTGTTGATCCCCCCAATCCCCTGATCCTGGCCAGCCCCTATCTGCAGACCACCCCAACCCTCCCCAGCTTGCTCCAATCACTGCCCTCTGCCCATCCCAGATGATCCTATCTGCAGTGGGACCCCCCCCCCCCCCCACAACATCAATCGTCCCTACCCCCTGCCACTTTGGCACTGCCCGATGCCCGATATGCAGTGCCAAGATGTCCCCTGGGCATAGGCACTTTGGACAGTGATGAGACACACAGGCTGGCACTGCCAGAGTTCCCATGCCTGGGAGCACCCGTCCCCCACTTCCTGATCCCCAGGGGCCCCGATAGCTCCCCCCCTTCACTACAATGGGGTCTCCTGCTAGTTCCCCGAACATGGGGAGCTAGTGTGAATCGTGCTGGAATGAAGTACTCCTGGCTCCAGTGTGGTCTGAACGGCTACTGCTCATTATGCCTGGGAGATCCCGAAACAAGGCCCATGGTGCGCACCTCCCACCACGACCCGCCAGTAAAGTTGCGACTCGCGATGGGGGAATTGCGACTTCGGTGTCAGAGGAGTGGAGTTTGCGTGAGGTTGGCTGGCCGCAGGGTAAGACAAGAGCACAGAGGAGAGGGAAGGTGAAATCAATTTGCTGGAGTGTAGAGAACGTGTAGGCCGGTATTTTATGACCTTCCTTGGGAGAGGCTCGCAAAATCCCGCTCGAGGCCAACGGAGAATTCTGTTCTGGGGGCCATGCCCTCCAAGGATGTGGTGGTAAAATTCCAGCAGTAAAATTTGACAAGGATTAGACTGCAGTACATGACCCAGAACTTTCTACTTGTTGCAGGTTGGAAAGCTGCAAAAAAAGCAATAGTGACTTTGGGTCTGAAACTGGTATAGTATTAGATTAAAGAATTGTCAGTTTAAATGTTAAATCTGTAGGTGAAGAGTGTAGCAACAAACTTAATAGAGCTATTGAAAATGTTCAATTCCTATTCACCTTAATTATTCTATATGAAATTCACTATACATACCAGTTCTGACTGCTGAAATTGATTGATCTTTTGTGCAACATTGGAGGTTTTTCTAAATGCTCAGTTTCAGCACAATGGATAGTTCACCATAAGACTTATTCCTGGTCAAAAATGCAAAATGCTGCAAAATCTCAGCAGGTCTGACAGCATCTGTGGAGAGAGAGAGAGAGTAGAGCCAATGTTTCTGGTCTGTGGGAGAATTTTCTGCCAATTTCTTCCTGTTTATGTCAGGTGTTAAGCTCCATGGCCAATCTGAGTACTTCAGTGGCAATTCTTCATGTATGAGTTCATAGAATTCTACAGTGCAGAAGGAAACCATTCGGCCCATTAAGTCTGCACTGACCACAATCTCACCCAGGCCCTGTTCTCCTAATCCCCATGTACTTACTGTGCTAGTTCTCCTGAGACTAAGGGGCAACTTAGCACGGCCAGTCAACCTAACTTGCACACCTTTGAACTGTGGGAGGAAACCAGAGGAAACCCACATAGGGTGAGTGGGCAGACTTTGCGCAGACAGTGATCCAAGCTGGGAATTGAACCTGGGTCCCTGGTACTGTGAGGCAGCGGTACTAACCACTGTGCCACCCCAGAGATCACATAGCATGTCATCATGCAAGGTTATGCAATTAATTAATTCTTTCATGGGATGTGCGTGTTGTTGGCAAGACCAGCATCAGTTGCTCATCTCTAATTGCCCTTGAACTGAATAGCATCCTTGAGGGCAGTTGAGAATCAGTCACATGGCTGTGACTCTGAAATCATTTGCAGGCCAGACCAGTTGAGGACAGCAGATTTTCCTCCATTGCGGGGTTGGTGGGTTTGTACAACTGGTGGGCAGCAGCACCGAATTACCTACGAATTGCAGATTTTTAAAAAATTAATTGAATTCAAATCACCAGCTGCCATAGTGGGATTTGAATTCAAATCACCAGCTGCCATAGTGGGATTTGAACCCATGCACCAGGACCTTTAACCTAGGCTTCTGGATAAGAGTTGAAGGGGTCTAGAACCAGGGTTAAAGGCTCAGCATAAGAGGTAGGCCATTTGGGAATGAGTTGAAAAGGGATTTCTTCAATTAGAATCTTTGGAATTCTCTGTCCGAGAGCACCGTGGAGGCTCAGTCATTGAATACAGCCAATAAATTTCTAAAAGCCTGTGATATTCAGGGGTATAGGGATAGTGCAGGAAAATGGGCATTGAAGTAGATGATTAGCCATGAGCAATCAATTAAATGATAGAGCAGGAATGAGGGTCTGAATAGCCTACTTCTGATCCCTGTAGCTCCTAACAGTGTTTGTTCTCTAAATAATTCCCCTCTGTAAAATATTCCCTTTCCTATTTATTCTTGAAGCTGTAGCTCCTGTCCAAAGTATTACAATCCACCTATCTATAGTTACATTATAAATGCTATTATTATTTATTCTTCTGGCAACTAAACCTCCACAAGCATTATGTAATTCTGCAAGTAATCTCAACTTTCCCATAATAGAATGGCATTTTTCTGAATTTTATTTCAGAAGCTATTTAGTTCATAAATAGACCCTTCCAGGCAGTGCTGATATACTCACCAAGCTCTTACCCAATTACCCACAGAGTCCCTACAACACAGAAGGAGACCGTCTGGCCCTTCGAGTCTGCACCCAAAGAGCATCTTGCCCAAGTGCATCACTCTGCCCTATCTCTGTAACCCCACGCATGGCTAATCCTCCAAACCTGCGCACACCTTTGGTCACTAAGGGGCAACTTAGCAGTCCACCTAACTATGCCTTTGGACTGTGGGAGGAAACTGGAGCGCCCAGAGAAACCCACACAGACACGGGGGTGCGGATACTCACCCAAGGCAACTCCAAAAATGCTTGAGAAACTCAGTACTATCCAGGACAAAGCAGCCCGCTTGATTGGCACCACATCAACAAACATCCATTCCCTCTACTATCAATGCTCAGTAGCAACAGTGTGTACTATCTATAAGATGCACAGCAGCAATTCACCAACGATCCTTAGACAGCATTTTCCAAACCCATAACCACTTCCATCTAGAAGGACAAGGATAACAGATACGTGGGAAGCTGCAAGTTCCCCTCCAAGCCACTCACCATCCTAACTTGGCAATATATCGCTGTTCCTTCACTGTCACTGGGGTTGAAATCCTGGAATTCCCCCTCTCATGGCATTGTGGGTCAACCCACAGCAAGTGGACTGCAGTGTTTCAAGAAGATAGCTCACCATCACCTTCTCAACTAGGGATGGACTATAAATGCAGGCCTAGGCAGAGACTCCCATGTCCCATGAATAAAAAAGAGAGGCTGGCAGGAAACTTTAGGCCAGTTAACTTAACATCTGGCAAGGGGAAGGTGTTGGAATCGATCATTAAAGATTGGGTACTTAAAAAATCAGAAAGAATCGGAATGGTTTTGCAAAAGGGAAATCATGTTTAACCAATTCACTGGAGTTCTTTGATGGAGTTACATGTGCTGTGGATAAAGGAGAGCCTGTAGATGTGCTGTGCTTGAATTTGATAAGATGCCATATCATAGGTTAATGCAGGAAATGAAAGGGTTTCCTCTGGGTGCTCTAGTTTTCCATCCACAGTCCAAAGGTGTGATTAGGTGGACTAGCCATGCTAAATTGCCCCTTAGTGTCCAAAGATGTGTGCAGGGTGGGAGGATTAGCCATGTGTGTGGGGTTATGGGGGATAGGACAGGGTGGTGCATTTAGGTAAAATGTTCTTTCTGAGCATCAATGTAGACTCGAAGGGCCAAATGACCACCTCCTGCACTGTAGGGGGCAACATATTAGCATGGATAGAAGATTGGCTGGCTGGCAGAATACAGGGATAATGCATAACTGGGTCTTTGATTGGGAGAATGTGAGGAATGGAGTTCTGCAGGGGGCTGTGTTGAGGCCTCCATGTTTTACAATTTGTATCAATGACCTCGATGAGGGGAGTGAAGGCGTCGTAACTAATTGGAACACCCAGAGCAAAGGCATTGTAACTCATTTTGTAGATGACACCAAGACAGATAGGAAAGTGTGTTGTGAAGGGGTGTGATTTCTCATGTGCCCCCACCGCCCCAGCATGGAGACCAGAATCCGATTTGCAAATCTCCTTGATTTTCCTTCCATGAGTTTTAATGCTTAATGCCCGGGTGGCAAAAGAAGAAAAAATCATTTCCTCCATATTTTGCTTCATCTCAAATGTTAACCTAAGGCAATATTTATGATGGGCACGAGGGACTTCATTATGAAAATGTGCGGATTGGTAAGCATTGCAAATGATGCATTTGATACTCGATGGGCAATAAAACCCATGACAACTTATTTCTGAGAGAGACATCTCTTCGACATCTTGTAATCATAACTGGGGCACCTAAAATAAAACGTATATTCACCCCATTTGCAGTATTAAGCCATATGTTTCCCAGAATAGGCTAGGTGCAGGACATTTTATATCTTTTTTTTGAAACAGAAGCTATTACTTAAGCAGCTATTACTTGATGAAAAGGGAAATGGAATTTGCCGAGAACAGCTTTGTGTGGACTGCGGTATAATCCTTTGAGTCCGATTCAATCTTTAAAAGGTGAAAGTAGTCCACACCAAAGAAGCTTTTAGCTGATTTATTTTCTTGATTATCCAGCATCCCCTCTTGATCTCCCTCTGCATCATCTTGTGGAGTCTGATTGTCAGGACCCTAACTTGGTGTCAAAACGGCCTGTGTAATCAACACCTCAATCGAGCCTAATGCCATTAATGGAGAATCTGAGACCAAAGAGCGCTCAGATAAGTCAGATCAGAAATGGCTTTGAGCTGACAATAATTGTGCAATACCTTTTTAGTTGGCAGGAACTGTCTCTTCCTCTTATCTCTCTGCCTGCAGCCTTTAATCTTTGTTACACACAGGAGCCTCGCATTGGATGCGGATCAGATATGATTATTAAAAACATCTGCTTTGTGGAAGAGCCCATTTATTTATCTTCGCACGGTGTAGCTGAAGCTTAGAATCATTGAAGCCCTACAGTACAGAAGGAGGCCATTCAGCCCATCGTGTCTTTATCGACCCAGAATCCCACCCAAGCCATATCACTGTAACCCCACATTTACTGTACCAACCCCTCTGACAGGGTCAATTTAGCACAGCCAGTCAACCCAACCCAGACATTTTTCTGACTGAGAAGGAAATCGAAGCACCCACCCAGACATGTGGAGAATGTGCAAACTCCACACAGACAGTAACCCAAGCCTGGAGTCGAACCTGAGATCTTGGTGCTGTGAGGCAGCAGTGCTAACCACTGTGCCACCGTGCTGCTCAAAACAGGAGAGATTGTGGCATGGTGGTATTGTCACTGGACTAGAAATCTGGGGACCAAGGGGATTGCTCTGGGGACCCGGGTTCGAACCCTACCACGGCAAATCGAGAAATTTGAATTCAATTTTAAAAAATTTGGAATTAAAAGTCTAATAATGACCACAAAAACCATTGTTCATTGTCATACAAACCCATCTGTCTACACTGCCGTTGCCTCGAAAAAATAGCCAGCATTATCAAGGACTCCACGCACCCCAGACATTCTTTCTTCCACCTTCAGTCGAGTAAAAGGTACAAAAGTCTGAGATACCAGCCAATTCAAGAACAGCTTCTTTCCTGCTGCCACCAGACTTTTGAATGGAACAATTGTATTTAAGTTGATCTTTCTCTACGTCCTTGCTATGTCTGAAGCATTGCATTCTGCAACCACTCCTTTCCTTCTATCTCCATAGTGTGCAAGAAACAATATTTTTCATTGTATACTAATACATGTGACAATAATGAGTCAATTCAAATCATCTGATTCACTAATGTACCTTAGGGAAGGAAATCTGCCATTCTTACCTGATCTGGCCTACACGTGACTCCAGAGCCACGGCAATGTGGTTGACTCTCAACTGCCCTCAGGGATGGGAATAGGGGGATATGATCCTTGGAAAAGAAGGGGGTTTTAGTTCAGTCAGGCAGCAAGGTTGGTCAGGCTTGGAAGGCTGAAGGGCTTCCTTCCTGTGCTGAAATTTCTTTGTTCTTTCTTTATCGTCTGCTGTGGCGGATTTTGAACCTGGGTCACCAGATTTTGTTCTGGGTCTCTGGATTATTAGTTCAGCGACAATATTATTGCGCCACTACCCTTCCCTAAATCCACATCCCGGTTTCATTCCTCCATTAATGAAGTTCTGTCAAGAAACTGCAGGCGTTGTGAGGAGCAATAATACTTCGTTGTTTTCTGGGCTCAGTGATGTATGTTGTGAATAATGACACATTAATATTTCATGCTTGTTGCTGCCCTGTGAACACTGCATGTTAATTAAGCAAAAGAAGCAGCTATTTCTGTGTGATGTATATCCTGTGAGGATCAGGGTAGGTAAAACATTACAGTATTGAGATTAAATGGGGCTGTCAGGGTGTCAGGAGTCATATTCCTTGGGGCTTTCCACTTGTAAGCACTATGAGTAATGGCATTGAGGTGAAGTTGCACCATTTTATTTGGTTTGCCTTGTTTTCCTTCAAATGATGGATATATGAAACAGTGGGATGGAGGGAGGGTAGTTTCCAGGCCCCCCCTCCTCTTCCGATGGCATGTTGGAGGTGGCCCACCATTGACCAGTGGTGGGATCTTCAGGGGGTTTCCCCACTGTTCACTGTCAGCGGGACTGGATAATCCTGCCAGGACCAACGGAAAAGGTCTAGTCATTACTTTTAAAGCTGTCATCCAAACTTTTAAAATATATATATATACTACAGATGTACAGAAATTAGCAAA
Source organism: Sphyrna mokarran (assembly GCA_024679065.1). Classification (NCBI taxonomy): domain Eukaryota; kingdom Metazoa; phylum Chordata; class Chondrichthyes; order Carcharhiniformes; family Carcharhinidae; genus Sphyrna; species Sphyrna mokarran. The sequence goes on from JAGIQG010000022.1 coordinate 12,803,931, forward strand.
GAAGCACATTTGGGAATATGAGATTTATATTTTTGTGCACTCTGCACAACAGTCCAAATGCACACTTTCCAAAAGGATGCTGGACATAGATCCTATTGTAAATTTCCAATAGAATATGTGTGTATAATATATATGGGAAGAAAAGATTTGCTGATATGAGGAAGGCAGTGTGACGGATTTGGATATTTTCATTCATTTATTTATTAGTGTCACAAGTAGGTTTACATTAGCACCTCAATGAAGTTACTGTCAAAATCCCGTAGTCACCACACTCTGGCGCCTGTTCGGGTACACCAAGGGAGAATTTAGCATGACCAATCAAATCAACATATCTCTTGGACTTTGGGAGGAAACCAGAGCACTGGAAGAAAACCCTCGTGGACATGGGGAGAACGTACAGACTTTGCACAGACAGTGACCCAAGCTGGGAATCAAATCCGGGTCCCCGGTGCTGAAAAGCAGCAGTGCTAACCACTGTGCCAACAAAAGTGTATTGAGTAGTATGTTTGTGGTGCCTGATTTCCTGATCAGAATCCCAATCACTGTGAGAGTCATTGGAATGTGAAAATCTTCTGTGGTGACCCTTACTGCCTGTCGGGTTTGCGCCAACAAACTTCACAAACCTTGCCAGGTGCAGTACACCTTTGAATATAGGCAGTACAATCAGTGGTGCAGTTTGCACTGGGGTTGTCCTTTATTTGGAAATGCTCATTTGTACAAAAGTCTTTGGTATCTCACTCCCTCCAGTGCTGTCCTCAAGTTGATTTTGTGGAAAGGTTGTCTTGTCAATGACTCCAGTCTCCAATTCTTCACCTGGAGATATCCTAACTGGAGATGGTGACTTATAGCCACTTCCTTTGGAGGATTTTTACATACAACAGTTCAAGTCCAACGCCAGGCTCCCTGGAATATTACAACTTAAGTGGCAATGGGAGAAATTCAGATGAAGGAAAACAGCGTAAAAATAGTCAAAAAATTGACCAACAAATCATCTTATTCAGTCAGCCCTTTGGATTATTTATGTCTGCAGTTCACTGACTTGCAAAGCTGATCAGCTTTTCCAATTTCAAGATGTTTCTGGGAGATGCAGTAAATGGTATAATAATACCCAATGGGTCTTCAGTAACCCCAGACTTTAGTGCGCATGGGTACTCTCAGGCAAGGGATAAAAACTAGCATTTGATAAGCTTTGTTGCCTTGACATATTTAAAAAATTTGCATTGTAACGTTTGTCCAATGCTGAGTTGCACAGTGCACAGTGCGATGCAAGTGAGAATATTTAAACAGTACTAACACAATCCTGGGATAAAAGGGTTTGCTGGTAATTCATTACATCTAGACGTTGAACTCCAAGCAGTGTGTTTGGGGGATGTCAATGAGAGCTTTTGCAAACTAATTAGTATAATTTTTCTTAGCAGGTAAACAATTCGAGGTCAGTAAATACCCATATTCTGTGTTCTAATTTGGCAATTACTGTCATTGTTTTCTTATTAATATGGTAAAAACAGTAAGATGTTTTGAAATATAACCACGAAGGTGAGATATTTGGAAGATAATTCTGTGCACAATAGTCTCACTATTTTAATAGGTGCAGATGTTATTGTCATGTTTGCTTCTCTTTTTGTGCTCATCTAAGTATTGGGGAATTAAATATTTTCTTAATTAAATCACCAAGTATCACAACATTATTCAATTGCTTAATGAAAATAAGGCTTCCTGAACACTACCTTAATAATGTCTCAAAGCCAATTTTGGAATTGTATCTAATCGTGAATAAAAAACATATGATACACGCTTGAGAGAGGTGGATACTTAATAAGGCCTTGTAGTCCTCGTGATCAGTCGCTGAAAGTAGAGCAGACTAAAGAAGGCAAATGGGCTTTGACAAACAGTTGTCTGGATTCGAAACATCAGCTCTTTTCTCTCCTTACAGATGCTGACAGACTTGCTGAGATATTCCAGCTTTTTCTCCTTTGCTTTCAGACTCCAGCATCCGCAGTAATTTGCTTTTGTTTTAGGAAAATGGTATATTGATTTAATAGTGAGAGGATTTGAGTATCGGTATAGGGATGTTTTGCTGCAATTGTATAGGTTGTTGGTGAATCCATTCCTGGAGTATTGTGTGCGGTTTTAGTGTTGTTATCTGAAGAGGGTGTCCTTGCTATATAGAGGGAGTACAGCAAAGGTTTACCAGGCTGATTCCTGGGGCGGCAGACCTGTCATATGAGGAAAGACTGGTTGGGATTGTATTCACTGAAGTTTAGAAGGGTGAGAACAGATCCCACAGAAACTTATAAAATTCTAACAGGGTAAATTCAGAAATAACATTCCCAATGGTGAGGGAGTCCAGAACTAGGGAGTCATAGTCCGAGGAAAAGGAGAAAACCTTTTAGAACTGAGATGAGGAGCAATTTCTTCACGCAGAAAGTAGTTGAGGCCAAAAAATTGTCTAATTTCAAGAAGAAATTAGATATTGCTCTTGGTGCTAAAGGGATATGGGGGGATCAAAATATTAAATTTGATGATCAGCTATGATCAAATGAATGGTGTTGTGGGCTTGAAGGCTAAATGGCGTACTCCTGCTTCTTGTTTTTATATTTCTATGATGCATATACACGTCCCTTATGATTTTCCAGTAAGCTACACCTACTTATATTTATGTAGTGTCTATAACTCAACAAACAGGAACATTAGCAAATGAAACAGGTTTTAATGAGCCTGAAGAAATTTCCAGAGGTTAGGGTCTAGAAAGATAAAGCTTTGACCATTAATAATGGAGTGATGAAAGTTGGTGATGAACGAGAGGGCTGCTTGGAGGAACACGGAGATCAAGATCTCCTTACAACTCTCCAAGGGTAGAGGAGGTGAGAGACGTAGAGCGAGGTAACGAAGGGATTTGAAAACAAGAATGAAAGATTTGAAGTTGAGGCTCAGTGAAGCAAGGACAAATGTGGGATGACGGGTGGATGGGTTTTGGGATACGGACAATGCTGAATTTTACAAAAAACAGAAGATGGAAAACCAGCCAGGAGAGAGAGTTAGAATAGTCAGATCAAGAAGTAGGGTTTTTTACACATAGGGTGGTGAATATCTGGAACACGCTGCCCAGGGAGCTGGAGGGAGCAGGTAACAATAATAACATTTAAGGGGCAATTTGCTGAATACATGGGTAGGATGGGAGTGGAAGGATACAGACTCTAAGTGCATATGGTTTTGGTGCAGGCTCAGAGAGCTGAAGGGCCTATTCCTGTGCTATACTTCTCTTTGTCCTCTGTTCTTTGTAACTGGAAAATGGATGAGAGGATCAGCAGCAGAAGGCTTGTGTTGTCTCTAACTATTGGTCAAAGTATGTTTTAATTTATTCATATCAACAAACTGTTGAATGTCTTGAACAACCACCAAAACAAACTGTTTTTATTCTTTCATGGAGTGCGAGCGTCGCTGGGTAAGCTAACGTTTGTCGCCCATCCTAATTTCCCTTCAAAAAGGGACCTGTCTTCTTGAGCTGCTGCAGAGCATCTAATGCAGGTCCACCAACTGCATCACTGAAGAGAGTTCCGAGATGTGACAGTGAAGGAATGGCAATATAGTTTCAGGTCAGGATGGTGAGTGGCTAAGAGGGGAACCTGCAAGTAATGATGTTCTCATGCCTCTGTTGCCCTTGTCCTTCTAGGTGGTTGAGGTCACACATTTTGAAGAGACTCTTAGGAGCCTTGGTGAGTTGCTGCAGTACATCTTGTAGATGGTACACAGGGTTGTCACTGTGAGTTGGTGGTTAGGGGTTGAATATTTCTGGATGTGGCTCTAATCAAGAGGGCTGCTTTGTCCTGGATGGTATCAAGTTTCTTGAATATTATTGGAACTGCAGCCATCCAGGGAAGTGGAGGGTATTCCATCACACATGCATGTCTAGTGCCTTGTAGATGGTGGATAGACTCTGGAGAATCTGGAGGTGAGTTATTCATTGCAGGATTTCCAGCCTCTGAGCTGCTGTTGTAGCTGTTATATTTATGTGGCTGGTCCGGTTCATTTTCAGTCGATGATAATTTCCAGGATGTTGGTAGTGGGGAATTCAGCAATGGTAATGCCATTGAGTGTCAACGGGACATGGTTAGATTCTCTTAGATTGCCAGACAATTTTTGCCTGGCACTTGAATGTTATTTACCAGGTCACAAGGGACCAGAATAATCAATGAAAAGAAAAGGTAGGATTGAAAGAATGTGGAAAGTATCTTTCTAAAGGGTGAGCATTACATTAGGTTTATTCTAGTCTGAGTCATGTTAATTACAAAAATACAATTTTACAGAGTTCTTGATGGGTGTGAATGATTATTGGTTCATCATGTGCATGTTATTAATAGATGTTCTAATTGATTATCTAATTGTCACCAGTTCGCATGATGATAAGGAGACTCCTCGTCACAGTGGCAATTATGGCTCATTAATGGAAAACGCACTGATATCAGATATTGACCATCTGATGTGGGATGAGTGGTATTGTAGTAATGGTTCTTCACCAATTTCTATAGAGGAAGGAGCCCAGTACTTTAATCGCTCAAGTAATTCGAACACTTGGGAGGCAATGGCCTAGCGGTACCATTTATAAATCAATAAACTTTTAATCCAAACCTCAGCTAATGTTTTGGGGAGCCGGGTTCGAATCCTACCATGGCAGATGGTGAATTTGAATTTTTTAAAAATCTGGAATTAAAAATCTACTGATGACCATGAAACCATTGTCGATTATTGGAAAAACCCATCTGATATCACTAATGTCCTTTAGGGAAGGAAATCTGTCATCTCTACCTGATCTGGCCTACATGTGACTCCAGTGCCACAGCAATGTGGTTGACTCTTAACTGCCCTCTGAAATGGCCTAGCCAAAGGCAATCAGGGCAATAAGTGCTGGCCGGCCAGTGACACCCATGTCCTGCAAATGAGTTTAAAAATAATTATATTTATGATTGGATAGGAAGGCAAAGAATAACTGTTGCTGCTTGATTTTTTTAATTCATTCGTGGGATATGGGTGGATAGTATTTATTGCCCATCTCTAATTGCCCTTGAGAAGGTGGTGGTGAGCTGCCTCCTTGAATCGCTGCAGTCTACGTGCTGTGGACTATACTGTTAGGAAGGGAATTCCAGGATTTTGACCCACGACTGCGAAGGAACGGCGATTATATTTCCAAGTCAGGATGGTGAGTGGCTTGGAGGAGAACTTGCAGGTGGTGGATTTCTCCTATGTATCTACTGCCCTTGTCCTTCTAGATGGAAGTGGTCATGGGTTTGGAAGGTGCTGTCCAGGATCTTTGGTGAATTACTGAAACGCATCCTGAACATCGGTGGTAGAGAGAGTGAATGTTTGTGGATGTAATGCTAATCAAGTACACTGCTTTGTCTTAAGGGTATTGAACTTCTTGAGTGTTGTTGAAGATCACCATTCGGGCAAGCAGGGAGTATTCCATCACACTCCTAATTTGTGATTCGTAGTTGGTGGACAGGCTTTGGGGAGTCAGGAGATGAGTTAGTCACCACAGTATTGCTAGCTTCTGACCTGCTCTTGTTGTCACTGTATTTACATGCTAAGTCAGTTGCATTTCTGGTCAGTAGTAACCCTAAGGATGTTGATTGTGGGGGATTCAGTGATGGAAACACCATTGCATATCATAGATCATAGAATCCTACAGTGCAGAAGGAGGCCTGCAGCAGATGCCCCTGCAGAGCTCCACGTTGGAGCTCAGCCAAGGATTCAGCTTTGCACCAGTGGCTGAGAGTCTATAAGTGAAAAGTGGTCTGTGTTCTGTGAGATATAGTCACTCGCACTGAGATCAGAACACATTACATTGTATTTGCTGGAGCACTTTCGAATGAAAATGCATTCGAAGGGAACACATCGAACCCCCACAAGACAAAATTAGCCATTTAATTAGTACCCCAGCAGCACTGGAACATTACCACAAAGGAATAGTGAACAATATTCAGTCCATTCTTTGCTCATTAACTGGTTGCATTATCTCTCTTAACGTTGTCATTTTTTAAGGATGATTTACATACCGTGAAAACTGTCGGATAAGCTACACATCGACATGTTGATGACTCACAAGTGAGTTAGTTAGCACTTGGGATATAACTTGTATCCCTCAGACCTTTGCAGACTTCCTCCCTTTGCTTACGTTTACGTAGGTCCCCAGAGAACGGAATATGAAGAACGCTTAAGAAAGATTTGCATTAATGTAGCCTCTTTCGTGATTACAAAATTTCCCAAACATCTCCAGTGGCAATGAAGAACTTTCAGAAATGCAATCGCTGTTGTGACTTGGGAACCATATCAGTCACTTTGTGCAAACTAACTCCCACAGCAATGAAAGAATTGACCAGATAATCTATTTTTTAGGTAGTTAGAGGCTGGATGTTTTTCAGAAATCTGGGAGAATTCCTTTAGTCTTTGAATAATGCCGTGGGATGCAGTGCCAGAAGAAGCCATTCAGCCTATCGAGCCTGCACCAGCAACAATCCCACCCAAGCCCTATCCCTGCAACCCCACATATTTATCTTGCTAGTCCCCCTGACACTAAGGGGCAATTTAACACAGCCAATCAACCTAACCTGCATATCTTTGGAGGAAACAGGAACACCCGGAGGAAACCTCCACAGACACGGGGAGAACGCGCAAACTCCATACAGACAGTGAAGCTTTTTCCCAGAGAGGAAGAGTTAATTACTAGGGGCATAGGTTTAAGGTGCGAAGGGCAAGGTTTAAAGGAGATGTACAAGGCAAGTTTTTTACACAGTGAGTGCCTGGAACCCACTGTCAGGGGAGGTAGTGGAAGCAGATTCAGTGGTGAATTTTAAGGGGCGTCTTGACAAATACATGAATAGGATGGGAATAGAGGGATATGGTCCCCAGAAGGGTAGGGGGTTTTTAGTTCGATCGGGCAGCATGGTTGATGCAGCCATGGAGGGCCGAAGGACCTGTGCTGTAATTTTCTTTGTTTTTTGACCCAAGGCTGGAATCGAACCTGAGTTGAAACAAGATAAAGAAACCAAATGAGTCCTCGACAAGACAGCATTATCAGATTGGGTGGTCACTTTGCAGAGTATTTCCATTCTGTCCAGAGTTCTGAAAAACATCCATCCCCCAAGTTTGCGATGACTTGTCATTTTAATTCTGCACCTTGCTCTCACGGGCTAATCACTGCGCCACTGTGCCATCCCTGCATTAGATGTCTGGAGAGGCAGAAACATTTGTTTCAAGTTTGGGGCACAAGCTGTTCATTGCTTTCAATCCGTTAATCATTACCATAATCTTCATGCCTGAGCATTGACATCCTCATGTATCTGACCAAGGCTTCTCAGCTCATTAGAAATAATGGCAACAGGAAACTTCATCCTTGCATTGAATAGTGAAATACGGATGCTGCAACAAAGTCATGGTAAGTATGTGTAAGTAATGAACAGCAGAAGCAAATCTGATTATTGCAGGGACACTAGTGATGCTTACACACCAGCAAATTCCAGTTTTATCAAACATAGCTTTACAGTTATTCTATTGGGAAAGGATGGACAGTCTTGATTGTCTTTATCTGCAAAAGACAAAGCTAAGGGGTGACTTAATCGAGGTCTTCAAAATTTAAAAGTTTAGGTGGAGTAAGTTCTTTGTGTGAGAAGCACAGGGTTAGAGATTACCAATATGAGATGGTAACTAAGGAATGTAAAACATAGAAACCTTACAGTGCAGAAAGAGGCCCTTTGGCCCATCAAGTCTGCACTGACCGCATTCCCACCCAGGCCCCATTTCCCCCCCCCCCAATCCCGACACATTTACCCACTAATCCCTCTAACCTACGCATCTCAGGACACTAAGGGGAATTTTAGCATGGCCAATCAACCTAACCTGCTCATCTTTGGGAGAAAATGGAGCACCCGGAGGAAACCCACACAGACACGAGGGGAATGTGCAAACTTCACACAGACAGTGACCCGAGCTGGGAATTGAACCCAGGTCCCTGGAGTTGTGAAGCAGCCGTGCTAACCACTGTGCTACCATGCCACCCTTGTATTGGAATCCAATTGAAATTGGATTGGATTCCAATACAAAATTCTGAAGAAACTTCTTTTACTCAGCGAGTGGTGAGAATGTGGAATTTGTTACCACAAGATATCATTGAAACAAATGGTATGATGTTCTCCGGCCTTCCCGCTGTGTGTTTCCTGCTGGCGGGAGGTGGTGCGTAGTTCGCTAGCAGTGTGATTCCCTAATCCCAATGGGAATTCCCATTGATGTCACCAATGCAGGCAGGAAAACCTTGGCGAGAGGCACTGTCAGTGGGATTGGAGAATCCACGTGAATGGCTGGAGAATTCCAGCCGTAGTCAGGATGAATTTAAGGGGACATTAGAAACACAAATGAGGAAGAAAGGAACAGAAAATTTGCCAGCTGAGCAAAAGTGGGAGGAGGTTTGGATAGAACATAAAGACTAACATGTCCAACAGTACAAAGATGTGCACGTTAGGTGGATTGGCGTGTCAAATTTGTCCCTTACTGTCGGGGATTAGTTATGGTAAATGCATGGGGTTATGGGGATAGGGCCTGAGTGGGATTGTGATCCGTGCAGACTTGATAGAATGCATCCTTTTGCATTGTAGGATTCTATAATCTGTGATCTATGTACTGGTAATGCAGTGGAGAAGATAGTGAAGGAAGCATACGGCATGCTTGCCTTCATTGGGCAGGCCATTGAATATAAAAATTGGCAGGTCATACTGTAGCTGTATTAGTTAGGCCACATTTAGAATATTGTATACAATTCTGGTCACTATACTACCAGAAGAATTTGATTGCTTTGGAGAACGTACAGCAAAGATTTACTAGAATGTTGCCTAGTCAGGAGGGTATTAGCTATGAGGAGAGGTTGGAGAAACTTGGTTTTTTTTCTCACTGGAGCGATGGAAATTGAGGGGTGTCCTGATAGAAATCTACAAGATTGAGAGGCATGGGCAGAGTGGATAGTCAGACGCTCTTTGAAAAGTCAAGTACTAGGGCACATAGATTTAAGGTGCATGGGGAAAAGTTTAGAGGAGATGTACAAGGCAAGTGTTTTTTACACAGGGTGGTAAATGCCTGGGGAGGTGGTGATAGCGGCATTTAAGGGCAACTAGACGAATACATGAATAGGATGGGAATGGAAGGGTATAAATGCATGCGGTTTTAGGTTAGGCCGGCATCATGATTGGTGCAGGCTTGGAGGGCCGAAGGGCCTGTTCCTGTGCTGTACTATTCTCTGTTCTTTGGGCCAAATGGCCAGTTTTTATGCTGCATGTTGAGTGTAATTTGTGCTTTTTTCCCTGTGGTGGTTCACGCTGCAAAGCACACTTAAAGCTTTTGTCTTTGACCTCACCATATCGATCTGCCTGATTACAGCTTGATGCACCATCTCGATAATGCAATAGTTCATTGGATTGTGATGAGGAATCATTTGGCCCGTTGACCATGATAAAGATCGGGCTACGCGCGTGTCCTATGCGCATAATGGTTTGTTTTAACACAAATGGAAAGAAATGTATTGAAGCTTTACCTTGGTCCAGAAAGCTATCAGTTAAACATTCATTAATGAACATAAGCTTTTGGGTTAATCTTGCAGTCTGATGAAAAGGTTTAAATTTTGTGGAGATATAAAATGTGTGATTAGCTACAGCTGGAGTGGTGATATTTAGGTGTTGGGTCTGAGGCATTTACTGTTCTAACTTCGTATGGGGCCTTTTTAAGTTTTATAAAATAGAATAAATTTCTATTTTATAAAATAGAATCTACAGTGCAGAAAAAGGCCATTCGGTCCATCAAGTCTGCACTGATAACAATCCCACCCAGGCCCTACCCTAAAACCCCATATCTTTACCCTCCTCAACCTCACCCACAGTGTGTGAGGAGTGTGGAGGAAACTGGAGGAAACCCATGCAAACACGGGGAGAACCTGCAAACTCCACACAGTCGGTCATCCAAGGCCAGAATTGAACCCAGATGCCTGGTACTGTGAGATGGCAGTGCTAATTGTTGTGCCGTCGTGCTTGCCCCCAGCTTATGCCTCCACCTTAGCTTAGGCAAACCACAATTGCAGGTGTAGGTACAAGCCCAGTGCAATGGGCTAGCTTTGTCACCTGCCTGATTATGGTTTCACCCCTGCCAGAGTTAGTGCCTACCTTTTTGTGTACGTACACTTTTGCCCTTGCTGGTGCACATATGACGTACAACTTTAGATACGGGGAGGGGCAGTAAGGACGGGGAGGAGAAGTGATTTGTACTCGAATTTCTGACACTAGACTTTCTTTCTGTTTTAACGTTTCTTCTTGAAGATGGGACCTAATGGACGAGCCTTTCTGAAGTCTGAGTTTACTCCAGTTTGCAATGAAAATGTCGATACCTAGCGGTGTTTCACTGTGACTAAGCTCGTGTGGGTTTAGTCCGTGATTCGAGGAGGCTCAATATCAAGGGAAGCTGCCTTGGGAATCATTCAGCAGAATGTGTACGGAGGGTCTAGGCAGGCAACAGGAATAAGGGCCGTTGTCATGGAAATCACTGGCTAGTCAGCACAACATTGCTCAGTGACATTATTCCCTGGTGTCTACCTGAATTCCAAATGGATTGTACTTCATCTGATCAGAAATTGAATGGTTTTCTGATATCAGCAGAATATTTGTTAAACTGGGAGGCAGGGGGGGGGTCATTCAGTGAACAGTGAAGGTCAGTCCAGCCATCTGAATGGAAAATGCTGAGTGAAATATTACGCTGTTGGGCTGTTTCTCAAACCCTTGAATTTTGCAAAATCTCATCTTAAATTTCCTAATCTACTCGCCGTCAAAATCCATCACCAACTGGTTTTGGGATCTAAAGTTCCCCAATCCCAGGTTGAGCCTCTTTCCTCTTTTTAGGGTTGGCATGATGTGGAGATGCCAGTGTTGGACTGGGGTGGGCACAGTGAGGAGTCTCACAACCCCAGGTTAAAGTCCAGCAGGTTTATTTGGAATCACGAGCTTTCGGAGCGTTGCTCCTTCATCAGATGAGTGGAGAGGTGAGTTTTGCAAACAGGGCATATATAAACCAAGATACAATTGCAAGATAATGGTTGGAGTGCGAGTCTTTTCAGATAATTAAGGCTTTACACGTACAGACAGTGTGAGTGGAGAGAGGGATAATCACAGGTTAAAGAGGTGTGAATTGTCTCCAGCCAGGACAGTTAGGGGTTGGGACCGGGTCCCTCCCCTCCCCAACTTGGGTTGCTTTCAAATATTTCTCTCGGGTGTCTTCAGTTAAATTTTCTTCAGGTAATAGGGCAATTCGGTGGGCACAGTGGTTAGCATGACTGCCTCGCAGTGCCAGGGACCCGAGTTCAATTCTAGCCTTGGGTCACTGTATGTGTGGAGTTTGCACATTCTCCCCATGTCTGCATGGGTTTCCTTCCATACTCCGAAGATGTGCAGACTGGGTGGACGGTTAAATTGCCCCTTTTGTTGGGGGGGATTAGCAGAGTAAATGTGTGGGGTAAGGGGAATAGGGTGGGATCGTGGTCAGTACAGACTCAACGGGCCAAATGGCCTCCTTCTGCACTGTAAGAATTCTATGATTCAAGAGCATCAACAGGTTTGTTAAGATTTCCTTTGTTTTGAAAACTGTGGGCGCGATAAACGTACCAAATCGATTTTGAGGCCTCGGTTGTTAATGATATAAATCCTGTTTACTTTGTGTGATATTTAGTGAGTAATGTTTCACAATGGAGACAGAGTGTAGACACGAGGCTGCATGAGGGGTTTGTTTCCAATTTGAACTCGCAACCTACCCATCAGATAGCTTCTCATCCAAGCTGGTGATTAACAATAATTAATATCAATTACTGAGCAGTTGAGAAATGACTTAGGAACCCTCCAGGATTTGTGCTGATTGTAAATCATTTCTATTTGATCAGAGGTAAAGAAAGGATCTAGAATGTATAAACATTATATTTATTATATATATGTAAGTGCCGAATGAGTAAGAAAATGGGATAGAATTGTGGCCGTTTTTTCGGCAAGCTGCGCATTGTAATCTTATGGCACTTAGTTAAAAAAAATCTTGATGCAACTTTTGCCAGTATATTTGGAATTTTACCAGCATGCCCTCAAGGTTTGGAGAACGGCAGTATCCATTGGCCTCGGGGGGGCTGTACAAACCTCGGGCGGATGTGCCGATAAAATTCCGATCTACGTGTCAACCTGTGTGTGTGTGTGTGTGGGTGACTTCCCCCTCCCCCACCTCCATCACCGCCAATCACCACCACTGCACAAGTTCGCACTTTGCTTGCCTTGCCCTGGCAATACTCCACCCCCAATCAGGCCCCACTCCTTGGCATTGCCTCTGGCATAGTAATGGTGCCTGGTGGGCAATGCCAAGATGCCTGATGGGCAATGCGAGACTGGCTGGTCCTGCCCGCAACCACCTATGAGATGGGGCGGGGAAGCGGTGGGGACTTCAATGGCCCCCAGTCTCCCTGGTAAAGCCATCACATCTGGTCTTTTGCTGGTGGAGACCAGCTGTGATTCTCTCTTGTATAAAGCCTGATCAGTGAGGGAGTACGTCTAATGATGTGTTAAGATTTAAATCCACTTTGCACCCTTTCTGGGTAGGTAAGATTGGGGAACGCAAGAAACCGGGCACGACCTTGCCCAATCTTACCATCTCGCCTCGTCAAACGATAGGTGGGACACAGTTGTAAAATCATCCTCATCAACTCTGGACCGGCATCCCATCTCCAATCCTGTCTAAACCTGAGCTCATCCAGAACTCAGCCATCCATACTTTAACTTGTTCAAAGTTACTCATCGCTCCTCTGCTAACCGACGTTCACCTTCTCAATCAACAATATCTCGAACTGCAAATTCTCATTCGTGCAACACTCTTCCCAATCTCTCCGCTCATCAGGATGGAAACACTGGGAAAACTGTCCGTAGGCTAAAGGATGCTGCATTGTTGTGGGCGTTCAGTGGGGGAACAGTGGTGGGGGGAACCTTTGGCTCCAGCCAGGCTGGTAAGGAAGTCCTCTAAACGTGCCTGAAACATGGATCCCCTCACCAGCTACTAGGTGTGCCTATTTGGCTGGTTCCCCCCCACCACTGCCACTGCCACACCCTCCCACTACCCATCCCTGCCCCTCCTACTCCCTATCCCTGCCCCCTCCCATTCCCCAATCCCATCCCCTCACCACACCCCATTCCTTGGCTTTGGCAAGCTGGAGGCGAACTGGAAGACCCCAGTCAGGGTTCTTTGGCCTCCTGCTTAACAAAGCTCTCAATGAGTTTAATTGCTGACCTGCCTCGTGGAGCAGGTAGTGCTGCCAGTGCATTTTATTTTTTTGGGTGTCCTCGTGGCACAGTGGTTAGCACTACTGCCTCACAGTGCCAGGGAACTGGGTTCAATTCCGGTCTCGGGTTACAGTCTATGTGGAGTTTGCACGTTCTCCCCATGTCTGTGTTGCTTTTCTCTGGGTGCTCTAGTTTCCTCCCACAGTCCACAGATGTGCTGACCTGTCTTGCTAAATTGCCCTTTAGGATCAGGGGGATTAGTAGGGTAAATATATGGGGTTACGGGGATAGGGCTTGGGTGGGATTGGTGGTGCAGGGCTTAATGAGCCAAATGCCCTCCTTCTGTACTGTAAGAAGGAGTACAGAATATTCTCTGATTCTTTTGAGCCCTGTGCACCTCTGTTTCTGACCTTGGCAGGGGGTGAAGAGTCTGCCCACAGGTTTGTGCATGTGTGCTGACTTTAGGGCTGGAATCTTACCCCTGCCCACCGCAGGAATCAGAGTGGGCGAGCGGTGGACAATGAGAAGGTCCATTAACCTCAGGAGGGTTTTGATGGTTTTGGGATGGGTGAGATTGTAAAACCCCAGCCTAGATGTTAGCTGATTCTGCTTGTCAGCTGAGACTGAATAGTAGCACTGTCACTGTTCGAGTGAGAAGGTAGTGGGTTCAAATCCCACTCCAGATACCTGAGTGCACACTGCTGGCTGGCACTCCAGTACGGTACCAAAGGAGTGCTGTCCTGTCAGTGGAGCTGTTTTTCAGATGTGACACTAAGCCGAGGTCCTGACTGCCCTCAAGTAGATGTAAAAGGTTCCGTAGGAGAAAGATGAGAGTTAAAATGGGTAACAAGTACAGAAATAGCCGCAGCATCAACAAATTTAATTCGTTTTTGTTTTTCAATGGGGTGGTGCCCCTGGGAGGCTCCTAAGTATAAATGTCTAATTATAGTGTCATGCAGATGGTACAGAACTTCAAGGCTTCAATTTATTGCTGAAGAGGTTTTGTCTGTCAGTGGATTAATTCTTATAGGGATTAGTGACAGCCAGAAAAATCCTTTGCTTGTGTGACTTCTGGCCTCAGTTCATGAATTATTAAAGAATTCATATGGACTAAGCTCCGAACATTGCTGCGCAGAATCACTTAAATCCATTGTTAGTTTGAAAGGTTAAATATTTGTATGTCAGAGGGAGGCATCTGTATGCACATAGAATCTAAAGTGTGGAAGGCTCATCAAGTCTGCGCTGACAACAATGGTTACCCTGGTCCTATCCCCATAACCCACAAATTTAGTCCCCCTGATACTCAGGGGCAATTTACCATGGCCAATCTCCCATTGAAATACTAAAGGTAAACTATCTCCTACCACCCCCAATTCTTCTTGACCTGTCTGCAGCCTTTGACGCAGCTGATCACACCATCCTCCTCCAGTGCCTCACTGCATTGGTCCAGCTGGGTGGGACTGCATCTGTCTCTTTACATTCTTACCCTGTTAACTGGGTAATTGCCTGCAATGGCTTCCATCTCTTTGGCAAAGCTTTTGATTATCTTTTATTCCATCTCGTTACATGGCACAGTGTCAAATTCTACTTTATAATGCTCTTGTGAAGCCCTTCAGAGGTTTTAGAGAAGATAAAAGGCCGTACATAAACGCAAGTTGTTACTGATGAGCTGAGCTGATGCACAAGGGACCATGTTTGCCAAAGGAATATTTGCAAATGAGGCAATGAGCGGCAGGGTGGCAGAGTGGTTAGCATGGCTGCCTCATAGCACCAGGGGCCCAGGTTCAATTCCAGCCTCAGGTCACTGTGCAGAGTTTGCCCGTTCTCCCCTTATCTGCGAGGGTTCCTTCTGGATGCTCCGGGAGTTTCTTCCCAAACTCCAAAAGATGTGTTGGTTAGGCCATACTAAATGTGCGAGATTGTGGGGTAAGGTACTCTGTCAGAGAGTCGGTGCAGACTTGATGGGCCGAATGACCTCCTTTTGCACTGTAGGGATTCTATAATTCTAGTCATACGAGATCTTTCAGATCCCCCTGAACAAGCAGGCAAGGCCTCAGATTAACAACTCATCCAAGAGGATGGCACTTCTAACAGTGCAGATCTCCCTCTGTGTTACCTGGAGTGTCAACCTTAGAACCACAGGAAAGTTACAGCACAGAAGGAGGCCGTTCAGCCATCTTGTCCATGCCAGAACCCATGTATCCTTTTTGACCCCATCTTCCTGCACCCAGCCCATAGCCCTGCGGCTTACAGCAATTAAGGTGCAAGTCCAGGTACTTGCTAAGAGAGTTTAGGGCTTTTGCCTCCACGCTAAATTGGGCAGTGAATTCCACACAGCCATCACTGTTTGCATAAAAAAAGTTCTTCCTCATGTCCTCTCTACACCTACTGACACTTATCTTGAATCTATGTCCCCTTGTTCTAGAATTCTCCACCAAGGGAAATCTGTCCACTCTATCTCTTCCCCTCATTATTTTGTCTACCTCTATCAAATCACCCTTCAGCCTTCTTTATTCCAAGGAAAATAACCCCAACCTATCCAATTTCTCCTCATAGATACTGTTTTCTAGTTCTGGCAACATTGATGTAAACCTGCTCTGCACTCTCTCCAGAGCAATTGCCTCCTTCCTGTAACGTGCCCAGAATTGCACATGATATTCCAGTTGTGGCCTCACCAGTGTTTTATACGATTCCAGTATTATGGCTGGAATATTACTGTCCTGCCCACCACGGGAATCGGATCCGACGAGAGGCAGACAGTGGGAAGGTCTGTTTGACTTCGGGCAGGATTTTGTGGTTTCGGGATGAGCAAGGTCATAAAATCCTACCCAACATCCTTCCTTTGGTATTCTATACCTCTGCCAATGAAGGAGAGAATTCCAAATGCTTTCTTTACAATTTTGTCTACTTGAGCTGCTACCTTTAGGGATTGTGTACTTGTACACCAAGATCTCTCCCTTCATCTACCCTTAGTATATTCCCATGTATTGTGTATTCCCTGTAATTATTTGACCCCCTAAAAGCATGGCCTCACCTTTCTCTAAGTTAAAATCCAACTGCCACTTTATTGTCCATTCCACCCATCAATATAATTTTATACGTTATAGCTATCCTCTACACTATCCACTCCTCGGCCCTGGGATTTGATTCCAGAGTGGCACTGGAGTGATTGCTATTCTTGACCTACAACGAAGCAACATTGTGTCATTGAGGCTGTGTTACTAGTCTAAAGTTAAATGTCATGAGCTTATGAATTGGCAGAATAATGATAGGCAGGCGCGGGTTTTAATTCGCAGTGAGGTTTCGGATGGGAAATCGGTACTGGGGTCTTAATTCCCTACCTCTTGTTATTCATTCGTGAAATGTGGGCATCACTAATTACCTTTGAGAAGGTATCGGTGAGCCACCTTCTTAAGCCGTTGCGATCTAATGGTGTAAGTGTAATCTGCTAGGCTACTTCAGAACCTCGTGTTCCAGAGGCCTGAGTATTATCCACTGGCACCTTACCCATATCTCTCCTTGCCCAACGTCTTACACCCGTGTCATCCCGGTAACAAATTGATTCTTACACCCATGAAATCCAGGGAACCAAAGCTTGGAACTGGCTGATGGAGGTGACTTAACTGTTACTCTTAACTGTTTACTAATGGTGTACCACAACCAGGCTTACATTAATACTGCAGTGAAGTTACTGTGAAAATCCCCTAGGCAACACTCTCTGGTGCCTGTTCGGGTATCACACAGGAAGAATTTAGCACCTAACCAGCACATCTTTCAGTCTGTAGGAGGAAACCCACGCAGACACAGGGAGAACGTGCAGACTCTGCACAGACGGTGACCCGAGCCGGGAATCGAATCTGGATCCCTGGCGCTGTGAGGCATCAGTGCTAACCACTGTGCCACCATACCGCCCAGCGCAGCTTTGAATTTGGGATTTTCTTAACCTGTTGGACCAGTAAAGGCAACTTCATATTAGGGCAATTTGAATGGCGACAGAAAATATACATCACGATATACATGGTGTGTGTGTCAATTCTTGTAAACATGGTTTCAAACTGATTTAACTAATAAAAAAAAACAGTAAACCCTTTCGATATTTAAACATGAAAGTGGCTTCTTGACATCCGCTTTGAGCTGAAACAGTGTTGGCAGGTCCTGTACAAAATCAATGCAGAAAATTACTCTTAGCGCGATGCTGTGCAGCAGATGCCAGCGGCAGCACTGGGATCTAACATTTTGCTGTTTTTAAAGTTCTTCCACAGTGTGAGGCCTTTACATGTCAGAAAAACAGCACCAGGCAAGTGATTGCTATTCCTTGACCTACAATGAAGCAACATTGTGTCATTGCGGCTCTGTTACTGATTCATCATAATAGCTGAGTAAAGTTAAATGTCACGGGCTTATGAATTGGCAGAATAATGATAGGCAGGCGTGGGTTTTAATTCGCAGTGGCGTTTCGGATGGGGAAATCGCGCTGGCGTCTTGATTCCCTACCTCTTGTTATTCATTCGTGAAATGTGGGCATCGCTACTTACCTTTGACAAGATATTGGTGAGCCACCTTCTTAAGCCATTGCGATCTCAATGGTGTAGGTGCAATCTGCTAGGCTACTTCAGGCAGCTAAGATTGTATTCTGTGGGTCTGGAGTCCCGTGTAAACCAGACTAGCTAAAAATCAGAGACTTCACATTTTAAAAAATTCATTCATGGGATATGGGCATCACTGTCTGGGGCAGTATTTATTGCCCAACGCTCATTACCCTTGAACTGAGCAATTACTAGGCCACTTCAGAGGCCATTTAAGAGTCAAACACATTGCTGTCGCTCTGGAGTCACATGTAGGCCAGATCGAGTAAATAAGGCAGATTTCCTTCCATAAAGAGCATTAGTGATGGGTTTTCCCCGACAATCATTAGACTTTAAATTCCAGATTTTTAATGAATTCAAATTTCGCTGTCTGCTGTGGTGGGATTTGAACTCGGGTCCCCGGAGCATTACTCTGAGTCTCTGTATTACTAGTTCGCTGACAATATCACTACGCCACTGCCTCACCTCAAGGTCAATAGTGAATCAAAGGGGTTCCTGATGACAACTTGATGAGAGTAACATTTTATTCCAGATTTAAATAATTAAGTAAAAATTCTTTCAGCTGCATTGATAGGATTTGAGAATTAACGTCCTTGAAACATTAGTTGCTTTTGGATTAGTAATGCTGTGGCATTACCTTGACAGAGGAGAGAAAGTGGCACAGTGGTGTTGTCCCTAGACTGGTAATCCAGTGGCTAGTGGGAGAGACTAGAACTCGAGGGCATAATCTCAGAGTGAATGAACACTCCTTTAAAACTGAGGCGAAGAAAGATTTCTTCTGCCAGAGGGTGGTGAATCCATAGAACTCTCAGCCACAGAGGGAGGGCAGGTCATGGAGTTTTTAAAATAGAGAGAGATTCTTGATCAATAAGAAAATCAAAGGTTACAGGGAGAAGGCAGGAGAATGGGAATGAGAATCATATTTGCCATGATTAAATGGCAGAGCAGACATGATGGGCCAAATGGCCTGATTCTGCTCCTATATCTAATGATCTTCTGGACCCAGAGTAATACTCTGGCATCCAGATTCGAATCCCACCACATCCAGTGGAGATGACCATGAAACCATTGTCAGAAAACCATTTGTAGTTCCTTGCGTTCTTGGGCAGAGCAAGGACCATACCAAATTGTGATACAACCAGAAGGAATCCTTTCAATGGTGCATCTCTAAAAGTTGGTGAAAGTCATAGTGGAAGTGCCAAATTTCCTTAGTCTTCTGAGAAAGTAGAGGTGTTGGTGAGTTTTCTTAATTATAGTATGGGCACTGGGGGATGGAACAGGACAGGTAGTTGGTGATCTGGACATCTTAAAAACTTGAAGCTCTCAATCCTTTCTACTTTGTTCTCATTGACGAGAATGAATAACAAAAGGTGGGTAGGTAAATGCCGGCGCAGTTTCCCATCTGAAATGCAGATGTCCAGAAGTCAAAATCAACCACCTTCAATTATAAAGGAACCTTGAATTATTCTGTGGCTGAATTGGAACTGAATCGAATGAACCAGAAAGATTCCACCAACCCCTTTCCTGGTAACAATATCCAACTATTTGTTAAACACTTTAAGGACTTTTGTCTCTGCCTTCCTTGCTCATTACTGCCACGTGTTGAGCACTTTGTGCAAAGAACGTAACAAAATCAGTCTAAAATTGCCTTTCCACAAACCTGAACTCAATGCTGAATTGTGCTATTGTCAATGCTTGGAGTCCTTCACTGACCTTTGAGTTTTTCTAGCTTATTTACTCTCTTATGTACACTCATTTATCCTGTTTGCTGTTGTTACTCAGTTCTGTATCATACTGTTCCACTTCTTATCACACAGCAGGGTGTGTGAGTTGAGACAGCACTGAGGTTAATACAATAATTCATTACCATCTTGGGTCAAAGAATGGCTGTATGTTGCAAGGTTGAGAGATCCTTATTTCAAACTGTGTGAAAGTTGAATGTATTACAAACATTTGATTTGATTTGTTATTGTCACATGTATTAGTATATAATGAAAAGCATTGTTTCTTGCACACTACACAAACAAAGCATACTGTTCATAGTGCACAATATAGAGTTACAATTATAGCTAGGGTGTAAAGAAAAATTAACTTAGTGCAAGGTAGGTCCATTCAAAAGGGAAGAAGGTGTCCTTGAGTTGGTTGATACATGACCTCAGATTTTGTATCTTTTTCCTGATGGAAGAAGGTTGAAGAGAGAATATCCAGGGTGCGTGGGGTCTTAATTATGCTAGCTGCTTTTCCAAAGCAGTGGCAAGTGTAGACAGTCAGTAGGTGGGAGGCTAGTTTGTGTGATGGATTGGGCTGCATTCACGACCTTTTGTAGTTCCTTGCGGTATTGGGCAGAGCAGGAGCCATACCAAATGGTGTTACAACCAGAAAGAATGCTTTCTATGGTGCATCTGTAAAAGTTGGTGAGAGTCATTGCAGACATGCCAAATTTCTTTAGCCTCCTGAGAAAGAAGAGGCTTTCTTAACTATAGCATGAATCAAGGATGGTGTGTTGCATCTCTCGTGCTAGGACAGAATGTCTTAGAGCAGCTGCAGGGAGTTTGATTTGACTTTTGTGAGTCAGCAGGAAGTGTAGACAGAGTTAATGGATGGGAGGCTGGCTCAAGTGTGTGTAATAGCTGTGAAATTCCTCAGAGGCCTTTTCTGTTTGTTACTGCTTTATAATAAGTGAATTCCAGATTTTTACTATTTATAATGATTTTGCATTTTGTGTTTTGCCCCAGGCACTTGGCATGTCTCTTGCTGCTGGTTTTGTCTTTTCTATCACCTTTGCAGTGATCTGATTTGACACTTATCTCATGTGTTGGGAAGGTTTTCCAAGATTGTGGCATTAGTCCAGACACGTTCAGCTGAATTATTATGAAGCAACATATCCAGTTCTGGGCCGCAATATGGATGGAGCAGACATCACTGAATAAGCAGGGCAGTATGGTGACACTGCTGCCTCACAGCATCAGGGACCTGGGTTCAATTCGACCCTGGGTGTCTGCACATTCTCTCTGTGTCTGCGTGGGTTTCCTTCTGGTGCTCCGATCTCCTCCCCCACTCTAGAGATGTGTGAGTTAGGTGAATTAGCCATGCTTAGTGTCAGGGAGACAAGCTAGGGTAAACGCGTGGAATTATGGGGATAGGGTCTGTGTGGGATTGTGGTTGGTACAGACTTGATGGGCCGAATGAACTCCTTCTGCCCTATAGGATTCTGTGATTCAGTACATTGTACATCAGGGTTTCAGAGCATCATACAGAGTGAAATCTTTGAAAATAACAGGATGAATTGAGAGAGCAGTCAGCAAACCTAGCTCTTGGGTTTCATAAATTGAGGTACTGGATGGGATTTTATAGAATCACCCGGGTGAGATTGTAATATCCCATCAAAGGCCAATGAAGATTTCCGTTCTGGGAATTGGGGCGGACAAGGTGGTAGGATTTCAGCCACTGTGTCCAAATGCAGGGAAATTGTTCTGATTCTCTTTCCACACCTAATGGTGCACTATGGCAGACTTTCATCTGCTTTCATAGCTTGTAATTCCCAGCACAGTTCACTAGTCTGTCGCCAGCGGGATTATAGCTTCAGGATGTCACTCCGCATCAAGCTTGGCTGATCAGGAATCTTTTCCAGTCTTACTGCCAGCCATTGGTGTACTTGGAAAGATTGACAGTTGACGCTCGGCCATGTTACGAACGCACTTTTCTTGGCCTTCAAGTCCTGGGATGAGAGTCGCACCCACAGCTGCTGGCTCAGAGGCAGGAATACCACCCACTGCACCACAACATCTCCAGGGGAAATTGTAACTGAGCATTTATAGAGCTGTGATTCAGCCACAATTAGAATATTGTGTCCAGTTCTGGGCACTGCACGTTAGGAAGGATGTGATCATAATCACTCGTTAACTTATTCCGGAAGCTTCTCAAGAGCACGAGGGTAGTTCAGCACTGAACCATTACAGAACGAGCAGGGAACATACTGATGACTATAATCCTTCTGAACATACTCCAGAAACTCTTCCTTCTTTCTGCCCTTTTCTTATTTCCTCTTCCTGTTTATATCAGGACAATTAACGTCTCCCATTATCATTCCCGCATAGTTTTTGCACCTATTTGCAGATTGGCCTCTCTCTAAATTCCTCCCACAATTTGGTGGTCCATAGAATGCACCCAACGGTATAATAGAATATCAAAAAATCTCAACTCTAACCAAATGTTTCCAAACTCTAATCAAAATTAGAGTGGCACAGTGATTGGCACTGATGCCTCACAGCGCCAGGGACCCTATTTCGATTTCCAGCTTGGGTCACTGTCTGTGTGGAGTCTGCACATTCTCTCCATGTCTGCATGGGTTTCGTTTGGGTGCTCTGGTTTCCTCCCACACTCCAAAGATGTGTGGGTTAGGTGGATTCGTCTTGCTACATTGCCCCTTAGTGTCAGTGGCATCAGCAGAATAAATATGTGGAGTTATGGGGACAGGGTCTGGCTGGGATTGCAGTTGGGTGCAAGCTTGATGGGCCAAATGGCCTCCTTCTGCACTGTAGGGATTCTATGATTCTAAATAGATTCTGTCCTTGACCCCGATCAGGACATCCTCTTTCTCCGCCCCTGTAATAGTCTCCTCAATTAATACCCTCATCTTTCTTTCCTCAGCAATCTTTTTCAAAGTTAAAGTTTATTTATTAGTCACAAGTAAGGGTTACGTTAACATTGCAATGAAGTTGCTGTGAAATTGCAACATTCTGGCGCCTGTTCGGGTCAATGCAGCACGTCTGAGAGAGGAAACTGGAGCACCTGGTAGAAACCCATGCAGACATGGGGAGAACATGCAAACAGACAATGACCCAAGCTGGGAATCGAACCCGGGTCCCTGGGGCAGTCAGGCAGCAGTGCTAATCACTGTGCGGCCCCAATCTTTCCTGATATCGTGCATCCAGGAACATTTGGTGCTCAGTCCTGCCCTTTTGAAGCAGTCTCTGCTATCATCACAGCATCATGTTTCCATTGCACCGGCAGCTCACCAACCTTATTTGACCCATTTTGCCCATTTACGTACATGTCTTGTAAACCTTGTTTGGAATTTATTGTTTCCCCTTTGCTTTAAATCAGCAGATGAGGCAGCTGTTCAAACATGATGCTGATCAAAATATTTCTCTCTGTCTTTGTATGTGTGTGTGTGCGCGTATGCATGTACCTATGTGTATGTGTGCGTACACGCATGTATATGTGTGCATTTTGTCTTTCTTCTTTCCTTCTTTATCCATCTCCTTTCATTGGAGGTGGGGAAAGAAAATCGAGAGTAGTCATTCATCAAATCCCTACAGTGTCAAAAAAAAGACCATTCGGCCCATTGAGCCCACACCGACTCTGCGACAGAGCATCTTATCCATACGCTTACCTCACAACCCCATGTATTTATCCTGCTCATTCCCTTAACCTACACACTAAGGGGCAATTTAGCATGGCCAGTCCATCTAATCAGCACGTCTTTGGAGTGTGGGAGGAAACCTGGAGCACCCAGAGGAAATCCACGCAGACACGGGGAGAATGTGCAGACTCCGCACAGACAGTGACCCGAGGCTGGAATTGAACCCGGGTCCCTGGTGCTGTGAGGCAGCAGTGCTAACCACTATGGCACCATGCTGCCCTACAATTCATCCAAATATATTACAGTCCAGACACATTATATTTTCACCACGATTAAAACAACAAGCTGATATAATTACAACAGCAAATATACCTTTCTTAATATAGCAATAACAAACAACCTCCCTTCCAATGAAAATGGAGTCCATTATAAATTACCTTTTGGGGTTTTGCACTCTGTGGTCTTCCTTTCTAGGACGCACGAGCTGGGATAATAGTTCTCATACATTCAATTTGCCTTCCTATTTGCTTGCTGTAGCTGCACGCTAACTTCACATACAAGAATATGCAGCTGCCTCTATCCTGTAGCATTCTGTCTGGCTTTGTTTCTATAATGTTCTGGTTTTTTTTGTAGTTCTTCAGTTCAGACAATATAGGAGCAGAATTAGGCCATTCAGCCTATTGAGTCAGCTCTGCCTTTCGATCATGGCTAACATGCTCCTCATTCCCAATTTCCTGCCTTCTCCCCATAGCCAGGGCAGTCCTTAGGTGACTGAAGTCAGAAGGTGAAGAATGATTGATTGAATCTGGGTAAATAGATGTAAATCAGTCTCTGTCTTAAAGCTATAATGCCTTTAACCTGGCAATTGTTTTGGGCCTGTTAGAATATAAGCTCCCTGATTAAGAGCCAAATTGATGGGAGCCTGTTGCTTTGTATTTAACTAGGCGTACCAATTCCTCTGGGACTCTGAGTATAGATGGTGAACTGAAAGCACTCTGTATGCTGTTGTCAGACTTGTAAATAAAGGGATTTTAGTGAAGGGATTTCTGCCTCCAAGGACTTATTAGACAAGTACTGAGTTATATTCTGATTTTTAAAATCTGATTTTAAATAAATAATTAGAACAGATTAGTAACATTCCTTGAACGCTGGGGGAGATCGAGCTGTAGCAGTAATAATAATCCAAAGCTAATGCCCCTGGACATGGGTTCAAATCCCATCACGGCAGCCAGTGGAATCTGAGTGCCGTTAATAAATCTGAAATTGAAAGCAAGTCTCAGTAATGGTGACCACAAAACTGTCATTGGTTCATGTAAAACCCATCTTGTTCAATAATGTCCATCAGGGAAGGAAATCTACAGGCTTTACCTGGGCTGGCCTACCTATAATTCCTTAACGGCCTCCTACTTAAGGACAATTGGAGATGGACAACAAATGTTGGTCTTGTCTACAACATCCACATCCCATGAAAGAATTTAAAAAAGAAAGAGCTGATTGGAGCACGGAGATTTTGAATACTAAAGATGGGGAAACAGAGGCAAAAAACTGAGATGCTTATAAAACTAGTCAGCTATTTGGATCTTCATTTTGCCTTGCTCCAACATCCATTATGATCATGGCTGATCATCAAATTCAATACAATTACACCTTCCAACTCTGGTGGAGGGTGTAATTACCATATGGTAAGTTTACACAGACAATTCCCATTATTTTTTAAAGTTTATTTATTAGTTAATACTGCAATGAAATCGCCACAGTTTGACGCCTGTGCGGATACACTGAGGGTGGCCAATGCACCCTAACCCGCGTGTCTTTCGGACTGTGAGAGGAAATCGGAGCATCTGGAGGAAACCCACGCAGACACAGGGAGGACGTGCAGACTCCGCACAGATGGTGACTCCCTAGCAGCAGTGGCAGCCACTGTGCCACTTAGTGGAAACCCTGTAGATACATGGGCATAGAAATTTGTAATGGAGGGGGGGGTCGGTAGGAAGAGCGATACTTAAGTTTTACATGTGTATTATTTAGCACAGTAGGAAGTCTCACAACACCAGCTTAAAATCCAACAGGTTTATTTGGCAGCAAGAGCCACTAGCTTTCAGAGCGCTGCTCCTTCATCAGGTGAGTGTTGGACTTTAACCTGGCATTATGAGACTTCTTACTGTGTTTACCCCAGTCCAATGCCGGCATCTCCACATCATTATTTTGGCAGCAGGATTCAAGGCAGTGCGGTTGGCTTTCAAGTACTGCAGATGCAGTCGTAGGAATAGGAATAAGCTAGCAATGTCACAATAAAACTACAGATAACGGAGGTCATTCAGCCCATCTAGAACATGAAAAGCCGCCATTGGAATGAGGCAACGGAGAGCAGCTAATGCCTGAGGGACTGGAATCCATGCTCAACTCATCCACTTCAAGAGAGAAAAATGGGAAGAAGCAGTTGATTCCCGACTCCATCTGCACAACAACCTTCTGTAACAACTGAAAGGATTTACAGTTTAATCAATTTTAACCAACATTAGAAAAAGTTAGACGGCACACTCAGCCTCGAATGTAATTTATGTAAATATGAGTGGTTATTTAAATTGGAAACAATATTCAAGAAGAATCCATGCCTGAAATGAACTTCCTGCTGAATGAATTTAATTAGGGTTTAATTATGGTTGAAAAACTGCCACAACTGCACAACTTTAACCATTAGCTGTGTAGCATCAAACATTATCAACTGGAATTACTCAGCACACAGCAGTTTTTTTGCAATCTCTATCTCCCTGCCAGTTCCACTATAGCAACCCCATAACTCTGCTTATACAAATATCACCTGACAGCCCTGCGCACGATGTACTTGTCTGTGAACATACACATTACTGTACATTGTTTGTACTTTAATAAAATACTACAGCACAGAAGTAACCCAATGCGCCTGTGCTGATAGTTTCAAACAGCTGTCTCAAATAGTAAAGGTAAAATTTACTTATTAATCACAAGTAAGGCTTACATTAGCACTGCAATGAAGTCACCGTGAAATTCCCCTAGTCGCCACATTCCGGCACGTGTTTGGGTCAATGCACCTAACATCTTCCAGACTGTGGGACGAAACTGGAGGAAATCCACGCAGACGTGGGGAGGATGTGCAGACTCCGCACAGACGGTGACCTAAGCCGGGAATCGAACTCAGGGTCCTGGTACTTGTGAGGCAGCAGGGCCTAATTACTGTGCCTCTGTCCGATAACTCTGCCTTTCTCCCTTCACCCTGTGATATTTGTCCTTCAAGTATACAACTGTCCTTGCTTCCATCACCCTTTCAGACACAGTCAGAAGTCTCACAACACCAGGTTAAAGTTTTTGGTGTGGAGCAGACGTCCCTGGAAATCTGGCTGCCAGACTCACTGGAAACCACAGTGCCCAGCAGAGAGCCCATGGCCCCCAGCAGAGAGCCCACAGTGCCCAACAGGGAGCTCATGAAGCAGCCTCCATTAGAATCTCCCAGCCCGCTGCACTACAAAAGCAGCACAGCAGGATGGGAGAATTGCCTCCTTCGTGCATTCATCCCATCTACTTCCCTTATGACATTATAAACCTCACCAAGGTCACCCTCCATTCTCCTAAATTCCAACAGACTGTGTTACTCAGGCCTACCCTATCCCTATAACCCATACATTTACCTCGCCAATCCCCCTAACCTATACAGTTTGGGACACTAAAAGGCGATTTGGCATGGTTAATCCACCTACCCCACACATCTTTGGAGTGTGGGAGGAAACCGAAGCACCCGGAGGAATCCCACGCAGAGAACATGCAAACTTCACACAGACAATGAACCAAGCCGGGAATCGAACCCGGGTCCCTGGCACTGTGAGGCAAGAGTGCTAACCAGTATGCCACCGTTTTGTACTAATACCTGCTGAAAATTTGTTGCAACTGTTGTAAGCAGATTATGCAAGATCCTTGGAACCAACAACCATGTTCTTTTACCGTTTCTTATCTTCACTGTATTCTCCGTTGGTCTTAGGCGCGATCTTACGAGCCTTGGGCAGCATGCTGCTAAAATGTAAGCCAAGTTGTATTGCCTTGTGTACCTTTTTCCCAGTGGGGGGGTGAAAGCAACCACCAGCACTTTTTGTGAGTCGTGGAAATTTTAACTTCCCCTCTTACCAAAAATATTTCCTGACACCGTTAGACAGGCAGCAATTTATAACCTCTCCTTGTGAACTGATGCCTCTTGGTAAACGCCTGTGAACATTACACTTGTGCCTTAATCAAAACTTGTTTGACGTCAGTCCTTTCATTGTTCATCCTCTTTGAGCACAAAGTCCACCCACCCACCCACCCACCCCCACACACACACACGCAGGAACCCTGCCTACTTTTGAGTTAAATGATACTCTGGGAAGGAAGACTTAATCATTGATGAGGAGTCTTTTTTTGTTGTTTAGGTTCTTGGGTGAGCACTCTATATGTTTTGTTCCAGTGCTGGAGCTCCCCCGGGGAGCTATTGTTGACGATAAGCCTGAGGTGACCAGTTAGCTTTCTCACTGTTCTAATTGGGGTTGACGCAGGGTGAACTCACTTGATGAAATCGTGCACACGCATTGTCAACTGAAGTCACAATAAACCTCAGAAAGAGCCAGGGCACTTCCAGCGTGGCAGATAATGCTTGCGATGGGAGGTTTTCGAGCTGTGCTCCCACTGTGAAGGAGATAGCTGAAAATTGCAAAATAACATAGATTATGTGATTGAATTATCCGAAAGCCTGGAAGCACTCTCTAATCATTCACACCGTTTATATATTGTTTTATTAAAAAAAACTATTTAATGACAAAGAATTTACTCTGCAGAGGATAATCAGACCTTTCATTCCCAGGGTATGTTGGAGAAACAACAAACCTTGCAACGAAGGCATCCAATCCCAATTATACTTCAGGGTAATGGAAATCCCTGCGTATAAGTAAAGTTTATTTATTAGTGTCACAAGTAGGCTTGCGTCAACACGGTAATCAAGTTACAATGAAAATCTCCTAGTTGCCACACTTGGGCGCCTGTTCGGGGACACTGAAGGAGGATTTAGCATGGCCAATGCACCCTAACCAGCACGTCTTTCAGATTGTGGGAGGAAACCAGAGCATCCGAGGAAACCCACGCAGACACGGGGAGAATGTGCAGACTCTACACACAGTGACCCAAGCCGGGAATCGAACCTGGGTCCCTGGCGCTGTGAGGCAGCTTTGCTAAACACTGTGCCACAGAAAACCATCAGGCAGAAAACTCTTTGGGTGAAATTCTCTCAAGCTCTCGCCAGCAGGTCTGGGTGGAGGCTGTAGACCACAAATTGGTGTCATGGCAGCATGAATTTACAATGGCATCTTCTGCCAGTGCCCTCCATGGCAGGGCAGAAAATCCATCAGAAGCTGGCGTGAGCCTCATTTTGGGTTAGAGTCATAGAGGTTTACAGCATGGAAACAGGCCCTTCGGCCCAACTTGTTCATGCTGCTCCTTTTTAAGCGCATTCCAATTAATTGCCCGAGTTTGGCCCATATCCTTCTATACCCATCATACCCATGCAACTGTCTAAATGCTTTTTAAAAGACAAAATTGAACTCGCCTCTTCTACTACCCTGGCAACTTGTTCCAGACACTCACCATCCTCTGTATGAAGAATCTGCCCCTCTGGACGCTTTTATATCTCATTAGCTTCTCACTGGGGGTCTGTGTGGAGTCTGCATGTTCTCCCCGTGTCTGTGTGGGTGTCCTCCAGGCACTTTGGTTTCCTCCCATATTCTGCAAAATGTGTTTGTTGGATATATTGACTTGAATTGGCTCCAGACTGTGGCGACTAGGGGAATTTCAGCATAACTTCATTGCAGTGTTAATATAAGTCTTACTTGTTACTAATAAATAAACTTTAACTTTACTTTGCCTCCACCACACCAGGCACCTATCATATTCCGTGTAAAAAAAAAAAAACTTGCCCCTCAGCCTCCTTTGAATTTCCGCCCCTCATCTTAAGTGCACATCCCCCAGTATTAGACTCTGGAAAAAAGACGGTCAATCCTATCTATGTCCATCATAGTTCCATAGACTTCTATCAGATCTCCCCTCAGCCTCTGTTGCTCCAGAGAAAACACCCGTAGTTTGTCCTGTCTCTCTTTGTAGCTCATACCCTCCATTCTCAGCAGCATCTTGGTAAACCTCTTCTGCACCCTCTCCAAACCTGTGGCACCCAGAATTGAAGGCAATACTCCTTTTGCTTCTTGTCTGTCCTTCCTGAATGTTGAATATCCTTGAACATTTGCTGACATTACAGGGGGCAAGCCTTGGCAAGCAGTCTATAACTGGAATGATCATTTTGCACCCTGCCAATTTTACTTGCAGTTAACCAGCTGGATGTTTAAAAAAGATAGATGCAGTTCTGCCATTTTCTCAACAGAAAGCTTGAGTTAAATTTTCCCTTTGTTTTTTGCTTAAGAAAAGATTTTTAAAGAAAATAAATCTCTTAGGGTGGCAAAGGGGCACAGTGGTTAGCACTGCTGCCTCACAGTGCCAGGGACCCAGGCTCGATTTTAGCCTGAGGTCACTGTCTGTGTGGAGTTCTCCCTGTGTCTGTGTGGGTTCCCTCTGAATGCTCCAGTTTCCTCCCACAGTCCAAAGATCTGCGATTAGGTGGATTGGCCATGCTAAATTGCTCTTTGGTGTTAGGGGGATTAGCAGGGTAAGTAGGTGGGGTTATAGGGATAGGGCCTGGGTGAGATTGCAGTCGGTGCAGACTCAATGGGCCGAATGGCCAGCTTCTGCACTGTAGGAATTCTATGATTCTTTTTGAAAATGGTTAAAATCTAGACTACCTTCATCCTTTCAAAAAGAAAACAGGAACAGCATTTAACTGTGAGTAATGAAGTGCCATAAATTCCTAAATCATCTGTACTGAAGGCTGAAACCAATGTTCTGGGGACTGAATGCATTAGGTTTTAGTCTTTACTGCAGCCAAAACTTCAGTATTTATTGTAGAGCAAAGCTTGTTGGCAGCCAAGATATCGGAATTGGCAGTAAGTGTTCTGATTTCTGAGTCTTTTTAAATAATCACCGGGGACTCGGTGGGTAAATTGAGTTCAGTTTGAGGCTAATCATTTAGAATAGAATATAGAACATTACAACGCAGTACAGGCCCTTCAGCCCTCAATGTTGTGCCAACCAATGGAACCAATTTTATGACCTTCTATCCTAAACTATTCCAATGCTGTCCATATACCTATCCACTGGCCATTTGAACGCCCTTAAACTTGACGAGTCCACAACTGCTGCAGGCAGGGCATTCCACATCCTTACTACTCTCTGAGTAAAGAACCCACCAGGTTCTCCCACAGAGTGAAGATGTGTGGGTTAGGTTGGTTGGCCATGTTAAATTGACCTTAGTGTCAGCGGGTTTAGCAGGGGTTAAATATGTGGGGTTACAGGAATAGGGACTGGATGGGGTTGTGGTCAGTGCAGACTTGACGGGATGCAATACAACTGAATGAAAACTGGAAACCAGACTTGAAACAGAAAGTCAGAAATCTGTAAATATAAAGTATGAGTTAGCACGGGCAGCACAGCAGTTTAGCACTACTGGCTCACAGCGCCAGGGACCCAACTCAGTTCTGGCCCCAGGTCACTGTCTGTACAGAGTTTGCGTGGGTTTCCTCCAGGTGCTCCAGTTTCCCCCCTCAGTCTGAAAGACATGCTGGTTAGGTACATTGGCCATGTTAAAATTGCCTCTTAATGCCCCAAGATGTGTAGGTTAGCAGGGCACAGGGATAGGGTGGGAGTGTTAGGCCTGGGTGAGATGCTCTTTTGGAGAGTCAGTGCAGACTTGATGAGCCAAATGGCTGCCTTCTACACTGAAGGGATTATATGGTTTTAAGGGAGTGTGTGTGTCAGATGTTAAAGTTTTTGTAAAAAGGTTCTGCAACTTGAAATGTTTTACCTGTTTAGAGAAGCTGGCTAAATCTGCTGAGTACCGTGGACCCATTTCATGGAGTATAACCAGATTAATCTTTCAAATAGCTTTTAAATCTACAAGCAGAAGTGTACATGCAACAACTGCGAAACATTCAATCTATCAGCCGTCTGATATAGTCTTCTCCTGATGATCGGATAATACATGTGAATGTACAGAAAGACATTTATTTGAATTAAACAAGGTAATTACCTGGGTAAAACCAAATTTCAGAGAAAGTTAAACAATCTACAATCAGGAAACAATGAATTAGGTTTTTTTCTTGTATTCTACTCATTGTATTTCTCTGTTTCCTTTCCTCTTTATCGTCAGGAGTTTTAATTTTAAAAACACTTCTTTTGCCTTTGCGCACACTCTACTTTCTCCATGTCTGTAAATAGGTCCAACAGTCAGGAGGTATTTAAGGACTTCCTCTCTGTCTTCAGTTCTTGAACTAGAAGCAGAGGGCACAACCTCAGGCTAAAGGGATGATCCATTAGAACAGAGATGAGGGGGAATTCCTTCAGCCACAGAGTGGTGAATCTGTGAATCTTTTTGTCTCAGAAGGCTGCGGAGGCCAGGTCATTGAGTGTCTTTAAGATAGAGATAGATAGGCTCTTGATTGATAAAGGGATCAGGGGCTATGGGGAAAAGACAGGGAAACGGAGATAAGAAAAATATCAGCTGTGATTGAATGGTGGAACAGACTCAATGGGCCGAGTGGCCTAATTCTGCTCCTGTGTCTTATGATCTTGAGGCTCAACATTATGGCCTTGAGTTTCTCAAAGAACTGAAGGTGAAGCCTCAAAACCAAAGGAAACTCTACCCCTTGCCCCACATCCCTTTCCCCATTCAGCCTGATACTGGTGGGAGGGAGAATGGTATCATCACTAGACTATTAATCCTGTTTCTGGGGACCCAAGTTCAAATCCCACCACAGCAATTGGCTTAATTTGAATTCACTAAAAAAAAAATCTGGAATTAAGGATCTACTAATATCCATGAAACCATTGTGGAAACTCCCATCTGTCACTCATGTCCGTTAGGGAAGGAAATCTGCAATCCTTACCTGTTTCGACCTGGACTCTAGAATCACAGCAATGTGGTTGACTCTTAACTGTCATCCAAGAACAACTAGCGATGGGCAATAAATGTTGTGATGTAGCGATGCCGGCGTTGGACTCGGGTAAACACAGTAAGAAGTCTCACAACACCAGGTTAGAATCCAACTAGTTTATTTGATAGCAATTGTAAGATTACTATCAAATAAACTGGTTGGTCTCTAACCTGGGGTTGTGAGACTTCTTACAATAAATGTTGGCCAGCCCGCGATGCCCATGTCCCACAAATGAATAAAGATATTCTACTGATGATCATGAAATCATTGTTGGGAAAACTTATCACTGACATCCTTTAAGGAAAAAAATCTGAGGTCTTTACCCAGCCTGGCTTGCATGTGATTCCAGAGGCACAGCAAATACAGTTGACTCTCAACTGTCCTTGGGTAACTAGAGATGGGCAATAAGTGTTGGCCAACCAGCGATGCCCATGAATGAATTAAAAAATACACTGCATTCTGCAATGACATACTTATAAAATTCTCCGAATTAAAATTCTCCTATGTATGGCAGCAGCAGGCAATGCCAGCCCTGGCATCAGGTAGCACCAATGATTTCTGGTCGGTGTGGTACAGGGCAACTCTGATCCAGATATCACCAATGTCTTTGACTCCTGCTGCAAGTAGGATGTCAATATTCCTCTTGAGGAAGCCTACTATTTGACATTAAAAACACTTCCAGACTCTCTCTTTAATATATTGGTTGGCAAATTGAAAGTCATTATAATGACAGTCAACCTTTTAAAGATATCTCAGAGCGGGGATTAATGTCTAAGAGAGTTCTATTATTGCCCATCTCTCGGCTAATCCTAGCTGAGTGTTGATTTGTCGCTGTGATGGCTGCTGTAACTCCCACAGCGTAAAGAGCTCATTCCAGGCAGCTGCGATGTCTTGTCACGTTTTGCCTGCTATCTAATTGGTGACCTGTTAGGAGAAGCTGCCGGGAGAATGTTAATTCAATAACCAATGGCTTGATTTTCTACCGGTGACGTTGTAAACAATGGCAAACTGAACTTGTCAGGCAAGCACGGCAGGATCAACTCCTCCTCCCCCGACTGCTGCTCTTTCAAACATAAAAAGGAATATTATTTCCAAGTAATTATCCGAACAATGTCATTGCTCTTACCTAATTTTGGAAAATGGAACATCTTTCGGACAAGTTCAATCTTGCCCTTTTTCAACCCGTTCCTTTGTAAATTTGCTTTTTAAATGGGCCTTAGTAGAGAGGTGAAGATGCTTACCCCATGGACTGTTGTTGCAATCGAGGCTAGGACTGAACTTTCACTTCAGGTCTGACTCAGGAGAAAGTGCCCCGGACTGACTGATTTTGGTTCCGGGAGGAAGGAGGAGTGATTGTTCCAGCAGCCCTTTGCTCCCCACACCACCCCACTAGACCTGTGGAAGTTCACTGACAGTTGCTGGATGTGGAGGCCAGAGACAGTGATCCGGGACTTTGTTTCAACAGATTGTATTTTTAAATTAAAAATCCCTCCAATCTTCACCCATCCATGCCAACGCAAGCTTCATCAAGAACCCCTATGGCTCCTCCATTCCCAACAATGATGCCCTTCCACCCAGCCCCATATCCCATTATAGACTTTACACCAACTCATGACACACCTGCACTACCCTTGGTCCTTACACCCTCCATGCTAACACCCTGTGTCTACATGGGTTTCCTCCGGGTGCTCTGGTTTCCTCCCACAGTCCAAAGGTGTGCAAGTTAGATTGATTGGCTATGCTAAATTGCCTTTTAGTGTTCCAAGATGAGTAGATTGATTTGATTTATTATTGTCACATGTATTAACATACAGCAAAAAGTATTGCTTCTTGCGCACTATACAGACAAAACATTCCGTTCATATAGGAAGGCAAGAGTGCAGAATTTAGTGTTACAGTCATAGCTAAAATATCGAGAAACATCAACTTAATGTAAGGTAAGTCCATTCAAAAGTCTGACAGTTCTTGAGTTGGTTGATACGTGACTTTTGCATCTTTTTCCTGATGGAAGAAAGTGGAAGAAAGAATATCCGGGGTGTGTGGGGTCGTTAATTATGCTAGTTGCTTTGCCTCGGCCCCAGGAAGTGTAGATAAAGTCTATGGAGGGGAGGTTGGTTTGCGAGATGGACTGGGCTACATTCACGACCTTTTGTAGTTCCTTGCTGTCTTGGGAGGCAGAGCAGGAACCGTACCAAGTTGTGATACAACCAGAAAAAATGCTTTCTATGGTGTATCTGTAAAAGTTGGTGAGAGTCATAGCTGACATGCTAAATTTCCTTAGTCTTCTGAGGTGTAGGTGGACTCTTTTAACTATAGTGTTGGCATGGGGGGGAACCAAGAAAGGTTGTTGCTGATCTGGACAGCTGAAAACTTGAAACTCTTGATCCTTTCTATTTCTTCCCCATTGATGTAGACAGGAGCATGTTCTCCTTTTGGCTTCCTGGTGCTGATGACAATCTCCTTCATTTTGTTGAAGGGGACAAGAGTTAGGGGGATTAGCAGGATAAATACATGGGGTTACATGGACAGGGCCTGGGTAAGGGAAATCGGTGCTGACTCACTGGGCCAGCTGACCATCTCCTGCACTGTTGGGAATCAATTCTCTGATTCAACTTCCTTCAACTACGTAATTCCTTATAAAAACAAAGACTTTGTAAGCATTTGCAGCTGAGAATCAAACTGTAACTGACAGGCGCCGAACTGTGATAACGATAGGCTGTGAAATCAGTCATGCAACATAGATCATATAATAAAAGCCCTCAGGCTAATGTCAATGATCAAAATGAAACAGCAAGCACCTTTTTTTTAAACATCAGAATGTTTTTAAATGCCTGGAGATCTAAATGCCTTTATAGCTTGACATGTCCAATGAGTTCATCCACTTTTTACACACATTCACGTCTACTTTTGTCCAATCCCAAAAGCCGCCTTCCCTCTCCCAAAGGTATCACCTGACCTATCCTGTCACCTGACCCATCACTGCCACCTTGTTCCCTGATCCTGAGACAGCCCTCAAGTTGTGTTTTGGACATCCCACTTGGTGTAATTTGGATCTGACTGAAAACAGCCACATGTAAATTTGTGCAGCTACTTCCATGAGCCCAAGGTATGCAAACCTCAACCCGTCCCTGTTTGTCCCTTTCACCACCCCATGACCAAAATGATGGCTGCTGGGTGCGGGGTTGGGACTTCCAGACTCGAGTCTCCGGTGCTATTTTGGATAAGTGGCAAACTCTCTTTGTCACAGGCCTACGAGTCCACCCTATGGACCATGAATGTGAGTTGCTAGTGTGGCAGAGCTGGAAATCTGATTGGAGGTGTGAGAGATGGTGGGGGTTTAAGGAGACACTAACATATTCAAGCTTATCAAAGCACTGGAAATAAAACAGAAAATAATTTTTCTCAATCTATTTGTGGGACATGGGCATTGTGGGCTGGGACAACATTTATTGCCCTTTCCTAGCTGCCCTTCAAAGGGCAATTGAAACTCAGCCACATTGCTGTGGCTCTGGAGTCACATGTAGGCCAGGCATGGTAAGGAAGAGCAGATTTCCTTCCCTAAAGGACATTAGTGAACCCGATGGGTTTTTTTCTGACAATGTTTTCACGGTCATCAATAGATTCTTAATTCCAGATACTTTCTATTGAGTTCAAGTTTCACCATCGGCCGCGGTGGGATTTGAACCCAGGTCTCAAGAGCATTACCCTGGTCTTTGGTATTGCTAGTTCAGTGATAATATCACTGCTAATGTCACAGCCTCGCCAGTAGGTTGAGAAATAGGTTGTGGTGCACTTTGACGTATCTGTTTTATTCAAGTGTTTTTCTGTACACACCTCTGGTTTGCGATTTGACCATTCATTACTTTGCAGCCCCTTGCGATAAGTAAAAAATGATGCATGGATGATGAATTGTGAGCGATGCTCTAATCCCAACCATGAGGTGGTTTTGGAAATATGATCAGTTTGACACAGCGCCTTCATCAATTTAGTTACATCAGTTTCTGAGTCGAATAGTTGTCAAAGAGTGAAAAGTAATCAGTAAAAGCTTCTTCCTCCTGAGATTTAGTTCACAACCTATTACTGAAGCTTCGCTTTTGAAACACTAGCCATTATTGTACATTTAGCCTGTTCGTATTGTTATTCATTAAGGTAGCAAGTGATTCCACTCTGAAAGTGTGAAGGCTCCATTTGGAACTGGAACATTATGCAGGACTATTGTGCTTTTTCTATATTTTCTTCTCTGTTACTCTGACTATCATCATGGTTTCTAATCAGAATACACAGTTTGTAAGATAAACAGTATGGAATCCTGTCAATCAGCTTCATCTGTGTATGGGTGCTGCCTTCAGACTGTTAACTTTGGGATGGGTTATACACAAAGCCTGTCGTGAACATCACCAGATAACTAATTTGTCCAATCCAAAATCCTGATTGGTTATTGTTCAGAAATTAAACTCTCCACTCAATAAATCGGGGCGGTGATGGTGGCAGACTGGTTAGCACTGCTGCCTCACAGTGCCAGGGACCCAGGTTTGATTCTGGCTGTCTGTGGGGTGTCTGCACCTTCTCCCCATGTCTGTGTGGGTTTCC
This sequence comes from Sphyrna mokarran, assembly GCA_024679065.1. Lineage (NCBI taxonomy): Eukaryota > Metazoa > Chordata > Chondrichthyes > Carcharhiniformes > Carcharhinidae > Sphyrna > Sphyrna mokarran. Next base: position 12,840,889 of record JAGIQG010000022.1, read on the forward strand.
GCTGGGTGCTCCGGTTTCCTCCCACAGTCTGAAAGACATGCTGGTTAGGTGCATTGACCCGGAATGGTGCCAGAGTGGTGACAAGCAGAATTTCACAGTAGCTTCATTGCAATGCTAATGCAAGTCTACTTGTGACACTAATAAATAAACTTTATAAAACTTTAAACTATTGCAATAAGGACGCGATTTGATTTGATTTAATATTGCAACATGCATTGGTATGCGCTATTGTTTCTTGCACATTATATAGATAAAGCATACGGTTCATAGAGAAGGAAAGGAGAGTGTGCAGAATGTAGTGTTACAGTCATTTCTAGAGTGTAGAGAAAGATTAACTTAATACAAGATAATTTCATTCAAAAGTCTGATGGCAGCAGGGAAGAAACTGTTCTTGAGTTGGTTAATATATGATCTCAGACTTTTGCATTTTCTTCTTGATGGAAGAAGGTGGAAGAGAGTATGTCCAGAGTACATGGGGTCTTTAATTATGTGGGCTGCTTTTCCAAGGCAGTGAGAAGTATAGACAGAGTCAATGGATGGGAGACTGGTTTGAATGATGGATTGGGCTACGTTCACGACCTTTTGTAGTTTCTTGTGGTCTCGTGTACAGCCAGTCATACCAATGCTTCCTATGGTGCATCTGTAACAGTTGGTCATAGTGGACATGTCAAATTTCTTTAGCAGCCTAAGAAAGTAGATACTTTCTTAACTATAGCATCGGCATGGAGGGATCAGGACAGGTTGTTGGTGATTGGGACACAAAAATTAAAGAACAGTACAGCACAGGTCCTTTTTCTCACCAAATCTGTGCCGACACAGATGCTTCTGTAATCTAATATTTTCTAGACTCTATGTGGTCTATGTCCCTCTATTCCCTGCCTATTTATACACCTATCCAGATGCCTCCTGAATGTTGTTGTAAAATCTGCTTCCACTATCGCCTCTGGCAGCGCGTGCTAGGCATTTGTCACCTTCTGTGTGAAAAGCTTGTCCTTTACATCTTTTCTAAACTTTTTCCCCCTCGCTTTCAACCTACGTACCTGAATAGTTGACCATTGACCCTGGGAAAAAGACTCTGACTATCCACATTGTCCAAGCCTGTCATAATCTTGTAAACTTCTATCAGGTCCCCCCTTCATCCTCTGAAACTCCAGTGAAAACTATCCAAGTTTGTTCAACCTTTCTTCACAGTTCATATATCCTCTAAACCAGACAACATGCTAGTAAATCGCTTTTGCTTCCTTTCCAATGCATCAACATCCTTCCGGTAGTGTGGCAACCAGAATTGTACACACTTTTCCAAATGCAGCCAAACCAAAGTCTTAGCAAAATGATTTTCCAATTCCTAGACTCAATGTCCCTAGAAATTTGAAGCTCTCAATCATTTCCACTTTGTCTCCATTGATGTAGAAAGGAGCACGTCCTCCACTCTGCTTCCTGAAGTCGATGACCATTTCCTTTGTTTCGCTGACATTGAGGGAGAGATTATTGTTGTTTCACCAGATTTTTCAATATCTCCATATTCAGAAGGGTGAAGCATCCCGCTCACAACCAACTTTCTCACGTTTTTCCTTGGTTGAATGTTTTAAAGAGTTTTAATCCCCAGACAGTTTGAGCTAGGACCTCCTCCCTGCCCACTTTGCTAGTTTGTAATGTCATGTCTAATTCACAATGACTTTGCACCCAATTTCCAAGCAACCTTACAATGATTATACTGTGATTGATGGGCTAATGGGCTTTCTGGACTCTTTCCTTTGGTAAGCTCTAGTGGATCTGGATTTCAGGCGTTTAGTGGCCCATGCCTCATTCACTGGTGTTTTGAGATTTTTTTGTATTCATTCATGGGACATGGGCATCGCTGGCTGCCAGCATTTATTGCCCATCTCTAATTGCCTGAAGGCAGTTGAGAGTCAACCACATTGCTGTGGCTCTGGAGTCACAGGTAGGCCAGACCAGGTAAGAATGGCAGATTTCCTTCCCTAAAGGACATTAGTGATCCAGATGAGTTTTTCCAACAATCAATTTCATTGTCATCATGAGATTGTTAATTCCAGGTTTCTTTCTGATTGAATTCAAATTCCACCACCTGCCATGGTGGGATTTGAACCTGGGTCCCTGGAACATAGCTGAGTTTCTGGGATTAATGGGCTAGTGATAAAACCACTACAGCATTGCCTCCCCCAGATTGATTTGTGTTCAATTCCTCCGTTGTCCAGATAGTGTGAACTCCATTCCCAAGTCTTCCAGTGGAATGCTCCTGGTGTCCATGAAAAGTTCGAATATCAGAATTGGAGAGATCCAATTTGGAGAACAGGTCTTTCCAGGGAATGCTGACATTGAACAATATGGCCAATTTTGCAGTTCTGTAATCAGTTTGGTTGAGTGCAATCATTTATCTGGACTTAGCCTCTCAACAGTCTGCTGTCAGCCTAATAACTTCCAAATACTTGTACCTTTCTCTTGGCAAATTTGATATCTTTTCATATAATGATCAGATTCTCTTCGCCTTGTGTTAAATGATTCTACTGGAAATTGGCATGGTGGCAGAGTCAGTTAGCACTGCTGCCTCGCAGCGTTAGGGATCTGGTTCGATTCCTGGCTTGGGTCACTGTCTGCATGGAGTTTGCACATTCTCCCCATGTCTGTGTGGGTTTCCTCTAGGTGCTCCAGTTTCCTTCTACATCGCAAAGATGTGCGGGTTAGGTTAATTGGCCATGTTAAATCACTCCTTGATGTCCCGGGATGCGTAGGTTACAGTGATAAGTTGGGTAAATATGTGGGGTTGGGGGCATGGAGCCTGGGTGGAATTGCTGTCAGTGCAAGCACAATGGTCCGAATGGCCTCCTTCTACATTTTGGGGATTCCATAATTCATACGTGAGGAAACAGAATTCATTTTAGCAAGGACGTGCAAGTGGCCACAATAGGCAAACAGATAAACAGACCTGTTTCCCTCGATTATCATTACTGCAGGGCATCCCAAAAGGTAACACTGACCAATCCTATTATCAGCCTGGATGAGTGGCTATTTTAAGCCCTAGTACTACTGGACAAAGTCAATGGCAACAAGACATCTGTTATTCGAGGTTAGGCTGTTTCTGCGACATGAATCTTGCATGTAATTCACCAGTTTGACCCCAGGGTTCGGCACACCTCCTCTCACTGTACAGCTGACAGCTACCTGCGCAGCAGATGTGGCTTTGTTTAAATTAATTTCTGTCTCGGAGAACGTGAGAGGCTGCTGGACTGATGTCTGGTTGTGAACAAAATATGGACAGAATCTCCACTCACCTGATGAAGGAACAGCGTTCCAAAAGCTTGTGGCGTTTACTACCAAATAAACCAGTTGGACTTTAACCCTGGTGTTGTGAGACTTCTAACTGTGCTTATGCAATTTGTTAAAGCCATCTTAGCCTTTTGGCTGAGAAGCATTAAATGAAGCCCAGTATGGGGTGCGATGCCTCATTCTGTCAACTTGGATCTTGTTTTGATGGAGCCCAGGATAAATGTCTTGTCAGCTTGAATCTTATTTCGCCCCCATGTGGGGACCATGTGGGGTTTAATTGGAATTGGCTTTTTTTGATTAGAAATAAAGTACCAAAAAAAAGACGTCCTGTGGTAGTGAATTCCACAGATTCATCATTTTCTGGGTGAAGACATTTCGCAGAATGAACACATTTTTCATTGATGGATGGTTTAAAAAAAGGTAATTTATGATCTAGTTTAGTTTACTTATTGGTAACACAAGTAGGTTTACATGAACACAAGTGGCTCAGTGCCAGACACCAGGGTTTGATTCCTGGTCTTGGATCACTGTCTGTGTGGAGTTTGCACATTCTCCCAATGTCTGCTTGGGTTTCCTCCACGTGCTCCGGTTTCCTCCCAAAGATGTGTGGATTAGGTGCGTTGGTCATGGTAAATTGTCCCTTAGTGTCCCAGATGTGTTGGTTAGAGGGATGAGCGAGGTAAATATATGGGTGGCTCTGGGTAGGATTGTTGTCAGTGCAGACTCGATGGGCTGAATGGCCTCCTTCTGCACTGTATGAACACTGCAATGAAGTGACTGTGAAAATCCCCCAGTTGCCTCATTCCAGCGCCTGTTTGGGTACACTGAGGAAAAATTTAGCATGGCCAATGTACCTAACCAATCTTTTCAGACTGTGGGAGGAAACCCATTCGGACACGGGGAGAATATGCAGCATCTGCATAAACCCAAACGGGGAGTTGAACCCATGTCCGTTGCACTGTGAGGCAGCAGTGCTAACCACTATGCCACCGTGCCGTATCAAATGGCAGTTATTCAGCTGTACCTTGTGTACACTGAGCATTTAGAACAATTTTGTTTTATTCCTGCCAGATTTGATCGCGGCAGGTCGAGATGCTAATGAGCCTGCAGCAAGTTGGTCTGCCCTCGGTCATCACTGGTGAAGTGTGGCTGCCAGCCAGGGGCAGCTTGCCAGTAATGGACAGGACACTGGCCAAGGCCCTGAACAGAGGGTGGGAGGATGGCGTGGGATGTAAGGCTGAGACGAGGGGGGTGGGCTTGAATTTCAAAACTGGAGAGTTCAGATTCTGAGAACAGGTATTATTGCTTCCCAGAAAAATATAAAGCAATGAACACTACAGCTAATTTTGTGGCGCTGTGATCAGTTTAGTTGTGTACAATCATTTTGATGTTTTGATTTTTGTCACATGTATTAGTATACAGCAAAAAGTATTGTTTCTTGCAAGCTGTTTACCATTCATAGAGAAGGAAAGGAATGAGAGCAAAATAGTGTTACACTCGTAGCTAGGGTGTAGAGAAAGAGAAAGATCAAAACTCAGGCAGTGCGGGGAAGAAACTGTTCTTGAATATGTGACCTCAGAGTTTTGTATCTTTCTCCCGATGGAAAAAGGTGGAGGAGAGAATGTCTGGGGGGCTTGATTATGCTGGCTGCTTTTCTGAGGTAATGGGAAGTGTAGACAGTGTCAGTGGAGGGGAGGCTGGTTTGCATGATGGATTGGGCTACATTCACAACTGCTTGTAGTTCCTTGCGGTCTTGGACAGAGCAGAAGCCATACCTAGCTGTGATACAACCAGAAAGAATGCTTTCTGTGATGCATCTGTAAAAATTGGTGAGGGTTGTAGCTAACATGCCAAATTTTCTTAATTTTTTTTATCCTGATGCCCATGTTTGTCTACAGAATGCACCTTTGTCGGCCTAATAAGTTCCAAACTCTTTTATAGTCCAGTTAGTGTGGGGCCCAAACTCTCTCGGACATTTCACAGGAGGGACTGGGTCCAGTTAATAAAATAAAGTCAACAAAAAATACTTGAGACTTGCTAAGTGCCCAAAGACACAGTTGGCAATGTGGATGCTGCAGTCAGTCAAATTTCACAATCAGGGTCTGAAATGGGGTGGAGGTGTGGGGTGGGGTTGACTAATTCAAGGGACCAGTTCCAAGTATGGTGTGTTGGTCATCCCTCTGAAATCCTAAACCTTTCATTTGTGGGACGTGGTTGTCACTGACCAGCATTTATTGCCCATTCCTAGTCGCCCTTGGAGGGCAGTTGAGAGTCAACCACATTCCTGTGGCTCTGGACTCGCACATGGGCCAGACTGAGTAAGGACAGCAGATTTCCCCAGATGGATTTTTATGACCATCGACAATGGTTTCACGATCATCAGTAGATTCTTAATTCCAGATTTTTTTTTCATAGAATTCAAATTCCACCATCTGCTAGGGTGGGATTTGAACCGGATCTCCAGAACATTAGCTGAGCTTTTGGAATAATATGCTGGGATTTTCTGGCCTCACTCCCCTTGAAACTGGAAAATTCCATGAGATTCAATGGATCTTCCTGTGCTGCCCCGCCTCGCCCACTCCAATTCCCATAGTAAAATTCCAGTCATAGTCTAGCATAATAGCACTAGGCCGCTATCTCCCCGTAGGAACCTGAGGTGTCCAAGTTTTGCCCCTAAAATGTGCGTAAGGGCAAACCAACATCCGAGGAAACTAGGAAAACCCAGGGAAAGAATATTCAATAATAGGAGAAAAGCCAAAATCCAAATAGGAATAGTAATTTAGTCAACACAAAAATTAAACTTCAAAAGTCTATAGATTGTGGGAGGAAGTGGAAGGGGATGAGTTGGGAGGAGGGTTAGAGTAGCTCGCTCTATCACAGGCTCCAATCAAGCAGAAAAGAAGAGTTAAGCACAGGAAATATAGTGTTGGTTCCGACACCGGGTCGAGCAGAAAGTTCAGAAGACCAAATAAGCATTTAATTCTGATAAAAGGGAGGTCACGGTGAAACAAAGACAGATGGAGGCTATGAGTGTGAGAAGGATCGATATCAGAAGATCAGCCTGTTCCCTTGCATCTCGTAAGGGAAGATGGAGAGGACCTGAGACGGAACCTTAACGGTTCAAGAAGAAATAAATTTCAAAGTACTGTCAAGCCCAAATCCCATTCTGTTGCTCCAGGGCAAACTGTACCATGCAATGAAAACACAGTAAATCCCTTTAGCACTGCTATTCCATTAATTTTTAAAGGAACCGTCAGCCTGCCTTTTGAAACATTTCTGTTGTTCTCGCTGCTCCCTCGATTAGTGCTGCTTTACATCATTCACCCTCTTCCTCTGTGAAAAACAAACTCTGAACAGTTTCGGTTTGAAAAAGAAAGCCGTTTTTACCTCTCCTCTTCCAAGGGTGGCACAGTGGTTAGCATGTCTGTCTCACAGCAACAGGGACCCAATTCCCGGCTTGGGTGACTGCCTGTGTGGAGACTGCACATTCTCCCTGTATTTGGGTGGGTTTTCTCTGGTTTCCTCCCATGGTCTGAAAGACGTACTGGGTTAGGTGCATTGGCCGTGCCAAATTCTCTGCGTATCCGAACAGGCACCGGAGTGTGGTGACTAAGGGATCGGTAACTTCATTGCAGCGTTAAGGTAAGCCTACTTAGAGTCTTAGAGGTTTACAGCATGGAAACAGGCTCTTCGGCCCAACTTGTCCATGCTGTCCTTTTTTTTAAAAAGCCCTAAACTAGCCCCAATTGCTCGCATTTGGCCCATATCCCTCTGTACCCATCTTACCCATGTATCTGTCTAAATGCTTTTTCAAAGCCAAAATTGTACCTGCCTCTACTACTACCTCTGGCAGCTTGTTCCAGACACTTACCACCCTCTGTGGAAAAATTGCCTCCCCGGACCCTTCTATTATCTCTCCCCTCTCACCTTAAACTCATGCCCTGTAGTTTTAGACCCTCCTACCTCTGGAAAAAGATATTGACTATCTAGTTGATCAATGCTGCTTATTATTTTACAGACCTCTATAAGATCACCCCTCAGCCTTCTATGCTCCAAAGAAAAGAGTCCGAGTAGCTCTTTATAATTCAAACCATCACGTCCCAGAAGCATCCTAATAAATCTTTTCTGCACTCTTTCTACTTTAATAATACCTTTTCTATAATAGGGTGACTAGAACTGTACACAGTACTTGTGACAATAATCTCACCACAATGCAGAGTCTCTGTCCTGGCTAAAATCTGGATTGTACTGTGATATGTTAGGAAATGTGGATGTATAAAGGGATCTGGGTGTCCTTTTACACTGGTCAAAGAAAGAGGAGAGGCAGGAGCAGCAAGCAATTACAAAGGCAAATAGCTTGTTGGCTTTCATTGCAAGAGGATTTGAGTTCAGAAGTAGGGATGTCTTACTGCAGTTATACAGGGCCTTGGCAAGACTTGCCTACCTAAGAAAGGATATACTTGCCACAGAAGGAGTGCAGCAGACGTTCACGAAGCTGATACTAGAGTTGGCGAGATTGCCTAAGATTGGTTCAACCAGGCCTGTATTCACGAGAGTTTAGAAGGAAGGAGATCTGTTTGAGGTGTTTAAGATTCTGTCAGGGCTGGGACAAACTAGATGCAGAGAGGATGTTTCTCTTGGGGATTTTCGAACCAGAGGACACAGCCTTGGGATACAGGTAGGCCATTTAGGACTGAAATGAGGAGAAATGTCTTCAATCAAAGAGTGAGTGAGGAATCTGTGAAATTCACTACTACAGGAGGCTGTGGAGGCCAAGTCACTGAATGTATTCAAGAAAGAACTGATCATTTTTTAGATTTTAATGACACATAGGGGAAAAAGTGGGAATATGGCATTGAGGTAGAGGATCAGCTATGATTATATTGAAATGCAGGACAGGTTTGCAGGGCCCAATGGCCTCCTCGTTCTCTGTTTCCACTGAATGTAAGTTCAGTAAGCAGATGACACAAAACTAAAGTTCGGGGTGGAAGAGCCAGAAATGGCATATTTTCTGCAGCTTGTTGTTGTGACTGGAATGTACTGTTACGACAGTAACATTCAACAGAACGTTAGATAAAAACTTGGAGGGGAGTAAAGAGACGATCAGTGTAGAAAGAGCAAGGGGTTGTGAGACTAATTAGAGAATTCTAGCAGGCAGAACAGGCTGAATGGCCTCCCGCACTGTACGATTCTATGAAAATCCTGGACTGATGTTGAACATATCACCAACAATCTGTACTGGTCCCCTCCCCCACGTAGACACTGTAGATAAGAAAGCTCACCAACACCTCTACTTTCTCAGAAAGCTAAGGAAATTTGGCATGTCCGTTATGACTCTGACCAACTTTTACATGTACACCGTAGAAAGTATTCTTTTCGGTTGTATCAGCGAATCAGGTAGACAACATTGGCCGAGTTGCAAGAGTATGCACCGTGTACCTGGTGGGATGGTGTTCTCGTGCGAGATGAACTTGGTATGGCTCCTGTTCTGTCCAAGACAGCAAAAATCTACAAAGAGTTGCGAACAAAGCCCAGTCCGTCATGCAAAGCAGCCTCCCATCCATTGACTCTGTCAATGCTTCCTGCTGCCTTGGAAAAGCAGCCAGCATAATTAAGGACCCCGTGCACCCCGGACATTCTCTCTTCCATCTTCCTCTGCGGGAGCGAGATACAAAAGTCTGAGGTCACATACTAACCGACTTGAGAACAGCTTCTTCCCTGCTGTCATCAGACTTTGGAATCGATCTGCCTTGCATTAAGTTGATCTTTCTCTACACTCTAGCTACGACTGTAACACTACATTCTGCACTCTCTCCTTTCCTTCTCTATGAATGATACGCTTTGTCTGTTAGGCATGCAAGAAACAGTACTTTTCACTGAATACTAATAAAAATAACAATAATAAATCAGATCAAATCCAGAAAAGAAACTTGATTTAAATGTGGAATTTCAAGTGCGTTGGATCAGTCAACAAATGGAACCTTTGATTTCTGAAACACAAAATGCTGATCCATGCTGTTTTTTAATACTCAGTTTAATAAACTCAGTAAATCACTGCAACCTTCACTCAGAGCCTGGGGAGTTTCAAATAAATTGCATACAGACTTTCAAAAATGCAAATATTGTGCCCAAGTATTTGCTTTCGATTTGACTGACTTGTTGATGAGGCAATGAAATAATTTCCAACTTCAGTCAAACATTTTGGCGAATCTGGCACAAGCAGCGATAGGACGACTCCCTTATTAAAAATTCCAAACGGCAGCATTAATCAAAGTGGGTGCTAAGAAGGCAGGGTTGCCACGGCAACAAGAAAGCCGTAGCGCCTCACGTTGGAGCAGCAGTTCATAAAATATTCCGATAGCTTCAAAGCCCTAGGATTTGGGATTGTTTTGCAAGTTGTTTACTCGCTTCTTGCAACGTATGTAACTTAAGATTGAGAGAGGGAAAAGGCATAATTTTTGAACACTTAACTCAATTGGCGCAGCAGAAACCAGACAGTTTGATGTTTTGCCAAATAAGCGACGTGATACCCACATTGAATGCCTCTATGCAATTAGATTACTGTTGCTTTATGCATAAAACTGTACTCTTAACACTCAGCTCCTGAGTTTTCATATTGTTTATACCCTTTCTTTAATGCTTAACATGCATGAGTCACTCAGTGAATGTCAAGATTCTTTGACTACAAAAGGAATTACATTGTCAATTTCAGGGTGGCATACTGGCGCAGTGGTTGACACTACTGCTTCACAGCACCGGGTACCCGGGTTCGATTCTCTGCTCGGGTCGCTGTCTATGCAGAATTTGCACGTTCTCCCTGTGTCTGTGTGGGTTACCTCTGGGCGCTCCGGTTTCCTCCCACAGCCTGAAAGACGTGCTGGTTAGGTGGATTAGTTGTGCTAAATTCTCCCTCAATGTACCCAAACAGGCCCTGGAGCGTGGCGAATAGAGGATTTTCACAGCAACTTAATTGCAATGTTAGTGTAAGCCTTGCTAGTGACACTAATAAAAAAGAAATTTAAACAATGTCCTTGAGGGAAGGAAATCTGCCATCCTTACCTAGCCTGGCCTACATATGACTCCAGAGCCACAGCAATGTAGTTGACTCTCAACTGCCCTCCAAGGGCAATTAGGGATGGGCAATAAACACTGGCCAGCCAGCGACAACCATGCCTCATGAATGAATAAAATAAATAACTGCTGGGGGAGGGGGAGGGTGGGGAATGGAACCAGACCCTCAAATCCACCTCAATTTTCTGAATGGATGTTTTTGATTCTGTTCCAAGCTACTTCAGAACCGCAACCTGCGGAAAGATTTGCAGGAAAGTTGTAGTCTGGAAAGACATGGGATTTAGGTGAGGAAAATGGATTACATTAATCTAAACAAGTTACCGACAGTCACGGACAGTTTGGGAAATGTAAATTGATTGGAGTTATCTGAACAAGAGATTGCACATCTGAAATCCTATTATTTGCTTCACCCAGGAGAAGTTGCTGCCCTGTCTATATTGGGGGCAGATGCTAGCTAATCACCAACTGTTACAAGCCTGCTAGCTTAAATGGTTCGAAATGTTTTCCTTTACACATAAGACCTCCGCTGCTTAATTAAGGGCAGCACAGTTTTCTGTGTTGCCGGCTCTCATCTGCTAAAGTCGTTGATCCTGTAAATTTCACAAGTCTTCTGAGAGAGGGGAGCTCAGATCATTTGAGATGATGTTCAGTTGTGTCTAATAAAGCAATAATTAATGGCTGAAAATCATCGCTTCGTGAAAGAACAAATTTAAACTTTATTTGTTGGTGTCACAAGTAGGCTTACGTTAACACTGCAATGAAGTTACTATGAAAATCCACTACTCTAGTGCCTGTTTGGGTACACTGAGCGAGAATTTAGCATGGCAAATGCACCTAACCAACATGTCTCTCGGACTGTGGGAGGAAACCAGAGCACCTGGAGGAAACCCATTGCAGAGAACATGCATTCTCCACACAAACAATGACCCACGTCGGGAATTGAACCCAGGTCCCTGGCGCTCTGAGGTGGCAATGCTAACCACTGTGCCACCTAAGGGTACAGCAGAGTTAGTCAACAAGGGGGTGACTCCACTGGATTTAAACGGCCTGAAATTTAGCAAACCTTTGGTAAGATACCAGCTAGAAATAAGTTGCAAAGGAGGAAAGCATTAAGTGGTGGTGGGGGAAGAAGTTTGAAAACTGATAACGAACATGGTTGAGTTAAAAGGAGCAAAGTTATGAGGGAGTTGCATGAAAAGGAGTGATGGGGTTTTCCAATGATTGGCACCGGGAGACATTCATTGACATATTGGGAAAAAGGGATGACAATAAATAACTTTGGGTTCCAAACTAGAGTGTGCTGTCCTTAGTAGGAAACAGAGGGACCAGTTAAGTATGAATTGGAGACATGGTGCCATTCTTTCCCCACCTTCTGTCTCATGAGATGATGGTTTGTGCCTTGGCAGTCAACTTTGTTAACTAAACTCAACTGGACTCATATAAACTATAAGAGCAGGTCAGACACTGAGAATACTGCAGTGAGTGACTCACCTCCTGACTCCTAAAGCCTGTTCACCATCTCTAAGGCATGGATCAGGAGTGTGATGGAATACTCTGCGTGTATCTGGATGGGGGCAGCTCCAGCAACACTCAAGAAGCTCGACACCATCCAGGACAAAAAGTATTTGATTGGCACCCCATTGATTGAAGTGCAGGATAGGAATATCCCTGCAAAAATGAAGGATAGGAATGGCAGGATTCGGGAATCATGGATGACGAGGGAAACTGTAAGTTTAGTCAACAGGAAAAAGGAAGCATACAATAGACCTAGGCAGCTGAAAACTGACAACTCTTTGAGGAATATAGTGAAAATAGGCAGAAGTTTAAAAATGGGATTGGGAGGGCTAAAAGGGGCCATGACATCTTTAGCAAACAGGTTCAAGGAGAATCCCAAGGTTTTTTATGCATATATTAGAAGCGAGAAGACACCAAGAGGAAGAGTAGATCATTCAAGGACAATGGAGGGAAGTTATGCATGGAACCACGGGTAGCGGGTGAGATCCTTATTGAATACTTTGTATCTGTATTCAGCAAGGAGAAGGACGTGACAGATATGGAGGTCAGGGATAGGTGTATGAATGCTCTAAAGAATGTCAATATATCAAAGGAGGAAATGTTCAGTACCCCACATTGCCTTAAAGTGGACAAGTCCCTGGGGCCAGATGGAATCTATCCCAGGTTTTATGGGAGGCAAGGGGAGAAATAGCCAGGGCCTTAACATTTATTTTCATATTCTCTTTAATCACAGGTGAGATTCCAGAGGGCTGGAATCAAACTTGGGTCCCTTGCGCTGAGACAGCAGTGCTAACCACTGTGCCACCTGTGGGACATGGGCATTGTTGGCTAGTCAGCATTTATTGCCCAATCCTAGTTGCCCTTGGAGGCCAGTCAAGAATCAACCACATTACTGTGGCTCTGGAGTCATATATAGGCCAGACTAGGTAAAGACGGCAGGTTTCCTTCCCTAAAGGATGTCAGTGAATCGTGTCTTTTAATCCTTTTCAGTTGAGTGTCCTGAAGTATGAGCTATGGGATGCTGCTGAGTTCCTGGTGGTCAACAATAGTGTCTTATCATTTTTGCTGATCCCTGGGCTATTCTTTGCAATTATTTTCACCTTTTAGTCATGTTCATAAACCCATAGTTTATTGGATTGATTCCAGGGATGAGGGTTTGTCATAGGAAGAGAGATTGAACAGTTCAGACCTATGCTGTTTGGAATTTAGAAGAATGAGAGGGGATCAAATCACGGTATACAAGATGATGAAAGATATGGATAAAGTAGACGTGGAGAGGATTCTTCCTCTTGTGGGGCATTCTAGGACGATAGCCCTTTGTCTTAGGATAAAGGCGACATGGTGGCACGGTGGTTTGCACTACTGCCTCTCGATGCCAGGGCCCGGGTTCAATTCCCAATTTGGATTACTGTCTCTGTGGAGTCTGCATGTTCTCCTCGTGTTTGCATGGGTTTCTTCCAGATGGTCCGGTTTCCTCCCACAGCCTGAAAGACGTGCTGGTTAGGTGCACTGGCCGTGCTAAATTCTCCCTCAGTGAATCTGAACAGGCGCCGGAGTATGGCGACTAGGGAATTTTCACAGTAACTTCATTGCAGTGTTAATGTAAGCCTCACTTTTGATTAGTAAATAAACTTTAGGGGAGCAGGTTTAGAACAGAGTTGATGAGAAACTACTTCTCTCAAAGAACTGGCCATGGAAACGGCCCAGAGAGGCTCACAAGAATGTAGAGCTTGTCGTATGAGGAATGGTTGAGGAATCTGGGTCTGTACTCATTGGAATTTAGAAGGATGAGGGTTGGGATCTTATTGAAACTTACAGGATACTGCGAGGCCTGGGTAGAGTGGACATGGAGAGAATGTTCCCACTAGTAGGAAAACTAGACCCAGAGGGCACAACCTCAGGCTAAAGGGATGATCCTTTAAAACAGAGATGAGGAGGAATTCCTTCAGCCAGAGAGTGGTGAATCTGTGGAACTCTTTGCCACAGAAGGCTGTGGAGGCCAGGTCATTGAGTGTCTTTAAGACAGAGATAGACAGGTTCTTCATTAATAAGGAGGTCAGGAGTTATGGGGAAAAGGCAGGAGAACGGGGATGAGAAAAATATCAGCCATGGTTGAATGGCGGAGCAGACTCAATGGGCTGAATGGCCTAATTTGGCTCCTATGTCTTATGAACACAGAGTGAGCATTCAGCAAAATAGTTTCTCTTCTGAAGGACAAGTAAACAGAGCAGTGTTTGGCATGATGTAGCGCATTGACTAACTCCATAAAGAAGATTAATACGGGCATGAATCAACAAGTGAGGCTGAATCCAGCAAAACAACGATGAAATGATGCATGAATACAGCTGCTGGAGAAGCTAATGAAAACCATGTATCAACAGAGAGCGAGCGGGCAGCGCTGAAGAGTAATGATATCAATGATAGAAAACAGCCTGGTGGCAGAGCAATAAAAATTGCCTCAGTGTCTGCAATGAGGCAAGGCAAATGAAACTGTTAATCAGCAGAGGATGTGAAAGAGAACACGCTGGCAGCTCAGCAAGCTAATGCTGCTGAGAATCGACACAAGACTGATGCAGGGGGAGAAACAGTGGCTTTATCTGTCACCATGAAGCCAAGCAGAAAAAAAACTACACATTTTATATGTGGACAAAGGATGAGTGGTTGACTCCTTCATCCTGCAGAGAAGGAGTCTAACAGAACATCGGAAATAAGACAGGATAAGCCTAACATTCTGCACTGTCATTCAACTACTGACCTTCTATCTCAAATAAACCTTCCTGTTACCAGGGGCCAGCACGGTAGTTAGTATTGCTGCCACACAGTGCCAGGGTCTCAAGTTCAATTCCCGGTTTAGGTCATTGTCTATGTGGAGTTTGCACGTTCTCCCCATGTCTGCGTGGGTTTCCTCTGGGTGCTCCAGTTTCCTCCCACATTCTGAAAGACATGCTGGTTAGGTACATTAACCCGAACAGGCGCCAGAATGTGGCGACTAGGGGAATTTCACAGTAACTTCATTAATGTAAGCCTTACTTGTGACAAATAAACGAACATTAAAACTTTAATTTTGCTGTCTTCCCATATCCTCTCATTCCCCTATTGTCCAAGAATTAATCTAGCTCTTAAATATACCCACTGGCTGAGCGTTCTTCTCCCGCTGGAGTGAAGAATTCCAAAGATTGACAGCCCCCTATGTGACAAAATCCCTCTTTATCTCACTCCTAAATGGCCAACCCCTTAGTCTGAGATTATGAGGTCCATTATAAAACCTTCCAGCCTGGGAGAGACAACCTTTCTGCATTTACTTGGTCAAGTGGGTACGTGCAGGTTGGTAGGTTATGTTAAATTCCCCCTAAAGTCAAGGGAACTAGAAGGGTTACAAGGTGTGGGTAGGATTGTGGTTGGTGCATACTCAATGGGCTGAATGGCCTCCTTCTGCGCTGTAGGGATTCTAAGCCCTCTTGCACACTTCAGTGAGGTCACCTCTCATTTTTCTAAATTCCAGAGAATATTATCCCATTCTGCTCAGCCTCTTTAGGGAAGGCGATGGCCTGGTGGCATTATCGCTGAGCTATAAGTCCAGAACTCAGCTAACATCCTGGGGAACTGGGTTCGAATCCCATCATGGCAGATGATGGAATTTGAATTCAATAAAAAATGTCTGGAATTAAGAATCTATTGATGACCATGAAACCATTGTCGATTGTGAGATAAATCAATTTGGTTCACTAATGTCCTTTAGGGAAGGAAATCTGCTGTCCTTACCTGGGTCTAGCTCTTAAATATACTCTGTGCTCAATTCTGAAGTGAAGAATTCCAAAGATTCACCGCCCTCTATCTGGCCTACAGGTGACTCCAGAGCCACAGCAATGTGGTTGACTCTCAACTGCCCTCTGAAATGGTCCAGCCAAGGGCAACTAGGGCAATAAGTGCTGGCCAGCCAGTGACACCCATGTCCCACAAATGAGTTTGAAAACAATTATGACTGAACAGAAAGGCAAAGAATAACTGTTGCTGCTTGATTTTTTTTTTATTCACTTGTGGGACATGAGCATCGCTGGCTGGCCAGCGTTTATTGCCCATCACTAGTTGCCCTGGAGAAGATGGTGGTGAGCTGCCTTCTTGAAACAGTGCAGTCCACTTGCTGTAGGTTGATCCACAATGTTATTACGGAGAGAATTCCAGAATTTTGACCCAGTGAATATTTCCAAGTCAGGATGGTGAGTGGCTTGGGGAACTTGCAGGTGGTGGTGTTCCCATATATCTGGTGTCCTTGTCCTTCTAGATGGAAGTGGTTGTGGGTTTGGAAGGTGCTGTCTAAGGATTTTTAGTGAATTGCTGCGATGCATCTTGTAGATAGCACTGCTGCTACTGAACGTCAGTGGTGGAGGAAGTGAATGTTTGTGGATGTGGTACCAAGTTATCTTTAGCCTAGACTGATGCCTTGACACTCTATTTTCCCAACATGGACATAAGTTCATTGGCCTCAGGGGCTTGAACCGCAATAATGCGCGAGAGGTTATTGCAGCTGTATGAAATATGTATCATCACACACTGCTCCTCAACTTTGAACAGCTCTGGAAGCTTGGCCACACGAGCATTATTTATTTTCAACTTGCATGCTCATTGGAGCCTCTTATGTCAAAGGTTCTTCAAATTAATTGTGTGCCACAGTTTAGTCCGTTGCAGTTTCATAAATTACCAAGCTGCACCTAAACGTACTTGGTGTCACAAATCATGCGTGGATCTGGATATCAATAAATCTTCAACAGGGGGAGAATTCTGAAGACAAAGCCCAAATATATAGTGTTAAGTAACCATTCTGAAACATCCATTCCTTATCTGTGGGGTGTGAGTGATGCCAGAAAAACTGGTCAATTAATCGTGAAACCTCATCCTTTGAAATAATGATCACACCTTGTTTATAATCAATCTATGCTGAGATACACTCACAATATATTCATCCGTTAAATAAGAGCAAAATTCACTTGCAGGCCAATTAATTTTGCAACTGCCATGACAATCAATTGGGGTGATGGTAGTGTAGAGGTAATGTCACCAGACTAGTAATCCAGCAGCCGAGGATAATTGTACCAAGGACACAGGTTCAAATCCCACCACGGCAACCGGTGGAATTTAAATTCTACTAATAAAATAGGATGTTCAAAGCTAGTCGTTAGTAATTGCGTCTGTATAGCCACCCTCAAAGCTTGTAAGCTTCCATCTAGTTCACTAATGTCCTTTACGAAAGGAAATCTGTCATCCTTATCCGGTCTGACCTCTGACTCCAGAACCACAGCACAGTGCTTGACTCTCAACTGGCCTCTAAGGGCAACTAAGGATGGGCAATAAATGCTGGCAAACTAGCGACATCCATGTCCCACGAATGGATAAAAAAAATCTACTGATGACCATGAAACCATTGTCAGAAAAACCCATCTGGTTCACTTAATATCCTTTAGGGAAGGAAATCTGCTGTTCTTACCAGGTCTGGCCTACGTGTGACTCCAGAGCCACAGCTGTGAGGTTAACTCTTAACTGCTCTCTAAGATAATTGAGGATGGGCAATAAATACTGGTATTGCCAACGGTAACCACATCTCATGAAAGAATAAAAACCCAAGTGCTGTCAAGTGCAGGATTATGGATATCTGGGAGTAACTAAATGGAAATAATCTAATTGTGGAGATGTGCTGTTGAAACCTACGAGTAAAGCAGCAACAATTTGCAATCATTATCCTAATTGAGAGATTACATTCCATTATTCGCAATTTCCGTTTTTCTTTCAAATATAGATGTGAGTGGAATTCTCCCATTCCACTCACCACGGGAATTTATTGAGGATCCAAGAGGCGTAGACAAAAGTCATAGGTAGAAGAAGGGTTAGAATGAGGCACTCACTGAATGTTAAAATGGGTGGTGTGGGCTTATAGGACTGAAGGGTCTGTTTTCTGTGCTGTGTTGTTCTTTGTAAGATGACACAGTGGCGCTGCTGCCTCACAACACTAGGGACCCTGGTTTGATTTCGGCCTTGGGTCACTATCTGTGTGGAGTTTGCACATTTTCCCCGTGTCTGCGTGGATTTCCTCCGAGTGCTCTGCTTTCCTCCCACAATCCAAAGATGTGTGGGTTAGGTTGACTAGCTATGTTAAACTGACCCCATAGTGTCAGGGGGACTAGCAGAATAAATGTAAGAGGTTATGGGGATAGGGCCTGAAGAGATTGTGGTCAGTGCAGATTCAATAGCCTAATGCTCTTCTTATGCACTGTAGGGTTCTATGATTCTATAAAAGCACACCAGCCTCACCTCTCTGGTCAACCACGTCTATGTGGAAGAGATCAACCTGGCTGGTCACTGAATCATCGTCCAGTGTAGGAAGGGGCTGAATGATCTCTCCCACTCCACCAGGATAATGAACCATGAGCTGACTCCAATATCAACCTCTCATCATAACATTGTGCATTCAAAGGGCCACTGTCTTCATGGATCTCACACTACCATACACATCACCATTGCTGTTCACATGGAAACTTTCACATCACTGTCCCGTTCTCCAAACTGCTCACTCTCCATCCTCAGCCTCTTCTGGGTTGATCTCAACACACAAAGGAGACCCATTTCCTAACCTCTTCTGTATCCCTGCTTATCACATTCTTTTGTCTTCCTTCAGAGCAAGCTTGCCCACAACAACCGGGAAGAGCACAGACCATAGGAGGGGCAGTTGATGTCATTTCCCACAAAAGATGCTCCTTAATCTAACAATGAGCTTCTCCCAGCCTGCCTCAGATCTCTGCCATGCAGATCCACAAACTTTCCATTTATAATTGCACCGTGATTTTGATAACGCAGGATTGTTGTTCTGTTATTACCTCGACACCAGCCTGTCCATTCCCCGTGCTGACTGCCCGCTTCCCAGAAATCAATCTGGAACCTCTCAATGTGCAGGTAGAGCTCTCCCCTGTTACTCTCAATGTGCAGGTAGCACTCTCCCCTGTTACTCTCTGTGCAGGTAGAGCTCTCCCCTGTTACTCTCTGTGCAGGTAGTGCTCTCCCCTGTTACTCTCAATGTGCAGGTAGAGCTCTCCCCTGTTACTCTCAATGTGCAGGTAGAGCTCTCCCCTGTTACTCTCTGTGCAAGTAGAGCACTCCCCTGTTACTCTCAATGTGCAGGTGGAGCTCTCCCCTGTTACTCTCAATGTGCGGGTAGGGCTCTCCCCTGTTACTCTCAATGAGCAGGTTGCGCTCTCCTCTGTTATCTCAATGTACATGTAGAGCTCTCCCCTATTACTCTCAATGTGCAGGTAGTGCTCTCCCCTGTTACTCTCAATGTGCAGGTAGAGCTCTCCCCTGTTACTCTCAATGTGCAGGTAGAGCTCTCCCCTGTTACTCTCTGTGCAAGTAGAGCACTCCCCTGTTACTCTCAATGTGCAGGTGGAGCTCTCCCCTGTTACTCTCAATGTGCGGGTAGAGCTCTCCCCTGTTACTCTCAATGAGCAGGTTGCGCTCTCCTCTGTTATCTCAATGTACATGTAGAGCTCTCCCCTATTACTCTCAATGTGCAGGGAGAGCTCTCCCCTGTTACTCTCATGTGCAGGTAGTTTTCGCCTGTTACTATCAATGTGCAGGTAGAGTTTTCCCCTGTTACTCTTAATGTGCAGGTAGAGCTCTCCCCTGTTACACTCAATGTGCAGGTAAAGCTCTCCCCTATTACTCTCCGCTAGTAGTAGATTCTGTTATTGTTGTGCCAGCATTCCAACTATCCCCTTGAACCCATCACTATTGACATGTCCATGCCTCAAGTGGACTTCTCATCTAGAGGCTGTACACATGAGCATTTACTGATGAGCCCCCCCCCCCGCCCCCGCCATTATGAAATCTTTACCTCCCTGCCCCCTTTATTAGGGGTCCCCCACTTACAGACTGCCAGAGATGCATCACAAAATCATCATAATTCCTGGGATGCAGGCCTGTCATGTGAGGTGAGACTAAGTCTGTTAGGATTATATTAACTGGAGTTTGGAAGAGTGAGAGGGGATCTGATAAAAACTTATAAAATTCTAACAGGGTTAGAGAAGCTGAAAGCTGGATTGGCGCACTGAATGATATTAAACCTCATTGTCAATGTCTGCCCTTGTTTGACAGACTCCCAAATAAGCAAAGTGGTCCATGCTGTCCAAAGCCTGACAAATTAGTAAAGGGTGTTTTTCTTACGGGTGTTTAACATGAGGCCTATGCTGTTGTGTACGTGACCAAAGGTGTTGACAATGGCTTGGAGCTCGTCCTCCAAGTGTGTGCAGATACAAGTGTCATCTCCATGCTGAACTTATAGAGAATGGGATAACCTTTTATCTGCCCTGCAGCCTGCAGATGTTGGACAAATTTGTTGTGTGGTTCAGCCTCACTCCAGCAGAGAGCTTGCTGAGGGTGAGATGGAGCTTTGCAGAAAGGGAGATTGAGAAGAGTGTGGGTGTGATGACACAGCCTTGTTTAACCCCAGTCTGAATGTGAGTTTGGTCTGTTTTGGAGCTGGTGGTCAGGATCACACTTTGCATGTCATCGTGGAGTTGGCGGAGATGGTGACAAACCTTTGGGGAGCAGCTGAAACTGAGAAGGATGCTCTGTAATCGCTCATGATTGACAGTGTCAAAGGCCTTGTAAGGTCAAAGAAGGCCATTTGCAAGAGTTGGTGCTGCTCCCTGCATTTCTTGTGCAATGTGTTCATTATGTAGTAATGATGTGGAGATGCCGGCGTTGGACTGGGGGTTGGGCACAGTAAGAAGCCTGACAATACCAGGTTGAAGTCCAACAAGTTTATTTGGAATCACAAGCTTTTGGAGCACTGCCCCTTCCTCAGGTGAATCCTTCCTCATCTTGAGAAAGAAGCAGTGCTCTGAAAGCTCGCGATTCCAAATAAACCTGTTGGATTTTAACCTGGTGTTTTGAGACTCCTCATTATGTGGCCAAACGGGTCAATAATCAACCTGCAAACCCTTCTAACAGTAGAGATCCCTGGTCAAGCTACATGATGGAAGGAAATGGCAGCCTCCATCATCACTTTCCATAGACTTCCACATGTGTGGAAAATGCATGTTGCCATGGCAACTCAGGCTCAAGGTGATTTTTAATGCATCCGGCACCAAAGGCAAGGAAAGTGAGTGTGGCAGGCTCCCTGATTACCCCTTTTTTTATTTAATCACTCCTACCCATCACAAACCTTCATCTTGATGTAATTTGGTAAGTTACTGAGTTTGATTGCAGTGTTTCTAAGCACCAGTGTTTTGGGTTCAGAATAAACAATCCATAAATTGATTTTTTTAAACTGATTTTTCTCAATTCACACACTTTCTGCATTGCGAGAGTTTTAAATTGGTTATAAATCCTAGCTTTAATCACTAAACTTTTCTTCAATGCCCTCGGGAGGTGAGCGATGATGACAAGCAAGTGATTATGGGTTGTGCCTGACTTTGTCTGGAAGACATTCAATCCCAGCGCCAGGCCTCAATTCAAGCTCCAGTTGCAAGTTATTGACATGCAGCAGGTCGAGAATCTACCACTTTTCACCACTGTTGGACAATGCATTAGGGGGAGGCAATGGCCTAGTGGTATTAACGCTGGTCTATTAATCCAGAAACTCGGCTAATGTTCTGGGGAAATGATAAAAGCAAACTACTGCAGATGCTGGAATCTGAAACCAAAAGAGAAAATGCTGGAAAATCTTAGCAGGTCTGGCAGGATCTGTAAGGAGAGAAAAGAGCTGATGTGTCCAGTCCAGATGACCCTTTGGCCAAAGCTCTGTACAACTGCTAGCAAACAAATCAGTAATGTGATCAAAATCAAACAGGCCGTTGCTCTTGCACCTTTGTCAAAGGGTCATCTGGACTCAAAACATCAGCTCTTTTCTCTCCTTACAGATGCTGCCAGACCTGCTGAGATTTTCCAGCATTTTCTCTTTTAGTTAATGTTCTGGGGACCTGGGTTTAAATCCCGCCATGGCAGATGGTAGAATTTGAATTCAATAATATTAAATATCTGGAATCAAGAATCTGCTGGTGACCATGAAATCATTGTTCGTTGTCAAAAAAACCCATCTGGTTCACTAATGCCCTTTAGGAAGGAAATCTGCCATCCTTACCTGGTCTGGCCTACCTGTGATTCCAAAGGCCACAGCAATGTGGTTGATCTCAACTACCCCCTAAACAAGGCTAACTAGGGATGGACAATAAATGCTGACCAGCCAGTGATGCCCCATGTCCCACAAATGATTAAAAAAAAACATAGCAGCTTAATGTCTTTGGAATAACTATCTCTGCAGCTGTCAATAGAACTCTCTATGTGGGATAGTTAATTGTATGTCTGGAAAGTGACCTCTAATCTTTGACCCTATCAAAGCACTTTTCAAGGCAAGTAGGCATGCAAAGGATTCTCAGCCACGTATATTAGGATTACTGTTAAGAGATAACACAGTGCATTTAGTTCCGTGAGCTATGGACCTGTTCGATTTTGATCATGTTACTGATTTGTTTGTTTGCAACTGTGCAGAACCTTAGCTAAGCCTCATTTAGGACATTGTGTACAATTCTGGTCGCCACACTACTAGAAGGATGTGGATGCTTTGGAAAGGGTACGGAAAAGGTTTACCAGGATGTTGCCTGATCTGGAGGGTATTAGCATTGAGGAGAGGTTGGAGAAACTCGGTTTGTTCTCACTGGAACTGCAGAGATCGAGGGGTGACCTGATAGAAGCCTACAAGATTATGAGAGGCATGGACAAAGCGAATAGTCAGAAGCTTTTTCCCTGGGTGGAAAAGTCAATTGCTAGGGGACGTAGGTTTAAGATGCGTGGGTAAAAGTTTAGAGGAGATGTGTGAGGCTAGTTTTTTTACACAGAGGGTGGTGAATGTCTGGAATGGGTTGCCTGGGGAGGTGGTGGGAGCAGGTATGAAAGCGGCATTTAAGGGGCATCGAGACAAATACATGAATAGGATGGTAATGGAAGGATACGGACTCTATAAGTGTGTATGGCTTTAGTTTAGGCAGGCATCATGATCGGTACAGACTTGGAGGGCCGAAGGGCCTGCTCCTGTGCTGTCCTGTTCTTTGTTTTCTTGTCTGGATTTCAGCATGAGTTTTTATGCATCAGCTCCACACCGTGTCCTCCAATCCCCCTCATAATTTTCTTTTTAACAACCTCATTAGTTGTTCCTTTCGATTTATCTTGTGCAGGCTGTTCAGCCTTTTAATGCTTCCAGCGTTCAATCATCCTGACTCATAATTTAATTCTTACCGGTAAGGGAAAACTATATTAAAAGCATTCGAGTTTGTTTTGAATAGATGTTTTGGACGGTGGCTGGCTGCCTCTGAAACGGCCAAAGCAGGGGGGCCTTGAGCTGAGCACAAAACATCAATCTGGCAAATTGGCCCGGCTGAAGGAAACTCGTGATTGCGGGAAATCTTAATCAAAGGAAGCAAAACGCTGGAAGCAAACAACAGGTCGATAAAGATTTGAAAGTGGGAGGGTTTGTTAACGTTTTGGTTGCGACCTTTTCATGGCAATCAGTTTTGCAGCATGTCTGTTGACTTGGAAAATAGTTGCCAACAGGGCTCCAGTAACATGCTTTGAGAATAAAACCTAAGAACGTGTGAGCACGGCACCAATCCTGATCCTTCACAGGACTCCATTAACCACCAGGCTGGATTTTCCCTCCTCTTTGTGTTGAACCCCGGTTCGAATCCCACTACTACAGATGGTGGCATTTGAATTCAATAAAAAATAAAATCTGGAATTAAGAATCTACTAACGCCTATGAAACCATTGTCGGAAAAACCTACCTGGTCCACCAACATCCTTTATGGAAGGAAATCTGCCATCCTTAGCTAGTCTGGCCTACATGTGATTCCAGAGCCACAGCAATGTGGTTGAGTCTCAACTGCCCTCCGAAGGCAACTAGGAGTGGGCAATAAATGCCCATGTCCCACGAATGAATTTTTTAAAAAAACTACTCCCCGTGATAGCATGTTCCACACCATCAGCAGAGTCTGGGTAAAGGAATTTCTCCTGAAAGGGTTTGGGAACTTTCATTGCAGGTGAAACATAGAAGATAGGAGCAGGAGGAGGCCATTTGGCCCTTCGAGCCTGCTTTGCCATTCATTATGATCATGGCTGATCTTCCAATTCAATAGCCTAATCCTGCTTTCTCCACATAACCTTTGATCCCATTCACCCCAAGTTAATTGTATAATTATTGAGTATTTAACCATGTCCATGTGGTGGGCATTAACTGGGGATTAATTAGTGGGCTTCCTCCTGAGGCCTGGTGGTATAGATCACAGAGCTGGTAAACCATAAACCCAGAGCTATGTTCTGGGGCCCTTGGCTCGAATCCCACCGTGGCGGATGGTAGAATGGCGGTGACAGGCTTGAATATTTTAAAAATATAGAAAGGATCAAATTAAAATTGTGTTAGGTTGGGAATTTATTTTGTAACCTGTATTTCTGTGAATAACAGTTCATACAGTGTATAAAGGTTAGGCTGCAGTTCTATCCTTTCCTACCTGGCTTTTTGGATTAGACTACAGAATTCCCTGCTGGGTTTCCGAGTGACTAACTTGTTGATGGCCTTGAGTTTGTGCTGCGGTTGGATGGAATCTTCAGCTCTTTCTAGTTGCATGTTTGGGAGCACTGAGGACAGTTACTTGGGCAGGGGGATGACGGATCTGCCTCTGCCCTCCCTGATTAAACCCTGGGCAGGAAGGCCTGCCTGGCATACAATTCATAACCAGTTTTTGAGTTTTTACATAGGCCTTATACTCCCAAGACTGGCAGATCTTATCCAATAGCATGTCCCTTCCATTATTCCATGGTACAAACCAAACCCAATCAACACGTGCTGGCAAAGCCAACACATTGTGTCCAACATTAGATGTGATTGGGCCTTTATTAAATCATTTTCAACGTGCTAAGCATTACACTAACAACCAATTTAGTGTGCTGGATGCTATGTATATTAATGCACAGGGCTCTGTTCTTTGTACTTAAAGTATATGCACACAAATTGCACCTGTTTCAGCCAAACAAAATAAGTGACAGTCGTTCGCTGTTCATTCCACAGGACAATGCCTTGACCAATCAGAATCAAGCTGGTGGTTTAAATTTCAAAAATGATAGGCAGTTAACTGTCAATCACCATCAACTGGTGCATTCTCTGTTGCAGTTAACTGTCAGTCACTATCAACTGGTGCCTCTTCCATGGCAATGTGTCTATTAATCAGAGGCCACTCACTAACCAATCAGCACTTTCTTCTCACATTACATAAAATTGTTGTGTCTCTTTATTGGGAATTGTCCTGATGAGCACAAGGCACAAAGCTTTGACAAAAAAAAATAGAATTTATTTTCAGTAACGTTCAAGTTATGTAGTATATCGATAGGCCACTGGGTATTGAGATCTCTCCTTTAACATCAGACAAGCTTACTCGATTTGTAAAACAATCCCGATGTTGCCCACCAGCCAAGCGTGTACCAGGATGTTAAACAGCCTCCAGCAGGACATGAATTATTCCTTGTCGTGGGGCAGGGCACATATCAAACTAAATTCAACCAAGTCTCTGAATAAATTCACACTGAAAATCTTTGGCATGTGGAACACGGCAGCATACTAAAGAAGAAGTTTATTTATTAGTACAAGTAGGCTTACGTTAACATTGCAATGAACTTAGTGCAAAAATCCTCTAGTCGCCACACTCTGGTGCCTGTTCGGGTACACAGAGAGAATCAGCACCTAACCCGCACGCCTTTGGACCATGGGAGGAAACTGGAACTTCTAAATGAAACCCATGCAGACACAGGGCGAATGTGCAAATTCCGCACAGACAGTGACCCAAGCCGGGAATCAAACCCAGGTTGAACCTGGCGCTCTGAGACAGCAGTGCTAACCACCGTGTTGTCCTAACTAACCAAGTGACTGGGAGCGGAGGGAATGGCTATCCCCATTTAAAACTAGCCTGTGGCTCGGCCAGTCCGTCAGTCGCTTTCCCATCAATTTACTTCACTGATCAAGCATTTAGCAATCATATGGTGCCTTTTGCATCAGAGAGCATCACAAATTAATTACTCGTTGCTGCGTTGTGGCTATTGTAATGTGTGCAGAAGAGCTCTGGATGTCTAATTGTCCCATCTGTGTTCTGCAGACTCTCTGTCTGTTGACTGTAAGGAGTGCCGAACCGTTTGCCTGTTCTAATGTGACTGTTTCTTTGCATCACGAGCTAAATAGGCATTGGGGGCTTCGAAAAGCCTAGAAACTGGGTCAGAAAAATAAGTGTCTTTACTTTTCCATATTGTATTTCATTGTTGCTGCGACATGAAATGCTTTTCAAAAAAGCAGCTCACAGCATGTGCTTCTGGATTTGAGTGAGTGATTGAATAAACTGACACGCTCTCGAGATTAAAATAGCTGCTATGGCTCTAAACAAAACCTTTGGCAAAATATGAAAATGCCTTAGTTTATTAAAATACTGTTACTTAGCAACAGTGCTATTCATTAACAATGCTTTTCATTTTCCCGAAAGTAAGCCTTCTTTTTAAAAGCTGTCTTGGTGCCTTCTGCACTGCCAGAGCCAACTAAACAAATTTAACTTTTATTTTTCTCTTGCTTCCTCCCAGTACCTCGCTGACTTCTTCCCTCCTCTCCCAAAGGACTTGATTTTTTACTTTTAAGTCCAGTTCAATACCTGTTGGCAACACTTGGGGTAACTCAGCCAGCTTAATCATTTGTGATTTTCAATTGAAAGACCGGCACAGTGGTTAGCGCACAGTGCTAGGGACACAGGTTCAATTCTGGCCTCGGGTCACTGTGCGTGTGGAGTTTGCATGCTCTCCCTGTGTCTGGATGGGATTCCTCCGGTTTCCTCCCACAGTCCGAAAGATGTGCAAATCAGGTGGATTGGCCATGCTAAGTTACCCCTTAGTGTCCCAAAAAATGTGTAAGTTTGGGGGAGTGGCAGTGTATGTACTTGGGATTACAATGATAGGGCCTGGCTGAGTCAGTGTAGACTCGATGGGCTGAACGGTCTCCTTCTGCTCTGTAGGGAGAGTTGGATGTTCATCTAATAAATAACTATGATACTGAGCAATGAGCTTAATAATTCTCATGCAACTTTACTAGGATTCAGTCAGAATTTTTAATTTTTGGTGACAGGAAGATGCAGTTTTTACATCAGTTGTTAAAGAATTTTATTCTCATTATCTTCCTAAAAGGTTCATTTTCCCTATGCTATTTTTGATAACACACTGGCATTTAATTGATGTCTGTTCAGCTCTTTATTTAAAGGAGTACAGGTAAGAGGATTTAATCAAATATGTTAACCAATGTGGTAAAAATAGCCCTCGGAGAAATTAAATCTCCTGGCTCTTACAGATGTGAAGAACGGGGACGCTTCATTTAACCTGTTCCAGAGGAGACTGACAAACTCAAACACTGATCAGGTGCTGGGTGTTTGCCGCTGATGGAAGCATTTCAGCTGCAATGCAAGTTCCCCTGACAACAAACTCTGTGTGAAAGGGTGGCACGGTAGCACAGTGGTTAGCACTGCTGCCTCACAGCACCAGGGACCCAGGTTCAATTCCGGTCTCGGGTGACTGTTTGTGTGGAGTTTGCACGTTCTCCCCGTGTCTGCGTGAGTTTCCTCTGGGGGCTCTAGTTTCCTCCCACACTCCAAATGTGTGCAGGTTAGGTGGATTGGTCATGCTTAATTGTCCCTTAGTGTTAGGGGGATTAGTGGGGTAAATACATAGGGTTATGGAGGTTGGGTATAGACATGTTGGCCCGACTGGCCTCCTCTTGCACTGAAGGGATTCTATGAAACTGGCCCTGATCTGAGCTGGAGCAGCATGTTACGAAAATAGAGGAGCAGTCCTCCACTTGGATGGCCAGAGTTAAAGTCATTTGATTTATTATTCTCACATATATTACTATCCTGTGAAAAGTATTGTTTCTTGCGCACTATACAGACAAAGCATACCGTTCATAGAGAAGGGAAGGAGAGAGAGTGCAAAATGTAGTGTTACAGTCATAGCTTAACGCAAGGTAGGTCCATTCAAAAGTTTGACGGCAGCAGGGAAGAAGCTGTTCTTGATTCAGTTGGTACATGACCTTGGACTTTTGTACCTTTTTCCTGATGGAAGAAGGTTGAAGAGAGAATGTCCGGGGTGTGTGGCATCCTGCCAAGATTCATGTTGTGATGATTAAGTGGTTACTTCCATTGTGTGTGATGTGGGCATCCAGTCGGGATTGGCTCCAGCTGAGTTCCGGTGCCACCTCTGGTGACACTCATGAACCCAGTTTGCACGTGACTAATGAGTACTTGGAGAGAATTGGTAAGCTCCTGTCTATTATATTCTAATGGGAATTGGTGTTTTTAATAACTGCAACTTTAACAACAACTTCATTTTTTATCTCCTGCTCTCCTCACTGAAGTCTCACTCTTCATCCCCCACTCTCCTCACTGAAGTCTCACTCTTCATCCCCCACTCTCCTCACTGAAGTCTCACTCTTCATCCCCCACTCTCCTCGCTGAAGTCTCACTCTTCGTCCCCCACTCTCCTCGCTGAAGTCTCACTCTTCGTCCCCCACTCTCCTCGCTGAAGTCTCACTCTTCATCCCCCACTCTCCTCGCTGAAGTCTCACTCTTCATCCCCACTCTCCTCGCTGAAGTCTCACTCTTCATCCCCACTCTTCCCGTGAAGTCTCACTCTTCATCCCCCACTCTCCTCGCTGAAGTCTCACTCTTCATCCCCACTCTCCTCGCTGAAGTCTCACTCTTCATCCCCCACTCTCCTCGCTGAAGTCTCACTCTTCGTCCCCCACTCTCCTCGCTGAAGTCTCACTCTTCGTCCCCCACTCTCCTCGCTGAAGTCTCACTCTTCGTCCCCCACTCTCCTCGCTGAAGTCTCACTCTTCGTCCCCCACTCTCCTCGCTGAAGTCTCACTCTTCGTCCCCCACTCTCCTCGCTGAAGTCTCACTCTTCGTCCCCCACTCTCCTCGCTGAAGTCTCACTCTTCGTCCCCCACTCTCCCCCCTCCTCGCTGAAGTCTCACTCTTCGTCCCCCACTCTCCTCGCTGAAGTCTCACTCTTCGTCCCCCACTCTCCTCGCTGAAGTCTCACTCTTCGTCCCCCACTCTCCCTCCTGAAGTCTCACTCTTCGTCCCCCACTCTCCTCGCTGAAGTCTCACTCTTCGTCCCCCACTCTCCTCGCTGAAGTCTCACTCTTCGTCCCCCACTCTCCTCGCTGAAGTCTCACTCTTCGTCCCCCACTCTCCTCGCTGAAGTCTCACTCTTCGTCCCCCAACTCTCCTCGCTGAAGTCTCGCTCTTCGTCCCCCACTCTCCTCGCTGAAGTCTTGCTCTTTAAAGCCCTGCTGACTAAGTGCCACTTGATAGCATATGATGATACTTTCCATCACTTTGCTGATGATCGAGCAGTGGCTGATGGAACAGTAATTGGCTGGATTGGATTTGCCCTGCTCTTTAAGGACAGGCCATTTTCCACACCTACCTGATCCCATTTCACTGTAATAATGTGGACCTATTTCACCCTTTCTGTTCTTGAGCCTGAAAACATGTTTCCTGACTCATGACTATTGTGAGTGTATTAATCAAGGACTGGCCAAAGTTGACATACAACGGGAACAGAAATTGCTGTATGTGTGCACTATTAAATGAGCTGGAATCTGACCCTACCGTAAATCAGTCGCTGTCCCATAAATCAGCGTTACCTTTAAAGAAAAAAAATCATTTCACTGCAAAATTATGGATAAGCATTTTCACTCTTCTGGTACCACACAAGAAAGTGGTTTTCACATTAAAGGAAGAGATGGATGTGAGAAATGATGTTTTCTTAGCATCAAGGTTACTCTCAAAATTAAGATAACACAAAGGCAGGGATTGGCTGTGAAGAAGACTACTTTGCACTTGTTGAGGAAAAAGATTAGCCAAAATTGATACCACGTGAAACTTAAGGTGGAAAAATGTTTTAGATTTTGATGGGTAGAAGGAGGAAAGGGCTTGTACACTTAATAGATGCAAATTTGGTGGCACAGTGGTTAGCACTGCTGCCTCACAGCGCCAGGGACCCGGGTTCAATTTCATTGGGTGGCTGCCTGTGTGGCGTTTGCATGTTCACCCCATGTCTGTGTGGGTTTCCTCGAAAGGTGCGCAAGTCAGGTGGATTGGTCATGCTAAATTGTTCCTTAGTGTCAGAGATTTTGGGGATAGAGGCTGGGTGGGATTGTTGTCAGTGCAGGCTCAGTGGGCCAAACGGCCTCCTTCTGCATGGTGGAGAATTTATGATTTGACAAATTTGTTGCAGAGGAAGAGCAGAGAGGGTCCAGAGGGACAATATTTTTCACACGGAGGCTTTTGAATGCCTGGAACCAGCTACCAGAGGTGGTAGGAGAGGTGGGTACAATTTTGTTCTTTAAAAAACATTTAGACAGTTACGTGGATATAAGATAGGTAAAGAGGGATATGGACCAAATACAGGCGATTGGGATTAGATGAGGGATTTAAAAAAGGCACAGAATGGATATATTGGGCCGAAGGGCCTGTTTCCATGCTGTAAACCTCTATGACTCTGTGAGATGATGGTGTCAAATATTACTCCAATCGTAAGTCTGATGGTGATGAATGAAACTATACAGCAAGGCTGGAATTTTACCGCCTGTCTACCATGGAATTGCAGTGAGTGAGGAGTGGAAATTGGGAAGGTCCATTGATCTTGGGTGGGATTTTATGGTTTTGGAATGCGTGAAGCTGTAAGATCCCACCCTAATACGTTTCCTGATAGTGGATTTATTTTCAGGATACAGCATTATGTTTGCCTGCTTCCTGCTCCACAGTCCCAGCGGTCTCTCTTTATAATTGCTCTCAGCACCCGATTAAACAATGCTGTTCGCCTTGTGTCTGAACAATGTAACAAATACACCATTAACAATCTTTAAAAGTGAGAAGCAGTTGTTGCTAAATTTGTTTCAGGAAACTATTATAAATGTAGAGCATAAAATGGTAGACATGTTGCAAATCATTGGTTGTTGATGATATCTTGGGGTTGATATTGAACGTTCTTGCGGTAGCTTTGCAAACCCAACACTGAATCAATTTCTGAGACCAATGTTTTATTCTGCTAAGAAGGACCTTCAAGTGGACATTGGGTCAGGCAAGTTTTTAGGTGTCCCAGACTCCTGCCCAAAACAGCCATGAAGCCATTTTAGTCACAAGTAGGCTTACATGAACACTGCAATGATCCGGAGAAAACCCATGCAGACACGGAGAGAGCATGAAAATTCCACACACTCAGTGACCCAAGCCAGGATTAAACTCGGGTTCCGGGGTGCGGTTTGCCAATTGGGAACCCAGTGCCGAATATAAGTCTCATTGGGGAAATTGGATAGTCCTGAGCACAGCAGACTTTGTTTTTACTGGATGTAGATGTGACCCAGCAAGTCTCTGCCACCAAAATGCATTTAGGTCTATTATGGAACCAGAAGGAATACTGCTTTGTTGTGTACAGCACACTGCTGCTTCGCAATGCCAGGGACCCAAGTTTGAAGTGAGAATGGAAATTTCAGAGGCACTGACCAGAACCTTCTAATCTTTTCTAAACTTAGTGGAGGTGTCAAGGATTCCCGGCTTGGGTTATTGTCTGTGCGGAGTCTGCATGTTCTCCCCATGTCTACATGGGTTTCCTCCAGGTGCTCCCAACTGTTAGTCTTAGTCTTGCCTACTTAGTCTTGTTCTGGTTTCCTCCCATGTTGGTTAGGTGCTGAATTCTCCCTCAGTGTACCTGAACAGGCGCTGGAGTATGGCAACTTCATTGCAGTGTTAGTATAAGCCTACTTGTGACACTAATAAATAAATAAACCTTAACTTCAGATGGCATAAGTAATGAGTCAAGCAGATCCTTCTGAAATGGGAAAGCCTCCTAAATAACAGGGGCTTAGGGCCCAATCTCAGCCAGATTAGGGTCTCCTGGTTGGATTTACACTGTGTGAACAACACCAATTACGGAGCACAGAACTATAAATGGTAGTGAACCTATAGTAATGTATGGCAGCAAAGCAACTCCAGATTGTCAGTTCCATGAATTTTGCACCATGGGACTCCGTCACAAGACACCTTCAAGAAAGACACCTACAAGAGAAACTAGAGAGTTTATAGCTACTAAGAAAGGATATTTAAATATCTCTCAAATCCCATTTCCATAGTGGGGGGTAAATGTGCTGCACAAGATTAACACACAAATATCAATTCAGATCAAGTGAATTTCTTGAATCAATGATGTGGATGTTAGACTGGGATGGGCACAGTAAGAAGTCTCACAACACGAGGTTAAAGCCCAACAGGTTTATTTGGGATTACGAGCTTTTGGAGCACTGCCCTTTCATTAAGCGAGTGTTAACAATCACCTGATGAAGGAGCAGCACTCCAAAAGCTCGTGATTCCAAATAAAGCTATTGGACTTTAACCTGGTGTTGCGAGACTTCTTACTGTTCTTGAATCAAGGAAGAGAATCAATTACCAGCCAATTTATATTACTATTCTTCCCCTACAGGTATGGTCCTGTATACTTGGGAGCGTCCTTGACCCTAGGAGGGGCATGTACCTCCGACAAGCTCTTTCCAATAAAGGTGAAAGAAAGAGCTTGCATTTATAATGTGCCTTTCACAAATTCAGTGACTTTTCAACTAATGAAATAATTTGAGCTATTGACACTGCTGCGGTGTAACAAATACTAAGAGTTAAATTCTATGCAACAATTGGAGATAATGAGCAGACATTCATTTTTTTGTGATCTTGGTTGAGTGACAAGTAAACGTTGAGTTCTTGCCTTACTCGGATTAGTGCGTGGGTTATTTTACCTCTAACTGACAGAAAAACTGGGGCCTTCTTTTAACATCAAAGAATAAGAGTTCTGACAGTGCAGATTGCTCTCAGTATTTTATTAAAGCATCAGGCACAGTGGTTAGCACTGCTGCCTCTCAGCATCAGAGATCCGGGTTCGATTCCCGGCTTGGGTCACTATCTGTGCAGAGTCTGCACAATCTCCCTGTGTCTGCTTGGATTTCCTCCGGGTGCTCCTGTTTCCTCCCACAGTCTGAAAGACCTGCTGGTTAGGTGCATTGATCCGAACAGGCGCCAGAGTGTGGCGACAAGGGGAATTTCACAGTAACTTCCTTACAGTGTTAATGTAAGCCTTACTTGTGATTAATAAATTAACTTTACTTTAGATTCTATGGTCCAAGTATCCTGATTGAAAGATGAGAATAGTTCCTGATACTCTGGAATCTACCTATTAGTATCACAGGAGCCTGGGTTGAGGAACAATTACTTTCTGTTCTATCTGTTTTGGAATCTGCTCCATAGTATTTGGTGGTATCATGCCAATAACACAAGAACTGGAGATGTAAATTCACAATTACTGCTTCAAGCTATTCTTCTCTGTCTATGCACGACTGACACACTAATTTCTCCTGTGTGTTTTGCTAACTCTTTAGAGTCTTGTGTGTATGGGAAAGGACAATATCTGTGAAATATTCTTTCCAGATGTATTACAGCAAAGATGTCCGGTTAGGTTGATTGGCCATGCTAAAATTGCCCCTTAGTGTCCTAAGATGCTTAGGTTAGCGGGTGAAATATGTAGGGATAAGGGGGTAGGGCCTGGGTGGAGTTGTGGTCAGTGCAGACGTGATGGGCTTCTTTTTGCACTGCGAGGTTCTATGATTCTATGGTACGGCTCCTGCTCTGACCAAGACCGCAAGAAACTACAAAGCATTGTGTATGTAACCCAGACCATCACGCAAATCAGCTTCCCATCCATTGACTCCGTCTACACTTTCCACTGCCTCGGAAAAGCAGCCAGTATAATTAAGGACCCCACGCACCCAGAACAGCTTCTTCCCCGCTGCTGTCAGATTTTTGAATGCACCTAGCCCATATTAAGTTGATCTTTCGCTACACCTGAGCTGTGACTGTAATGCTATATTCTGCCCTGTCTCTTTTCCTTCTCCCTTATGAACTCTATGAATGGTATGCTTTGTCTGTATGGCAGAAAAAAACGATATTTGTCACTGTATGCTAATACATGTGAACAATAATTATAGAATCATAGAAGGAGACCATTTGGCCCATTGAATCTGTACCAACCACAATCCCATCTTGGTCCAATTTCCATAACCTATGCATTTACCCTGCAGGTACCCCTGACATTTTTCTATGGCCAAATAACCTAATCCACACATCTTTGGACTGTGGGATGAAACTGGAGCACACAGACACAGGGAGAACGTGCAGACTTCACACAAACAGTGACTTGGAATTGAACCCGGGTCCCTCATACTGTGAAGCAGCAACACTAACCACTGTGCCACCGTGCCACCCCAATCAAATCAAATATGGTGCTTAGGAGTATGCAGGTTCCATTGGAAGGGTTACTCTTGTGTTAAAATGATCTCATTGTCAAAAAGAGCATTACATCGTGTAACTACCTGGCAGACTCGAGTTTTTGAGTAAATTTCCACTATGTGTAAGCCAATTGATGTCTTAGAAGGATAAAAATTATCTGTTGTCATTGGAAGGCACACACAAGTCAACTGTGTATACAGTGTGTGAGACTGCCATGATAGAGGCAGGTGAGGAGTTGTCACATATGCTCGAGGTATCCGGATAAAAAGATTCTGTATCTACGCACACTTTTTGCCAACAAGTCCCTGCACTGTCAATTCCAATGTCCCCATTTATAATAAAACTACATACGCGAGTTTGTCAGGCTGTAATTACTTCTTCCCGCTTGTGAAAGCATTGTTGCATAATTCCCTCTGGGCCAAGGTAATTTTAAGCAGGTCGTGTGTGTGAACTGATGAGAATCCGTTGTTAAATCTCTCTTTTAATGTGATAGATTTTAATCTCTGCCTTTTGGAGAGCAGGCACTTGTATTTTTATGGTATCTTATGTCATGAGAACTTTAAATTAGGCATGCGTTCGTACTGCAGTGAAGTTACTTTACATTGCAGTGTGAATGTAAGCCTACTTGTGACTAATAAATAAACTTTGAATTTTACCTTTCCGTCGAACCCTTACGGACCAGGAACAGTAAGATGTTTGGCCATGCTAAATTCTCCCTCAGCGTACCTGAACAGGCACCAGAGTGTTGTGACAAGGGGATTTTCACAGCAAGTTCATTACAGTGTTAATGTAAGCCTAGTTGTGACAATAATAAATAAACTTAAGACATTTTCTTGGGGCAGCATGGTAGCACAATGGTTAGCACTGCTGCCTCACAACACCAGGATCCTGGATTCAAATCCTGGCTGGGATCACTGTCTGTGTGGAATCTGCACATTCTCCCCATG
Organism: Sphyrna mokarran; assembly: GCA_024679065.1. Lineage (NCBI taxonomy): Eukaryota > Metazoa > Chordata > Chondrichthyes > Carcharhiniformes > Carcharhinidae > Sphyrna > Sphyrna mokarran. Next base: position 12,876,158 of record JAGIQG010000022.1, read on the forward strand.
TTTGCGTGGGTTTCCTCCAGGTGCTCCAATTCCTCCCACACTCCAAAGATGTGCGGGTTAGGTTGATTGGCAACACTGAACTGAGCTTAGCGTCAGGGGATTAGCAGAGTAAACGTATGGGGTTATGGGGGTAAAGCATGGGTGGGATTGTGGTCGGTGCAGATCCAATGGGCTGAATGGCCTCCTTTTGCATTGTAGGGATTCTATGATTAATCTTGTAGACTAGATGTATTTCTTCATTGATACATTTCCCTCGACGTGAATTTGTATCTCCCAACATTCTCACCTGATACAAAAATCTTCTGCCCCAGCAGGTTGGAGTTCAATAACAGTGTTCATTCTGTTTTTAGCACCGTTAACATAACAGCAGATAAATGGAAGTGAAATGGGTGTTGTTACTGTGCTGGGAATAGGTGCATACTCATGTTGTGAGTCCTGTTTGGTCCTTGGAAACCTTGGTTTGCCAATAAGTAACCAGACATTCTCTCCGATGTGGCGGTCAACGTTTATCACTCAATGTGGAGCTGGGTCTCCACAAATATTTTGCAGTTGCTACTTGGCAACAGTGAAAACACTTTGGAAAGTACCTCACCAGTTGGAAAGCACTTGGAGACTTTGTGAGGCCAATATTCCCCTTTCTTTTTCCCCTCTTCCTCCTCATTCTATCTTTGCTCTTTGACAACACGGTGCTTGTCAAATGAATCTTAGTGATGTAAAATGGCTGCTGTTCTTGTTGGGCCTTTGGACGACACTCTCTCCTGCCTCAAACTTGTCCCTTGTTAAGATCAACATGTCGAACACACAAAAACCCTGATAAGCCAATCGAACAAGAAGTTGATACAATGGTTAGCACTGCTGCCTCACAGTGCCAGGGATCAGAGTTCGATTCCAGCCTCAGGTCACTGCGTGTGTGGAGTTTGCACGTTCTCCCCGTGTTTCTTCTGGGTGCTCCAGTATCCCCTCTCACTGCAAAAATGTGCAGATTAGCTATGCTAAATTGCTCCTTAGTGTCTAAAGAATCCTAGAATCCCTACACTGCAGAGGTAGACATTCACCCCATCAAGCCTGCAGCAACAATAATCCCACCCACGCCCTATTCCCGTAACTCCACGTATTTACCCTAGCTATTTCCCTGACACTAAGGGGCAACTTATCATGGCCAAATCAACCTAACCTGCATGTCTTTGGATTGTGGGAAGAAACAGGAGCGCCCAGAGAAAACCCACGCAGACATGGGGAGAACATGCAAACTCCATACAGACAGCAACCTAAGGCTGGAATTGAACTTGGATCCCTGATGCTAACTGCTGCCTCATGCCGCCCTGAGGAGGTTAGGTGGATTGGCCATGATAAATTGCCCCTAAGTGTCGGGAGGAATAGTAGGGTGAGATTATGGGGATAGGGCATAAGTGATATTGTGGTTGGTGCAGACCCGATGGGCCAAATGGCCTCCTTCTATACTGTAAAGATTCTATGATTGGCCATGATACATGCTTGGGGTTATGGGGAGAGGGCAGAGAGGAAGGCCTGGATAGGATGCTCTTTAGGAGAGTCAGTCCTACCTCGATGGGCCAAATGGCCTTCTGCACTGTAGGGATACTATGTTTCACTTAGGTAGGCAATTTATTTTTCGCAGACACACACATTTTATTATCTATCACCTAACTCACCAACGCTGTGAGGATTCACAACTCCCTGCTAAAGCATGAATTAATTGCGTGCCTTGGCACAGGCAAACAGACAGTTGCTTTACTTTAGCCTGGCACTGAAAATGTAATTTGTTTTTTATAACAGCTTTTATGAACTGGGTGAAACCGCTGTGATCCACATTACGGCACGTGTTATAAACTAGAAGCCAAGAATTGCATAGTGACCGGTACTCTGGCAAAGGTCATGGGATGGCTGGTGATATGTCGCCTATTTAACCTTGCTCCCTCTGTCCACCCATCCCTGTGGAGGTTCACTGCGGCTGGGTTCAAATCCTGAAACTTCGCTTCCTAACAGCACTATGGGAACGGGCTTACACCGCAACAGTGGTTCAAGAAAGCAGCTCGCAATCATCTTCTCAAGGGCAATCAGTGATCAGCAACAGATACTGGCCTTGCCAACAATGCCTACATCCCATGAAAGTAAAGAAATCAAAGTATGATCCTTCTGAATGTGTCAATTGCCTGCTCTGCAGTCACTTTTAATACTGTCTTTACACTGGCTTTTGGTGCAGGGATATCAAGTCATGAGTGTCTCAGAAGGACTGGAGTTTGTAATGATACAGTTTCTCGATGGCTCCTTGGCCACGTTCACCTAACTTTCCTTCGTCGTAGAAACAAGAAAGGCTGTGCCTGAGAAACACAGTTAACCTTTCGAATCCGTGTGAGGTTTACGGGAATAGGGTGTGGGTGGGATCATTGTTGGTGCAGGCTCGATGGGCTGAATGGCCTCCTTCTGCAGTGTACGGATTCTATGATTTTTCAATCCCATCCACGTTTTATCCCCACAACCCCATACATTTACCTCGAGTCCATGTGAATGGAAGTGGGACGAGGGAAATATGAGGAATTTATTTAGCTGGAGCGTGGGGGGGGTTAGGGCAGAATGGAAAGTCGGTGATAGACCGGGGCTGAGAAGCGATTGTCATGGACATGAGTCAAAGAGGTTGTTAGTAGCATGTTAGCCTTCTTTGTGAAAGGTTTCGAGTACAGGAGCAGGGATGTGTTGTTGCAATTATACAGGGCCTTGGTGAGGCCACACCCAGAATATCGTGTGCAGTTTTGATCTCCTTTCCTGAGGAAGGATGTCCTGGCTTTCGAGGGAGAGCAGCGAAGGTTTACCAGACTGATTCCGGGGATGGCGGGAGACTGACGTATGAGGAGAGATTGACTCGATTAGGATTGTTTTTCGCTGGAGTTCAGACGAATGAAGGGGGATCTCTTAGAGACATATAAAATTCCAATAGAACTAGACAGGGTAGATGCAGGGAGGATATTCCCGATGGTGGGAAGTCCAGAATCAGGGCTCTGAGGATTCAGAGTAGACCATTCTCCCTGAGGAGACATTTCTTCATCCAAAGAATGGTGAGCCTGTGGAATTCATTACCACAGGAAGTAGTTGATGCCAAAACATTGAATATATTTAAGAGGTGGCTGGATATAGCACTTGGGGCAAGTGGAGTTAAAGGTTATGGGGAGAAAGCAGGATTAAACTATTGAGTTTGATGATCAGCCGTGATTGTAATGAACGGCAGAGCAGACTTGAAGGGCCAAATGGTCTCCTCCTGCCCCTATCTCCTGTGTGTCTATGTGACTAAGTTTGGGAATAGGTGCATACTCATGCCATGGGTTCTCTTGGGTCTCTGGAAACCTCGGTTTGCCAATAAGTACCCAAGGCATTTTCTCCAATGTCATGGTCAAAGTTTATCACTCTGCATAAATTCCCTGCCGCAGTTGTTACCGGCAGTGACGATAATGACTAAAAACTGCTGAAAGGCAGGATAGGAGAATGCGTTCATGGGAGAACAAAGATCAGTGCTCACTTTCCTTTGTGCATTTGTGTGTGCCTCTGAACACTCTGACACAACTTCAACTAGGTGAAAATGATTTATTTTCTTTCATTATCTGTGGGGGGGGGCGGGTGCAGAATGGGCTGTGGGGGTGACAAAATCTGATAATGTGCAATTTAAAAGGTCCATCCTTATGATCAAATCTATTCGCAACCTTGTTCGCCCCAGTCCTGATCCCTGAACCCCCAGCCTTGGAAAAGAAAAACAGGCATCCTAAAGGTGGCACAGTGGTTAGCTCTGCTGCTTCATAGCACCAGGGACTTGGGTTCCTGGTCACTGTCTGTGTGGGGTTTGCACATTCTCCCGTGTCTGCGTGGGTTTCCTCCGGGCGCTCCAGTTTCTTCCCACATTCCAAAAATGTGCAGGTTAGGTTGATTGGCCCATGCTAAATTGCCCCTAGGTGTCAGGGGCATTAGCAGGGATAGTATGCAGAGTTATGGGTATAGGGTCTGGGTGGGATTGGTGTCGGTGTAGACTCAATGGGTCAAATAGCTGCCTCCTGCACTGTAGGGATTTTATGGAACTGGCTTCTCTTTCCCGATGATGTGACTCAGTTTGGAGTTTCTTTGCTTGTGGGGGGTGGGGGGTGGAGGGGAGAATGACTGCCACATTGGGACAGGGGTGCGGATGGGATGACTGTAACATGGGGCAAGTAGCGGGTGGAGTGACTATAACACAGGGGGAGGTAGCGGGTGGAGTGACTGTAACATGATGGGGAATTGGTGGGAGGAAATGACTGTAACGTGATACAGAACCAGGAAAAAGGATGATGATATTTTTTCCACTATAAAATATTGCTGATTCACCATTCTGTCCTCATAAGCAAATCATAAAACAGGAGCAGGAGACAGCGGATGTAAACATTTCAAAGTAAACCTTAAATACTGCAGATGCTAGAGACCTGGACATAAAACTTGAAAATCTTGGAAACAGCCAGCAGTTTTGGCAGCATCTGTGGAGAGAGAAACAGAGTTAATGTTTAAAATCTGTGACGCTTCATCGAAAGAACATAAACATAAGAACATAAGAAATAAGAACAGGAGTAGGGCATCTAGCCCTTCAATAAGATGATGGCTGATCTGAAGTGGATCAGTTCCATTTTCCCACTTGCTCCCCATAACCCTTAATTCCAAAGAACAAAGGACAAAGAGCAACACAGCATGGGAAACAGGCCCTTCGGCCCAACGAGCCCACGCCGCCGTCCTAACGTCTTAATGACATATCCTTGACTTTAGGCTATGCCTATTGTTGAAGATTCCCATATAGGGACCAATATAGGGACAATTTGTTACCCAATCAGCCTAAGAGCACATTTTTGGGATGTGGGAGGAAACCGGAGCACCCGGAGGAAACCCACGCAACCACGGGGAGAACGCGCAAACTCCTGCAGACACAGGCCCAAATCCATGTGTCAGCACAGCAACAGCGATAGTCTCTGAGCTGTCATGTTGCCCATCAGATGGTCCAGTTTAAGCATACACTGACGACGTGAAGCACAAGGCAACTCCTGAAGCAACCTCCAAGAGCAGCTCTCGCACGACATGCCGCATGCATGCCCCTTGTTGGTCAACAAGGTGGACCGAATTGCCTGCGGAAACAAATAAGACTTAATTAAACATGCTAAAAAAAAAACTAAAACATTCCCTAGACGAAACTAAAAGATAGTCTACTACTATTTGGTCCTCCCGATATTCAAATTCCCTTGTCTATCAGAAATTTATCTACCCGTGACTTAAAGGTATTCAATGAGGTAGCCTCCACCACTTCAATGGGCAGAGAATTGCAGAGATTCACCACCCTCGGAGTGAAGAAGTTCCTCCCCATCAGATCTAACCCCACTTCTCTCTTTGCACAGATGTTGTCGGGTATCTTCCAGCCTTTTATGTTTTAAGGATAAAACCTGTCAGTAGATTTAGGTGGAAGGTCAGTTGCCAAGATGGTGCCACGCATTGAGTGTACACACACTTTGAGTATGTACATAATGAGTATACACATGGTATACGCAGCTCTCCCTGTTGACCTTATTTGGTACTCCCTGTATTGGAGGCCTCTTGTGAGATTGCCATGCAAAGGTTTGGTAGCTGAAAATGAGGAGTTTCTTTTCATTCATTCACGGGAAGTGGGCTTTGCCAGCTAGGCCAGCATTCATTCCCCTTGTGGAGGTGGTAATGAACCATCTTCTTGAACTGCTGCAGTCCATGCAGTGTAGGTATATCCACCATGCTGTTAGGAAGGGAGTTTCAGAGTTTTGACCCAGTGACTATGAAGGAACAGCAATATATTTCCAAGCCAGGATGGTGAGTGACTTGGAGCCGAACCTGCAGGTAGTGGCGTTCCCATGTATCCGCTGCTCCTGACGATCCAGGTGGAAGGTGCTGTCGAATGGGTCTTGGTGAATTGTTGCGTCTTGTAGATGGTGCACACTGCTGCTACTGAGCGTCATTGGGAGGAGTGAATGTTTAAGTTGATGGGTAAAGTGCCAAACAAAGGGGGCTGCTTTGTCCTGGATGATATCGAGCTGCTTTGGTGTTGAAGCTGCACTCATCCAAGCAAGTGGAGACTATTCCATCACACTCCTGACTTGTACCTTGCAGGTAATGGTCAGGAGGTGAATTAATCATTCCCAGCCCCTGGCCTGTTCTTGTAGCCACTGTATTTATATTGTTGGTCCAGTTCAGTCTCTGATTAATGATAACTCCGGGATGGTGATGATGGGAGATTCAGCAATAGTAATAAAGGAACAATCTTGAAATCCCTACATTGCAGAAAGAGGTCACTCAGCCCATTGAGCCTGCACCGATAACAATCCCAATCAATTCCCATGGTGGAGCTTTGTATTGGAGCCCTATCTGTTATTCCCACAGGAAGACTTCTTTCAAAGGAGAGGCTGTGAAACAGTGTTGAGCCTGGAGGGAACAGGAATGATTGTGACACAGATTAAAGGGGTGGCTGACTGATGAACAGATGGGGACAGGAATGATTGTGACACAGAATAAGGGATGGATGACTGATGGACAGGAATGTTGGTGCTAACTTTACACGAGTGAAGGTGGAGAGGGAATAATTTTAGTGAGAGACTGAAAATGGAAGAAATGCATGTTATTTGCAAAAACTTTCTCCGAAACTGTTTTGCTAAAATGGTGACAGATGAAGATTTTGGAGCTATTTCTTCCAACACACTAGCAGTTGTTAAATCATTTAGTTTTATTTTATATTCCATCAAGAACATCGTTTGTCATTGGTCTTATTTTTGTCTACCTTTCCAGATCCTAATCATGCAAAGATCTTTTAGATAATAGCCTTTCATCTTGCAATATTTTGTTACATTGGGTAATTTATTGCTTCTAACATACCAATTATAGAATCCTACAGTGCAGAAGGAAGCCATCCGGCCCATCAAGTCTACATCAACCACAATCCCACCCAGGCCCCATCCCCATTACCTGATGCATTTGACCTATCTGGTCCCCCAAACATTAAGTGGCAATTTAGCATAGCCAATCTACCTAACCTGCGCACTTTTGGATGTGGGAAGAAACCGGGGCATCCAGAGGAAACCCACACAGATATGGGGAGAATGAGCAGACTGCGCACTGATAGTGACCCAAGCCAGGAATCGAACCAGGGTCCCAGACGTTGTGAGGCAGCAGCGTTAACCACTGTGCCAGCATGCTGCCCAATGAATCTGTTGTAAAAATGCGAAGATCACCATTGCAAAGTTCCGTATTTTTCATCCATTGGGTCGCAAGATGCCATAAGATTTCAACTGATAAAATATAGCAGATTTGATGTGGGCAGTTACCCGCCTCTGAGTGTTCTAGTGCTGTTTAATTAGTTTGTCAATTTCCAGCCTGAAATTGTGTACCTTTTCAAAGGCTGCAAAATATTTTCATCAGACTGTAGGTCCAGAGTACATATTTTTATGTAAAAGAATCAATAATTATCACGAACATTGGGCACCGCACATCATTAGCAGAAAGGGTTGAGACCTTCGGGTTTCTAGGTGTCCAGATCACCAACAACCTGTCCTGGTCCCCCCAGACCAGTACTATAGTGAAGAAAGCCCACCAATGCCTCTACTTTCTCAGAAGACTAAGGAAATTTTAATGTCCGCTGTGACTCTCACCAATGTTTATAGATGCATCATCAAAAACATTCCTTCTGGTTGCATCACAGCTTGGTTTGGTTTCTACTCTGCCCAAAACCATAAGAAACAAGAAAAGGTTGTGAATGTAGCCCAATCCATCACGTAAATTAATCTTCCATTCATTGATTCTGTTGACACTTCCCACTGCCTCAGCAAAGCAACCAGCATAATTAAGGATCCCATGCACCCCAAACATTCTGTCTTCCACTTCCTTCTATTGGGAAAAAGGTGCAAAGGTCTGAGGTCAAAAACAGCTTCTTCCCTGCTGCTGTCAGACTTTGGAACAGACCTATCTTGCATTAAGTTGACCTTTCTCTACACCCTAGCTATGATTGTAATACCACATTCTGCACTCTCTCCTTTCCCTCCCAATAATGATATGCTTTGTCTGTACAGTGTAGCAAGGAACAATACTTTTCACTGTGTGTTTATACATGTGACAATAATAAATCAAATCAAAATCATTAAGATTGTGCTCAAATATGTTGCGTGTTAGAGAATGAGGTTGGTAAACCCACTAAATATTTCTTAATCTTCGGACATTCCTTCATGCTGATAGATATTTAACAAGTAGTTTGGAAGCTAAATAGTGTGCACACAGTTTCCTGGAATGTATTCCCAAAAAATAGCACAGATCTAATGGAAGTTCACAAATTAGTTGTGGACTCTCTCTCTCTCATATAGAATCTTGATTCTTATGTCCTTTGGACATCTTCACACCTATTTTATATAATATCGATGATCATTGTGAAATACATATAAGTATTGTCATTAATTGTCAAATATATGCAAAATCTGGAGATAGGCTTATCCAATTTTTAATGAAACCTATGACCGCACTGATTGAAGAAAGCGCATTATCTGTTCCTTTGTTCTTGATCTATTGATCCTGTTAAGGAGATGCTGTTTCCACTTATACTTAAGAGACAAGCACCTACAGAAATTCTGCTTCCCTTTTTATACACATGAGCTTTTGTCCATTAATTCACTTTTAAATCGTGTTTGTATTTTCTTCTCCGTGGACAAAAGCCTCTGTTGACTGTACTCTGTACTCACAGAGCAATAAAGCAACCTAGAACAGTAGCAGTTGGATATAGAACACATATCCCTGTCAAAGAATTGTTACGGCACAGGAAGAGGCCATTTGGCCCATCATGTCTACACCGTCTCTTCAAACGAGCATCCTGGCTTAGTACTATTTCCCAGGCTTTTTCCCTGCATCCCTGCACTTTGTTTCTATTGAAATAATTATCTAACACCCTCTTCAATGCCTCAATTGGATCTGCTTCCATCACACTTCTAAGCAACACATTTCAGACCCCAACCACTCACTGTGTGAGAAAGTATATTCTCACATCACATTTGCTGCTTTTGCAAATTGTTTTAGATCCGTGCCCTCTCATTCTTGATCCATTTTACGAGTGGGGACAGTCTCTCCCTATCTGCTCTGTCCCACCCCCACATCTCTATCAGATCTCCTCTCAGCCACCTTCTCTCCAAGGAGAACAATCCCAATCTCTCCGAGATTATTTCTATAACTGAACTTTCTCATCCCTGGAACCATCCTTGTAAATTTCCTCTGCATACTCGCCAATGCATTCACATTATTCCCGTAGTGAGGCACCCAGAACTGTAGACAGTACTCCAGTTGAGGTCTAACTGGTGTCTTGTATAAGTCCAGCATAACCTCCTTGCTCTTGTATTGTAAATCTCTATTAATAAAGTCCAGGGTATCAAATATTTTATTAACTGCTCTCTCCACCTGTCCTGCCACATTCAATGATTGATGAACCTATATACCCAGGTCATTCTAATTATGCACCCCTTTAAGAATTTTCCCTTTGTTTTTTGTGTCTCCATGTCCTTCCTACCAAAATGCACCACCCCTCACTTCTCCACATTGATCTTCATCAGCCACCTATCCGCTCACTCCATCAGCTTGTCTCTGTTTGTCCTACTCTTCACAGTTTACAATACTTACAAGTTTTGTGTCATCTGCAAACTTTGAAACTGTCTCCTAGATCATTAACATATATCAGGAAAAGCAAGGGTCCTAATACCAACTTCTGAGGAATACCACGACAAGCCTTCCCCCAGCCTGAAAAATATCCATTGACCATTACTCTCTGCTTCCTACTATGTTTTGTATCCACATTCCTGCTGTCCCTTTTATTCCATGGGCTATCGCTTTTCTCTGTTGTGTGGCACTGTATCAAATGCCTTCTGAAACTCCAGATATACCATATCAATAGCATTAACCTCATTGACCCTCTTTATAACTCAAAAAATTCCAGCCAGTTAGTTAAGATATCCATGCTCTTCCGAAGCAACCCACGTTTTCCATGTGATTGTTAATGTTTATTTATTAGTCACAAGTAGGCTTCCATTAATACCGCAGTGAAGTTACTGTGAAAATCCCCCCCAGTCGCCACCCTCTGATGGCCAATTCACTTAACCAGCATGTTTTTCAGATTGTGGGAGGAAACTGGAGCACCCGGAGGAAACTCATGCAGACACAGTGAGAATGTGCAGACTCCACACAGATCGTGATCCAAGCCAGGAATCAGGAAGCCCCTGGTGCTGAGAGACAGCAGTGATAACCACTGTGCCAGTCAAATAATTGTTTCCAGAAGCTTGCCCACTACTGATAATAAACTGATTGCCCTGTAAAACCGGGGGTATCCTTACAACATTTTTTGAACAAGTTGTAATATCTGCAATTCTTCAGTCCTCTGGTATCTCTGCTCAGTCTGGGGAAGACTAGAAGGTTATGGTTAGTGAGCCTGCAATTTCCATTCTCACTTTGGGGTCCCTGGTGCTGTGAGCCAGCAGTGCTAACCACTATGTCACTATGCTGCCCCATACCGTACCAGCTTGGGTAACTCCCTGTGACCCGTTTGCACATTCTCCCCGTGTCTGTGTGGGTTTCCTCCGGATGCTCCAGTTTCCTTTCACAGTTCAAAAGATATGCTAGTCAAGGTGCATTGGTCATGCTAAATTCTCCCTCAATGTACCCGAACAGGCACCAGAGTGTGGCAGCTGAGGATTTTCACAGAAAATGTAAGCCTACTTGTGACACTAATAAACATTTTTTTAATGTTTGTATCTCTCTAACTTCTCTGCAAGATTTGTTCTTCTATATCTTTTTCACTAATTGGTCGTGTATAAGCTACACTGAACAATTTATTTGCTCTATCTTCTATATAATTAGCCACTTATTTGAGCATTTCCATTCAGATTTAATGGTGGCTCTTGCATAACAACTTCATGCTTCCATTCATTGCAAAGACATTCGTGATTCAGCAACAGATCTGCTAGTTCTAGGAGTTGACACACATTTCAGCTCGTTTTACTCACCGGCACTCATTAAATGAAGGAGAAGCATTTGAAACAATTAAAACCTTTAGAGATCTTGTCCATTAACCCTCTATCAAGTTTACTCAGTTATGAAGTATCACATTGACAGAAGCATCGATCGATTTGTGTATTTTCTTGGCTTTGTCCTTTGGGTCTCTAGGGGAGAATAGAATCTCTACAATGCAGAAGGAGACCATTTGGCCATTGAGTCTGCACCTACAAAATCCCACCCCAAACTCTATCCCCACAACCCCACACATTTACCCCACCAATCCCTCAAATTTACCCATCCCCATTAAGAACCAATCAACCTAAACTCTCACATCTAGCCTAATCCATCATACAAACCACCTTCTCATCCACTGACTTCATCTCCACTTCCCGCTGCCTCAGCAAAGCAGCCAGCATGATTAAGGACCCCACGCACCCCGGGCATTCTCTCTTACACCTTCTTCCTTCGGGAAAACAAATACAAATGTCTGAGGTCGTGTACCAACGGACTCAAGAACAGCTTGAGCCTGTTGCCATCCTGCTGCCATTAGACTTTTGAATGGACCAACCTTGCATTAAGTTGATCTTTCTCTACACCCCTAGCTATGACTGTAACACTACATGCTGCACTCTCTCCTTTCCTTCTCTATGAAGGATATGCTTTGTCTGTATAGTGTGCATGAAACAATACTTTTCACTATATGTCAATACATGTGACAATAATAAATCAAATCAAAAACATCTTTGGACTGTGGGAAGAAACCAAAGCCCCTGAACAAAACCCACGCAGACACAAGAGAGCGTGCAAATTCCACACAGACAGTGACCCCAAACTGTGAATCGAACTTGGTTCCCCGGCGCTGTGCGGCACCAGTTTGTGCTGCTGTTGAGAGGAGGGGTGTGGTTTGGGGAGAGAGAGGGTTTCCCAGTTTACACAGGGGAGGGAGGAAGGAGAATGAAGCTGAACACAGTGCCCCACTGACTGTAAATCTGCTGCTGAATCAATGCAAATTGAAAAGTAGGGGAGAAAGCTAGAAAGCGAGATTACTTCCTGGCAAGCCTTGCTTGCTGTTGGATCCTTTACTGCACATGGTGTGTTTTTATATCTGTGAATGCTTATTTGTACAGGCTTTTGTTTTCTTCTTGTTCCAAATAAACTATGAGGACTGGCACAGCATGGTTGCCTCACAGCAACCCAGGTTCGATTCCGGGCTGGGGTGACTGTGTGGAGTTTGCATGTTCTCCCCAGTGTCTGCTTGGCTTTCCTCCTACAGTCCAAAAGACCTGCTGGTTAGCTGCAATGGCCGTGGGATAGGGTGGGTACTGGGCCTGGGTATAATACTCTATCAGAGAATTGGTGCAGACTTGATGGGCCGAATAGCTTTCTTCTGCACTATAAGCTTCTATGATTTGTGAAAGTGGAGAAGTTGGAAGAAATAGACAGACGCAGATGAAACTTGTTGAATTGGGGAAAAGAAATGAGTTAAAAGAAGGTAAAGTAGTGGACAAAGCTGAGAAGGAAGGGAAATAGAATTTAAAAAGAGAAAGGAGAGGATTGTTTCATGAGAGGTGGCCAGGGACACAGAGCGACAAACCCACTGAAAATCCCCCTTTGTCCCGATTATGGAAGGACCTGTCTAGCCTGCAGGCGATTTGTCCAAAGATGCTCACTGTTAAGGACACGCTGTGGTGATTGTCCCTTTAAGGACCCATCCGCAGAATAAGGGCCACAGAAATCAATAGGGAGCAGGGTTTGGGATCACCCTGGTAAGGTTGGGTTTCTGATCTGCAATCACCTTGGGAGCTGCCCTGATAGTCTCTGTAAATAAACGCGTTTTCTTTTTACCCCTTAACTGGTGAAGAAGAATGATTATCCTTGCCATGTGGGGGGGAATTTTAAGCATGTAATGAGATCCATCTAGGCTGCATCAAAGCTGTCTCTCTGCCTTTTTGCTGTTTTTTAAAAAATGGCCTCACTCATTACAGAACCACTTTAACTCCCACATTACAGTTCCTGATGCGATCTGTCACTTTCACAGCACAACACAGAGAACATTTGATTGAGGAATTCATTTGGTCCTGTCATTTGACTCTTTTTAATATTAAATATGTGATTATCTCAGCATCTGAAACATCTGACTCTCCAGGAGATGCCATCTGGAGTGTGTTTAAAAAAGGATCACCTTCCTTATTTCCATTACGTATCTTGTTTCGAATTCAAAAACCTAAATTCTGTTCGAGTTATAACGAGAGGCTGGGTAGACTGGGACTTTTTTCCCTGGAGCATAGGAGGCTTAGAGGTGATCTTATAGAGGTCAGTAAAATAACGAGAGGACATAGATCAGCTAGATAGTCAATATCTTTTCCCAAAGGTAGGGGAGTCTAAAACTGGAGGGCAAAGGTTTAAGGTGAGAGGGGAGAGATACAAAAGGAGCCAGAGGGACAGTATTTTTCACACAGAGGGGAGAGTGTCAGGAACAAGGTGCCAGAGGTAGTAGTAGAGGCAGGTACAATTTTGTGTTTTAAAAAATGTTTACACAGTTACATGGGTAAGATGGCCATAGAGGGATATGGGCCAAATGCGGGCAATTGGGACTAGCTTAGTAGTTAAAGAAAGGGTAGCATAGGGAAGTTGGGCCGAAAGGCCTGTTTCCATGCTGTAAACCTCTATGACCTTATGATTCTAAGTCAGGACATCCAGGTTGGGGAAGATCGCGTGAGATTTGGGGAACCAGGAACTATGGGTGAGGTGATGCCAAGTCTGTTTTTTTGGTTTGGCCGGAGATTTGAAGATGAAGGGAAGACGAACGATGATACCACAAAAAAAAATGGAGAAGGGCTGTGCACAATAACCTATCAGAATTGTACCTCCCTCTGGGCAATGGTTGGGAGGCAACAAGGCTGGCAAAATCTTTGGCAATAGTGTTGTGGATGCACCAGTGTAACCCCTCACACTGGCATCCTGCTTTTCAGTCCATCGAAGGAAGCTCTGCCGTGCCAACAAAATTGCAGCCAAGTCAGGGTGTGGCAAGTGTAAAAAAATGTATTTGGTGGTGCTAGGCTTGAAGTACAAGTTTACTGAGAGACACCTGCTCAAGGTCAGTGATGTCTAAGGTAGGGACAGATCTACTCAGCTCAAGAGCTCCAACTTTTAATGGTTGTAACTAAAAAGAAACAATGTAAGTAGTAGTTTTGTGACAGTATATTACACAATGGCCCAAATCATTTCCCCTCACTTTTACCTGTCATAAGAATATATAACGCAGAAGAGGCCCTTCAGCCCATCAAGTCTGCACCAACATGTGAGAATCACGTGACCTGTCCACCTAATCCCACTTGCCAGCACTTGGCCCATAGCCTTGAATGTTCTGATGGTGCCAAATGCTCATCCAGATACTATTAAAGGATGTGAGACAACCAACCTCCACCACCCTCCCAAGCAGCACATTCTAAACAGTCGCCATCCCCATATCCCCTCAAATCGCCTGCCCCTCACCTTGAATCCATGTCCTCTTGTGATGATCGTTCAACTAAGGGGAACAGCTGTCCCTTATCCACTCTGCCCATGCCCTGACAATCTTGTAGACTTTGATCAGATCACCCCTCAGTCTTCTCTGCTCCAACAAAAACAACTCAGCCTATTCAACCTCTCTTCATATTTTAAATATTCCATCCCCCACAGCATCCTGGTGAATCTCCTCTGCACCCCTTCCTATAATATGGTAACTGGAACTGCACACAGTGAGGCTGTGGTCTCACCAAAGCTCAGTACAACTCCCAACATGACTTCTCTGCTTTTGTAATCTATGCGTTGACTGATAAAGGTGTGTCCCATATGCCTTTTTCACCATCCTACACATTTTTACAGGATGTTTGCAGTAACTTCATTGCAATGCTCCTGTAAGCTTACTTGTGACTAGTAAATAAATTATATTAACTTATACATGATGATTATTTTGTATTCTTTAAGAAGCTGACATTGGATCATTCCCAGTCATCTTGTGTATTGGAAACAGGCTGATTGGCTTCACAGGAGAATAGAGGCTGCACTGTCCCTTGAATTGGTTCTGTCTTTCACTAAGATCACTTTTTTTAATTCACCTGTGGGACATTGTATTTATTACTCATCCATAAGTGCCCAAGGGCAGTTAAGAGTCAATCAAATTGCTTTGAATCTGGGGTCACATATAGGCCAGACCAGGTAAGGAAGGCAAATTTCCTTCCCTAAAGGGCATTAATGAACCAAATGGGTTTTTCCAACAATTGACAATGGTTTCATGGTCATCAGTAGATTCTTAATTCCAGATTTATTTTTATTGAATTCAAATTTTGCCATTTGCTGTGGTGGGGATTTGAACCCAGGTCCCCAGAACATTAGCTGAATTTCTGGATTAATAATCTAAGGATAATACCACTAGGCCATTGTCTCCTCCTGCTGGCTGGATGAACGGATTGGTCTTCCTTAACTATACTAATCTTGTACTCCTGTATTGTTGGTATACGTGCTCTAAAATGCAGAATTCAGCTGGGCTGCAAGAGATTTCTTTCCCCATGTACAAGTGGACCTGGAAGTTTGACAGGATCACTAAAACTGTCCCCACATTGGAAGTCCATGGTGACCTCCTGAAAGGATTCCAGGGGTGGTGGCTGATGGTAAATGTGAGTAGACAAACAAAGTTAGAGTTGTTTGCTTCAAGACAGAGAAATCTAATTTAAGATTTGAAGATTAAAGTCAGTAAAGAAAAACTGTGGATAAGAGTCGATAGCCAGATTGAAGCTAATAAGCAAAAGAACCAGAAGTGACATGAAGAAAATCTTTTTTTACACAACGAGTAATTTGAATTTGAAATGCAGAGTCTGATGAGGAGGTGGATGCAAATTCCACAGTAAAGGGGATTGCATAAATACATCAAGATAAAATTGCTGGGATACGGGGAAGCGGAACTGGATTGTTTTATCAATGATCTGGCTAGATAGGCTGGATGGTTCTGCCAGGGTCACTCAGCTCCTGATTTCATTACAGACTTGGTCTAAACACGGACAAAAGAACTGAACTTGAGCATTGAGGTGAGAGTGACTGCCTTTGACATCAGACTGAGTGTGGCATCAAGGAGCCCTAGCTAAACTGGAGACAGTGGAAATCAGCGGAGGGAAACTGTCCGCTGGTTGGCGGTGCACCTGGCACAAAGGGAGATGGTTAGAGGCCCACCATCTCAGTCCCAGAACCTGCTTCAATGTTCCTCAGGGTAGCTTCCTAAGTCCAATCATCTTCAACTGCCTCATCAATGACCTTCCCTCCACCATAAGGTCAGAAATGGAGATGTTCACTGAAGACTGCACAATGTTCAGCACCATTTGTAACTGCTCGGATACTGAAGCAGCCCATATCCCAATGCAGCAAGACCTGGACAACATTGAGGCTGGGCTGATAAGTAGCTAGTAATATTCATGCCACGCAAGTGTCAGGCAATCTCATTAACAGAGAATCGAACCATTTCCCTTGACATTGAATGTAACTGCTATTGTTCAATTCCCCCACTATCAACATCCTCAGGGTTACCATTGACCAGCCATATAAATACTGTGGCTACAAGAGCAAGTCAGAGGCTAGGAATTCCACACAACCTGACCCCCCGCCTCCCGCAAAACCTATCCACCATCTGAGGCACAAGTCAGGCATGTGGTGAGTGCAGTTCCTACACTCAAGAAACGGGAACACCATCCAAGGCGCAGAAGTTCACTTCATTGTCACCACCTACACTGCCATAAATATTCCTTCCCTCGACTACTGAAGAACAGTGCTACGTGATTCACTGCAGCAACTCATCAAGGTCCCTTCAACAGCACTTTCCAAACTTGTGACCTCAACCACTTAAAATGAGGGTTGGGTCCGCCACCCACAAATGTCCCTATGAGGCACACGTATCCTAACTTTTTTTAAATCATTCTTGGCACGTGGACATCAATGACTGGCCCAGGACAGTTGAGAGTCAACCACATTGCTGTGGAGTCACTGGTCGGGATATAAATTTCCTCCACTAAAGGACATTAGTTAACAAGATGGGTTTTTCCAACTATCAACAATGATTTCATGATCATCAGTAAATTCTTAATTCCAGATATTTTTCATTAAATTCGAATTCCACCATCTGCCGTGGTGGGATTTAAACCCAGGACCTCAGAACGTTAGCTGAGTTTTTGGATTAGTAGTCTAGCCATAATACCACCAAGCCATCACCTCCTTTGCAGCTATATCACCGTTCCTTCACTGTTGCTGGATCAAAATCCTTGAACTCCCTATTGGGAGTGTTAATGTAGCGAATCATATGGCCAACAATGGTTCAAGAGGGCGGTTCGAATGCCCCTACCTCCTCGAGGGCAATTAGAAAAGGGGAATAAATGTTTGCTGAGCCGGCGACGCTCACATTCTGCGAAAGAATGAAAATAAAATTGACCTCTGTTTGAAACCAGATTAGGACGCCAACAGCATAAAGTAAAAAAGTTTATTTGTGAGTCACAAGTATGCTTACGTTAACACTACAGTGAAGTTACTGTGAAAACCCACTAGTTGCCAAAGCGCAGTGCCTATTCGGGTACACTGAGAGAGAATTTAGCACAGCCAATGCACCTAACTAGCACGTCTTTTGGATTGTGGGAGGAAATCAAAGCACCCGGAGGAAACCCACGCAGACACGGGGGAGAAAGTGTAAACTTCGCATAGGCAGTGGTCCAAACTGGGAATTGAAGCTGGGTGCCAAGCGTTGTGAGGCAGCAGTGCCAGCCACTGCGCCACATGCTGCCACCTCTCTTAATGGCCCCATACTCTTAATGGCTGTTACCAGATGATGTGTCCACAAACAAATGTAACGAATTGTTGTCGTGCATGTTGAATTTTCTACACCAGCTCTGTCCATAATGGTCAAACAGGCAGAGATGTTACAAATAGACATTGAAATAATATTGGCTGTGTGAGCCACTAATTGCCTCCACTTTCAAAGCATTAAGATTATACTTGTCAAGTACTAGAGGCAATAAGTAATGGAACATCATGTAAATTATTGCACACAAGAAGCCAGATCAATATCCTGTATGTCCAGAGTTAATTATGGGTCAATCAGAAGAGTCCTTTTAATATTAAATGAAATTATCTTTCCAGATGAAACTTTTTCTTGTGAACAATAGCTCAGAAAATAACACAGCATGATGATCTTAGTTTCCCAGAAGCGCAGAGCATGACTCAATCGCTTCTTTGATATTCTGAATAACAAACAATACTTAGCTTTGCTTCTGAATGTTTTTTTAATCATTCTGGAATGAGAGAAGCACGGGGGAGCTTGGCAAAGTTTCAAATGCGATATCATTAAGTTAATTGCAGTGTGATTTTTCACAATCCACAGATCTTAATGATGCTCAGACGAGCTAGCAGAATGGCAAAGCCTGTTCCATTGGCATGTACCGCAGAGTTCCTGCCTCCATTCAGGCTGTGGGACAGCGGGGTGGGAGGCCAGAGATTGAGACTGGTCAATAGGGCACAGAGAGGGGGGCTCAGGGTTGCAGCAAGGGGCTTGGGATTGCCGGTGGGCAGCTTGGGAGGGGGACCGGGTGATTGGGACGGCAAGAGGGCCTTCGAGACTAACCCAGGTATGTTTGGGGAAGCCAGCGATTGGGCTCGGTGGGGGGGGGGGGGGGGGGGGGGGGGTGCAAGAGATTGGGCCATGGGGGGAACAGTGAGGGGTTGCAGGGGGTGCCAGCAATCGGGTTGCAAGGGGACTGGAGAAGCAGTGATGAGGGGTCGCAGGACTGGCAGTATGGAACCACTGTGCAATCGCTGATCTCAGTGCTGACAAATCGGCGCACGTGCAGTGGCCCACTCAGCACTATGCTGCTGGGCTCTTCGGTGGGAATAGGGCCCGCTCTCTGACTTTGTGACTGTTTCACGCTTGGGCACTCTGCAGAGCCCAGAGTGTGGGAGATTCATTTTGAAACTTCCACTGAAAACACCAACGTGATTTACTCCAGTTTTTAGGTGAATTTGACACTTAGAATTTTTTTGGGAGGAACACTTGCCTCAGGTATTTCTCACAAGTTGGTGCAGACATGATGGGCTGAAGGGCCTCTTCTGCACTGTGTGCTTTTATGATTCTCATCTCCTTAGTTTACTGTGAGCAATGCCACAAGAGGCCCCAGGCAATTATAATCAAAAGGGTTCCCTAATGCAGGTCTGTGTACATTATATTCTTACATATGAATCACAGTCTGTGTGGAGTTTGCATGTTCCCCTGTGTCTGCATGAGTTTCCCTGGTGTACTCCCATTTCCACCTACAATCCAAAGATAAGCAGGTTAGGTGGATTGACCATAGAAGCAGGGAGGTTGCAAATAGAAGCACTATCTGGCAGGTGAAACTAAAACTAGGGGGCATGGTCTCAAAATAAGGAGGAGCAGATTTAGGATTGAGTTAAGGAGGAACTTCTTCACACAAAGGGTTGTGAATCTGTGGAATTCCCTACCCAGTGAAGCAGTTGAGGCTACCTCATTGGATGTTTTTAAGGCAAGAATAAATACATTTTTGAACAGTATAGGAATTAAAGGTTATGGTGAGTGGGCAGGTCAGTGGAGCTGAGTCCACGAAAAAGATCAGCCATGATCTTATTGAATGGCGGATCAGGATCCAGATGGCCTACTCTTGCTCCTAGTTCTTAGGCTAAATTGACCCTTAATGTCCATAGATGTGGAAGTTAGGTGGATTAGCCATGGTAAATGCGTGCGATTGTGGGGATAGGGCGGAGGGAAGGGACTGAGTGGGTTGCACACTCAGATAGCCAGTACAAACATGATGGGCCAAATGGTCTCTTTTCACGCTATAGGGGTTGTATGGCTCTATGTGCAAATAATGTGTTTGCAGTCACACAAGGAAAGTGCGTTCACATTGTCACACACAAAATCGCTTTCAGTTTTTTAAAATACAAAGAATGCAGGCTTATCCTCTGGAATAGGGCAGGCTGAGACTTTGGTTTTCTGTTCTTTTTCACCCAGTGAGGGGTAACGACTGGAACAGCAATCAAACTATTGTTGCACTTAGGCCATCGCTTTACTGGCAAGCAAGACTTGCAGAACGGAATTATCATCAGGCCATCAGCTTCGCAGAATGGGGTTATCCATTACTCTCGGGCGAGATTTTACAAGCCTCGCCCGAGCGAGATCGTAAAATCCCAGCCTCAGCTTCTGCCAAATAGTAGGTAGATTTGGCAGCATCTGTAAGGAGAGAAAAGAGCTGATGTTTCGAATCCAGATGACCCTTGTCAAAGCATCTGGAGGAAACCTATGCAGACAAAGAATCATCTGGACTTGAAACGTCGGTTTTTTTTTTCATTACAGATGCTGCCAGAACTGCTGAGATTTTCCAGCATTCTCTCTTTTGGTTTCGGATCAAGCATCCTCAGTAATTTGCTTTTATCCAGCGGTTAGATTTTATAGGTTGCCGCTACACCTTAGGAGCAGAACTGGGCTTTACACATTATATTGTACCTTATCTGTACACAACTACCTTACAGAAAACAACATTATAGAAATGGTTAAAAGTGCCCTTTACTTCCTTGAAGAAGTGACCTCTCTAACTGGTTGCAAATTAGCACGTTCCAATGCACTGAAATATTTGACTTGTTTGTTCCAGCTGTGGTGGAGGCCTGTCTACTCTACATGCTGAAGCGCCGAGCTGCCGGATTCCTCCGCAGTGACAAAGTAGCCGCACTTTTCACCAAAGTGGGGAAAGCTTACCAGGTAGCCGGAGATCTGTGTAAGAAAGTTCAAGAACTGCAGCAACAGGTGGATAACAGGTAAGTGGGACATTTAAGGTTATCCATGAATGGGAGTCAGACCCCCCCCCCCCCCCCCCCCCCCCCCCCCCCCCCCCCCCCCCCCCCCCCCCCCCCCCCCCCCCCCCCCCCGCCCCCTCAGTTTGAGTGACAAAGATTGACAGCAGCCAAGGCTGTTCTGCCAAAGTCCAATTTAGCTTAGCTCAGTGTTGGAAATTGGCACTTTCTTTACTGGTTGTTTTGAAATGTTCTTTCAGATATTTTGTGAATGACGTATATTTTTGTGAGGAAAAAGAAGTAGCTTCACTCCCTGAAATGAATGTGTGTATTGGGATGGGGAGATAGAAGAAGGATATGTTACAGGGGTTTACTGTTGAGGTGGGAATAAAGACCATTAGAGTCATAGAACACGGAAACAGTTCCTTTGGCCCAGCCAGTCCATGCTGACCATGATGCCCTCCCAGCTAGTCCCGGTTGCCCACATTGAGCCCATATCCCTCCAATCCTTTCCCATCCATGTACTTATCCAGATGCTTTTTAATTGTTGCTATTGTACCTGCCTCAACCACTTTGTCTGGCAACTCATTCCATATCCGCACCACTCTCTGCATGAAGAAGTTACCCCCTCAGCTCCCTTTGAAATCTTTCCCCTCTCGCCTTAAATCTATGCCCTCTAGTTTTGAATTCCCCTTCCCTGGGATAAAGATGATGTGCGTTCGTCCTATCTAAGCCTCGCATAATCTTTTACATCTCAGTAAGATAGAACATAGAACAATACAGCACAGAACAGGCCCTTCGGCCTTCGATGTTGTGCCGACCAAAATAAAAAGCAATGCCCCTCCAAACTAAACCATTCCCTTCTCTTCCATATACTTATCAACTAACCTCTTAAACGCCACCAAACTTGGCGCATCTACAACAGCTGCAGGCAGGGCATTCCACTCCCTAATCACTCTTTGAGTAAAGAACCTACCTCTGATATCCGTCCTATAACTCATACCCCTTAATTTAAAGCTGTGTCCCCTCGTGCTAGCTTTCTCCATCCTAGGAAAAAGGCTATCACTGTCCACCCTATCTAAACCTCTAATCATCTTATATGCTTCAATAAGATCCCCTCTTAGCCGCCTCCTTTCTAACGAAAACAACCTCAAATCCTTCAACCTCTCTTCATAGGACCTGCCCTCCATACCAGGCAACATCCTGGTAAACCTCCTCTGTACCCTCTCCAATGCCTCCACATCTTTCTTATAATGTGGCGACCAGAACTGCACACAATACTCCAAGTGCGGCCGCACTAGAGTTTTGTACAGTTGCAACATGATGCTGCGGCTCCTAAATTCAATCCCCCTACCAATAAAAGCTAAGACTCCATATGCCTTCTTAACAACTTTATCCACTTGACTGCCTACTTTCAGGGATCTATTGACACATACACCAAGATCCTTCTGTTCCTCAACACTATTAAGAGCCCTACCATTAGCCCTATACTCTACACATTTATTGTTCCTGCCAAAGTGCATTACCTCACACTTTTCCACATTAAACTCCATTTGCCACCTCTCGGCCCAGCTCTGCAACTTGTCCAAGTCACTCTGTAAACTAAAACACCCCTCTTCACTATCTACCACACCACCAACTTTAGTATCATCTGCAAATTTACTGATCCATCCCTCAATACCCTCATCCAGATCATTTATAAAAATTACAAACAGCAGGGGCCCCAAAACAGACCCCTGAGGCACACCACTCGTCACCGAACTCCACGATGAATATCTCCCATCAACCACCACCCTCTGTCTTCTATCTGCCAGCCAATTCCTAATCCAATTAGCTAAATCACCCTCTATTCCACACATCTGCATTTTCTGTAGAAGTCTTCCATGGGCCACCTTATCAAACGCCTTACTAAAGTCCATATATACTACATCAACCGCCTTACCCCCATCCACCTCTCTGGTCACTTTCTCAAAAAACTCAATGAGGTTAGTAAGGCATGACCTACCCTTCACGAAACCATGCTGACTATCCCCAATCAATTCATTTCTCTCTAAATAACTATAAATCCTATCCCTAATAATTCTCTCCAATACCTTGCCCACCACAGAAGTAAGACTCACTGGCCTATAATTCCCAGGAAGGTCTCTCTTCCCCTTCTTAAACAATGGGACCACATTCGCTATCCTCCAGTCCTCCGGAACCACACCCGTAACCAACGAGGACCTGAAGATCAGAGCCAGAGGCTCTGCAATCTCCTCTCTTGCCTCCCAGAGAATCCTAGGGTAAATCCCGTCCGGCCCAGGGGACTTATCCAACTTCAAACCCTCGAGAATTTCTAACACATCCTCCCTATCTACTACAATACTCCCCAATTTGCAACCCTGTACCTCAGTGCTCTCCACAGCTACATATCCAGCACTCTGCGTGAATACCGAAGAGAAATATTTATTCAGTGCCTCACCAATCTCTTCAGGCTCCACGCACAACTTCCCACTGCTGTCTATGACTGGCCCTAATCTTGCCCTAACCAATCTTCTATTCTTAACATATCGAAAGAAAGCTTTAGGATTCTCCTTAATCCTATCAGCCAACATCTTCTCGTGTCCCCTCTTAGCTCTCCTCAATTCACTTTTTACCTCCTTCCTAGCTAATCTATAGCTATCCATTGCACTACCTGAGCCTTCAAGCCTCATCCTGACATAAGCCTCCTTTTTCTTCTTAACCAGCAAATCAACTTTTTTCGTACACCAAGGCTCTCTTACTCGTCCATTTCCTCCCTGCCTGACAGGGACATACTTATCAAGGACTCGCAGCAGCTGCTCCTTGAATAAGCACCACATTCCAGATGTTCCCAGTCCCTGTAGTTTCCTAGTCCAATCTATGCACCCTAATTCTCTCCTGATGGCCTCATAATTACCCTTCCCCCAGCTATAACTACTGCCCCCAGCTTCATGCCTATCCCTATCCATCACTAAGGTGAACGTAACCGAATTGTGGTCACTATCACCAAAATGTTCACTAACTTCCAAGCCTAACACCTGGTCTGGCTCATTGCCCAGCACCAAATCCAATGTAGCCTCACCTCTAGTTGGCCTCTCTACATACTGAGTCAAAAAACCTTCCTGCACACTCTGTACGAAAACTGACCCCTCTAACGAGCTAGAGCTATAGCTATTCCAATCAATATTAGCAAAGTTAAAGTCCCCCATCACAATTACCCTACTACTTTCACTCCTAATCAGAATTGACTTCGCAATCCTTCCTAATCAGAATTGACTTCGCAATCCTTCATCCTTCATTCTTCATTCCAAGATGAAGATCATTCTTCATTCTCCTACATTCCAAGGAATATAATCCTAGCCTGGCCAATCTCTCCCTATAACTCAGGCCCACTCGTCCTGGCAACTTCCTCGTAAATCTTCATTGCATTCTTTCTATCAATGTCAGTTTATCAATGTCTTAGCTATCCTAGTGAGCGGTTAGTGTTGCAAAGAACAGTGTCACTTGGAAAGTACATCAACCAAAGGGCACTTTGACTTTAGCCTTGCTTCTCTCCATCCTATTGCAGTATACCTGCACAACGTGCACACAAATTTCCCCCCTCTTTCATTCGTTTGTTACCTAATTGTGACTAAATTTTTTTGACTTAATCTTTTGGCTGTTCAGATACTAATTCTGCAACTCTCAAGTCAGTTAGAATTGGATTGCCACACTAGAGTGGCGAATTCCTCACAACATTTAATGAGCGTTTAGCTGAACATTTGAAACGCCATAATGTGCATGGCTAGGGACCAAGTGTTTAAAAATAGGATTGAGTAGATCAGTACTTGATGGCCGATGCAGACAAGGTGGGCTGTAGGGCCTCTTTCTGTGCTTTGATTTGATTTATTATTGTCACATATATTAACATACAATAAGATAGTTTTTCTTGCATGCTATACAAAGCATACCGTTCATTGAGAAGGAAACAAAAGAGTGCAGATTGTAATGTTACAGCCATAGCTAGGATGTAGAGAAAGATAGATTGTGGTATTTGAATGTATTTTGCTGAGTTTTGCATAATATCAGCAAGCTCTCGTATGGTATCATAGAGTTAGACAGAAACATGAATTTAGAATTTCTTCCCTTACCAAAGCATCCTTTAATAGTGATTTTCACTGGGTTTTAGCACTGTTTAATTCCATGTTATTCTTTCTGTGAGTAAATAGCTACAATCATAAGAGTTTTTCTGCAAAAACTATAAAAGGTGGTGAACGTAACTCAATCCATCACACAAACCAGCCTCCTATCCATTGACTCTGTCTATCCACCCATTGCCTTAGCAAAGCAGCCAGCATAACTAAGGACCCCACGCACCCCAGACATTCTCTCTTCCACCTTCTTCTGTCAGGAAAAAGATACAAAAATCTGAGATCATGTACCAACCGACTCGAGAACATTTTCTTTTCCCTGCTGTCATCAGACTTTTGAATGGACCTACCTTGAATTAAGTTGATCTTTCTCTACACCCTACCTATGATTGTAACACTATATTCTGCACTGTCTCACTTACTTCGCTATGAATGGTATGCTTTGGCTGTATAGTGCACAAGAAATAATACTTTTCACTGTATATTAATACGTATGCCAGTAATAAATCAAATCAAAGTTCAGAAAGAGACTATACAGCCCATCTTGTCTGTGTCAACCATCAAGCACCAATCTACTCAAATCCTATTTATAAACACTTGGTCCCTCGCCTTTTATGCTATGGCATTGCAAGTGTTCATCTAAATGATTCTTAAACATTGTGAGGATTCCTGCCTCTCTAGAGTACAGCACACAACACTCCAACTTTATACAGCTCCATCCAAACCTTCCTGCTTTTGCATTCTAAGGACAGTGCCTGTAGTCTGTCTGTCACGTGGGGAGCATCCCAGTCAGACTTGTACCTGTTCCCATCCAAAGTCTACGTATGCATTGGCCGGCAGGAGGTATAGGCTAGCAATCAGGAACAGAACAAAGGAACAGAAGTGGACCACTCAGTTTTTTGAGACTGTTCCACCATTCTATGCAATCTGTATATTAATCCTATTCACCTGCCTTGGTTCCATTTCCTCTGATGCCCTTGTCTTACAAAAACCCTATTAATCTTGCAGTTAAAATTGAGCAATTTTACTGTGTTTTAGGGGGGCGAGTTCCTAACGTGAAGACGTATTTCCTAACTTCCCTCCTCAGTGACCTGGTTCTGATTTTCGGATTATGTTCTCTTGTCTTAGACTCCCCCAGAACAGAACAAGTTCCTTCTCTCAATTAGTTCAAAATCCCAAAACCTCAATTAAATCACTCCTTTTCTTTCTGTGCCCCAAAGATTACAAGCTTAACTTTTGTAATCTCTCCTCCTCATCCAACTCTGGAGCCCTGGTAACTCTCTGGTGAATCGCTGCTGAACAAGATATTATGGTTCAGATCAGAAACTCCAAAGTGTTTTATGAAGCCCGCCTGAATCATAAGTTTTGCATCTTGAATTTGGCCAGGATAAGTATGAGATATTTCACTCCAGGTATAATTCAAGTAACCCACTGGGAAGCTCTTATCAAACAAATGTTATTGAAGAATACAGTTAACATGTATAGTAAGAAAACAAGTAATAACTTCTATCAATTGCAAACAAAAAACAAAACATCCCCAATAATGTATAATGCTCAGTGAATATATACATAAGCTGTCCCAATCAAACCAACTTCCATAAACAACCCTTTAAACAGGTTCAGCACAGCATAGACTAAGGCGCTGATAATACTGGGATCTTTTTACTTGCTGTCTCTCCTAAAACTGAAACATCAAACCTGCAGCTCCAAACTGAAACTAAAAATGAAATTCCTGTCACCTGGCCTGCCCACCACTTTCTTCTCCTCTCAACAGTGACATCACTTAAGGTTGTGAGCACAAGTTTTAAAAAATCTCTTAAAAGTACGCTAACATCGCAAAGGTTTCTGGAGTGTGGTGCCCTGAATGATTCCCACATTGTGGTCTAATCAGAGCTTTGTATGGCTATAGCAACATTTTCTTCTGTTTAGCGTCAGACACTCCAGGCTTTTATTCCATTAGCCTTTCTGATTTTGTTTTTGTATCTTTGGCTCCTTCCTTTCACTATCTCATGCCCACAGACCTCAGAGTCATATTCAGCTGAGAATGCCCAGTGTAACATAAACCGGGGATTGGACCTTGGCCGGGTCTAGTGCTCGCTTCCATTGCAAGGATTTGAATCTGCCAGTCCAACCTGAATAGAACTATTCTGGTGAATAGTAACAAACAGAAAGTTTTAAAATACGGTCTTTCAAACAGTGAGCAAGAACATTGGATTATATCACTTCACATAACAGGATGCGGTTTTAACTGATCCACGAAGTCTGGTGGCACGGTGGTAGTGTCCCTACCTCTGGACCAGTGACTTGAGGTTCGAGTCCAACACCAGGACTTGTTGTCCATGGAAAGAGCTTGCAATGAAATGGTAATCAGCCGGAAATCTCACCTATTATTCACCAAAGTAAAAGAAGTGTGTGTCTAGTATGTGTCTGTGTGTATGTCTGGTCTGTGTGTGTGGGGGGGGGGGATTTCTGGTGTGGATGTGTGTGTGTGGGGTGCCTGGTATGTATGGGTGTGTGTGTGGTGCCTGGTGTGTGTGTGTGTGTGTATGGATGTGTATGTGTGTGGTGCCTGATGTGTGGCGTGTGTGTGGGGATTTCTGGTGTGAGGGTGTATGTGCTGTCTGGTGTGTGTGTGTGTGTATGGGTGTGGTGTCTGGTGTGTGTGTTTGGGTGTGGTCGCTGATGTGTGGCGTGTGTGGTGTCTGGTGGGTGTGTGTGTCGGGGGGGGGGGAGTGGTGGTATGAAGATACACTGAAAAAACTGATCTACATATTCTAAAGACATCTTAGCAATTGGTTCTTAATGAAGATACTGTTTGATTCCTTTTAAGTTTGGAACTCTGATATGTCCGTATGTATTAGCAGGAAAACCCAGTCAAATGGACAAGAATCTCTGAAGAGGCAAGGATCAGTATCCAAGAGTCCACCTCTTACACCTCAAGCTATCAAACACATATGGGTGCGCACAGCCTTGTTCGAGAAGGTCCTGGATAAAATCATACAGTACATTGTCGATAACTCCAGGTAGGATTCCAATGGCAGTGCAAGCAACCAATGTATTATTTCAGCAGCTTTGGACAACCACTATTGTCACCATCATAGCGCAGTCATATAAAAGAGGAGGCAATAATCTGGAACAAAATCAAAAAGGGCCACAATACAGAGTCTGTGGAGAACTTAGTGAAAGGGTACAGTAAGGATAAGAGAAATGAAACACAGGGACAGATGGTCTGAGGTGTGTTTGCTTTAACAGAAGGAGTGTGACAGATAAGGCCGATGAACTTAAAGTTTGGATTACTACATGGAATTATGGTATTGTGGCAATTATGGAGACACCCTGCATTCTAGGATTTAGATGCATCAGGCAAGATTGAGAGGGTGACAAAAGAGATGGAGGTGTTGCTTTACTGATTAGGGAGAGCGTCACAGCTATACAGAGGGAGGGCACCTTGGTGGGCTCATGCAGTGAGGCAAAATGATAGAACTGAGAGACAGGAACATTGTAATCACACTATTGAGGTTGTACAACAGACCTCCCAACAGCCAGTGTGAAGTAGAGGAACTGATAAGTCTGCAGATTATAGCAAAATGTAAAAGGATCAGGGTTGTTATTGGTGAAATACGAGAGGATTAGAGAGTTGTTCCTCTGTTTAAAAAGGGCAGAAAAGATAATCTATAAAATTACAGGCCTTACATCAGTGGTGGGGAAATTATTGGAGAAGATTCTTAGGGACAGGATGTACTCACATTTGGGAGAAAATAGGCTTATTAGCGATAGCAGCATGGTTTTGTGAAGGGGATGTTGTGTCTCACAAACTGGAGTGAATTCTTCGAGGAAGTGACAAGAGAAATTGACCAAGGCAAGGCAGTGGATTTTGTGTACGTGGACTTCAGTAAAGTGTTCGATAAGGTTTCTCATGGCATGCTGATACAGAAAGTGAAGTCATATGGGGATCTGAGGTGAGCTGGTAAGATGAATTCAAAATTGGCCATACAAAGCAGAGAGTAGCAGCAGAAGGGTACTTTTCTAACTGGAGGTCTGTGACAAGCAGTGTTCCTCAAGGATCAGTACTGGGGCCTCTGTTGTTTGTAATCTATAAATAATTTGGAGGAAAATGAAGATATCTGATTAGTAAATTTGCAGGTAATACAAAAATTAGGGGAGTAGCAGATAGTAAGGAGGATTGTCAGAGGATAGAGCAGGATATAAATCGGCTGAAGACCAAAAGATGGCAGATGGAATTTAAGCTGGACAAATGTGAAGTATTGCAATTTAGAAGGCTCTACTGCAGAGGGAAAGTAGAATAAATGGCAGAGCCCTTAGAAATATTAGCATATAACTGCGCTGATCCACAGTTCACTGAACATGGCAACTCAGGTGGACAAGGTGGTCAAGAAGGCATATGGCATACTGGCCTTCAGTCAGGGAATTGAGTACAGGAAAAATCATGTTGCAGCTGTGTAAGACTTTGGTTAGGCTGCATTTGGAGTATTGTCTACAATTCTGGTCGCCACATTACCAGAAGGACGTTTGCATTGGAAAGGATGAAGCAGAAATTTACCAGGATGTTGCCTGGTTTGGAGAATGTGAACTATGAAGAACTTGCACTGTTCTCATTGAAGGATGAGGGGAGGACCTGATAGAGGTTTACAAGATTATGATAGGCTTGGATAAAGTGGATAATCAGAGTCTTTTTCGAAGGATCAAAGGGTCAATTACTCAGGAGCACAGGTTGAAAATCTTTGATAAGGTTCCTCATGGCAGACTGATACAGAAAGTGAAGTCATTTGGGATCCGAGGTGAGCTGGTAAGATGGATACAAAACTGGTTTGGGCATAGAAAGCAGGGAGTAGCAGTGGAAGGGTACTTTTCTATCTG
Source organism: Sphyrna mokarran (assembly GCA_024679065.1). Classification (NCBI taxonomy): domain Eukaryota; kingdom Metazoa; phylum Chordata; class Chondrichthyes; order Carcharhiniformes; family Carcharhinidae; genus Sphyrna; species Sphyrna mokarran. The sequence goes on from JAGIQG010000022.1 coordinate 12,906,028, forward strand.
GAGGTCTGTGACAAGCAGTGTTCCTCAAGAATTAGTGCTGGGGCCTCTGTTGTTTTTATATATATATATATATATATAAATAATTTGGAGGAAAATGTAGGTGGTCCGATCAGTAAATTTGCAAATGATGCAAAAAATTAGGGGAATAGCAGATTGTGAGAAGGATTGTCAGAGGACACAGCAGGGTATAAATCGGCTGGAGGCCAGGGCCAAAAGATAGCCGATGGAAGAGGAGAAAAGTTTTAAAGAGATGTAAGATGCAAATTATTCACACAGAGGGTGGTAAATGCCTAGAACACATCTGTCAGAGGAGGTGGTAGAAGCAGATTCTGTAACAATATTCAAGAGATATCAGGATAGATACATGAATAGGCAGGGAATAGAAGGACATGGACCATGTAAAGGCAAGAATATATAAGATTAGAGAGGCATCAATGTTGGCCCAGACTTGGTGGGCTGAAGGGTCTATTCTGGGCAGTACAGTTCTTTATCCTTTGCTCTTACTTTCCACAGGCTGGAATCATAGTCTATGTAGACCAATCAGAAGCTCAAAACTCCAAGCATTCAGGGAAACTCTTCAAACGTTTCCACGGAAATTAGTTTTAGATCGCTGTGAAACAATTTAATGTTTTTACAGATTCTAAAACTAAAAGAGTACGAAGGCCAAACTTAATTAAAACTAATTGAAAATCAAATTATTCTTCTGAGTTAATATTTTAGAAAAAAATTCAATTTTAAAAGAACCAGGACTTGCCAAAGGTTAATCAGATTGGGATGAATCAAGAGTTATTTAAGTATTAGAAATGTGAATTTTTTTTTGTTTATAAGTGGGTAGAGTGCTTTTTGTGTTAGTGGTTACATTTTAGGCTTCTTCACATGTATTAGATAGACGTGTATTCCTTTTGCATTGCTCTTGAAGTTGATATTCCTTTTCCCCATTCAATTCCCCCCCCGCCCTTATTAGGGTTCACTTAACCATTGACCATTTTGGGTTGAGCGATGGCTGTGGGTGGGTTTTGAGTGGCATGATGTATATCCATTTTGATGTTCCCTATCTCCCTGTAGGAAAATATTGTGCATTCCAGTTGGTGCCTTCCCACAATAGCACAGGTAGCTAATCCTGAGCAGGAACCCAGTTCCTCCCCAACTGCCACCTTCACCCTCAAGATCGCTTCACGAGAACATAAGCACAATTTGGGAAAAGATCACTCATCCCATCAAGCTTGTTTCTTCCCCGGACCATGCACAGCTCACACTCCCCACCTCCTCCCTCACTCACTGTATGCCTTGGCCCGTACCACACTCATTCAATCTCGTACATTCATATCCCCACCTCATTCCCCATTCCTGATCCAGTGAATATTGTTCCATGTTTGGACGGCACGGTAGCACGGTGGTTAGCACACTGCTGCCTCACAGCACCAGGGACTCAGGTTCAATTCTGACCTCAGGTCACTGTCTGTGTGGAGTTTGCACATTCTCCCAGTGACTGCGTAGGTTTCCTCCGGGTGCTACGGTTTCCTCCCACGGTCCAAAGATGTGCAGGTTAGGTTGATTGGCCATGGTAAATTGTCAGGGGGAATAGCAGAATAAGTATGTAGGATGAAGGAGTTAAGGCCTGGGTGGGATTGTGGTCAGTGCAGACTTGATGGGCTGAATGGCCTCCTTCTGCACTGTAGGGATTCTGTGATTCTGCATTAATTCATGCCAATCTGTTAACCACACACAACTTGCCCTGGATTGTTCATTCCTGCAGAATATTTGATCATTTCTAACTCATTTCCCAACCAGATATTTATCTCTCCCACTTTTATAAATAAAAGCCTGAAGAAAAAGAACCAGAAATATAGGCCATTAATACCATGGAAACCTATTTATAGAATAGAATCCCTACAGTGCAAGAGAAGGCCATTTGGGCCCATCGAGTCTGCATGAACAACAATCCCACCCTGCCCTCATCCTCGTAAACTCACTTATTTATCCTACTAATCCCCTCATACTAAGGGGCAATTCAGCATGGCCAATCATCTAACCCCCACACGCTTTTGGACTATGGAAGGAAACCGGAGCATCCAAAGGAAACCTCCTTGCAGACACAAGGAGAAGGTGCAAACTCCACACAGACAGTGGCCCAAGCCAGGAATCGAACCCGGCTCCCTGGCACTGTGAGGCAGCAGTGCTAGGCACTGTGCCATCATGCTGCCCAAGACAGGACACAATTCGCAAATATTCAGCACAAGATTTTATTTGTAATTGACGGCTGAGAATAATCAAGTCCTGTTCTAATGGCCCACTAGTCTCCCAGTATTTTCACTTTATTTACTTCTCTTGTGCCCCTCTTGGTCCTATTCTTCCCTGCAAAAAGGAACCACTCACCCAGCCTCAATTCTTTAGACTTAAGCAGATGAGCTGCTCCAGTCAATTGCTAGTTACTGTTACCAGTCACATGGAGATGGGTCAAACAGTCTGGTTGTATTGACCTAATATTTGCCAGGTCTATACTCAGTTGGGTCTCAGCTGTGCCATATAGAGGAGTCTCACAAGACTGGGAATCAGTGCCTGGTGAAGAAGCTCACTAAATGCTCCCAATCTGCATGGGAGACAGGAATCGTCCACAAGGATACAGAGCTGCCTTCATTGTCCATCCAGACAAGTGGAAAGGACCATTTTGGGTCTAAGTGATCTTTCTATAGAATTTCAGATGTTTAGCTGAAGGTAAGTTTGATACCATAGAAACATAGAAGATAGAAGCAGGAGGAGGCCATTTGGCCCTTTGAGCCCACTCCACCAGTCATTACGATCACGGCTGATCATCCGATTCAATAGCCTAATCCTGCTTTCTCCCCATAACCTTTGATCCCATTCATCCCAAGTGTTATATCCAGCCACCTCTTGAATACATTCACTCTTTTGGCATCAATTATTTCCACAGGCTCACCACACTTTGGGTGAAGAAATGTCTCCTCATCTCTGTCCTAAATGGTCTACCCCGAATCCTCAGACTGTGACCTCTGGTTCTGGACTCCCCCCACCATCATGAGCAACCTCCTTGCATCTACCCTGTCTAGTCCTGTTAGAATTTTATAAGTCTCTATCAAATCCCCCCTCATTCATCTGAATTCCAGCAAAAACAATCCTAACCTAGTCAATGTCTCTCGTACATTCTTCCCGCCATCCCCAGAATCAGCCTAGTAAACCTTCACTGCACTCGCTCAAGAGCAAGAACATCCTTCCTCAGAAAAGGAGACCAAAACTGCACACAATATTCTAGGTGTGGCCTCACCTGTACAATTGCAACAACACATCCCTGTTCCTCTACTCAAAACCTCTCACAATGAAGGCCAACGTGCCATTTGCCATTTTTACCGCCTGCTGTACCTGCACGCTTACCTTCAGTCTGGTGCACAAGGACACCCAGCTCCCGCTGCACTCTCCCCTCTCCCAGTTTATAGCCATTCAGGTAGTAGTCTGCCTTCTTGTTTTTGCTTCCAAAGTGAATAACCTCACATCGTAGTGACACAGTGGTTAGCACTGCTGCCTCGCAGCACCGGAGACCCGGGTTCGATTCTGTCTTGGGTCACTGTCTGTATAGAGTCTGCATGTTCTCCCCATGTCTGCGAGGCTTTCCTCCGGGTGCTTTGGTTTCCTCCCACAGTTCGAAAATGTGCAGGTTAGGTGGATTGGTCATGCTAAATTATCCCTTGGTATCAGGGGAATTAGCAGGGTAAATGCATGGGGTTGTGGGGTGGGGCCTGCGTGGGATTGCTACAGGCTCATTGGGCTGAATAGTAGGGTTTCTGATTCTAAGTTTGGATGCTCACAGCATGTGCTGCACTGGGATTTAGGCCAATCCAGTCTTTAGGCCTTTCTATCTCGAATGCGATATAGAAATTTCAGTACTCTACTGAAATGTAAATACTGTTATATCATTTTACCTTTCCAGTAAATACTACGAGAAACAAGCTCTGATGTCAGATCCAGTCTGCGGACCAATCCTAGCCTCGCTACTGGGTAAGGATTCTGAATTAATATTCGCCTAAACACTTGATAATAATGTAAAGAATAGGCAAGAGTTTTACTTTTGAAGATTAGAAATTAGTGTAGAATTATGAAAAATCTTTACCAGCTGCTTCTCCAGTCCCCCACTGGATGGACGGGTGTGTAGACAGCTTAGCTGATCTGACTGAGCTGGAGAGGGGGATTACTGGCTGGGGTGGTGCAAGTGGCTTCATTGCCTTTGGGCAGAGAGCAGGGGAGGCAGGCAAGACAAGAAATTAGCCAGTGTTCACATTCTTGACTTGGTAATTTGTGCTACCTCTGCGTAGAGTTCTCAACAGAAAGCTTCATAGCTCAGGCAAAGGGCAGCCATGGTACCTGTGATATATGTGTGAATCACAAAGAGTTGGTTTGCAGGTGCAGCAGATAATTCAGAAGGCAAATGGAATTTTGTCCTTCAATGCCAGAGGGATGGAGTTTAAAAATACCTTCAAGAAAGAGCTCCCAGTGTTCAAGTTACCAAGCCAACCTCATGATTCTTCATGCACCCTTAGTCCATTGGGGTATATGTAACAGTACCATAGGTGTCTTAGAAATAAAGTAAGGCAAGAGATAGTTGCAGCATCTTTGTGACTGCATGACCCGCTGAGATCAGTTAACTTTGTAACAGCCCACCTGCACCACTCAGAGTATTTATGGAATAATCTCACTAAGTCATTAAAAAAGCACCATCATGTGTTTCCTGCTTGTATGTTCCCAAGGGAACAGAATAAAGACATAACGTTCTCTATTTCCATACTCAATAGGTAGCTTTTTTTAATTTTGTCACAAGTAGGCTTACATTAACTTCTTGCTGTGCTCACCCCAGTCCAATACTGGCATCTCCACATCATACATTAACACTGCAATGAAAGTACTATGAAAATCCCCTAGTCGCCACACTCTGGTGCCTGTTCTGGTATACTGAAGGAGAATTTTAGTGATTTGATTTATTATTGTCCGTATGTATTAGTATACAGTGAAAAGTATTCTTTCTTGAGCACTATACAGACAAAACATACTGTTCACAGAAAACAAAAGGAGACAGTGCAGAATGTTGTGTTACATTCATAGCTAGGGTGTAGAGAAAGATCAATTTAATGCATGATAGCTCCATTCAAAAGCAGCAGGGAAGAAACTGTTCTTAAGTCGGTTGATACGAGACCTTTTCCCGAAAGAAGAAGGTGAAAGAGAGAATGTCCGGGGTGCATGCGATCCTTAATTATGCTGGCTGCTTTGCCGAGGCAGTGGGAGGTGTAGACAGAGTCAATGGATAGATGGCTAGTTTGAGTAATGGATTGGGCATCATTCATGAGCCTTTGTGATGCACCTAATCAACACACCTTTCAGAATGTGCAAAGAAACCAGAGCACCTGGAGAAAACCCACATAGATACAGGGAGAACGTGCGGGCTGAGTACGGACAGTGACCAAAGCCGGGAATCGAACCTGGGTTTCTTGTCCTGTTAGGCAGCAGTGCTAACCGCTGTGCCACTATTGTGGAGTTACTCACCAGTAGTGAGCAGCAGTGGTTTTGTGTGTTGAAAAGCAATAGCTTACGAGCTCTGTATCCTGAGCATCATTTTCACAAGTGTACAGAAGACACCTTGCCACTTGAGTTCTGTGTGTACCTAGTGAGCGAACAATACCTTGCCTTGGAATGTGATACACAATGAGTGAGCATTGATTGTGCTCCCAAATTAGTAAAACATTATTATTTTAATCTGTTTACATTATGTTGTTTTACACTTAGAGATCTTTGCTATTTTTCTTAAAGCTATTTTGCCCACATATTTTTTCTCAACCAAAACAGATAATAATCGACCCTAAACCTTTCATCCAATGCCAAGGTGACCAAAACTTTGTTGAATTTCAATCTGATTTTTGCATCCTTAGATGGTAATAATTGAGTTTCCCTTTGTGCATAAAGCCAGGGTAGGATGATGGGCAAGTGGTTGTTAGCATTGATGCCTCACAGCGTCAGGGATCTGGATTCAGTTCCTGGCTTGGGTCAGTGTCTGTGCTGAATCTACATCTGTTTCCTCCGGGTGCTCCAGTTTCCTCCCACAGTCCGAAAGACGTGCTGGTTAGGGTGCATTGGCCATGCAAAATTCTCCCTCAGTGTACCCGAACAGGTGCTGGAGTGTGGTGACTAGAGAATTTTCACAGTAATTTCATTCCAGTGTAAGCCTACTTGTGACACTAATAAAAAAAGAGTATAATTTGCTTTTTAAAAATCTGGGCAACGTGGTAACAAATGTTGCAATGTCCCAGAAGAGTGTGTGAACAGAAACCTGAACTTGTGAGACCCAATTACAACCTGGAGCAGGTCTGGGACAGTGATGGGCTCATTTCAAGTGGTACATGAAAGCAGATGAGTTAAACGCCAGGATTTATAGTGGGATAATTCATTTATGTCTGTACGCTGATTTATTTGTGTTAATCTTGTTTGAACCTCAGTGGAAATGAAGTTTGATTTTATGTTCCCTGTTGCAGTTGGTCCCTGTGCGTTAGAATACACAAAGCTAAAGACTGCTGACCACTACTGGACTGACCCCTCGGCAGATGAACTGGTGCAAAGACACCGTATCCATGGAGCATACGGACACCAGGATTCCCCGTTCAAACGGCCCGCACTCGGAGTAAGAGTTAACACAATTAGAAATCTGTGTAACACGTGCCTACATTAGTGGGAACATGGGCAGTGAGATAAATAAAACATTATAGCCCTGGAAATTTCCAATTACTTTGCTAGTTACTAAGTTGAAAGAGGATTTTGTATTTTTGATTTAAAACCTAAATGTGTACAAATCTGCTTGCGGATAAACCAAAGTGACGGATCCCACTCACACGCACACAAGCTGCAAGGAACATCTCGGGAAGCCATGGCTTTTAACCAATAAAGAAAATCCTTTTCAGAGGTAGATTTGCTATCTTACGGGATTGGAAGGGCAAATCCAGGGGTGAAAGGGCAATGGGACATAGGATGAGTTAGGACAGGGGCAGCAGGATCTTGGATGCCCTTAGGTTTATGGAGGGTGGATTATATGAGACCAGCCTGGAGTGCCTTTGAATCTTCAAGTTTGGATGTAACAAAGGCATACGCATCCCGGAACTTTCCAGAGATAGATAAGACACTTTGCAGGATTAGAAAGGTGTAATAACTCCACAGAGGCAAAGGTCTCATCACCAAGGTTTCTTTATTTTTAAGAGAATACCATACAACAAAGCTCTCACTCTTGGGTTGGTTCCTGCTTCAGCAGGCAAAGAGATTGACACACCTGCTTTAAACAGGGAACCATGAAGATCCCTGATTGGACCATCAATTAGAACTCATCAAGGACATATTTTGTGTTATGATTCATCAGGAAGTTCATACTCAAGCAGGCCAACCTCAATAGCCTGACTGAAGTCAGCACAGAGTGGTTAGCACTGCTGTTTAACAGCTTCAGGGACCTGGGTTCGATTCCCGGCTTGGGTCACTGTCTGTGTGGAGTTTGCACATTCTCCCTGTGTCTGCATGGGTTTCCTCCAGGTGCTCCAGTTTCCTCCCACAGTCCAAAGATGTGCGGGTTAGGTTAATTGACCATGCTAAATTGCCCCTTGTCCTGGGATGCATAGGTTAACGGGATTAGTGGGTAAAATATATGGCAATAGGGCCAAATTGTCTCTTTCTGCACTGTAGGGTATCTCTGATTTCTATGAAATCCAGAGCCATATGTAGACAGCAGGACAGCAGGGTATGGATCTTTTCTTCAATCATTGAAACAAGACCTTCATTGCCCATCCCTAATTGTCCTTGAGAAGGTGGTGCTGAGCCACCTTCATGGAGACAGCTGTACTTCAGTGAGGGATTGGGGTCACATTTAGGTTAGACTGGGGAACAACAGAAGATTATCCTCCCAATATGGGTGATCCAGAAGGATTTTTACAGCAATCCAATAATTTTGTAGTCACCATTGCTGTTGTTAGCTTCTTTAATCCCAGATTTATTTAATTCATTAATTTAAGCTGGCAATAGCTTCCTCTTCTTGCTTCCACAATGTGGCATGGTGGCATAATGGTTAGGACTACAACCTCACAGTGCCAGAACTGGGTTTGATTCCCGACTTGGGTCACTGTCTGTGTGGAGGCTGCTTGTTCTCCATGTATCTGCGTGGTTTTTCTCCAGTTTCCTCCCATAGTCTGAAAGATGTGCTAGTTAGGGACGTTGGCTAAATTCTCCCTTCAGTGTACCCAAATAGGTACTGGAGTGTGGCACCTCGGGGATTTTCGCAGTAACTTCATTGTGGTGCTAATGTAAGCCTACTTGTGACATGAAGGAATAAACTTTAAAATCTTTAACGTTTGTCTAGCTTTATCTGGTGTGATTGCTTAACATTTCAGCATTGTTAGCTGAATAAATGCAAAATGGATGTTGCTGTAAAGATCCAGTTCCCAAAGGTTTAGTGCAAAGCTGAACCACGTAAATGAGACTTTCCCACGTTCAGGCCAGAATTCTCCCATCCCGCCCACCACTGGAATTTTAGCGGGCGGGTTGCGGACAGTGTGAAACCCCATTGATGGTCAGGCTGGAATTCCCGGTTTTTAGATCAGTGCGGCTGGAAAATCTCTGGTTTCAGTTGTTTGCTGATCTTTGCCAGTGTAACACAATAGTCTGTATTAAAGATGAGAAAGCTGCATGGTTGCCACTGTAATTGGACATGTTTAGATACCAAATAAAGGATCAGGCTCCACTGAGGTTGCCCTCCATTGGGGTTACCCTCACATCCCACTAACCTTTGCTGATCCTCCACGTAAACCTTTACAATGTCCAAAGCCCCATGTTGCTGAACAGCCAATGGTTGGGTTGATGAATGACACAGTAACATTGTGTCCTGCTGTTTCTGAATTTGGCATCTTTTTTTTTACAGATAAGAAAGCGCCACTCAAGCGGAAGCATGTCAGAAGATAAATTTGCAGCTTCGGCAAGGGAATATGTGGAGTCATTACATCAAAATTCCAGAACGCATCTGCTGTATGGGAAAAATAATGTGCTTGTCCAGCCAGTAAGTAGTACAGAATGAGAAACATCGACACTTTCGGGGTAAGGGTGATAAAAATCAGTATCAACATAGCAAACAGCTATATGGTGCTGTATACCAGAGGAGGCAGTGACCCAGTGGTATTATCGCTTGATAATTAATACTCTGCAGACCCGGGTTCGAATCCCCTCATGGCAGATAGTGGACTTTGAATTCAATAATCATATCTGGAATTAAGAATCTACAGATGACCATGAAACCATTGTCAATTGTTGGAAAATATCCGTTTAGGAAGGAAATCTGCCGTCCTTACTCAGTCTGGTCTACATGTGACTCCAGAGCCACAGCAATGTGGTTGACTCTCAACTGCCCTCTGAAATGGCCTAGCAAACCACTCAGTTCAAGGGCAACTAGAGATGGGCAATAAGTGTTGGCCTAGCCAGCGATGCCCATTTCCCACGAATAAACAAAAACATATTATTGCGTGGTTGGGTTGCAGGAGTTCCAGTTGCTCACAAATATCTCTGGCTACATTCTAACTTTATTGTGACATTTTTACTGCTAAGAGAACTCTCCCTTACATTAGCTTCTAGACCCTTGGGTCACATGAGTATGTATCATTTCCTTGTATGATGTTGCAGAGTATTACAGCTAACCTCTCCTGGGACTTAGTTTTACCAAATCCGTTATATGACATTCCACCCCCCACCCCTCCCCATTATCTGACCAGACTTCAATCAGCCATTTTGAACATTTCAGTGTTTTGAAGTCTCGTAGGAAATGTAGCCTCTTTTTACTCTAACGGTTACTTGTTGTTTTCCCTCTCCCTTTGTCACCTTCTTTTAGAGTTCTCTAAGAGTTGTAGTGCCTTTATCAGACAGCTGTACCTCCTTCTCCTCTCGCTCGTAGGGAGTAACTCTGGATGCTGTTGAGAGGAATTTGAACTAATCGGTGTTTTGGAATCCCCAATGTTTCAGTGTTTTCTTCCATTCCTGCTGATTGCGACCTTTCTGGTTCCTGAATCTCACTCTGTTGCTCAATCGCACCCAATGCTCTCCTGCTTTTTCTTACTGCGCCCTTTCCCGTCTCAGCTGTGCTATTAACAGGTCCAAGCAATGGGTCACTGAGGGAGTCATCCCACCCGGCTGGGTGTCCCTGGAAAGGGAGCATGCGGTGTCCACGGGCACCATCGAGGCCTTCCGTGCCTGTTGGGCACCGCAGGGATGAGGGTGATTCCTTTAGTCACGTTCGGGTCTGATGTTTTACGTTTCCGTTATGCTTTGTCTTCTGTTTTGTGCAGTTCCCTTCTTTCTGGGAGCTGCCCTTCTTATTTTAGCCCTGAGTTTGTTTGATTTAGTTTGTTTGATTGGCACAGAAAGAAATGCCTTCTCAATAAGATTTGCAATGTGGTGACTTCTCCAACATTTCTCCAAATTTAGATTGACCACGATGCTCACAATGGCACGGTGGTTAGTGCTGCTGCCTCACAGCACCAGAGACCCGCGTTCAGTTTGGGCCACGGGTCACTGTCTGTGCAGAGTTTGCATGTTCTCCCCATGTCTGTGTGGATTTCCTCCAGGTGTTCTGGTTTCCTCCCACAAGATTTGTGGGCAAGGTTGATTGGCCATGCTGCATTGCCCCTTGGAATCAAGGGACAAACAGGGTTACGGGGATAGGGCCTGGCTGGGATTGTGGTCAGTACAGTCTCGATGGGCTAAATGGCCTCTTCCTGCACGTTAGGGATTCTGTGATTCAAACTTGTTGTCCCTGTCACTGATCTGGTTCTGTTCACACCCTGTGATGATTATTGCAGTGTTTCCTCTGATTACTTTCTAAATAGACCCTAGTGCTGGGGGATTAACAGAGTAAATGTGTAAGGGTTATAGGAATGGAGCCTGGCTGGGATTGTGGTTAGTACAGATTCGATGGGCTGAATGGCCTCCTTCTGTACTGTAGGGAGTCTATGATATTCTACTTCATGAAGTTTCTCATACTTTCTCTCCAGAAGTCTTTGATCTATTTTAGCAATGCTTGTGGAAGGAAAGAATTCTGTGTACACCTTCCCCTGAACCTTTGTAACACCGTGACGTTCCTGGGAGCTGGGAATTCTGTTATGAATCTGGTCTTCAGTGGATCAAACTTTATTCCAGATTCACTCACAATATGACCAAGGATTTTGATTGTTGGATGTGAAAATTCAGATACACTGTTGGGTGCCAATCCTGCCTCTTACAGTCTTCTCAGCACTGCTCTGATTATTGTTTCATACTAACCTTGGGTGGACCCATGTCTCAACATGTCATCCATATGGCAGCTTCTCTGTGTAAACCTTTTAATAGATTTGATATTTTCTTTGAAAGATCTCTGGTGCATGACATTATATCAAATTGTTACAGCAAAGTGTCTCCCCCTCAGATGCACCATAGAAAGCATTCTTTCAAGTTGTATCACAGCTTGGTACGGCTCCTGCTCTGCCCAAGACTGCAAGAAACTACAAAAGGTTGTGAATGTAGGCCAATCCATCACACAAACCAGCCTCCCATCCATTGACTCTGTCTACCCTTCCTGCTGCCTCAGAAAAGCAGCCAGCATAATTAAGGACCCTACGCACCCCGGACATTCTCTCTTCCACTTTCTTCCATCAGACAAAAGCCTGAGATCATGTACCAACAGACTCAAGAAGAGCTTCTTCACTGCTGCTGTCAGACTTCTGAGTGGACCTACCTCACACCAAGTTGATCTTTCTCTAACTGATCTGACACTACATTCTGCATTCTCTCCTTTGCTTCTCTATGAACGGTATGCTTTGTCTGTGTAGTACCTAAGACACAATACTTTTTACTGTGTACTAATAGATGTGACAATAATAAATCAAATCAGATCAAAATCAACATTTCAGCCTTCATTAGGAACAAGCGTTCTTTAGTAATAGAGAAATCGGGTACAAGGGTTTATACCTCAAGGCAGAGCCTCAGTTCTTACACATTTACTACATAGAACATAGAACACTACAGCACAGAACAGGCCCTTTGGCCCTCGATGTTGCGCCGACCAATATAAAAAGCAATGCACCTCCAAACTAAACCATTCCCTTCTCTTCCATATACTTATCAACTAACCTCTTAAACGCCACCAAACTTGGCGCATCTACAACTGCTGCAGGCAGGGCATTCCACTCCCGAACCACCCTTTGGGTAAAGAACCTATCTCTGATATCCATCCTATAACTTTCACCCCTTAATTTAAAGCTGTGTCCCCTCGTGCTAGCTTTCGGCTAGCATGGCTAGCCGATGATTCTGGCTGCTCGATGATTCTGCCTGAGAGAGGTCTCCACTCTCTGGACTGATTGGTTCGTCAAGTCAGTGACCATCTTCTGCTCAGCTGTCTTAAAGGGACAGTCCCACAATCGCCTGTTAAAGCAAAATCTTCCAGATGGAAGTTGTGAGAAATGTGGACTCCTCTTCCTGTGATAGATCCAGAATCTGCTATTAGTGTCTAATTCAGAGAATATTGAGCTCTCCTCTAATTGTTCACTGGAGGATTTTTCATTTTGAGGCCAACACATATTCTTGTGGAGCTGTTTGGTTTTGGCACATCCACTCGTTCGCTCTGGGGTGGGTGAAGTGACACCTTGGGCAGGATTCTCCAGCCGCACTTGTCTAAAAACCGGAGAATCCCGGCCGACTTCAATGGACCCTTTTACATGGTGACCACCCCCCCCACCGCCCATCCCAACAAGCCCACTAGAATTCAAGTGGTGTGTGGGGGATGGGAAAATTCCAATCCTTGTCTCTCAATTCATGGAATTTCAACAATGGTGAAGGAGGCCATCCAGCCCATCGAATCTGCACCGGCAACAATCCCACCCATACCTTATCCCATAACCTCACGTATTTACCCTGCTAATCCCCCTGACACCAGGGTCAATTTAGCATGGCCATTCCACCTAGCCTGTACATCTTTGGACTGTGGGAAGAAACAGGAGGAAACCCGTGCAGACTCGGGGAGAACGTGCAAATTCCACAAAGACAGTGACTCAAGGTCGGAATAGAACCCAAATCCCTGGTGCTGTGAGGCAGCAGTGCTAACCACTGTGCCACCAAAGATGGAATAATATTCACTGGATCAGGAATGGGGAATGAGGCAGCGATATGAATGTACAAGGTTGAATGGCGTTAGTATTAACCATTAACCCCAATCTCTTTCTTTATCTTTGGGAGTGAAGGGTGTGGAACATCGCTGGGTGTATACAAGCCTATTAGTTTCACTTGGGTGATCATTGTCAGATGATACCCTGTTTTTAGTGCTTATTATCCTGTAAATAGCCACAGGAATGCTGCTCTGAAATCTCCTGATCGACCTTCATTATGTTTTATTTCTAATCTGTGGATTAGGTTCAGTTCCATACACATCTTTCCGGCAAACAAGCCTGATCTTGAATTAGATGCAGTGGGTGGAATCTTACCAGGCTGGGACTGACAGCCAGTGAACAGCTTTCCAGCACCACTGTCAGGTCTTTGCTTCAGATCCCCTTTCACGACAAATGAGTCATTTAGACTTTTACGCCATCTCTCTGATAGGGAGGGGCCTGATAGACCTGGCATGGCTGCCTCCACAGGGCACTATCTATCAGGGTGCTCCGATTAGCTCCGAAGTTCAACTCCCCCACCCCACGGAGGTTACTGGGGCTCTTCCCCCCACAACCTGGCAGTGCCAACCTGTGTCAAGAAGCAGTGCCCAGCCATGTCCCTCTCCCCAGGGGGCTGTACTTAGCTTTGTGCCCCCCAATGGCAGGGGCACCCCTTGACAGACTCAAGCTTTTAAGCAAGTTGTCACATTGGCGAGGTTTGAATATTCATGGGGCGGGGGGGGAGCCTGGGTCATGAAATTAAAATGCATTCAAATCCATTTAAATGAGGTTCCCCCCCTTCTGGCACAGAAAAGTCATTTTGTCACCAGCGAGGGTTTATTTATTATTATCACACGTAGAATCATAGACATTTGGCCCATCTTGTCCATGCTGTCCCTTTTTTTAATCTCTAAGTTAGTCCCAATTGCCCATGTTTGGCCCCTATCCCTCCAAACCCATCTCACCCATGTAATGTCTAAATGCTTTTTAAGAGACAAAATTGAACCCGCCTCTACTAAAGTTTAAAGTTTAGTTATTAGTCACAAATAAGGCTTACATTAACACTGCAATGAAGTTACTGTGAAATTCCCCTAGTCGCCACAGTCTGGCGCCTGTTCGGGTCAATTCACCTAACGAGCACATCTTTCAGACTGTGAGAGGAAACCCATGCAGACACGGGGAGAACATGCAAACTCCACACAGATAGGGTCTCAAGCCGGGTCCCTGGTGCTGTGGGCAGCAGTGCTAACTTCTGTGCCACCATGCCACGCCTCTGGCAGCTTGTTCCAGACACTCACCACCCTCTGTATGGAAAAAAATACCCCTCTGGACACTTTTGTATCTCTTCCCTCTCTAACCCTACACCCTTTAGTTTTAGACTCCCCTACCTTTAGGAAAAGATATTGACTTCTAGCTGATCTATATACCCCTTCATTATTTTAAAAATCACCATAAGATCATTCCTACACTCCAGAGGAAAGATTCCTAGTCTATGCAGCCTCTGCTTATAACTCAAACCATCAAGACCCAGTAGCATCCAAATAAATCTTTTCTCCACTCTTTCTTGTCAGACTCCACTTGGAGTATTGTGCGCAGTTCTGGTCGCCTCATTATAGGAAGGATGTAGAGGCTATTGAGAGGGTTCAGAGGAGATTTACAAGGATGCTGCCTGGATTGGGACGCAGGCCTTATGAAGATAGGTTGAGGGAGCTGGGACTCTTCTCACTGGAGAGATGTAGGTTGAGAGGCGACCTGATAGAGATTTATAAAATGTTGAGAGGAATAAATAGGGTGGACTCTCAGAGACTATTTCCCTGAGCTGAAATGGTCAATATGAGAGGGCACAGATTTAAGGTGCAGGGAAGCAAATACGAAGGAGATGTCGGGGGTAGGTTTTTCACTCAGAGGGTGGTGAGTGAATGGAACCGACTGCCGTCGGATGTTGTTGAGGCAAACTCACTGGGGTCTTTTAAGAGACTTCTGGATGAGTATATGGAAAAGAATAGGATAGGGGGTTATAGATAGGTCTGTGGATTGGTAGATGTGATCAGCGCAACTCGTGGACTGAAGGGCCTGTTTGTGCTGTATTGTTCCATGTTCTATGTTCTATGTTCTAGTTTAATAATATCCTTTCTCTCATAGGATGACCAGAACTGTACACGATATTCCAAGTGTGTCCTTACCAATGTCTTGTACAACTTCAACAAGACTTCCCAACTCCTGTATCCAATGTTCTGACCTATGAAACCAAGCATGCTGAATGCTTTCTTCATCACTCTATCCACTTGTGACTCCATTCTTAAGAAGCCAAGAACCTGTACCCCTAGATCTCTTTATTCTGTAACTCTCCCCAACATCCTTTCATTAACTGAGTAAGTCCTGCTGTGGTTTGATCGACTAAATTGTACCACTTCACGTTTATCTAAATTAATCAAGAAGGAGAATAAGGGATAACCCGGGCAATTACCGACCAGTGAGTCTGACCTCAGTGGTCGGTAAGTTGATGGAGAGGATTCAGAGAGGTAGGATTTATGAGCATTTAGAGAAATTCAATATAATCAGAAATAGTCAACATGGCTTTGTTAAGGGCAGATCGTGCCTTACGAGCTTAGTTGAATTCTTCGAAAATGTGACTGGACACATTGACGAAGAAAGAGTAGTGGACGTGGTTTACATGGATTTCAGCAAGGCATTTGATAAGGTCCCCCATGCAAGACTTCTTGAGAAGGTGAGAGGGCATGGGATCCAAGGGGCTTTGGCCTTGTGGATCCAGAACTGGCTTGCCTGCAGAAGGCAGAGAGTAGTTGTGGATGGGTCTTTTTCTGCATGGAGGTCAGTCACCAGTGGAGTGCCCCAGGGATCTGTTCTAGGACCCTTGTTGTTTGTCATTTTCATAAATGATCTGGATGAGGAAGCGGAGGGATGGGTTAGTAAGTTTGCCGACGATACAAAGGTTAGTGGTGTTGTGTATAGTCTGGAGGGATGTCTGAAGTTGCAGCGAGACATAGATAGGATGCAAGACTGGGCGGAGAAGTGGCAGATGGATTTCAATGCGGATAAATGTGTGGTGGTCCATTTTGGCAAGACCAATGGGATGAAGGAATATAATATCAAGGGTAGGAGTCTTGAGGAGCAGATCTTGGGGTCGGGTCCATAGATCTCTTAAATCCATCCCGCAAATGGAGGATGTGGTCAAGAAGACATATGGTGTGCTGGCCTTCATTAATAGAGGAATTGCGTTTAGGAGGCGGGAGGTAATGCTGCAACTTTATAAGACCCTTGTCAGACCCCACTCGGAGTACTGTGTGCAGTTCTGGTCGCCTCACTCTAGGAAGGATGTGGAAGCTATTGAGAGGGTGCAGAGGAGATTCACAAGGATGTTGCCTGGGTTGGGGGGCAGGCCTTATGAAGATAGGTTGAGAGAGCTAGGTCTCTTCTCCCTGGAGAGACGAAGGTTGAGAGGCGACCTGATAGAGGTTTATAAGATGTTGAGAGGAACAGATAGGGTGGATTCTCGGAGGCTATTTCCCAGGGCTGAAATGGCCTCTATGAGAGGACACATGTTTAAGGTGCTGGGGGGTAAGTACAGAGGAGATGTTAGAGGTAAGTTTTTCAGTCAGAGGGTGGTGAGTGAATGGAATCGGTTGCTGTCAGTGGTGGTAGAGGCAAACTCGCTGGGGTCTTTTAAGAGACTTCTGGATGAGTACATGGGATTTAACGGGATTGGGAGTTACAGATAGTTTATGGCCTGGTAAGTATAGATATGATCGGCACAACTTGTGGGCCGAAGGGCCTGTTTGTGCTGTAGTGTTCTATGTTCTAAACTCCATCTGCCATTTGTCAACCCACTAGGCATTTGATCAAGTAGGTTTACATTAACATTACAATGAAGCTACTGTGAAAATCCCCTTATCGCCACACTCCGTCGCCTGTTCGAGTATACTGAGAGAGAATTTAGCACAGCCAATGCACCTAACCAGCACATCTTTTGGACTGTGGGAGAAAACTGGAGCACCCGGAGAAAACCCATGCAGATACAGGGAGAACGTGCAGACTCCACACAGACAGTGAGCCAAGCCGGGAATTGAACCTGGGTCCCTGGCGCTGTGAGGCAGCAGTGCTAACCACTCTGCCGTCCAACTGCACAATACTATCTTATCTCATTTCTGTTTGTAGGATCTTGCTGTGTATTAATCGGCTCTCATTCTTCCTAGATTATAACAGTGAATACACTTCAAAAGCATTTCATTGGCTGTGAAGTTGTTTAAAAATTCATTCAGGGAATCTGTCCATTTGTTGCCTATCCCTAATTGCTCCTGAGAGGAGTGGCTTGCAAGGCCATTGAAGAGGGCAGTTCAAAGGCAAGTAATTTACTGCAGGGTCTGGAATCACGTGTAGGTCAGACCAGGTAAGAATGGCAAATTTCCTTCCTTGAAGAAAGTTAGGGGTTTTTACGACAATCATATCTCTGTCATCACTTGATTTTTAATTCCAGATTTTTATTGAATTCGAATGTCACCATCTGCCACAGTGGGATTTGAACCCAAGTCAATCCAGGGACAATACCAATATGCCATTGCCTCACCAGTAGGATTGCTGTGTGATTACGAAAGGTGCTACATCAATGCAAGTCTTTCTTTCTCTGTTTGGCCCTCCTCACTTTCCTGATGCTAGCCTGCAAACTTACCACACTTACTGAATTCAGTTTCACAGTTTACCAGAGTGGGATCTGAACAAGCAAATTTCTGGAACTGCCGCTCCAACACTGTAATCACTTTGCTTCTTGCCGTACCCTCGTCACATAACAAGCATAGGAACACTACATAGATACATTAGGAGAGCTCATTAAACCTGAAGTGAAATAGATTCTGCTCCAGTGAAACCAACGAGGCTGCTTTGTAAGTGCAAGATTTTGGACTCCGATTAGTGCTGGTTGCCCGGCCTAACACTTACAATCCACATTCCAGTGTTTGAAGTGGCACAGTGATTAGCACTGCTGCCTAACGGCGCCAGGGACTCAGATTCGATTCCCAGCCTGGGTTACTGTCTGTGAGGAGACTACACGTTCTCCCCATGTCTGCATGGGTTTCCTCCGGGTGCTCTGGTTTCCTTCACAGTCGAAAGATGTGCTAAATTCTCCCCTCAGTGTACCTGAGCAGGCGCCGGAGTGTGGCGATTAGAGGATTGTCCTACTGCGGGTGTTAATGCAAACCGACTTGTGACACTAATAAATATGCTTTAAACTGTAAGTGGAGTTCTGCAATCATTCTCTCAAACCGATGGCAGCAGTGAGCTCCATCAGGAAGTGGTAAGTCATGGCTCAGAATTTTAATAAGCCTTAAAAAAAATGTCCAGCTTTTAATCGTCCGTATCTGCTGAGTGGAATTGCCTTGTGATCTGACAGTCTGATCTATTTTCATTTGCTTTCGCATACAGAGAGACCTTGTATTTAAAAAGAAAAATCAAAACCCAGTCGAATGCTGTTGGCACAATCGATGGACGCGATCACCAGTCAGTTAGGAAGAATGAAAGCAGTGATTTGATGTTAATAACACTCGAGCATTGATTGCACATTGATCAATTGTGTCACTTGCTGAATGGGCAAAAAATGATGCCAATCCCATCCTGAATTTCTCTTCTCCTCTTGCCAGGAGGTATTAACTCCCTGCAGGGAGCCATCCTCTTCAATTTGATTTGATTTATAAGTATAAGGGGTGGCACAGTGGTTAGCACTGCTGACTCGTAGCGCCAGCGACCTGGGTTCGATTCTCGGTCTCAGGTCACTGTTTGTGTGGAGTCTGCACATTCTCCCTGTGTCTGTGTGGGTTTCCTCCAGGTGCTCTGGTTTCCTCCCACAGTCCATAGATGTGTGGGTTAGGGTAAATTGGCTACTCCAAATTAACCCTAAGGTCGGGGGGATTAGCAGGATAAATATGAGGGGTTAAGGGATAGGACCTGGGTGGAATTGTGGTCAATGCAGATGGGCCGAATGGCCTCCTTTTGCACTGCAGAGATTCTATGATCCTAGTGAGGACTTCTGACAATTTTCACTGCATTTTAGCGTTGTCTATCTGGAAGTCCTGTCACACAGATTTGGAAGAATTATTGATGTTTTAAATCCTGAGACAGGGTGGATAATTAATCCCTTTGACGTAAACTGACGCAGGACAGGAACATTTGTGTGACGTATAGAATTAAGTTGTCTCAACTGAACCTAAATATAAGAACACATCTCCCTCATTTGGCAGAATGATTTAAAGGTTTTTTTTTTAATTTCTTTCCACCTTTGTACATATCAGAAAGGGAAGTCTAGCTGCTGGATAGAGGGATTGCTTGTACTCCTTTTTTATTTGGAATCAAGCCATGTGCAGGTCAGATGTGTCTAAGAGCCAGATTCGCACGCAAGTTCCCTCTACTTTATCACTGCCTCTCTGCCATGGTATTGCTCCATCTAGTGGCCAGGCTGAGAGCTGACAACAGAAAGGAAGATGTGCATTTATATAGCACCTTTCACAATCTTCAGACTTGTCCTCTGTGCCTAATGGGCTGAATGGCCTCCTCCTGCCGCTGTAGGATTTCAGAATCCTGAAGTGCTTTTGAAGTGTAGGTTCTGCTGTAACGTAGGAACCTCAGCAACCATTTCACGAGTTTGCAATGTAAATGTCACTGACTCAGAAATTCTATCACCCCCACCCCCGCCACCTCCCCGCGTGTCTCCACCTCATTCCTATGCCGGATCCCACAGAACGGGCAACCTAAGCGTCTTAAAAACAGTCAGTGTTTCTATTTTCTTGAACAGAAGGAGGATGTGGAGACAGTCCCAGGCTACCTATCGCTTCACCAATCCGCAGAGCACTTAACGTTGAAGTGGACTCCAAACCAACTCATGAATGGGACTCTGGGAGATTCAGAGCTCGAAAAGAGGTAAAATGTGACTGTGAGAATCTGCGGGGAGATATCCTAATGCATGTCTTCACTGCATGATCACGTGATTAAGATGTCATTATTGAAGACAAATCTCCAGTTCATTAGGGTGGCACAGTGAATAGCACCGCTGCCTCTCAGCGCCAGGGACCCGGGTTTGATTCCTAGCCTTGGAACACTTGTCTGTGTAGAGTTTGCACATTCTCCCCTTGTCTGCGTGGGTTTCCTCCAGGTGCTCCGGTTTCCTCCCACAGTCCAAAGATGTGCAGGTTAGGTGGATTGGCCATGCTAAATTGACCCTAGTATTGGGGGACTCAGCAGGGTAAATATGTGGGATTGTTGTTGGTACGGGTTCGATGGGTTGAGTGGCCTCCTCCTGTACTGTAGATTCTATGAACATCCTCTTCAGTGATCACTCGCTAACGAGGTTGATTGTCCATCTCCGTGTCACTGGTCGTGGGCTCTGTGGGTATTTGTGTGGTTGATGAGTCTGACCCTGGAGGTCCAGTGTTTCCGGGAGTAGAGTTGAATCCGTGGACTCTAGATTCCTTTCCCAGGCTCCTTTCCCATGCCTCGTCATGTGGCCAGGTGTCCTCGAAGAATTAAGTCCCTCCAATCAGGAGTTTCCTCCGAGTAGGTCTCTGCTGAGCGAAGAGCACTCAGCCATTGATGTCTATGTTGCTCTTGTTGAGTTAAGCCTTCAGGGTGCCTCCTTCCTTTTGTCCTCTTGCTCAGATGCCTTCCTTGAGTTGAGTGAAGGAGATTTGCTTTGGCATTCAGGACTCTGACATCCTAAACACATGGCGTGCACAGTGGTTAGCACTGCTGCCTTACGGCACCAGGGACCCGGGTTCGATTCCTGGCTTGGGTCACTGTCAATGCAGAGTCTGCGCATTCTCCCCATGTCTGCATGGGTTTCCTCCGGGCGTTCTGAAAGGCTATGGGAGGAAACCGTAATCAGCTACCCCAAAGTGCGTGGATGCTGTGACAGTGAGTAAATTTAAGGAGGAGTTAGACAGATTTTTAATTGGTAATGGGTTGAGGGGTTATGGGGAAAAGGCAGGAAAATGGAGATGAGGAGCATATCAGCCATGATCGAATGGTAGAATGGATTCGATGGGCTGAATGACCTAATTCTGCTCCTGTATTTGATGAACTTATAAACTTGTGTTGCTTAAGTGCATTGGCCATGCTAAATTCTCCCTCAGTGTTCCCTAACAGGTGCTAGATTGTGAGGATTTTCACAGTAACTTCATTGCAATGTGCACCTACTTGTGGTACTAACAAATAAAATAATAAGCACAGTGCTGGCCCAGGGGCGTCGATTCGAGGTGATCATGGCCTCAACATTGGTGTTCTTGGCCCTGATGTCTGATTATGAAGGAATTCCGAATAAAATACTTTTTATAAATTGTTTTCAAAGTTGCAAAGGATCTAAAAGACAACTTTAAAAATACTGATTCTTGGCTCATTTTCAGTGTCTATTGGGATTATGCCTTAACTGTGCCGTTAAGTCAGATAGTCTGCATCCATTGCCACCAACAACGTAAGTATCTGTTATTTCATCCTTACTCATAATGGTTTCTTGTTCGCTGCTGTTCTGATAGTCAGGACATAACTTTTTTGTGACTTTGATTTGTTACCTAGACAGGCGAGCAGTAAGTGTGACATGATTTGATTTATTATTGCCATATGTATTAGTATACAGTAAAAAGTATTGTTTCTTGCATGCTATACAAGGCATTCCATTCATAGAGAAGGAAATGAGAGAGTGCAGAATTTAGTGTTACAGTTATAGCTAGGGTGTAGAGAAAGATCAACTTAATGAGATTCAAAAGTCTGACAGCAGCAGGGAAGAAGCTGTTCTTGAGTCGGTTGGTACGTGACCTCAAATACTTGCATCTTCTTCCCGACGGAAGAAGGTGGAAGAGAGAATGTTTGGGATGCATGGTATTCTTAATTATGCTGCTACTTTTCCAAGGCAGCAGGAAGTATAGACAGAGTCAATGGATGGGAGGTTGGTTTGCGTGATGGCTTGGGTTTTGTCCATGGCCTTTTGTAGTTCCTTGCAGCCTTGGGCAGAGCAGGAGCCATACCAAGCTGTGATACAACCAGAAAGGACACTTTCTTCAGTGTGTTTGACAGAGTCAATGGATGGGAAGCTGTTTGGTGTGATGGATTGGAAGAAGCTTAACAAAAGCACAACTTACGTGACTGTGTGTAACAGCAGGCATTAACCCAAACTCCAATGGAATTTTATTTCCTGAATCACCTTAGAGATGGGGCTATTGTTTTTGTACACCTTCACATATACATATGGGATGAATGAGATTGAAGATTATGGGGAGAAAGCAGGATTGAGGCGATTGAGTTGGACAATCAGCCATGATCGTGATGAATGGCGGAGCAGGCGCGAAGAGCCAAATGGCCTCCTTCTGCTCCTATCTTCTATGTTTCTATGTTGCAGGTCATGTGCAGAGGACAATTACTGGCCTCCAAACATGGACCTTTAGTGTTACCTTTCTCGTTAAGATGTAACGGTTAAAGAGGTGAGTACTCAGTGACTGATGGAGGTGCATTGCCGCAGGTGGGTGACGCTGTTACCTTGTTCTTCACAGCTAACAGTGGAGGCACCTTGGTGTTGGTGAGTCAGGATGGGATACAACGGCCTCCACTCCACTTCCCCCAGGGTGGCCACTTATTAGCCTTCCTCTCCTGCCTTGAGAACGGGCTGCTACCGCGAGGGCAGCTTGACCCTCCACTTTGGTCACAGCGGGGAAAGGTAGGTCAATGAGGTAACAGGCGGCAATGTTGAAGCTACACACGCATCCTTTCCTTGATAGTAGGTTGGAAGCAGCATTGGACATCCGTGTCTTCAGCCTCCCGACTCAGTATCCCTGAAGGTTTTCTTTCCAATAAACTAAAGTTAAACTAACGGGAGGGGGGGTGACAGCCCCTGGTGAAGCTCAGTAACCGACACAAAAAGCCAAAGGGAACATAACTAACTCAACCAAGATAACGGTCTGAGAGTGATGACCCCCTTTGGCAGCCGGTGGATTGCCCATCTCGCAATGGATTTAGCCGCAGAACAGGGGTAGACAGTCAGGTCTGATGATCCCCTCAACCACCCTCGGCCTGGACCTGCGTGTCTCTTTATTTTCTTTTGATAAAATCATAATCAATAAATGGAACCAAAATATCAAGAGTGACAGGCTCTGGTGAGACACTGACTACAACAAAACGGCAAAGGAAACTTAATTAACTAAACCGAAAAATCTCATCCCCAGGGAGGGCTGATGTTGCATTCACCCTCACGGTGTCCACTGATTGTCGAATCATAGCATCCCCACAGGGCAGAAGAGGCCATTCGGCCCATCATGTCTGTACCAGCTCTCTGATAGAGCATCTTATCCAGACCCTGTTCTCCCACCTATCCCTGTAACCTCCCAGATGTTTACAATCCATCTAACCTACACACCTTGGGGCACTAAGGGGCAGTTTAGCATGGCCAGTCCATCTGACCTGCACAACTTTGGACTGTGGGAGGAAACCCATGCAGACACGGGGAGAATGTGCAAACTCCGCACAGTCACCTCAAGGCCAGGATTGAACCCAGGTCTCTTGCAATATAAGGCAGCAGTTGCTTAGCACTATAAAACACTAGGAAGAGCTGTTGCATGCTGATGGACACCACATGCTCCCTCTGCAAGACCAGAGTAGGGAGGTAGAACATCAGTCATGTGCACCCTGGACCTAATGCTCTTTTTACATGTGCTCTAACTCCTTAGTTACACAATGTCCTTTGCCTGTGCATCTCCCGCAATATAATTAACCTGCCAGTAACAAATAACTCAAGGAACGGTTACTGTTTAAAAAGCAGATGACTGTAATGGGCTAAGATCAACTTCACCTCCCTTTGACCCACATCTACTGTAATAGACTATTCACTCTCAAAACTCATGGGGAAAGAATGAGGCGCCATGGTGACCCAGTAGTTAGCACTGCTGCCTCACAGCGCCAGGGGCCTAGGTTCAATTCCTGGCCTTGGATCACTGTCTCTGTGGAGTTTCCTTGTTTCCTCCATGTTTGCATGGGTTTCCTCTGGGTGATCCAGTTCCCTCCCACACTCTAAAGGTAGGGGAGTGAGGTTATTTGATCATGTTAAATTACTCCTTACTGTCTGGGGGATTAATGAGGTAAATATGTCAGGTTACAAGGTTGGGGCCTGGGTGGGATTGTTGTCAATGGGCTGAATGGCCTCCTGCAGCACTGTAGAGATCCTATAAGGTGTCGTTGGCCCAGCAGAGTCTCTAGTGAATCAGCAATTTGAGGAAAAGTGGGACAATAATGGGGATGATAAACACAGGAATAATTTTTAATATGTAGGAATCCTCTGGAAAAGTATTCTAGGGACTACGAGTAAGAGATTGGAGTTACATCAGATGCACGTTATCTTGCTTTAAGGACTCAGGAACAATATTCCTCCATTATTATCTGTGCAGAGTCTGCATGTTCTCCCCATATCTGTGTGGGTTTCCTCCAGGTGCTCCAGTTTCCTCTCTCAGTCCAAAGATGTGCAGGTTAGGTTGATTGGCCATGCTAAATTGACCCTAGTATTAGGGGGATTAGCAAGGTAAATGCATGGGGTTACAGGGATAGGGCCAGGGTGGGACAATTATTGGTACAGGCTCGATGGGCCGAATAGTCTCCTGTTAGGATTCTATGATTATCACATTGCTGATTGTGAGAGCTCACCAGGAGCAAATTGCTCCATTGTAATATTTTCCTCCATTGTAATATTTCAAATGTCTTTCATCGACTGTCAAGTCCTTTGGGATGACCAGTGGTTATGAAAGATGCTATGTAAATACAGGTCTTTCTCACTGTCCAGCAAGTGTTGTATTGCTGTGACAGAGTCGATAGCGAGCAGCATAACCAACTGCTGATTTCCCCACACATTCAGGGCAAAGTCTTTCCGAAACTTCGGAAAAGAAACAGCAGGGCCAAATTCATGGATCAGGAGGACCAGGTAGAGGAGGAAGTAGCTACAGATTATGTCTTCAGAATCATTTATCCTGGACAGAAGAATGACTATGGTGAGTTTACCTTCATGATCTCTGAAGTTTAATATCATTGCTTTTTTCCTTCCACATTCCTGGTTCACTGAAGTGATTTTGATTTTGATGCACTTTCATTTATCATTTTGTTTTTTTTTAACCTAATCCTGACCCACTGAACTCTAACAGGATCTCCCGCTGTCCACCCCCTGTTTGATCTGAATGAGAACCGGGTGAAATCTCCCAGGGATGATGGAGATTGAGCTCAGGGGTGGGATTTTACGGCCTCGCTCGAGCGAGACCAGAAAGTCCCTCTCGAGGTCAAGGGACATTTCCATTGTCACCCCTCGCCCACTCTGGCTCTGGGGCAGACGGAGCAGCAGAATTCTGGACATATATCTGGCAGCATTAAGTCACCAGTGCCCCAGCACACCCACTCACAGCGACAAGGCAGGCAGTTTGCACTGGCTTTACCAGCTGCTATCTGCATTGAAGAAGCAGGAGATTTCTTGTGTAGATTTTACATTGTCTGTGTCTGTCTGTCTGCATGTGTGTATCTGTCAGCCTGTGTCTATCCATGTGTATCTATCTGCATGTGTGTATCTGTCTGTCGGTATGTGTGTGTCTGTCGGTATGTGTGTCTGTCGGTATGTGTGTGTCTGTCTGTTTGTCTGTGTAAGTGTGTGTATCTGTCAGCCTATTTGTGTCTGTCTGTGTGTATCTTTGTCTATTTGTATATCTGCCAAACATACACTGCCTGTTATGTTTCTGTGTCTGTGTATGTCTGTCTGTCTGTGTATGTGTGTGTTTGTTTTGTGTGTGTATCAGTTTGTGTGTATGTCTGTGCATGTATGTTTGTGTGTGTATGTATGTGTGTGCATGTCTGTGTGTGTGTGAACATAAGAACATAAGAAATAGGAGCAGGAGTAGGGCCATCTTGCCCTTCGAGCTTACCCCGCCATTCAATAAGATCATGGCTGATCTGAAGTGGATCAGTTCCACTTTCTCGCCTGTTCCCATAACCCTTAATTCTCTTGTCTATCAGAAACCTATCTACCCGTGACTTAAACATATTCAACGAGGTAGCCTCCACCACTTCAATGGGCAGAGAATTCCAGAAATTCACACCTTCTGAGAGAAGTTGTTCCTCCTCAAGTTTGTTCTAAAATGCCCCCCACCGTATTTTGAGGCTATGCCCTCTAGTTTTGGTTTCCTTTCTAAGTGGAAAGAATCTCTCTATCTCTACCCTATCTAGCCCCTTCATTATCTTGTAAGTCTGTAAAGATCCCCCCCTCCTAAACTCCAACAAGTACAAGCCTAGTCTATTTAATCTCTCTTCATAAGCTAACCCCGCTGTGTGAATGCGTTGTGTTTGTGTATGTGTCAGTCTGTGTGTGTGTCAGTCTGTGTTTGTGTGTGTGTGTCAGTCTGTGTTTGTGTGTGTGTGTGTGTGTTTGTGTGTCTGTCAGTCTGTGTTTGTGTGTGTGTGTCAGTCTGTGTTTGTGTGTGTGTGTGTTTGTGTGTCTGTCAGTCTGTGTTTGTGTGTGTGTGTCAGTCTGTGTTTGTGTGTGTGTGTGTTTGTGTGTCTGTCAGTCTGTGTTTGTGTGTGTGTGTCTGTGTATGGCTTATGAAGACAGACTGAGTAGACTGGGGCTACACTCATTGGAACTCAGAAGAATGAGGGGAGATCTTATAGAAACGTATAAGATAATGAAGGGAATAGATAAGGTAGAAACAGAGAAGTTGTTTTCACTGGCAGGTGAAACTAGAACTAGGGGGCATGGCCCCAAAATAAGGAGGAGCAGATTTAGGACTGAGTCGAGGAGGAACTTCTTCATACAAAGGATTGTGAATCTGTGGAATTCCCTGCCCAGTGAAGCAGTTGAGGCTACCTCATTGAATGTTTTTAAGGCAAGGATAGATAGGTTTTTGAACAGTAAAGGAATTAAGAGTTATGGTGAGTGGGCGGGTAAGTGGAGCTGAGTCCATGGAAAGATCAGCCATGATCTTATTGAATGGCGGAGCAGGGTCAAGGGGCCAGATGGCCGACTCCTGCTCCTAGTTCTTATGCTCTTATGTGTGTGTTAGTCTGTGTTTGTCTGTTGTGTGTGTGTGTCAGTCTGTGTTTGTCTGTGTATGTGTATGTCAGTCTCTAGTGTGTATGACAGAGACTTTGTGTGTGTGTGTGCGTGTCAGTCTCTATGTGCGTGTCAGTCTGTGTGTGTGTGTCAGTCGCTGTATGTCATTCACTACATGTCAGTCTGTGTATGTGTGTCAGAGACTGTGTTTGTCAATGTCTGTGCATGTGTCAGTCACTGTGTGTGTGTGTGTGTGTGTGTGTGTGTGTGTCTCAGTCCGTGCCTCTGTGGGCCAGAGAGGTGAGAGAAGGCGGGGAAGTTGTAGCCAGAATATGAATTGAAAAGATGGCAAATGTCTCTGCTGTTAAGTTGAGTTCAGTTACTTTACTCCGGAATATTAAGGTGATTATTGTAGAAACCATAGGAAAATGAAGACAAAGAAAAACCATTCAGCTCATCATCAGCTGAGTAATGGGTAAGGTGCCCTTACCCACCCATACAGCTACCCAGACTAAACACCATCACCGTGCCTTACCCACCCATACAGCTACCCAGACTAAACACCATCACCGTGCCTTACCCACCCATACAGCTACCCAGACTAAACACCATCACCGTGCCTTACCCACCCATACAGCTACCCAGGCTAAACACCATCACCGTGCCTTACCCACCCATACAGCTACCCAGGCTAAACACCATCACCGTGCCTTACCCACCCATACAGCTACCCAGACTAAACACCATCACCGTGCCTTACCCACCCATACAGCTACCCAGACTAAACACCATCACCGTGCCTTACCCACCCATACAGCTACCCAGACTAAACACCATCACCGTGCCTTACCCACCCATACAGCTACCCAGACTAAACACCATCACTGTGCCTTACCCACCCACACAGCTACCCAGACTAAACATCATCACCGTGCCCTTACCCACCCACACAGCTACCCAGACTAAACATCATCACCGTGCCCTTACCCACCCACACCCAGGCTAATCATCATCACCGTGCCCTACTCACCACACAGCTACCAGGCTAATCATCATCACCGTGCCCTTACTCACCCACACAGCTACCCAGGCTAATCATCATCACCGTGCCCTTACCCACCCACACAGCTACCCAGGGCTAAACACCATCACCGCGCCCTTTCCCACCCACACCCAGGCTAATCATCATCACCATGCCCTTACCTACCCACTCAGCTACCCAGGCTAAACATCATCACCGTGCCCTTACCCACCCACACAGTTACTCAGGCTAAACATCATCACCGTGCCCTTACCCACCCACACAGCTACCCAGACTAAACACCATCACCATGCCCTTACCCACCCACACCCAGGCTAATCATCATCACCGTGCCCTTACTCACCTAACACCGGAAGCAGCAGTCCTCACTTTGCAATCCGCACCAAGGGAGTCACAGGATCAGTGCTCCCCGAGTGGAACGGGTAGAACTGTGAACTTGTGTTGGAACTTGTGAGTTGGGGAAGCGAGTGTGTGGCTGTTCCGGCAAAGAGCTGTGTGCACCCCTCTCTCCCAGAGTGGCCCTACTGCTGCTCCCACAGTCCCCAGGGGTAGGCAGAAATGAGCAACAGGCAGCTCAAACCAGTGGCAGGTTACCAGGCAGTATGTGTAAATTCAGCAAGGTAGAGGTGAAAATAAGAATATAGCAGCAGAGCATATCCTCCAACCTCACAGTGGCACTGCAGGCGGCATAGTGGCACATGGTTAACACTACTGCCTCACTGCACCAGGGATCCGGGTTCGATTCCCGACTCGGGTCAAAGTCTGTGTGGACTCTGCATGTTCTCCCTGTGTCTGTGTGGGTTTCCTCCCACACTCCAAAGACATGCTGGTTAGCTGCTAAATTGCCCATGAGTTTCCCAGGCTGTGTAAATTTGGAGAGATTAGTGGGGTAAATATGTGGGATTACTGGGATAGGGCCTGGGTGGGATTGTTATTGCTGTAGACTCGATGGGCTGAATGGTTTCCTTCTGCACTGTGGGGATTCTACGTTTTTCACCCAGTTGTGACGTTTCTGATATCCTCGAATCTGTGTTTAGTTGGTGGTCATTACCTAGGGATTTGATTGGATATCTACATTTGGCAACAGATTGAAATGATGTTTGATGGATCAGGATCACGTTTAAAATATAAAATCTCTGTCAGTAAAAGTTTATTACTGTATAAATATTAGGCCCCTAGTTCTATCCTTCACCGCCTGCCTTTCTGATAACCACATCAGTGATGGCCATTTCCAAGAGAGACATCTTTCTTGTTGTGTGCTGGCTAGTCTTGTAAGAAGGTAGAGGGCGTAGCTGACTGCAGGGTTGCAGTGATGCCTGTTCAAGTGGAATAGCCTCGATGGCGTGTGAGAGGGTGTGGGCAAGTGAGGGGCATAAATGCTGTTACAGCTGACTGAAGCATTGCCACTGCGATTGGAGGAGAGTGATACAAAATGGGGGGAGAGTGGTGTAACTACAGGCATTGCAGGAGTGGCTACAGAGGCAAGTAAGAGGTAGAAGTACAGTCCAATCTTAGCCACCCTGGTCAGATCATTGACATTTGCCACATTGCAGCCAGGCTCTGGACACTGTGCTGCCCAGTCACATCCGACCATTGCTGGGTATTTTAACCAGATCCATTGCTGTAAGCTGGAGCTGGAATCTTATTCCCCATTATAATAAAAATAAAATTAAAGTGCTGCAGATGCTGGAATCTAAAAGAGAAACAGAAAAATGCTGGAAAATCTCAGCAGGTCTGACGCCAGAGAGTAGAGCCAATGTTTCAAATCCGGAATATCCATCGTCAGAGCTAAAGATCCATGGCTGACCTTTCCTACAAAGAGAATTATGGGGGCCCTATGGCTTTTTTTTCCTCTTTTAAGATCCACGACTAAAGCATGCAACACCGGCAAGATTTTCACTGTAAACTAATGCACGTGACAATAATAAATCAAATCAACTCCCCTTCAAGAGACTCCCTTTAAATAGTGACACGCTCACCCAAGTTTCGACCTCCATATTCTCTGCCAAATTGAATGAACCATCGATAGATCACCAGGGCAAGATTATATGTGAAAGTGAGGGAGAAACCCCAACCTGTGACCCTGGGTGAAGCAATGTATTCCACTTCATATCTGTTCTCAGTAGCAGTCTAGCCCTAGAAAGGAAAAGCATTGCCAAGTGTTGGATTCCAGAAGAGTGCATTTCTTTCCCCATGCCTTCCTATAAGCATGATAATCGATCTTTCTCATCAAACGCCCTAAGCAGGAGACAAACAACCCCTCATTTCCATCCTATGGCCATGTGAATGTAAGACTTGAGAGTGAGTGCTGTCCAACTGTGGAAGGCATCGCAATCAAATCAGACATAACTTCCAGATGCCCACATCCAACAGAGATTGGTGATCAGGGGAACAATTTCAGTTTTTTTTAATCCAGCCGGCTGCATTGCCTGTGTCGCTACCAGGGTTGAGACCAGCTATTAGGAAACAGATAGTGTTTGGATGGACACATAGAGCAATACAGCACGAAAACAGGCCCTTCAACCCAACCAGTCTATTCCGACCGTGGTGCCCTCCTAGCCAATCCCAGTTGCGTTGGGCCCATATCCCTCTGATCCTTTCCCAACCCATCCAAATGCTTTTTAAATGTTGCTATTCAACCTGCCTCAATCACTTTCCGTGGCAGCTCATTCCATCTATGCAGCACCCTCTGTGTGAAGAAGCTGCCCCTTGTGTCCCTCTTAAATCTTTCCCCTTCTCACCTTAAACCTATGCCCTCTAGTTTTCAATCCCCCTCTCCCTGGGAACAAGACGATGTGCGTTCGTCCTATAAAAGTCCCTCATGGTTTTATAAACCTCAATAAGATCACCCCTCATTCTCCTACGTTCCAAGGAATAAAGCCCTAAGTTGGCCAATCTCTCCTTATAACTCTGGCCCACTCGTCCTGGCAACATCCTTGTAATTCTAATTTGTGATTATTAAGTGAAATATTGGTGAAAAATTTGAATCCCAATTACACTTTGGGAAGAAAAGATGAAAATGATTAAAGAAGATAACCAATGAATGTGCTTGTATTTGTGAGTGTCCTTTTGACTAAATATCTTGAGTCAGTATCAGATAGAAATGCATTTTGTAATGACAATGCATTGCTACAAATTTGTTGCTAAAAGAGTCTGTTAATAAGAACAGATCGATGCAAAATTGATGCTGCTTGTGTAAATTACGGCACAATTTTCATTGCTGTTAATGGCTCAGTGTCAGGGGGCGGTGTGTAAGTGAACTGTGCATTGAAGCCTTGTTCCTCATCAGCCCTTTCAATTTTTTCTTTGGGCAGTAACTATTAACTACCACCACTTAGCTGCCAGCCGGTCGGTCTCTGTCGAGGATGATGAGGAAGACGAGGATAGGCTACATGAAATGATTTCTATGATCTGCTCACGGAACCTCACAGCTCCTAAAATGATGAAAGGTTTTTATGCAGTTTGGCCTAATCACACTTGAAGTGATATGCAAGATATACAGTGCACCGTACAGACTCTCATTTCAAGGTTCAACAGTGTTGGCATTACTGACGTTAAAGATACCAAAATTCTTTCGCCCGCTTGAATCTTCAGTACCCCGGCCTTTCTGTCTGTCAAAGTTTATCTTTGTTTCCCCCGTAGATGAATAATCCGTGGGGCCCGCTAAGACTCAGCGAGTTTAACTGGTTTGGCCTAGGAAAGGTCGGACGCAATCTCCGACTGTACCAGGGCAGCTGAGTGGCAGTAGGGTTGCTGTCAGCACTCTTTGCTTAGAGGGTGGAACAGTTGGGCCCGAACTTCTGCCTTTGAGCAGAAGGATGGCACAGTAGTTAGCACGGCGCCAGGGACCTGAGTTCAATTCCGACTGTGTGGAGTTTATATGTTCTCCCCATGTCTGCCTGGGTTTCCTCCAAGTACTCCAAGATGCCCAAGGTAGGTGGATTAGCCATGCTAAATTGCCCCTTAGTGTCCCAGGATGTCTAGGCTAAACGGATTAGCCATGGAAGATGCGCAGGGTTCCAGGAATAGGGCAGGGGAGAGGGCCTCTCTGTCAGAGTGTTGGCGCAGACCCAATGGACTGAATGGCCTCCTTCTACACTGTAGGGATGCTATGGCCTCCAGCTTCTCTTCTGTTACCCTGGGTGCTGTCCAGTGACTCTCTGCTGGAATGGTGCAACTATAGACAACGGCGAGGGCAGGAGGTGGCTTGGCGATGTTCTCACTGAACCAGTAATCCAGCGTAATGCTCTGGGGATCCGGGTTCAGTTATTGTTGTTTTAAAAGCCCTTCAGGGAAGGAAATCCTGCCAGTCTGACCCGTATGTGACTCCAGATCGAATATGATTAACTCTGAAATGCCCCAGCGAGCCACTCAGTTCAAGGGGCAACAACTGCTGGCCCGGCCAGCGAAACCTACAACCCATGATTGAATAACGTAACCAACACCTTGCGTTTCCGTAGCATCTTTACCTTAGAAAAGACGGCATGTTGGCAGAGTGGTTAACACTGCTGTCTCAAAGGACCAGCTTCAACTCCAGACTATGTGGAGTTTGCACATTCTCTCTTTGTCTACGTGGGTTTCCTCTGAGTATCATAGAGTCATAGAGGTTTACAGCATGGAAACAGGCCCTTCGGCCCAGCTTGTCCATGCCGCCCAGTTTTTACCACTAAGCTAGTCCCAATTGCCCACATTTGGTCCATATTCCTCTATATCCATCTTACCCATGCAACTATCTAAATGCTTTTTCAAAGACAAAATTGTACTTGTCTCTACTTTTGCCTCTAGCATCTCATTCCGGACACTTGTCACCCTCTTAGTGAAAACTTGCCCCTCCGGACCCTCTTGTATCCCTCCCCTCTCACCTTACTCCCCTATCTTTTGGAAAAGATATTGATTATCCAGCTGATCTTTGCCCCTCATTTATTTTATAAATCTCTATAAGGTCACCTCTCAGCCTCCTATACTACAGGGGAAAGAAATCCCATCCTATCCAGTCTTTCCTTAAAACTCAAACCATCAATTCACAGTAGTATCCTAGTAAATCTTTTCTGCCTTTTTT
This sequence comes from Sphyrna mokarran, assembly GCA_024679065.1. Taxonomy (NCBI): domain Eukaryota; kingdom Metazoa; phylum Chordata; class Chondrichthyes; order Carcharhiniformes; family Carcharhinidae; genus Sphyrna; species Sphyrna mokarran. The sequence continues at coordinate 12,939,375 of JAGIQG010000022.1, forward strand.
TCTAGTGCAATAATACCCTTTCTGTAATAGGGTGACCAGAACTGTACACAGTGCTGTGGTTTCCTCTCATAGTCTGAAAGATGCACTGGTCAGGTACCTTGGCTACGCTAAATTCTCCCTCAGTGAACCCGAACAGGCGCCCAGAGTGCGGTAACTAGGGGATTTTCAAAGTAACTTCATTGCTGTGTTAATGTAAGCCTCCTTGTGAGACTAATAAATGAATTTAAACTTAAGCTAGTAAACTGCCCCAAACCCCTAGTATGCCCAAAACTTAGTCAATGTGGGTGAGAACAGCAGATCTGTTTATTTATTTATTATCAGAAATAGTTTTACATTAACACTGCAATGAAGTTACTGTGAAAATTCCCTGGTCGCCACACTCCAGTGCCTGTTCGGGTACACTGAGGGAAAATTCAGCATGGCCAGTGCATTTAACCATCACGTCTTTTGGACTGTGGGAGGAAACCGCGACCCCTTGAGGAAACCCGTGTAGACATGGGGAGAACATGCAGACTTCACACAGACAGTGACCCAAAGGCAGGGAATTGAACCCAGGTCCCTGGCGCTATAAGGTAGCAGTTCTAACCACTATGCCACCTGCATAATATGCCTCAGGGTTACACTGCCTATTCAGGCACAGATGCACACACCTGCCACTGGGTCAGACAACACAGTAACACAGTGGTTAGCACTGCTGCTTCACAATTCCAGGGACGTGGGTTTGATTTCCAGCTCAGGTCACTGTCTGTGTGGAGTTTGCATATTCTCCTCGTGTCTGCATGGGTTTCCTCCAGCTGCTCTGGTTCCTCCCACAGTCCAAAGATGTGCAGATTAGGTTGATTGACCATGCTAAAATTGCCCGTTAGTGTCCTGAGATGCATAGTTTAGAGGGATTAGCGGGTAAATATGTAGGGTTATGGGATAGGGCCTGGGCGGAATTGTGGTCAGTGCAGACTCTATGGGCCAAATGGCCTCTTTCTGCATTGTAAGGATTCTTTGTGCGAATAGAGTGGGTGGTGACTTTAAGCAGGCATTACCTCAGCATGGAATCAATATCTTTGAGAGTGGAGGGAATTGCCAAGGGAAAATCAAATTAATGTTCACATTGGGTTGACTGAAATATTACACTTTCATCTTGAAGAAACGGAAAGGCTAAATTCACGCCAAAAGCCGATGAGAAAGTACAACCCTATTCCACAGTCAGCAACTTTAAATTAAAATAGTCGGGACTTCTTGATTTATTTTGCTAACACTTTGCCACTCACCATACGAGTGCTTAATCGCACTGCATTTACTTTCTAATGTAAGTGAGCACTTGAAAATTTCCATACCATCATACTTACAGAAAGTGGGTGTGAATTTAATCAAATACATTCCTGTTCTTTTCTCCTCACTCCCCCTCCCAAGCACCACACTCTGACCTCAGCCACTCTCGTTTGATTAATGCCTAATATTTATAGCAAAAATGCAGGACTCTTCCCCGGCATCATCGGGTGGCACAGTGATTAGTGCTGCTGCCTCACAGTGCCAGGGGCCCGGGTTCAATTCCAGATTTGGGTCACTGTGTGGAGTTTGCACATTCTCCCCATGCCTGTGTGGGTTTCCGAAAGGCACGCGGGTTAGGTGGATTGGCCGTGCTAAATTGCCCTTTAGCGTCTAAAGATGTGAAGGTTAGAGAAATTAGCAAGATCAATATGTGGGGTTACATAGAAACTAGAAGCACATGTAGGCTCTTTGGCCCTGCTCCCACATTTATTTTGATCATGGCTGAACATCAAATTCAATAGCCTGATCCCCCCCACTTCCTCCCATATCCCTTGATTCCTTTAGTCCCAAGAGCTATATCTAATTTCTTCTTGAAATCACAAGAAGAATGTTTTGGCCTCAACTACTTTCTGTGGTAGTGAATTCCACACATTCCTGTGAGGATGTTTGGCTGCTACTTTCAGTTTTAGATGTACAGGTTAGGTTGATTGGCCATTCTGAATTGCCCCTGGGTGTCAGGGAAATTAACAGGGTAAGTATGTGGGGTTATGGGGGTAGGGCCTGGGAGGAGATTGTTGTCGGTGCAGGCTCAATGGGCCGATTGGCCTCCTTCTGACTGTAGGGATTCTATGATCCCCTTGCAAAGGACAGGCCGGGTGAATTGTGTACAAACGTCAACTTGCAATGTGACTTCGTTCTGTCAATATTTCAGTTAAGTAGTTTGGGTTGAAAGGAAGTTTGTGCTCAGTGGGGGGGAATGGGGGGTTTGTGGGGGTTTCGTACAGAGGAGGGAGCTCGTTCCTGCACAGTGCAGCAGTGTGGCACAGTGGTTAGCACAGCTGCCTCTCAGCGCCAGGGACCTGGGTTCAATTCCAACCTTGGGCCACTGCCTGTGTAAAGTTTGCACAGTCTGCCCGTGTCTGTGTGGGTTTCTTCCAGGTGCTCTGGGTTTTTTTCCCCTCAGTCCAAAAATGTGCGGTTTATGTTGATTGGCCATGCTAAATTGATCCTTAGGGTCAGGGGGACAAGCTGAGGTGAATGCACAGAATTGTGGGGCAAGGACATGGGTGGGATTGTGGTTAGTGTAGGCTTGATGGATCAAATGGCCACCTTCTGCACTGTAGGTCTCTTTGATTCTGATTTCCTCCCACAATCCAAAGCTGCGCAGGTTAGGTTGATTGGCTGTGCTAAATTGACCCTAGTGTCAGGGGGCCTATCTAGAGCAAATGCATGGGGTTGTGAGTGGGATTGGGGTTGGTGTAAACTCGATGGGCTGAATGGCCTCCTCCTGCGCTATGGGACTCTGATTCCAAAGCTGCGCAGGTTAGGTTGATTGGCCATGCTGAATTGACCCTAGTGTCAGGAGGCCTATCTAGAGCAAATGCATGGGGTTGTGAGTGGGATTGGGGTTGGTGTAGATTTGATGGGTCGAATGGCCATCTTCTGCACTGTAGGACTCTATGATTCCAAAGATGTGCAGGTTAGGTTGATTGGCCGTGCTAAATGGACCTTAGGGAGATTAGCAGGGTGACTACGTGGGGTTACGGGGATAGGGCTCAGATGGGATTGTGGTCGGTGCAGACCCAATGGGCTGAATGGCCTCCGCCCGCACTGTCGGGATTCTATGATTTGTGTGTGCTGGATTAACAGCTCCAAACCGTTCAAAGAAAGATCACTACATTCCTTAGGCATGTTGGTGATGGTTCCAAGGTAATGCCAACACTGTTCCTTCCCATTCGCTCACTGTTATTTTTGATTTTTTGCAACATGCTTGAACTGTGCATGTGACCACAGACAAACAACCAAACCAAAATCCTCCGACTAACTTAAGATGCTGTTCACTGTAATTCTTCACCAAGTGATTTTTTTTTCTTCTTCACTCCCCCCCTGCCATCCTGGTTCCTCAGTTTATCAGGCAACCTTTCATCGGATTTTATTTTTGTCTTTAGGTTCTGTGAGGTTCTGTTTTCACCAGGTTCTTATCACACTTTGCACAAACCAAAACTCAAACTAAAAACAAAAAAAAATTCAAATTCTTTAAATTCCGGTGCACTGAAAAAATTATTTTTGTAACTCAACCAATGAGAAGCTGCAGTTAATGATACGCCGGCCACCTGCTTCTGAAGAATTAAGGTGAAGAGCATTTTTTTAGTTACGATTTTATTTTATTTTTTAAAATATATTTCTTTTCAATTTTAAACCCAGCTCCCTGTTTGCCTGCTTTTTCCCTTGATATGAGGATCTGTGCTTTTTTACGTTGTCTGGGGTGAAGTTGTGTGATCATAGCCTGCCTTTGCATCGATCCTTTCCGCCGTGCTTGTTTGAACCCCTTTTTATTTCCCTCCCTCTTCCCTCATTTCTCCTTTTTGCTGCTAGATTTAATTGCTTGGCCGCATGTGGAATTTCACAATCGTGTGCTCTCCCTCTTTGTGCAGAGAAATATCGCAGATAATTCGGGAGTGATCCCCAGGCAGTCAACATCTAACAAAAAGCTCAGCTGGCTTCCCCAAGCCAGGGCGAAACGCCAGTACGTTCTAACTGCCCTCTGAACTCCTGAAATTGGACAATCCCCCCACTTGTAATCACTCCTAGATGTTCGTAATGCTGACTGCATATGTGACGGGGTGACTTAAATACAAATTCTGATCTGTATGTGTTTACTTCTCAACTACACTCAATATTGGTCAATGCTTAGTGAAATCCTCTGAAGGAATCCGTGGATGTTCTGTTCCCGGTAGGAGTACTGGAGTTGATTACCAGAAAATTTTATGTCCAGTTTACGCTATGGATTAAATACGGAAAGACTGAAATTTTACTTTATTGTCAATTGTGAATGTAGCTGCTTTCAATTTGTGTCACTAAACGCATGTTGTGTGTACAACAAAAGCTTTATGCCTTAAAAAATGCAGGCAAAAAGACATGTCATTGCTCTAATTTTCTTTTAACCTTTTCTGTTTGGTTTCAATAATTGCATCTGTAAAATGCCTGCGGGAATGTGATGAATACAGGCTCTTAACCTGAGCATCCATCCAGCCCCATTTAGGTCTTGCAGTTCCGGGAAGGGAGACAGTAGAATTTAATTTGCAATTCTGAGTGAGGTGACTTGTCCCAATGCAACATGTCAGGAGAATCTTTACAACTTAGACATTTCCTGGTTCAATGGAAACTTTGAGGGTCAGGATTGCTGTCACCTCCATTATAGAAAGAGATTTCTTTTTTTTTCTTCACCCCCCGCATTTGCTGACTCATGTTAGCCTACAGACTAACCGATGGTACGTGTGACACTGAGGTAGTTGACAAGGACAAACTGTTCAGCACTGCAGGCTGTTAGCTGGAACAGATTCTCTCAACTCGCCACACACACTACTGTCTGATGTGGACATGCCGGTGTTGAGCTGGGGTGGACAAGATGAGAGGTCTCACGACATCAGGTTATAGTCCAACTGGTTTACTTGAAATCACAAGCTTTCATCAGATGAAGTCTATTTCTACCAGAGGTGACTGGACAGTAATCAGTAACTGGGTGGCAAAGTGATTAGCACTGCTGCCTCACAGCTCTAGGGACCCGGGTTCGATTCCCAGCTTGAGTGTGAAGTTTGCTGCACGTTCTCCCTGTGTCTGTGTGGGTTTCCTCTGGCTGCTCCGGTTTCCTCCCACAGTCCGAAAGACGAGCTAGTTAGGTGCTAAGTTCTCCCTCAGTGTACCCAAATAGGCACTGGAGTGTGGCGACTAGCGGATTTTCACATGAACTTCATTGAAGTGTTAATGTAAGCTTACTTGTGACACTAATAAATAAACTTTAAATAATCAGTAGTGGCAGGTTCTTGATATTCCATCACACCTGCAGACCCATAGTAAGGCACTGTTACCCTGAAAGGTTGCGATAGGGCTGTTATCTGCAGGATTTATATTGCAGCCATGGGGCAACAGCCAAAGTCTCAACGATACGATGGAAAATGCAAAGCAATGTAGGTGCATCTGAAAATATTCAGCAGGTTAGGCAGCGTCTGCGGAGAGAGGGAAATAAGAGTCAACATTTCAGGTTCACATTTAACCCTAAAACCTCTCTCCAAAGATGCTGCCTGACCAGCTGTGGCTTTCCGGCATTCTCCGTGTTCCCTCCTGGACAAGAGTTCGTTCAGTTCCCACCAGCATCTCGGAGCTAAACCTTCCAGATTATGTTAAAAATACCACTTGGCTGCGGAGAAAAACATGGATATCGAATTCACCTTCCAGGATAAAGAGGCCAATTCAGTTGTATAGACATGGGGACAAAATAAATCTGGACCAAATGGTAGAAATATTTTAATTATTTAGCGGCTGGATGAGGTGCTGTGATCAGTTCCAAACATAATGGTTCTTCTTGGTGTTACAAGGAATCCTCTGTCAAATGAGTTCTAGCAGCCAATATTCAATGGTCTGTGGAGATTGAATTGATTTCAGCTAGGGTGTCTGTGGCTAAGCTACGTAGCTTTTAGTCGCTGTTGGATAGATATGGGAAAATTAAGCAGGGCCCCCACTCCTGATCACTGTTGAATGACCCTCTACTGCTGAATGTATGTATATTAAATCTGCCTGTGAGTTTATTTTGCCCCCAAACGTGAATCACTTGCCAGCTTTTGCTCTTTATGCTTTGGAAATATACCATAAAAGATGTTGCCCCCCCCCCCCCACAATTATACCCACACGCCAACAATACTGTCGGCATGAATAAAGGAGTACAACACAGAGGAATATAAGCAGCACTCCCCAAAGTGTCCTGATGCCTTTAATATCTGGATTGGTATCAGGATCAGAAGAAACCTTATCTTATTTGAGCGCTGCTTTCAATCCAGTCCAAGATCGTTGAGATCAGCTTCCTGATTAACATTGATGCTCCAGTGAAGATCAACAAATCAGAAATTGAGCTTGGGCCCTTGCTCCTGGAGTTTGACACTCGTGCGCTGCACTTTTTCCTTTAGAGCAACGGGGCATGAGGTCCCCACTCAGAACCCCTCAGAGATTCAATTCTCGCTGAGCAGAAATCTGATGCTAACCCCTCTCTGGCACCCGTATTAAGCTACGGTTCATCATTGTGGTGAAAATTAGCTGGCCGAGACATCCCCTCCTCGTCTGACGTGGGTCTAAAGGAATGAAGCAATCTGAATGGCGCAAGAGGGCCGTGTCGGATACAGAAAGGAAAGTCTAATGAGAATAGTTCTTGACTGAGACCTGCCTAACTCATTCATCACAAACTCTAATATAACATTCCTATTAACATTCCCATTCCTAGAGAACATTCCTAATATTCCTAATTTTAAAGGACAGGCTTGCAGACAGTAAAGATGCAAACAAACAGGAACTTTATTGAGAAAGTGTTTACTCTACGAGCTGTTGGGATAGACTGCCAATATGCCCGTTCAAATGGCCGATGATATCACCAGAATATCACGTGATCAGTCTCTTTAAAGTGACCTTATTCCAACTGGGAATAACATGAAGTAGAATCATAGAATAGAATCATAGAATCCCTACAGTGCAGAAGGAGGCCATTTGGCCCATTAAGCCTGCACTGACGTGGGTTATTGAATATGTTGTATACGCGTACAGTATTCATCATCATAAATTGGCTCAATCGCTCAGACCTTGCTCTCGAGTTGCCTTCAATGAATGTTTCATCATCGGAGCAAACCATTCTCCCAACCCATTTCTGTCAGGATGATAAAGACCGGATTGGATTCAATGAATCCCATTCTCCTTTAAATAGTTCATTCATTCTCTGCAAAATGAATTGCAGGCCCATTGTCTCTCACAAGTTGTCCAAGGTAAGCAAATCTCACTCAGTCTTTCTGCATAATTAACAGCATATCAAGGGCCCCATTCTCTCTTCCACCTTCTTCTGTCGAGGAAAAGATACAAAAGTCTGAGGTCACATACCAAATGACTCAAAGAGCAGCTTCTTCCCTCCTGCTGCCAGCTAACTTCTGAATAGACCTACCTCGTATTAAGTTGATCTTTTTTCTCCACCCTAGCTGTGACCGTAAACACTACATTCTGTACCCTCTCGTTTCCTTCTCTATGAACAGTATGCTTTGTATAACGCGCAAGAAACAATACTTTCCACTGTATACAAATAATAAATTTGATTTATTATTCCCTCCGAGAACAACTATCTTCATAATGATGACTTCAGGCCATTGAGTGTATGTCTACTGTGACGAGAAACATTCACCCTTTGAATGGTCCAACAAAATCTATATGAACTCTTTGCCATGGTTCTTCTGGACATTCCCACAGGTGTAATGTTGCTAGTGGCAACAGGTTCTACATGTTTGCACAAGATGAACACATCACCGCCTTCTCCTCGATGTTGGTATCAAACCCTGGACACCAAAAATAGCTTCTATATTTCCTTCATCCTTCTTGTAGCACAGTAACCTTTGTGCAGTTGGTCTTATACACAGTTCCTTAATAACGGTGGAATGCTGACTCTCATTCACCAGAGGAGACTGCCAGTACAAATAGTTTGCATCTTCGGGTGACATATATCTTCAATTCCATGCTTGGTTTGCTCCCAAGGTCTTCCCTGTCGCATCTTCCCAGTCATGGATCATTTCTGGTGCACTTCTTAACTTGTCCTGCAATTGTGAGACTGTTGCTCCAAGTAGAAAATGTTTCCACTCAAACTGTTATTGATGACTGGATGGGTACAGATAATGGAGAGAGTCCATCAGTATTCCCATGGAGATTTCATTGGACGTATTTTATCGTATATGTGTGTGCTGTCAATATTCAACTCTGCAAGCGGCTCACCTGGATGGAATCCTGGTATGAGGCCCAAATATCATTGTCCGTGTTCGATAACCCATTAATAAAGTCAATTTTCCTTCCATTTAGATATCGGGAGAACAATTTGATGCTGAAAATGATTCTGAGAGCTTCTTTCTCTATCAGTGAAGAGTTCATTTCTGCTCTTCTGTTCAAGAATCTTGATGCAAAAACTATTGGCTTCACTTCACCACTCGGCATGATGTGAGAAACACTGCCCCCATCCTGTAAGGTGATGCATTACATGCCAGTTGCAAAGATAAATTCAGATCAAAGCACTTCAGGAAATACTGACTTCGATGATAACTTGGACCAAGGCCTCTCACGCTGATCCACCCATTTCCATTTCCAATTCCTGTTTAGACACAGTAAATTGTGTAAATGCCTAAGGATAGTCGCTCAATTAAGAATAAACCTTCCATAATCGTTTAATCAGCCCAAGAAAGAACAGTTGATTGCCGTTTTGAGGTCATGGCTCTGATTTTTGAAGGTGATTTGTGCAGTCCATTTATATCTTTGACATGATCTAGATATTCAATAGAAGACTGCAAAAATTCACATTGCATACCCTTAACTCACAATCTTCTACTCTCTCTAGTGTGGCATTGAAGTTCTGGAGATGTTCTTCCTCACTCCTTCCAGTAACTGAAAGATCATCTTAGTAGAATCATGGAATCATTGTAGAAATAAAATCCCTACAATGCAGAAGGAGGCCAATTGGCCCATTGAGCCTGCACCAATAACAATCCTACCCTATTGCCATATATTTACCCTGCTAAGCCCCCCGAAACTAGGGTCAATTTAGCATGGCCAATCAACCTAACTTGCACATCTTAGACTGTAGGAGGAAACCAGAGCACCTGGAGGAAATCCACACGGACACGGGGAGAACATGCAAATTCCACACAGATAGTGACCCAAGGCGGGAATCGAAGATTGGAAAAATTCACATTTATCTTTTCGTATTCTTAATCCAAATCTTCTGGCCTCTGGAGTGTGACATCGAGGTTATGGAGATGTTTGTGCTCACTCTTTCCAGTAACTGAGATATCATCTGAGTAATACTGGATTCCTTCTCATCTTTGATCCATGGCACATTAGAACAACATAACTGCAGACGTGAGGCCAAATGGAAGTCTTTTATGGTTGAATTGTCCTTTGCATGTCATCAGTATCAAATATCATTGTGAACCTGAATCTATATTCATCTGGAGATATGCTTGATTGAAGTCAGTTAAATGTTGGCCTCCAGCAATCCAACAAATGAATCCTCAATAAGACATGATATGGAGATGATAGCATTGGGCTAGAGTGGGCACAGTAAGAAGTCTCTCAATACTCGGTTAAAGTCCAACAAGCTTATTTGGAATCACAAGCTTTTGGAGCGCTGCTCCTTCATCAGGTGAGGTAAGTTCACAATTGTATCTTTGCCTAATTTGCTGTGGTATTATCACTTAAGCCACAGACTAACCTATCTCTAATGGTGTTGTTCAAGAAATTCCCAAATTCCCAGTATTCAGCTAATTTCTTTAAAGTAGCTCCAAACTACAAGACTGATTCATCGTCTTGTTGGTTACGCTTGTAGAACTTGAACCCGTTGGCAATAACCAAAAGTTTTGGGTGAAAAAATAGCCACACAGTAGACCCACTATCTCATCATAGGTTTTGAAGCATGGCTTTTCCGGCTACAGCTAGTGGTATTATCACTAGCCTATTAATCCAGAAACACAGTTAATGTTCTGGGTTCCCAGCTTCGAATCCCATCATGGTAGATGGCAGAATGTGAATTCAATAAAAAAAATCTGGAATTATGAATCTACTGATGACCATGAAACCATTGTCGATTGTTGGAAAAACCCATCTGTCCATTAATGTTCTTGCAGAAAGGAAATCTGACTTGGATTGTCTATTCCTGTGCCACCCTGGCTGATGCTACTTTCAGTAAAGATCCCTTTCATAAAAAGAAATGCCATCATAAAAAGAAGTGCCAGAAATGGCACTCCTCACTCACCAGCTTTGATGCATCAATGCTTACCCGGTCTGGCCTGTATGTGCCTCCAGAGTCACAGTAATGTGGTTGACTCTCAACTGCCCTTCAAGGGCAACTAGGAATGGGGAATAAATGCTGGCCAGCTAGGGATACCCAAGTCCTACAATCATAGAATCCTACAGTGTAGAAGATGGCCATTTGGCCCATTGCATCTGCACTGACCACAATCCCATCTTATCCCCATAACCCCATGCATTTACCCTAACTAGTCTCTCTTGTACTAACGGACAATTTAGCATGGCCAATCCACCTAACCAGCATGCCTTTGGACTTTGGATGCAAATGAATAAAAAAAATTAATAAAATGCCAGACTTCTCAGAAAATTGAATGTGGCCCCCACCCCACATTGTACTCAGGAATTTTGGGACTACAATATCTGCTGCAATTTTATTCCCTGGAACAAAAGAGCTAAATCTTTCAGTATATGAGTCCATTCACTGTTCTCCTCATACTGTCCCCCCACACTGAGTGTTGCTGCCATTTTTACTATGCAAAGGGCTTGCATAAGCACATTTTGCCTCTAAATATTTTAACACTACTGTTTTTCTGTTTTAAAACAGGGTACACCTGAGCTCAACCTGTTTTCTTCCAAATCTTGCACCCAACCCTGTTTCTAAACGTGGTGTTGCAGAGTATTTGTTACTCACAGTCCTCCCTGTACTGTTCTTGACCTTTCCAGCGAGAGCATGTGCCAAACTTATTTTCAACATCGTTCAAACTTGGTTTCTTTGACGGCTACAACCATTAGCTCAGTTGCTTAGAGCGTTGTGCCAATAACGCTAACGTCATAGGTTCGATCCCTGTTTTGGCTAAATAGGATTGCCTGTGCCACCCTGGCTGATGCTATTCCAATGAAGATCTCTTTCACAAAAATAAATGCCACCATTTTCTGGCACTCCTCCTTCACCAGCTTCAATGCAGCAATGCGTTTTTTTAAACTTTTTAAGAATTCCTGGATATCTGCAGCAGGGACTGATGATCATAGAATCCCTAAAGTACAGAAGGAGGCCATTCAGCCCATTGAGGCTGTACCTACCACAACTCCACACAAGCTCTATTCCCATAACCCCACAAATTTACCTCACTAATCCTCCTGACCCCAGGGTCAATTTAACATGGCCAATCAATCTAGCCTGCACATGGAATGTGGGAGGAAACCAGAGCACCCAGACAAAATCCACACAGATACAGAGAGATCATGCACACTCTACGCAGGCACTGAATCATAGAATTACAGAATCCCTACAGTGCACAAGGAGGCCATTTGGCCCATCAAACCTGCATCAACAACGATCCCACCCAGGCCCTATCCCCATATATTTACCTTGCTAATCCCCTGACACTAATGGACAATTTATCATGGTCAATCAAGCTAACACACACATCTTTGGACTGTGGGAGTAAATTGGAGCACCTGGAGGAAACCCACGCAGACACAGGGAGAACATGCAAACTCCACATAGACAGTGAGCCAAGTCAGGAATTGAAGCTGGGTCTCTGGCCCTGTGAGGTAGCAGTGCTAAACGTTGTGCCACTGTGCCATTCCAGCTGATTTCTGAAATTCTCTTTAGGGTGTTTGCAGTGCAGATCAACTACCTCGTCGCCAGTTTTTTTTGTTGTGTTTTTAAAGAATAGGCTTGCCAATTGTAAAGGTACAAACAGACAAAAGCTTTATCGTGAAGATGTTTGCTGTACAGGCTGTTGGTATAGATGAGCAGTCTGCCTACACAAATGGCTGATGAAGTCTTCAGGACATCACATGATTGGTCCCTTAAAGTGCTCTTGTTCCAACCTGTAAAAACATGAATACACAACATCAACTGCATAAGTATCCTGTCTAACACACCCTGTGTAAATCAACTCCTGCCTTATTCTCAAAGATAACATTTGAGAAGAAAATATGAAATTGTTAGAAATTCTTTTTTAAGTGAAAGCTTCAGAGAGTCATCAAAGAGGACGTAGAATAAGACAGCCAAACACTAAAATGACTTGGGTTAAATTTTGTCCCCCATTAGTTATATTTTTAAAGTAGAGCACAACTTGGAAATGATTTTTTTTTTTTGGAAACTCTTAGGGCGGGACTTTATGGCCTCACTCATCCTGTAACCGTAAAATCCCGTTCGAGGTGAACGGACATTTCCGTTATCCGCCGCTCGCCCGCTCCGATTCTGTGGCGGGTGGGACAGTAAAATTCCAGCCTTTATAACCTTTCATTCAACATCACACACAAACCATCTAATCCAAAACAGCCAGTAGTACATTGCAATATGTTCGTGGGGGCAAAGTGCACCTAAAATGCAGGCCCAATTTTGCTTTTTTTTCCAGATCCCAGTGAACTGTTGGAAATGCACGGATACAGTGTGACGCAGTTTCCTTGGCCGCTGGGAGACTTGTGCAGTCAAGCCTCCTCTTGTTTATCCTGTTCCACCAGTGGATCTCCCTATGACATTCCCAACTGCTGCAGCTGTGGAAATGACAGGTAAACAGAAGTGTATTTCAATAGTGCGTACCTGAGTGGAATAAGGACAAGTTAAATGTGCTGGCTCTACAAAAATAAGATAGCATTTACTTATAATTACAATAGTGACTGACTGTTAACATAATACCAATAGTCATAGAATCCTACAGTGCAGAAACAGGCCATTCGGCCCATTGACTCTGCACCAATCATAATCCCACCCAGCCCCTATCCCTATATATTTACCCACTAATCCCTCTAACCTATGCATCCCGGGGCAATTTAGCATGGCCAATCAACCTAGCCAGCATGTCTTTGGACTGTGGGAGAAAACCGGAGCACCTGGAGAAACCCATGCAGACACGGGGAGAATGTGCAAACTCCACACAGACAGTGACCCAAGCCAGGATTCGAACCCAAGTCCCTAGAGCTGTGAAGCAGCCGTGCTAACCATTGTGCTGCTGCGCATCCTTAAAGGAAAGGAAAAAGGGAGAATAAAGAAAGGAAGAACTGTATTGACAAGTAAGTATATTATTCGAATCCCACTTGAATTCGAATTCAATTCAAGTCTTCCCCTAACAGCAATTTACATGGCATATTGTGAAAGAGATATCCCTCATAATGTGTGCTTAGAACATGGAGAACAAACATGAACAGGTAGAGAGGGAAATTGATGCACAATTATAGATCTTCCTGCAAATCTTTGATTCTTCTTTTTTAGGACTCCGTTAAAGATGCTCTGTGAGAATATGAAGAGGCAAATTGTTTCGAGAGCATTTTATGGATGTAAGTACACTAGAGCTATCGGAGTGAGTGATAGATACTGTTGGAGACAGTGAAAGGTATTTCAAAATTATTTTTAATCCTCTTTTATGATGAATTAGCTAAATGTAGATAATTCTGCAGCATCTACTAATCTCATGATGTCATTTGTTAATTGATATCACTGTTAATAACATTAATCACAGTGTACATTTAAATCATACATGGCTAAAAGAGAAGGCGATGGCCTAGTGGTATTATCGCTAGACCATTAATCCAGAAACTTAGCTAATGTTCTGGAGATCCAGGTTCGAATTTCGCCAAGGCAGATAATGGAATTTGAATTCAATAAAAAAAATCTAGAATTTACTGATGATCCTGAAACCATTGTCAATTGTCAGAAAAATCTATCTGGTTCATTAATGTCCTTTAGGGAAGGAAATCTGCTGTCCTTATCTGGTCTGGCCTACATGTGACTCCAGAACCACAACAGTGTGGTTGACTCTCAACTGCCCTAGGGCAAATAGAGATGGGCAATAAATGTTGGCCAGCCAGCGATACCAATGTCCCACAAATGTATTAAAAAAAAGTGAATATTAATTTGTAAATTTAACACTATTAATCTGGGACTTAATTGAAAATCTCAGATATAAAAAATTCTGATATGAAGCCGGAGAGGTTTATGAATCTATCCCTTATTGCTTCTGGCCACTTGCTTCATAGAATTCCTACAGTGCAACAGGAGGCTATTCAGTCCACGAGCCTGCACCAACAACAATTTCACTCATGCCCTATTCCCATAACTCCTCATATTTACCCTGCTAGTACCCCAAACACAAAGGGTCAATTAAGCATGGCCAATCAACCAAACCGGCACATCTTTGGAATGTGGGAGGAAACCGGGATTCCTGGAAGAAACCCACACAGACGTGGGTTGAATGTGCAAACTCCAGACGGACAGTGACCCGAGGCTGGAATCAAACCCAAGTCCCTGGCACTGTGAGGCAGCAGTGCTAACTACTGTGCCACTGTTACCGCCTGTTGAAGCAACTTGCCACTCCAGTTGAAGTCTTTGTGTGCGTGTGGTAGTTTATCGCTATTAGTGAGGAGCATCTGTATTTGTTTGAAATAATTGTAAAATCATCTTGAAAGACTTTGCCTTTCTACACACAGGGCTAGCGTACTGCCGTCACCTCTCCACTGTCCGCACACATCTATCAGCTCTCGTGAATCACACCATCGTCCCACCCGACAAGCCGTGTGAAGCCTCCGGTGGACTGACCGGAGAGGTCTGGAACAAATATGAGAAAGATAGAAAGGTAGGGCTGCACTCTGGGCTGCCTGCTATTGATGCTGAGTGTGTCCAACTCTTCCACCGATTGAAGAGCCCAGTCGGAAAGAATGAAATTGTGGCAGATAGCTCAGAAAGCAAAGGAACAATTAGGATTCCTGCTTCTGATCTGAAGTCAACAACCTCTCCTGAAACAGCTGCACAGCAGGATGGAATGGGGTTGATTGAAGCTTTTCAAGTTTATTTATTAGTCGCAAGTTGGCTTACATTAATGCTGCAATGAAGTTACTGTGAAAATCCCCTAGTTTAGTAGGAAAATCCCCTAGTTTAGTAGGTAAACCTCAGAGGAGGTTTACCAGGATGTTTCCTGGTATGGAGGGCAGGTCTTATGAAGAGAGGCTGAGGGATTTGAGGTTGTTTTCGTTAGAAAGGAGGTGGCTAAGAGGGGACCTAATCGAAATATATAAGATGATCAGAGGTTTAGATAGGGTGGACAGTGATAGCCTTTTTCCTAGGATGTAGAAAGCTAGCACGAGGGGACACAGCTTTAAATTAAGGGGTGATAGTTATAGGATGGATATCAGAGGTAGGTTCTTTACCCAAAGGGTGGTTCGGGAGTGGAATGCCCTGCCTGCAGCAGTTTTAGATGCGCCAAGTTTGGTGGCATTTAAGAGGTTAGTTGATAAGTATATGGAAGAGAAGGGAATGGTTTAGTTTGGAGGGGCATTGCTTTTTATATTGGTAGGCGCAACATCGAAGGCCGAAGGGCCTGTTCTGTGCTGTAATGTTCTATATACCTCTATAGTTGTCACACTCAGGCACCTGTTCGGGTTACGCTGAGGGAGAATTTAGCACGGCCAATGCACCCTAACCAGCACGTCTTTCAGACTGTGGGAAGAAACCGGAGCACCCGGAGGAAACCCACACAGACATGGGGAGAATGTGCAAACTCCACACAGGCAGTGATCCAAGCTGGGAATCGAACTCGGGTCCCTGGCGCTGTGAGGCAGCAGTGCTAACCACTGTGCTACTCAGATTACATAATGTGCGAGCACTCACAACATGTTTATCGCCTAAGTTAATTAGCGTGTTAATAGCTTGGATCAAAGAATCTCTACAATGCAGAGGGAGACCATTCAGCCCATTGAGCCTGCGCTGACAACAATCCCACCCGGCCCCTATCCCTCCCCCCTCATAACCCCATGTATGTATCCTGTCAATCCCATGGACACTGAGGGGCAATTTAGCATGGCCAATCCAACCATCCCTCACATCTTTGGACTGTGGGAGGAAACTGGAGCACCCCAGAGGAAACCCACACAGACATGGGGAGAATGTGCAGACTCCACACAGGCAGTGACCCGAGGCCAGAATTGAACCCTGGCCTCTGGCACTGTGAGGCAGCAGTGCTAACCCACTGTGCCACCATGCTGCCCGTGTGGGGGAAGAAATGGATATAGCATCAGAGTGGCAGTTAAAGCAGACACTGGAGTGTGTGAGATATGTGTTGGGTTCCACAATCACCAGTTCCATGTAAAATCAGGGCATTTCTCTGAACGAGCAGCAGAATCTTCTTTCTCTTTCCGAAGTCACTGATTCATGGATTGGCAATGTTTTTATTCATGTATGGGATGTGGGCTAGGCCAGCATTTATTGTCCATCCCTAATCGCCCTCGAGAAAGTGGTGGTGAGCTGTCTTCTTCAACTACTGTAGTCCCTGAAGTGTAGGTGCACCCACACTGCTGTTAGGGAGGAGTTTCAGGATTCCGATATATTTCTAAGTCAGGGTGGTGAGCGATTTAGAGGGGAACTCCCAGGTGGTGATGGCCCCAGCTATCTGCTACATTTGTCCTTCCAGATCATAGTGGTCATTGATTTGGAAGGTGCTGAATAAGGAACAGTTGCTGCAGAGCATCTTGTACATGGTACACCCTGTGCATCAGTGGTGGAGGGAGTGAGTGTTTATGGAAGGGATGCCAATGAAATGGGCTGCTTTGTAAGTGAAGAGTATTCCATCACACTCCTGACTTGTGCCCTGCAGATGGTGGGCAGGATTACAATAACATAAATGGAATCATGACACAATCATCATTGTTTGATACTTTTATTTCTAGAATTACAAGAAATTAGAGTTGCTGAGGCTGGTTTACTACGGAGGAGTCCAGCACGAGATAAGGAAAGATGTCTGGCCCTTCCTCCTAGGACACTATAAGTTTGGCATGAGCAAACAGGACATGGACCAGGTATGTGGTGAACATCTTTATGGGATCCCTTTTCCCTGCTGTGTGCCAGTCAGCCTTGAAGGATTTGAAAGATGGCAGATGAGAGAATTCACAATCTCGCACCCCTGAGGGATGTTCTTCTCATTATTGGAATTAGGACAGGAGACTAAGGGAAAATAATATTGCATTGTATCTTATGTGTGATGTACCTGACGTAGTAATCTTTAGTGACAATGCGCAGCTAAAATGGACAGGAGCTCCATGTCTAACAACTGAATTCCTCCTATGATGAATAGAACAAGTGATTTCCTGCTTTGTGAGCTACAGGTAACCAAGTCTTTACAGGTACAGATAATGCGAGTGGAGAAAGAGATAATCCCAGGCTGTTTGTACTTGTAAAGATTTGATTACTTGTAAAGACTCACATTCCAACTATTCTTCACATTCCAAGCTGTAATTATCTTGCAATTGTGTCCCTGCTTATATATGCCATGTTTGTGAACACGCTTCTCCACTCACCTGACGAAGGAGCAGAGCTCCAAAAGCTCGTGCTATCAAATAAACCTGTTGGACTTTCACCTGGTGTTGCGAGACTTCTTACTGTACCCACCCCTGTCCAATGCCGGCATCTCCATCCGCATCATAGTTGTACAGGACATTGGTGAGACCACATCTAGAGTACTGTGTACAATTTTGATCACCTTGTATAAGAAAGAACATCACTGGGTGGAAAACAACTCACAGAAAGTCCACTCACTGATTCCTGGGATTAAAGGGTTATCTTACAGGAAAAGGCTTGACAGGTTGGACCTGTATCCATTGGAGTTTGGGAACACGAGAGGTGATTTTCTTGAACGTTTACAATCCTGAGGGCTCTCGATAGGGCGGATGCTGAAAAGACTGGAAATAGGGGACAAAGTTTAAAAACAAAGATCTCTCGTTTAAGACGAGGATTCTTTTTTCTCTTGAGGTCCTGAGTCTGTGGAATTTTCTATCCCATGGAGCATCAGAGGTTAGCTCATTGAATGTCTTCAAGACAAAGTTACTTAGATTCTTGACTAAACAAAGAACAAAACAGCACAGGAAACAGGCCCTTCGGCCCAACGAGCCCGCGCCGCCACCTCGATGTTCCCACGTCTACACGCGATCCCTGTCCATGCTTATAGATCTATGGATTAAAAACCAAATTTGAGACAATTTAGGGAGAATTTCTTTTGCCAATTAGCCTAAGAGCACATCTTTGGGATGTGGGAGGAAACCGGAGCACCCGGAGAAAACCCATGCAAGCATGGGGAGAATGCGCAAACTCCCATAGACACAGGCCCAAATCCATGTATCTGCACAGCACAGCTATAGTCACTGCGCTGTCGTGTTGCCCATCAGATGGTCCAGGTCAAGCATACACTAACAACGTGAAGCAGTAGGATACTGTCGAAAAAGGTCCAAGAGCAGTCCTCTCACAACCCATCGCGTGTATGCCCCTCGTTAGACAACAAAGTGGAACAAAGCACCTGTAGGATAAAAACAAGTACATCAATATCATCATCTATTTACACACTTCCCAGGGACTCCCAAGGCTCATGATCTCTATTTTAAATCAGTTTTATATACCCCTCCATTCCCATTCTGTTCATGTGCCCATCTAAGTATTTCTTAAATATCTCCAGAGTACCTGCCTCCATCACTTTACTTGGTAGCGCGTTCCATACCCCCACCACCTTCTGTGTGAAAAAACTCCCTCTAGCATCCAAATTGTACCTTATCCACCTCACCCTAAGCCCGTGACCCCTCGTGCTATTTGAGTCCATCCTAGGAAAAAGCTTAGCCCTGTTTACTCTATCTATCCCCTTCAAAATCTTGTACACCTCTATTCGATCTCCTCTAAGTCTACGTCTTTCTAAGGAAAACAGTCCCAATTTGCCTAATCTCTCCTCATAACTCAGACCTTCCATACCAGGCAGCATCCTGGTAACCCTCCTCTGCACTCTCTCCAGAGTCTCCACGTCCTTCCGGTAGTAAGGCAACCAGAACTGGACGCAGTATTCCAAATGAGGTCTAATCAACGTTTTATACAACTGCAACATTAAAGCCAGCTCTTGTACTCTATACCCCTTCCTATAAAGGCTAACATACTATATGCTTTCTTCACAATCTTCTCCACCTGCTCTGCCACCTTCAGAGACTTGTTCACCTGCACCCCCAGGTCCCTCTGCGTTTCTATACTCTTAATAGGTCTACCCTTTATCATATACCTTCCCCCTACATTCTTTCTCCCGAAATGCATCACCTCACATTTATCAGGATTGAATTCCATCTGCCATTTGTCTGCCCAAGCTACCAGCCTATCTATGTCCTGCTGCATTGCCTGACAATGCTCCTCACTATCCACAAGTCCAGCCATCTTTGTATCGTCTGCAAACTTGCTGATCACTCCACTTACTCCCTCTTCAAGTCATTTATATATATTACAAATAGAAGAGGTCCCAGTACCAAGCCCTGCGGCACACCACTAATGACCGACCTCCAGCTAGAGAAACACCCTTCCACTATTACTCTCTGTCCCCTATTACTAAGCCAGTTGCTTATCCATCTAGCTACCTGTCCTTGTATCCCATTTGCCTTGACCTTCTCAACTAACCTCCCATGAGGGACTTTGTCAAACGCCTTATTAAAATCCGTATAGACGACATCAATGGCTCGCCCTTCGTCTACTGTTTTCGTCACCTCCTCAAAAAATTCTACCAGATTTATGAGGCACGACCTCCCCTTAACAAATCCATGCTGCGTATCCCTAATCAGATTGCAATGCTCTAAGTGCCTATACATCCTATCTCTGAGAATCCCCTCCAACAGCTTCCCTACCACTGACATCAAACTCACCGGCCTATAATTTCCAGGGTTATCCCTACCACCCTTTTTAAATAACGGTACAACATTAGCTATTCTCCAGTCCTCTGGGAACTCACCTGTGTCCAAGGAAGAGACAAAGATTTGCGAAAGAGGCCCAGCAATTTCACCTCACACCTCTCTAAGCAGTCTGAGATAAATGCCATCAGGCCCTGGAGATTTATCAGTTTTATTGCTACCTAGAAGCTCTAACACTTCCTCCCTCAGTATGGATATTTCCCTCAACTGGTCCACAGCTCCCTCAGAGACAGGAGCGGTCAACAAGCCCCTCTCCTTCGTGAATACCGACGCAAAGTATTCATTCAGGATCTCCCCCATTCCCTCGGGCTCTAAGCACAGTTCCCCTCCTCTGTCCCTAAGAGGTCCGATTTTTCCTCTAACCACCCTTTTATTCCTAACATAGGAGTAAAAAGCCTTTGGGTTTTCCTGATGAGGGAGTCAAAAGGTACAGGGGTTAGGGAGGAGCCTGGGATTCAGGCCACAGTCAGATCAGCATTAGCTTAACAACTGGAAGGGTTAATAATCACACAAGTTTATAAATCCCATAAGCTGCAGGCTGTATCTCAGTCACACAGGGAGAGCCATGTGAAAACCACAGGTTTTAATTAAAGCAAACCCAGATAAGTCAAGGACCATTTAATTGAGTGATGTGCAACCCAGCTCATATTTGCCCATTAGACCAAGAAATAAAGGAAAGGAAGGTCAGAGATATAGGACCAATTCTCCCATCGCGATGCGCTAATTATCTGGCGCGTTGGGTTGGGAAATGTGCGTATCGGCCGTTTTGCAGGATTTGCACATCCACTCCTGGTTAAAACCGTCCCCACGTGTTGTCCAAGGCAGCCTTTAAGACACTCAGCAAACAGAATTACTAAGCAGAAACTGATAGTCAAGTTCCGCATGAGGACGGCCTCAGCTGGGATCTTGAGTGTCACACCACTCATAACCCCCACCATACTGCCTGGGTTTGCAAAACCCTACTAATTGTTCTGGCCTAAGACAATTCGCACCTCTTTAACCTGTGATTATCCCTCTCTTCATACACTGTTCGTATCTGTAGAGACTTGATTACCTGTAAAGACCCGCATTCCAGCCGTTCTTCACAGTCTGATCTGTGGCAAGTCTCACAACACCTACAGGTTTATTTGGTAGCATGAGCTTTTGGAGTCTCAGGCTCCTTTATCAGTGAGTTCCTCCCCTCATCTGATGAAGGAGCAACGCTCTGAAAGCTCATGATTCCAAATAAACCTGTTGAACTTTAACTTGTTGTTGTGAGACTTCTTACTGTGCTCACCCCAGTCCAACGCCAGCATCGCCACATCAAGAAAAGCATTGTACTAGCCCCATAACAGCAACTGGAACAGGCTCAAGGGGTCTGCTCTTTACTCTGTACATCTGTAATAGAAAAGAAAGTTCAAGGTGAACATTTCCACATTCGCGGCACTTGACCAGCATGCTGCACGGTCCTTACCGTTAATGGACAATCTCACCAGAATGTGGGCTGAAGGAAGTAGGTAACTTGGCCTGGGGGGGTCCGCTGCATTGATCCCTCTGGTTTATCCTTGCAGGTGGATGAAATCATCGCTGCCAAGTACAGAGGTGTGATGGCGGAGTGGAAAGCCTGCGAGTTGGTCGTCAAGCAGCGAGACAGGGAAACGCACTCGGCCATCCTGGCCAAATTTTCATCGGGTAGCAGCATCGACAGCCACGTGCAACGCCTGATTCACCAAGATTCCAGCATCAGCAACGACGTAACGTATCCCTCGCTCTTCACGTTTCTCAATTGCGCCGTTGATTAGCAGAAGTTGAGTTCGTGAGACCTCAGACATTTTGTCTCCGCCCCTTGGTGGGGGTGGGCAACAGTAGAAAAGCCGCACTTACCCTCTGCCCATGGTTGTCCTGGGCATGAGGCAGTCGCCCTCATCTGTAGCAACTGTCACAGGGGGAAGTAAGACTCAGTCGGGTAGTGCAGTACTAGAGTTACATGCGGGTAGACGGGACAAGGGTTGGCAGGCTCATCTATCAGATAGCATTGGGCGGCCAGTTGGAATTTTGGACAATCTGCCAACTCTACGTTGTCTATTATTATGTGCCCACAAATGGGTTAGACAGGGTAGATTCAGGAAAAATGTTCCCAATAGTCCAGAGCTAGTGATTATAGCTCGAGGATAAGGGGTAATTTTTTTTATTCATTCAAGGGACGTGGGCAGCCAGCATTTATTGCCCATCCCTAGTTGCCCGAGGGCAGTTGAAAGTCAACCACCTTGATATGGTTCTGGAGCCACACGTAGGCCAGACCGGATAAGGATGGCAGATTTCCTTCTCTGAAGGACATTAGGAACTAGATTGGTTTTTCCAACAATTGACCATAACTTCATGGTCATCAGTAGGTTCTTAATTCTAGATTATTTTGTTTAATTCAAATTCCACCATCTGCTGAGATGGGATTTGCCACTTATCTGCCTGACTGTTGCCCAGGTCCTGTTCCATATGGGGCTTGGACTGTTTCAGAGCCTGGAGTTGTGAACAGGGAGGAACATTGTGCAAACATTCCTGACCTTTACAATGGAAGAAAGGTCACTGGAGAAGCACCTCTCAAGGTGCTGAGGCCAACTGGTGAATACAGTAAATTCTTCCCAGCAGCCAATTAGGGGAAGGCAGATCAGCAACACTTTACACAAATTCCTGATCGAAATGCTAGTGACTGCGGTGATGGAGAATACGGCTGGAGACTTTCGCATCCAATATGACATAGAAACAGAAAGAATTGTGTTCATGGAGCATCCTTCACAACCTCAGGGAATCCCAGTGAAGTTTTTCTTTTAAGTGTTCTTACTCTTGAGCCGAGCAATGTGCAAACGTTACTTTGTTAAGAAAAGGGGTTATTATTAAATCCAGTGCATTTGCATCATTTCTTTCTCCAGCTTTGGTGGATTTTATATCTGAGTTCAGCAATGTTCTGATAAAGAGGTCAAATCCTACCAGGGTAACTTGTGATGTTCAACCCCATATATCTGGTCATTTACATAGAAACATAGAATCTAGAAGCAGGAGGAGGCCATTTGGTCCTTCGAGTTTGTTCTGCCATCCATTTTGATTATGTCTGATCATCCTATTCAATATCCTGATATCCCCCCTTTAACCCCAAATCTCTTGATCCTTTTAGCCCCAAGAGCTATATCTAATTTCTTCTTGAAATCACACAATGTTTTGTCCTCAACTACTTTCTGTAGCAGTGAATTCCACACATTCACCACTCTCTGGGTGAAGAAATTCCTCCTCACCTAAGTTCTAAAAGATTTCTGGGGGAGATGGTGTCCTAGTGATATTGTCATGAGACTACTGGTCTGATTTTCTTTTCAACCTTGCAGGGGGCTCTTCTTTTCCGCCACTTGGTTGTTTCCTTTGCCCTCTGTTTATTCCATCTCCTTCCTGACTGCTGGTTTCCAGTCAGCAGCGAGGATTCCCCGTGTATCAACTCCAATCCCGGCCCAATTGAAGTCTCACGTGCTGACGATAACCTTTATATTGCAAACGTGGGTGGCCTGTTGGTCTCATGCCATTTGCAGGTTCACCAATGAGTGCGTCTTTGGGGATGTGAAGCCATCATTCATCCAGTTTGAATAAACCTAATAAAAACAAAATGCTGGATATGTAACGTTTTCATTATAGGCCCCTTATAGGATTCCAAATGATCCTGTAAGATAATTTACTCAGAGATACAGTCATCCTAATTAGATATGGGTGGAATCTTCCAGCCATTCAGTCCGGCAGGATTCTCTGCTCCCGCTACAACGAATGGAGATTTGCCTGAGTGCCAAATTTCTCCGTCCTCGCTTGCTGTGGCAGTGTGAACGGCAGATAAGATGGCGCCCAGGTAGTGGAACGTTTATTGAGGCAACACAGTGGCACAGTAGTTAGCGCTGCTGCCTCCCAGTGCCAGGGACCTGGGTTCAGTTCTGGTCTTGGGTCACTGTCTGTGTAGAGTTTGCACCTTCTCCCTGTGTCTGCGTGGGTTTCCTCCGGGTGCTCTGGTTTCCTCCCACACTCCAAAGATGTGTGGGTTAGGTTGACTGGTCGTGCTAAATTGCCCCTTAGCGTCAGAGGGATTATTAGGAAGGTAAATATGTGATGTTATTGAGTGTGGGTGGGATTGTGATCCGTGCAGACTCGAAAGGCCAAATAGCCTCCTTTTACACTGTAGGGATTCTATGATTGAAATTTTGTTTTCAGTCAAGAGGAATTTCTCTGCTTCGCTGCACTGTTCCTGTGCAAGCTCTTGGTTAGTTTGATGAAGACACAGATGGGATGTTGAAGAAGCAGCAGCAAGAAAGAGAGGGAGGCAGCAATTCTCAGCTCAGTTGTTATAGAAAGGGTATTGTTAAACTAGAAAGAGTGTAGAAAAGATTTACTGAGATGCTACTAGGACTTGATGGTTTGAGTCATAAGGAGAGGTGAGATAGACTGGGACTTCCTTTTCCCTGGAGAGGTGATCTTACAGAGTTCTATAAAATAATGAGGGGCATAGATAAGGTTAACATCTTTCCCCAGAGATAGGGGAGTCTAAAACTAGAGGGCACAGGTTTAAGGTGAGAGAGGAGAGATACAAAAGAGTCCAGAGGGTCATTTTTTTCCACACACAGGGTGGTGAGTGTTTGGAATGAGTTGCCAGAGGCAGTAGTAGAGACGGATACAATTTTATCTTTTAAAAAGTGTTTAGGCAGTTACATGGGTAGGATTGGTATAGCGAGATATGGGCCAAATATGGGTAATTGGGGCAAGCTTAAAGTTTGAAAAAAAGGGCAGATTGGACAAATTGGGCTGAAAGGCCTGTTTCCATGCTGTAAACTTCTATGATTCTATGATGTCTCTTACTTTGATTTCTTGTCCAGGTCTTCATCTCCGTTGACGAAGCGGACCAGGGGGACAAAGTCTTTAAAATGGCAAACGATGCCTCGACGACGGTAGTGAACCTCGAAACCCCGACTGCAGCGGTGGAAGAGAGGCCATCGATAGAGTTTGACTCCCCGGATTCTGGGCTGCCCTCTTCGCGCAATTACTCTGTCACATCAGGACACTCCCGAATCCTCTCCAGCACCGACGATCAGAGTTTGTGCCTGGAAGACGGCGTGTTGGAGGAGGAAGAGAACACGGAAGGGCACAGGGTTGAGGAACAGACTGGCGATGTTAGCGAGCCTGCTTCCGGGAGGAAACATGTCCTGCAACAGGCCGGAGCTCAGGACTCGCTGTCGGAGGAACAGCTGTGTACCCAGTTAGATTTGATAATGTCGGATGAATGCAGCTCATCCTGGCCATCGACAGTATACACGGTCAGTGGCTTTCATTCTATTCAAAAGAGATAATAGATGGGATTTTACAGCCTCACTCATCCTGAACCCTTAAATTCCTACCTGAGATCAATGGGTAGCACAGTGGTTAGCACTGCTGTCTCACAGCGCCTGGGACCTGGGTTCAATTCAGGCCTCGGACTACCATCTGTGCACGTTTTCCCCGTGTCTGCATTGGTTTTCTCTGGGTGCTCCCACCTGTAGTCTTAGTCTTGCATAGAATCATTGAGCGGCATGGTGGCACAGTGGTTAGCACTGCTGCTTCACAGCTCCAGGGACATGGGTTCGACTCCTGGCTCGGGTCACTCTCTGTGTGGAGTTTGCACATTCTCCTCATGCCTGCGTGGGTTTCCTCCAGGTGCTCTGGTTTCCTCCCAAAGATGTGCGGGTTAGGTTGATTGGCCATGTTAAAATTGCCCCTCAGTGTGCCAGGATGCTTAGGTTAGAGGGATTAGTGGGTAAAATATGTCGGGATATGGGGGTAGGGCCTGGGTGGGATTGTGCTCGGTGCAGATGCCAAGGGCCGAAGGGCCTCTTTCTGCACTATAGAGTTCTATGGTTTCTTGCCTACTTAAAACATTACCTTTAGCCATAGATAAAGTTGGTTGCATCGCAAAGAATCCAAAAATATATGGGTTAGGTTGATTGGCCATGCCAAATTGACCCTCGTGTCAGGGGGATTAGCAGGGTAAATATGTGGGGTTATGGAGATAGGACTTGGGTGGGATTGTGGTTGGTGCAGTCCCAATGGGCTGAATGGCCTCTTCCTGCACTGTTGGGATACTATGATTGTCCAAACCTCGCCTGCTCCGATTCCTGTGGCGAGCAGGGTGAATAAAATTCCAGCCAATAGGTTAAATATGAAGTGTTCAGTGAGGCACATTCAGTGGAACTTCATCCTACAAAAGGAAATAAACCTGTTCCTTTCTGGTGTCTAAGTTCATCATTGAAATGAGTGGGCAGCATTTTTGTTTACAATTCATTGCGTCAAAGTATCTTTGTGCATTCTGGTACCTTTCAGTGGGCTGGACGTAGTTTGCACTCCTGGAATATTAGGCTGGGTCTCACGATACTAGCCCAGGAACAGTCCCAATATTCTATTATCTTCCATTTCCATTACTATTCTCTGAAGATAGTTTTTGTTTCTCTGAAGTTATATATCCATACCTGTTCTCATCAAAGTTCACGACGTGACTGTGTAGTCTGCAACACCTTTTCCCCCTCTTCCCCCATCATTATTTCCCAACTGTTAGTCTTAACCTTGCCTACTTATGTTCAGCCAGGGAGAGAATTCACTTTTAGAATTCAGTGAAGGATCACTAAGACATAGGATAAAGAAAGCAGAAAGGCAATATGAGAGTAAAACTAACACAAGGCAAAAAAAATCTGATTCTTAGAGCTTATATGGGTGTGCAAAAAGGAAACATTTAGCAGAAGTAAGAATGAGAAAGAGATATTATAATAGGGATGGGAAAATGACAGAGACATTACGTTGCATTTGTCTCCTTGATAGAAGACGCAAAAATATTCTATAAACAGAATAAGGGACTTAAAGAAATTAGTATCAGTATATCATAGTTATAGATTAATATATGGGACTAAAAGTTGACATTCTTTGGATGTGATGGTCTACATCCCAGGATTGTCTACAAGATTATGAGAGGCATGGACAGATTGGATAGTCAGAAGCTTTTTCCCAGGATAGAAGAGTCAATTACTCGGGGGCACAGGTTTAAATGTGAGTGGCAAGTTTTTAAGGAGATATACAAGGCAGATTTTTTACACAGAGAGTAGTGAGTGTCTGCAGCTCACTGCCAGAAAGGTAGTGGAAGTGGATACAGCAGTGACTTTTAAGGGGCCTCTTGACAAATACATAAATAGAATGGTAATAGAGGGATATGGTCCCCAGAAAGATAAGAGATTTTAGTTCAGGCAGGCAACAAAGTCGATGCAGGCTTGGAGGACCAAAGGGCCTGTTTCTGAGCTGTAATTTTCTTTGTTCTTTATGTTAAACAAGGCACTTACAGAGATGGAGGATAAAACTTAACTGTAACTCCTTTAAACTTTGTATTAATGTTAATACAATGTGCAGAAGGAGGCCATTCGGCCCCATCAAGTCAGCACCAGCCACAATCCCACCTGGGGGCTTACCCCCTCTACCTAACCTGCACATCATTGGACTGTGGGAAGAAATCCGCAGGCGTGGGAAGAATGTGAAAAATCCATACGGTGATCCAAGCCGGGAATCGAACACAGGTCTCTGGTTTTGTGAGGTAGCAGTGCTAACCACTGCGTCACCGTGCCACCTCCTGTTCTTCCCTGCTGCCATCAGATTTTTGAATGGACCCATTATATATTAAGCAGATCTTTGGCTTCACCCAATTTACATTCTGTTTAGTAACTGCAGCACGACATTCGGCACCCTCTCCTTCCCTTCTCCTCTATTGACTCTTTTAGCTTTGTCTGTACAGCGCGCAAGAAATGATACTTTTCGCTGTATCCCAATACATGTGACAATAATAAATCAAATCTTTTTCTTTTGCGTTTTGCAGTAAGGCTGCATTTCTGAATGGCTCACATGACTCACTTTAGAAGCATTAAGAGTAAACCACACAAATTTGATCATTTGTTTATTCATTCATGAGACATGGGTGATGCTGGCTGGCCAGCATTTATTGCCCATCTCTAATTGCCCGAGGGTGATCGAGTGTCGACCACGTTGCTAAGCTCCTGGAGTCATGTTTGGCAGACCAGGTAAGGATGGCAGATTTCTTTCCCTAAAGGACATTAATGAACCCGGTAGATTTTTCTGACAATCAACAATGGTTTCATGGTCATCAGAAGATTCTTAATTAAAGATATTTTTATTGAATTCAAATTCCACATTCTGCCACAGTGGGATTCGAACTAGGGTCCCCAGAACATTGGCTGAGTTTCTGGATTAATAGTCTAACAATAATACCACTCGGCCATCACTTCCCATTTGGAGTATTACGAGCAGTTTTGGGCCCCATATCTAAGGAAGGGTGTGCTGGCTTTGGAAAGGGTACAGAGGCGGTTCACAAGAATGATCCCTGGAATGAAGAGCTTGTCATATGAAGAAGAGTTGAGGACTCTGGGTCTCGTTGGAGTTTAAAAGGATGAGGAGAGGATCTTATTGAAACTTACAGGATACTGCGAGACCTGGATAGAGTGGACACGAAGATGTTTCCACTAGTAGGAAGATCTAGAACCAGAGGGTACAACCACAACCTAAAGGGGCAATCCTTTAAAACAGAGATGAGAAAGAATTTCTTCAGCCAGTGAATCTCTTTGCCAAAGAAGGCTGTGGAGGCCGGATCATTGACTGTCTTTAAGATAGGTTTTTGATTAATAAGAGGATCAGGAGTTGTGGAGAAAAGGCAGGAGAATGGCGGAGAGAATAAAAAAATCGGCCATGATTGAATGGCAGAGTAGATTCGATGGACCAAGTGACCTAATTCTGCTCCTATGTCTTACGGTTTTATGGTCTCCCCTGGAGTTATATGTAAGTCAAATCAAATAGCCCAGGTTCTCTGAAGGGCAGTAATGAAGCAGTTTGGTGGTTATGAGAATCTGGTTGCTTTTATGTTTATTTGGTTCTGATGTCTTTACTGCTTTCCAAGATTTGAACTCCTGAACTCTCGGTTACTAATATTTACCACCCAATGCAGCAAAGCATCACAACTGCAGCAGCAAAGCTGATGTACTGTCATTGAATCCAAAGAAAAGTGCAACAAAAATGATAAAAAAATATAATGTTCTGAGATTAGTACTTGGCTTTACAAGACAGCAGAGAATAGTGTGCTAGAATTCCATTATTACAATTGAGCATTTATTTATCAAGACCCATCTATAATTTGATTTGATTTATTATTGTCACATGTATTGATATACAGTGAAATATACTGTTTTTTTTGCACACTACATAGACAAAGCTACTGTTCACAGATAAATAAGAAAATGCAGAATGTAATGTTACAGTCATAGCTAGGGTTAGAGAAAGATCAACTTAATACAAGGTAAATCCATTCTAAAGTCTGATGGCAGTAGGGAAGAAGCTGTTCTTGTGTCGGTTGGTACATGTCCTCATACTTTTGTATCTTTTTCCCAACGGAAAAAGGTGGAAGAGAAAATGTATGGGGTGCGTGGAATCTATAATTATGCTGGCTGCTTTTCCAAGGCAGCAGGAAGTGTAGACAGAGTAAATGGATGGAAGGCTGGTTTACATGATGAATTGGGCTACATTCACGACCTTTGTAGCTCGTGTAGTCTTGGGCAGAGCAGGAACCATATCAAGCTGTGGTACAACCAGAAAGAAAGCTTTCTATGGTACATCTGTAAAAGTTGGTGAGAGTCATAGCTGACATGCCAAATTTCCTTAGTCTTCTGAGAAAATAGAGGCACCGGTGAGTTTTCTTAACTATAGTATCGGGATGGTTGATTATTGAACAAAATATGAATATTTCTTCTCTCTTAGACAGAACTGATGGATGCTGTATCATTAAACTGGCACCGGATCGATAAGGATGTACAGCGCTGTGATAGGAATTACTGGTATTTTACTACAATCAACCTAGAAAGACTGAAGACAGTAATGTGCAGGTATGGCTTTCAATCTGTTTCTTTACTACCTGTTAGTTACATATCTAATACATTCTGATTTGAACCATCATAAAGTGCACATGGCCTATCAAGCCTGTACTATCTCTCTGAAAATACATCTCATCCCCCCATCATAACTCCCGTAAACCTGTAAATTTACTATGGCCATTCATCTAACCTACATATATTGGGACATTAAGGGGCAATTTAGCATGGCCAATCCACCTAACTCACATATCTTTGGACTCATGGTGTGGGGTTGCCGGCATTGGATTGGGGTAGACGCACCACCCTTTGGTCAGGATGAAGGAGCAGTGCTCCGAAAGCTTATGCTACCAAATAAAGCTCTTGGACTTTAATTTGGTGTTGTGAGATTATTTACTGTGCCATCTTTGGAGTGTGGGAGGAAACCCACACAGATACAGGGAGAACGTGCAAACTCCTCACAGACAGTGACCCGAAAGCCAGGATCAAACCCAGGTCCCTGGCTCTGTTCTTGAGTTGGTTGGTACGTGACCTCAGACTTTTGTATCTTTTTCCCAATGGAAGAATGTGGAAGAGAGAATGTTTGGAGTGCATGGGGCCCCTGGTGCCAGGAACCTGGATTCAATTCCTGGCTAGGATCAGTGTCTGTGCGGAGTTTGTACGTATTTCCCGTGTCCCCGGGTGCTCCAGTTTCCTCCCATACTCCAAAGAAATTTGGTTGGGTGCATTGGCCAGGGTAAATTCTCCCTCAGTGACTCGAAAATGTGCCAGAGTGTGGCGACTGGGGGACTTTCACAGTAACTTCATTGCAGTGTTAATGTAAGCCTACTTGTGAGACTAATAAATAAATTTTAAAACTGTGCTGCGTCTTTAATTCAGTTATATTTCTGCTGATTTTTGTTTTCTCCCTGCTTTGCAGTTATGTGTGGGAACATCTGGATGTAGGCTATGTTCAGGGAATGTGCGATCTCTTGGCACCACTAATGGTTATTTTGGACAATGGTAAGAAATTCATTTAACGAGACTTGGCTAAATTTTGTAATGATTTGCGCCATCTTCAGCCTGGCATGGTGGTCAGGACACCTGTTCTAAAGGGGTAGATTTAAGCTCTTGGACATCATGTACGGAACAGAATTGCTGATTCCAAGAATTCGTGTGAATTAATAATGAAACATCCCCAAATATTATGAATTCTGAGCCATTGGTAAGTCATTACAAAGTTGCTTGTGATAAAGTACAGGCAGTTTACTCCAGCAGTGCATTGGGAAGAACTGTCTGGAGCTGATAATGAAACTATCGGCTGAACAGAGATATTCTGGAGTTGTGTTCGGTTACTTTCTCCTGCAGTTTTACAGCATAGAAAGAGGCCCTTTGGCCCATCATGTCTGTGCTGGCCATCAAGCCATCTGTCTGTTCTAACTGCATTTTCCAGCACATGGTCTGTAGCCTGGTACCTTATGGTGTTTCAAATACTCAGCTAAATGCTCCTAAATGCTAAACAAAGAGTAAGTTGAGGAGAGCTAAGAGGGGACACGAGAAGACTTTGGCTGATAGGATTAAGGAGAATCCTAAAGCTTTCTTTAGATATGTTAAGAATAGAAGATTGGTTAGGGCAAGATTAGGGCCAGTCATAGACAGCAGTGGGAATTTGTGCGTGGAGCCTGAAGAGATTGGAGAGGCACTGAATAAATATTTCTCTTCGGTATTCACGCAGGGAGATGTAAATGTAGTTGTGGAGAACACTGATGTACAGGGTTGCAAACTGGAAAGTATTGAAGTAGATAGGGAGGATGTGCTAGATATTCTCAAGGGTTTGAAGTTGGATAAGTCCCCTGGGCCGGACGGGATTTACCCTAGGATTCTCTGGGAGGCAAGAGAGGCGATTGCAGAGCCTCTGGCTCTGATCTTCAGGTCGTCGTTGGTTACGGGTATATTGCCGGAAGACTGGAGGATAGCGAATGTGGTCCCATTGTTCAAGAAGGGAAAGAGAGACTTTCCAGGGAATTATAGGCCAGTGAGTCTTACTTCTGTTGTGGGCAAAGTATTGGAGAGAATTATTAGGGATATGATTTATAGTTATTTAGAGAGAAATGAATTGATTGGGGATAGTCAGCATGGTTTGTGAAGGGTAGGTCGTGCCTTACTAACCTTATTGAGTTTTTTGAAAAAGTGACCAAAGAGGTGGATGGGGGTAAGGCAGTTGCTGTGGTATATATGGACTTTAGTAAGGTGTTCGATAAGGTGGCCCATGGAAGGCTTCTGCAGAAAATGCAGATGTATGGGATAGAGGGTGATTTAGCTAATTGGATTAGGATTTGGCTAGCAGATAGAAGACAGAGGGTGGTGGTTGATGGGAGATATTCATCGTGGAGTTCGGTGACGAGTGGTGTGCCTCAGGGGTCTGTTTTGGGCCCCTGCTGTTTGTAATTTTTATAAATGATCTGGATGAGGGTATTGAAGGATGGATTAGTAAATTTGCAGATGACACTAAGTCGGTGGAGTGGTAGATAGTGAAGAGGGGTGTTATAGTTTGCAGAGGGACTTGGACAAGTTGCAGAGCTGGGCCGAGAGGTGGCAAATGGATTTTAATGTGGAAAAGTGTGAGGTAATGCACTATGGCAGAAATAATAAATATGTAGAGTATAGGGCTAATGGTAGGATTCTTAGTAGTCTTGATGAACAGAGGGATCTTGGTGTGTATGTGCATAGATCCCTGAAAGTAGGCAGTCAAGTCGAGAAGGTTGTTAAGAAGGCATATGGAGTCTTAGCTTTGATTGGTAGGGGGATTGAATTTCGGAGCCGCAACGTCATGTTGCAACTGTACAAAACTCTAGTGCGGCCGCACTTGGAGTATTGTGTACAGTTCTGGTCCCCACATTATAAGAAAGACGTGGAGGCATTGGAGAGGGTACAGAGGAGGTTTACCAGGATGTTGCCTGGTATGGAGGGCAGGTACTACGAAGAGAGGTTGAAGGATTTGAGGTTGTTTTCGTTAGAAAGGAGGCGGCTAAGAGGGGATCTTATTGAAGCATATAAGATGATTAGAGGTTTAGATAGGGTGGACAGTGATAGCCTTTTTCTAGGATGGAGAAAGCTAGCACGAGGGGACACAGCTTTAAATTAAGGGGTGATAGTTATAGGACGGATATCAGAGGTAGGTTCTTTACCCAGAGGGTGGTTAGGGAGTGGAATGCCCTGCCTGCAGCAGTTGTAGATGCGCCAAGTTTGGTGGCGTTTAAGATGTTAGTTGATAAGTTTATGGAAGAGAAGGGAATGGTTTAGTTTGGAGGGTCATTGCTTTTTTCATAATTGGTCGGCGCAACATCGAAGGCCGAAGGGCCTGTTCTGTGCTGTAATGTTCTATGTTCTATGTTCTATTAACTGTTGTAGGGTTCCCTCCCTCTAGCATCTTTTCAGGCAGTGGTTCCAAAATCTCTGTGTCCTCGGGAGAAAAGATTTTCCTCAAATCTCCTCTAAATCCATTGCCCCTTACCTCAAATCTCTGCCCCTTGGTTGTCGAACCCTCTACTAAGAGGAAAGGTTGTTTCCTATCTTGTAATTTTGTACACCTTGATGAGGTTCCCCTCTCAGCCTTCTCTGCTCTGAGGGAAACAACCCCGGCCGATAACGAGCCTCTCTTCACAGAAACATTCCAATCCAGGTGAATATCCCAGTAAATCTTCTCTGCACCCTCTCCAGTGTGATCAGATTAAGGGAGCATTTATACTAAATTTGAGCAAATAACCTGGGCTGGTACTTCCAACGCAGCTCAGAGGGATTGTGGAAAAGTTGTAGCCTGGGAGGCAGTTGCAGGGGGGGTTGCAGAATGGGGGGATTGCAGAGGGGGTTGCAGTACGGGGGGATTGCAGAGGGGTTGCAGTACAGGGGGGATTGCAGAGGGGTTGCAGCATGTGAGGATTGCAGCACGGGGGGGTTGTGGCGCCGGGGTTGCTGCACTGAGGGAGTGCTGCACTGTCAGAGGTTCAGCTGAGGTGTGAAATTAACACCGTTTCTGTTATCTTGAGTTGGCACAACAGAATCACATGGTACAATTCAAGAAAGAGGCAGGGCATTGCCCTGATGCATTGACCAATAATTATCCTTAAACAAACATCACTAAAACTATCCAATCACGTTTCAGTGATGTCTGGGGGATCTTGCTGTGCAAATTTAGCCACTGCTTTACAACATGTCACTGGCTGAGGAGTGCTTTGGGATGTGCCGTGGAAGTGGCTGTATAAATGGAAGTTAATTCTTTCTCTAACCCATACGGAGAGATTCCAGCTGGGAGCCATGGCCCACGAGTGACCCTGATCCCTGGAACAACCAAACTGTTCCAATTTCAGCATCTCGAGAAGAACTACAGGGAGCTGAGAAGTAAACATTGTAGGCACCATCCAGTCTCCGAATATCTGCCCCCAAAACCAAAGGACAAGCCTGGCCCAGCAGAATTAGTTGTGTCTCAGTCACGCGCTTCACTCTGTGACTGTGTTTTTGATGGGAATGTATTTGTGTTCTTGTTTCTGGTGCAGAGCCCCTGGCGTACAGCTGCTTTAGCCAGCTAATGAAGAGAATGAATCAGAATTTCCCAAATGGAGGTGCCATGGATACGCACTTTGCCAACATGAGATCCTTAATACAGGTAACGGAAATGGGAATAGCATTCAACAAGAGACATTTTCCTTTTCTTCAATTCATTCATGGGATGTGGGCATCGCTGAATGGGCCGGCATTTATTGCCCATCCCTATTTGCCCTCGGTTCAAGTGAGTTTCAAAAGGCATCTTAAGAAGTGTTAAAGAAGTGTTCATTTATTAGTCGCAGGTCAGCTTGTTATTAACCCTGCAATGAAGTTGCTGTGAAAATCCCCTGGTCACCACACTCTGGCACCTGTTCGGGTTACACCGAGAGAGAATTTAGCACGCACAATGCAGCTAACCAGTATGTTTTTCAGACTATGGGAGGAAACCGGACCACCCGGAGGAAACCCATGCAGTCACAGGGGGAATGTGCAAACTCCACACAGACAGTGACCCAAGTTGGTAATTGAACCCAGGTCCCTGATGCTGTGAGGCAGCAGCGCTAACCATTGTACCACCGTACAGCTCCGTGTTATTCTCCCAAGAGAGAAACAGCCAACGTTCCACTTGACTTGAAATGTTGGCTGTATTCTCTTTGCACAGATGCTGTCAGACCTGCTGAAACTTTCCAGCATTTTCTATTTTTGTTTCAGATTCCAGCTTCCAGGGCGGCATGGGGATGGCACAGTGGCACAGTGCTGCTTCACAGCTCTAGGGACCCAGGTTCGATTCCTAGCTTGGGTTACTGCCTGTGTGGAGTTTGTACATTCTCCTCATTTCTCTGTGGGTTTCCTCCGGGTGCTCTAGTTTCCTCCCACAGTCCAAAGATGTGCTGGTTAAATTGATTGGCCATGCTAAATTGCCCCTTAGTGCCCTGAGATGCGTAGGTTAGGGGGATTAGCGGTAAATGTGTAGGGATATAGGGATAGGGCCTGGTTGGGATTGTGGTTGGGTCAGATGGCCTCACTCTGCACTGTAGGGTTTCTATGATTCTTCTGCAGTAATTTGCTTTTATCTTCAATTCTATTTCAGATTTTGGACTCAGAGCTTTTTGAGTTAATGCACCAGAATGGAGATTACACCCACTTTTATTTCTGCTATCGGTGGTTCCTGTTGGATTTCAAAAGAGGTAAGCGCGAGAGTGCCAGTTGATTTACAAAGGATGGTTTAATAATCACACTGGTTCTCCCATGGTATTTTTGTTTTAAGTCCTATTCTGCTTCCCTCTTGAGGAAGCGCAGTGGGGAACACCCCTGCTTCTGTGCCAGAAACTCCACGTTCAAGTCCCACCCCAGGATGTGATGGACAGGGAAGGTGGATTCATAATACGGTCAAACAAGTTGAGTGTGAACTTGTAAAACCCTTCCAAACACACGATGGCTGGTGGTAAGGGAGTCCTGGTCAGCCACACTTGATGTGGAATGGCTCTTCCCAAGCTTCTCGTGATAGATTAGTGAACTGTTCCAGGAAAAGCTTTGCTATGGGAACAGGTGGAAGTTTTGATTCAAAAACAGAAAAACGCTGGAAAATCTCAGCAAGTCTGACAGCAGCTGTGGAGAGAGAGTAGAGTCATTTTACCAATTTGATTCTAAGTACTGGGCGGACTTGAAACTGGGAGTATTTCAGATCCGACCTTTAGACCCATTCTGAGGCAGTCCCATATGTATTCTGGGCCTGATTTTACCATTTTGATTATAAATGCTGAATCTGGGCACAATTCAGATCCGACTTGGAAATCTGCTTACTTACACATTTAGCCTGAAAAAAAATCGTGGCACTGAGTGGGTCACGGTGAAAAGTATTGTTTCTTGCACGCTACACAGCCAAAGCATACCATTTATAGAGTATGTAAGGGAGAAGGAAAGGAGAGAGTGTGGAGTATAGTGTTACCGTTGCTGTTAGAGTGCAGCGAAAAATCAGCTTAATGTGTGAAAGGACCTTTCCAAAGTCTGATGGCAGCAGGGAAGAAGCTGTTCTTGAGACAGTAGGTACATTTTGTATCGTTTTTTACCAAAGGAAGAAGTTGGAAGAGAATGTCTGGGGTGCGTGGGGGCTTTGATTATGTTGGCTGTTTTTCCAAAGTCTGCTTTGTGCATCACTAGGAAGAGAAGCAACATGTTGGCACTAGTTGTGGTTATGTTGTGCACTTCCCCCCAGCCAGGAAGTTAGGCGGCAGACCTCTCTACTCCACATTAACAACGCTTTGATTGATGCTGATAACATCATATTTATCCAAAATTTTCCTGTGAAGATGATGATGAGCTATTTTCTTTGCATTCTTTCAGATTGCAGTGGTGTTAGGAAATGTCAGGATTTTGACCCAGTGACAATGAAGGTTCAGAATTTGATCATAAGGTAGTGAGTTGGAGGTGATGGTTTTGCGACGATGTTATTACTTCTTGCCTTTCGATGGAGTCATATTCACAATTGCCTAGCGATACACACCTCAGGTTCACGATCCCTCCTGTGTCAAAATGCATTCAAACACTTCAGAAAATGCAGCAAAAATGGCAAGATTCAAAACTGATCTCAAGTGTAATGTTTGAAAAACAATTAGAGAATCCCTTGATAATGATAGTTAAGTATGAACCACTGCAAAGTGTGTTACACGGCATGAATAAAACAAATCCAGCATATCTTTCTTTTGATGAGGGGTCATCTGGACTCAAAACATTGGTTCTGTTCTCTCTCCATAAGACAGTGTCAGGCCTGCTGAGATTTTCCAGCAGTTTCTGTTTTTGTTAGAATGATTGGCCATACTAAATTTACAGTTCATTTTTTAGTCACAAGTCAGCTTACATTCAAGCTGAAATGAACTTACTGTGAAAAATCCTCTTGTTGCCACACAGTTGCGCCTGTTTGGGTACACTGAGGGAGAATTTAGCATGGCCAATCAACCTAACTAGCACGTCTTTGGACTGTGGGAAGAAACAGGACCACCTGGAGGAAATGGGGAGAATGTGCAGACTCCACACAGACAGAGACCTGAGGCCAGAATTGAATCCGGGTCCCTGGCGCTGTGAGATAGCAGTGCTAACTACTGTGCCACATTACCATCTACCACCGCCACCCCACAACTCCCACTACCCCCCTCCACTCAAGTGCCAGGGGGATTTAGCAGGGTAAGTAAGTAGGGTTATGGGGATAGGACCCTGGATGGGATTGCTGTCAGTACAGGACCAATGGCTGAATGGCCGCCTTCTGCACTGTAGGGATTCTAAATTCCAGCATCCACAGTAATTTACTTTTATCTTTTGTTTTTAATCACTTAGCATTTGCCACTTGTCAGCCCAAGCCTGGATACAGTCCAGGTTGGATTTTGACATATTCCGTATGTGCTTCCTGACAGCTTATTCCATTAGAAATTTCTGCGTTCACGATGCAAACTTGTAATTACAGCCTCTGCAATGAAGAGCATTTTATTACAGCTGTAAAAGTTCACTTGGGCACTTTGCTCTCTCAACTAGAGGTGGGAGTTAAAAATTGAAAAACAAAAAGGACGGAATTACTCAAGGCAGCTGGACAGTACGTGTTTTGTTGCAGACATCTGGAATTTTGTTTGAAAAAGGAACAAACATTTTGCTCAGCAGATGAGAAATGTTCGAACTGACTTTCGAGACTTTCTAGAACCTAAACTTGGATTCTATACTGTCTGTGTTAGACAGTGAGAAGGGATCTCACTTCCCCAAGTAGCCTCTTCCCATTCTGGATGATCCCTTTGCTCAGTTCTCCTCTGCCTTGTCTGAAACACTGATCCCAACAATGGTGCTCGGAGATAGAAAGCCCTAGGATTAGAGTTCAGCAACGTGTTGCCAGGTGCCCACTGTTTCTATGACAACGGCACTATCGCATCAAGTGTCATCTGTATCTTCAGAGCTTGCGATGTTAATTTTCATCCAGAATGTTCTACAGTGTTTGCATAATTGCATAGAATCTGCAGTGTGCAAGAGGAGGCCATTTGGCCCATCGAGCCTGCACCAACAACAATCGCACCCTGTCCTATCCCCATACCCCCACATATCCCCTATCTCCGTAATAACACTTATTTACCCTCCTCATCCCCCTGACACTAAGGGGCAATTTAGCGTGGCCAATCCACCAAACCTTCGGACTGTAAGAGGAAAACTGGATCACCTGGAGGAAACCCACACAGACATGGGGAGAATGTGCAAACTCCACATAGACAGTCACCCGAGGCCAGAATTGAACTCAGATCTCTGGCGCTGTGAGGTAGCAGTGCTAACCGCTGTGCCACCGTGCTGCCGAGGTAGTAGAAACATAGAAGCTACGAGAAGGCCGTTCAGCCCTTCGAGCCTTCCCCTGCCATTCAGTGTGATCATGGCCGATCCTCTATCTCAATGCGAAACTCTTGCACTCTCCCTTGATGCCATTAAAATCTAAAAAGTTAGCTCTCTCCTTCTTGAATACGTTCAGTGACTTCACCTCCACAGCTTCCTGTGGGAGAGCATTCCAGCAGTTCCCTTTGTGTGAAGAAACCTTTCCTCATCTCAGTTCTAAATGGTCTACTCCATTGTCTTGACATTGTGTCCCCTGGTTCTCAATTTCCCAACCAAGGAAAACATCCTCCCTGCATCTCATCTGTCCAACTCTGTTAGAGTGTTATTTGTTTATATGTTTAATGCATAATAATGAGTGTGTCGCTTCCAACTTTTTGCCTGAAAGCTAAGATTTGTGCCTCATTTACCTGAAAGGAGTCGAAAGATACCCTTGATATCACGCACTAGCCAATATTCATCACTCAACTAAAACAGGCTACCTGCTCATCACATTGTCCCTTTGCTCACCGTGGGACTCCCGCCAAGAACAAATCCACTACAGTGTTTCCTACATTACAACAGTGGCTACACTTTAAAAGGTGTTTCATTGCCTGTTATGCTTTGGTGCATCCTGAGGTCAGAAAAAGGTGCTATATAAATGCAAATTTTCCATTTGTCCACGAAATAGTCTTTCCATCCTCACCCATCCCTATTGCCCTAAAACAATTCCTCCAGTCAGGGTGGCAACAGCGCTGTTTCCTCACTGCGTCTCTATGGTTTCTATCACCTGTTTTAGGTTTTGGGATAAATATCAGTCAGTTCACTGGGAGAATTCCCCTGCTCTGCTTTGAAATTTGATTTGATTTGATTTATTATTGTCATATGTATTTTGATATGGTGAGAAGTATTGTTTCTGGTGCACTATGCAGACAAAGCATACTGTTCGTAGAGAGGGAAAGGAGAAGGTGCAGAATGTAACATTGTTACAGAGTTTGTAAGAGTTAGAATAGACTTTTAAAAACATAGAACGAGAGTAAAAGATAGAATTACAGGGTGTGCTGGATCCAGATAACAAGGAGTCACCTCACTCCAGCGCCATCTTGAATTGCAATACAAAAGTAATAATATGGAATCTCTTCCTGTCTTCTGAGTGGGCGCTCGGGACATCTGCTTAATATCCTGCCTGAAAAATGCACCTCAGACGATGCAACACTCCTTCAGTAATATACAGAGGTTCCTGCTTCGAGTGTGTTCAGGATTTCCAGAAAGAAATGAAAGATTGTATAGTTCGGGGCTTCCTGCTTTCAGACAGAAAAGGTCTGGTAGAGATCTTTCAACGAGTGGGTTTGATGGGCTGGATGTGGAGAGAATAGCCAGAATTTTACCATCCATCTGCCGTGGAAATCCTAGAGTCATAGAATCCCTAAAGAAGGAGGTCATTCGGCCCATTGACCCTGCCCAACAACAACCCCACCCAGGCCTTACCCCTGTAACCCCCCCCCCTATATTTACCCTGCTGGTCCCCCGATACTAAGCGGCAATTTAGCATGGCCAATCCACCGAACACACACATCTTTGGACAGTGGGAGGAAACCGGAGCACCCGGAGGAAACATATGCGGTTTTGGGGAGAATGCACGGACTCCACATAGACACTGACCCCAGCCGGGAATCGAACCCAGGTCCCTGGCACTGGGAGGCAGCAGTGCTAATCACTGTGCCACAAGGGGTGGCTTGGTTACAATTCCTGCTCACGTGCAATCACTGCATTATAAATAATCAACTGAGCCAAAGACCCAATGGGCAGCACCAACTGAACCCCCATGTGCTGGCAGGAAATTAGTAGTGTCCCCTCCAACAAAAATAAGAACAAATCCTCAAAGAAATCCATTATATATTGTTAACATGTTCATGTGCACTATTAGTGCTTGTGGTATATAATGAATGTTACCTTCAGAATAAATGTGTGGTGAAGCCTATCATTTAAAATGACTTTCCTTTGGCACAGAACTCTTGTACGAGGATGTTTTCGCTGTGTGGGAGGTCATCTGGGCAGCAAAGTACATCTCTTCAGAACATTTCGTCCTTTTCATTGCCTTAGCACTGGTGGAGGTTTACCGTGAGATCATTCGTGATAACAACATGGATTTCACCGACATTATCAAGTTTTTCAATGGTGAGCTTTATAAGGACTTCTCTATCTTTTTCTTAAATGTTTGTGGACGTTTTTCGCTGCCTTCTTTCTTTCTCCTTCATCTGTGCGACTCTTGAATGTCCAACTGGTAATCCCGGGACATTCTGTCTCAACGCTCTCAGTCACTCTCGATGAATTGAAGTGTTAGTGTTCCCACTCGCCTGGGCAAGGAATGGTTTTTAACACAGGGAGACTCATGAAGGGAAGTCAGAGCATTAAATTCCCAAGTAAGCAGGATTATCTGCTATCTCGCAGAGATGGGGAGGGAGGTGTGGGGCTGAGGGTCGGTGGGAGAGAAAGAAGGGGGATGTGGTCAGGGTATTCTGTGGGGAAGTTGGGATGTATGCCTTGTAGGGTAGTCATTTGGGGTCGGGGGCTCCTGTGGAAGGTGTAAGAGGGGACGGAGTCAGGGGCATAGGAGTGTGGGAGAGGAGAACTGAGCTTAGCAGGGGGCTGGCCAGCTGACCAGGAAAATTTGCACATCAGCACCAGCAACCTCACTGAAGACTGGCTGTCTCTGTGTATACATGAAATAGTCAACGCAGATAAAGGGAATGTTTCATAATATCTATCAACAGGATACAGCTGAATGTCCTTGCTAATAGCACTCTAACTGTGAAAAAGACATGATTAATTTAGCATATTCCATCCGTCTACCGCTAAAGATTGTGACATTACTGGCACAGAGGTTAGCACTGCTGTTTCGGAGCTCTAGGGTCCTAGATTCGATTCCCGGCTCAGGTCACTGTCTGTGTGGAGTTTGTACATTTTCCTGTGTCTGCGTGGGTTTCCTCCAGGTACTCCAGTTTCCTCCCACAGTCCAAAGATGTGTGGGTTAGGTTGATTGGCCATACTAAGAAATTGCCCCTTAGTGTCCGGGGATGTGTAGATTAGAGGGATTAGTGGGTATAATGTGTAGGGATATGGTGGGTAGGGTCTGGGTGAGTTTGTATTCGGTGCAGACTCGATGGGCCGAAGGACCTCTTTCTGCACTATAGGGTTCTATGATTCTATTACTGATAGGATGTGATTAAACAGCTATTGCCTTGATACCTCTTCGTATCATACATAAATAATTTACCGAGGGTGCATGACTAGAAACAATTGTCTTTGTTAGACATTGTGCCCTATAAAAAAGCTGACTGTACACAATTGAACAGAGCAGACTGAAGAAGCTTTAGGAGTTCTTCTGTTCTCTTTTCTTTATTGATAAGAAGGTGCCACCTCTCACAAATGCTGTGTCCAAATATCTTTTAAGCACAGACAGGAGAAGTTGGATTCCTGCGGGGGCAGGGGAAGCAGGGTTGCTGGGTGAGGTCAGGATAGTTATCTAGAAGTATGAAGCCGTTTTAATCTTTATCATTTTCTCTGGGTAACACAGTTGATGGAAGACAATTGGAACCATCAAAGTTTGCGATTGAAATCGCGTTTTCAGATGGTTCCCAGTGGAGGGAAATGGAAGTTTGGAGTTTCAGAGCAATTGCCATGCAACCTTCACCCTGGAAACCACTGGGGAAGGGGTGTTTGAGGGGTGGGGTTGGAGGATGGAGAACTGAGGGTGTCTCCAGAGCATTTTTGGGTATGCTCCCATCTCCTCCTCCTGACACTGTCCTGTCACTTGGACATTGTGGTCCATTATTAGTTGTTAATATAGGATGGTTGCAGGAATGAGAAACTGCAGTTATATGATTGGGGTAGCAAGATGTTAGCACTGCTGCCTCATAGCACCTGGTTCAATTCCGGCCTTGGATGCTTGTCTGCGTGGAGTTTGCACATTCTCCTCATGTCTGCATGGGTTTCCTCCAGGTGCTTCCTCCCACAGTCCAAAGATGTGCAGGTTAGATGGATTGGCCATGCTAAATTGACCCTTAGGGGATTGGCAGGGTAAATACATGGGAATACAAGAATAGTGGGGATGCGTGGGATAATCATTTGGGATTGGGGGTTCCTGTGGAGGGTGTAAGAGGGAGGTCACATGGAGTCCGGGGGTGGGGGGGATGGTGGTGTAGATCCTGGATGGGATTGTGGTCGGTGCAAACTAGTTAGGCCGAGACTCGTGGGCCGAATGGCCTCCTCCTGCAGTGTAGGGATTCTACGAAGATTAAGCAAATAAAGAGGAAAGGTTTCCAAAGTGTGGAAGGGTTGCTGTCCAAATTTAAAGCGATTGGCAAAAGAAAATCGGAGGGAAAAACTTCGTGAAGAAACGAGCGTTTGAAATATTGGGATGCCTGACAGGAAACAGTCGCAGCTTTCAAACTGCAGTTAGATAAATGCTCGGCACGGAAATAATTTCAGAACTGTGGATTTTGCTTTTTGCTTCAGAAATGGCGGAACGTCACGACGCGCAGCAGATCCTGAGGATCGCACGGGAACTAGTCTACAAGGTGCAGACACTGATAGAGAACAAGTGATGGAACTGAGAGAGCAGCAAAGGTATGCAGACACTCAGCTTCCACCTAGCAAGCTTGAATGGTGGGGGGGAGAGGGGGAGGGGATCTCTCCCCTCTCCCTCCCTTCTTCCCCGCACCGGCTCCTGTTTCCTGCACTTGAACAAAGGATACTTCAAGCAAAACCTCCTTACTTCAGAGGATGTCTCGCACTGGATGGAAAATGCAAGGCAGGAATTTCCAAAGAATGGGAGCTTTATTTTCTTGCCCCCCACCGAATGAGCTTCACCAATCGCAGTCACACTTTACAGATGCTTTAACGTAGTTTATGAAGAAAAAAAACCTCCTTTTCCTTTAAGTTCCACCCCGTCTCTGCCCGCTTTTTGTTGTGTTTGCGTTTTGTTCCTTTTTTTTTCAATCCCAGTGAGTGCCTAAATATTAAATGTGCGGCAAAAAAAAATCTTTCACCATCCACACTATATTACCCTCAGAGTGACAGACGGGTATATCTTAAACGCTAAACTGGGGAAAAAGTGGGGATTTCCCCCTCATCCCCCACCTGATTTTGCATTTGTGAAGTCATAGTGTTTTTTTAACTCTTGCAAACTGGTTGATTTGATTTGAATG
Organism: Sphyrna mokarran; assembly: GCA_024679065.1. NCBI lineage: Eukaryota > Metazoa > Chordata > Chondrichthyes > Carcharhiniformes > Carcharhinidae > Sphyrna > Sphyrna mokarran. The sequence goes on from JAGIQG010000022.1 coordinate 12,983,377, forward strand.
GACCATTTTTGGAATACATTTCAGCTCAGATTGATCCAATTTTATGGACTATTTTAGCATGTTTACATCAAAATAAGAGTTACTGATATTTTAGTTTTATTGAAGAATGACTAGATGTTCTCCAGTTCTGTATGTCTCTGTAATTCTGAACACTCCCAAAATATTGGGAGGTTATTTTCACGTGTTACGCTGTATTTGCTATCTCGGAAAACACGAGTGGTTTGATCTTTAGTGTGTCTGTCAGTAAATCTGGAACTGAGTGGGATCTTTTTGGGGATCTGCAGGGAACCAGGCTGATTCAGATCCAGTGGTTCCCAACCCCTCTCCCCCCAATGCGCCGCTCATTATTTGCATCTCTTGTCGTTCCCCACACCCCCAACGGTTTGCATCGCCAGTCTAAGCTGTGGACTTCCCCCAGCCACCAATGCTGTTTTTTAGGGTGAGTCGCTGGGGCCAAGGGGACAAGGCTTTGATGTTAGTTTGCTCCCTCTCCCCACATTAAAATGTGCATGAAGCTCTTTGCAGTGAGCCAACCGGTTGAAGGGGCAGGAAGGCCTGAGACCAAACTTCATTATTTTCTGCTGTAATCACCAAAACCTCAACGTCTAGGCCCTGTGTGTTTCTGTAGTAAAGCCTAGATGAATCTTGACTGAAAGCTGTATGCATCAGGAAATGTGTGATGTGTATTTTTCTTTCTGCACAGAATTGTCTTGCCCTCTGCTGCTTTGTTTTTCCCTTGTACCTTATTCCTGAAGAAAATGACTCATCACTGACAAGGATTCAAAGACCCTTAGCACTTTGTTGAGTACTCCTGTGTCCATTGTCTGCATGTGCACCCTGAAAAGTCACCAGATCATTCAACTATGGGCTAGGTCAACACCACCATTCTTGCTTTCATGTGATGTCCACTCCTAACCACACCGATCACAGGAGATAGCAGGAATGGCCATAATAAGAACAGAAAATGCTGGAGAATCTCAGCTGATCTGACAGCATTTGCGGAGAGAGAACAGAGACAATGTCTGGATGTCTCTTCGCCTTCTCCACTGGGTTTCTCCGGCATTTTCTGTTTTTATTTCAGATTCCAGCATGTGCAGTAATTTGCTTTTATCAGGAATTTCCCTCCCCTCTCCCTAATCCAGGGACACTGAGACCGACTGCTGCATTCTCGTGCTGGCGATGATTGCCTCATTGGGTTTGGATTGGGGATAGTTTGGGACTTTCCTGATGTCTGTAGCCAAATCACAGCCTGGGCGAACTGTCTGAACAATTTGTTCAGGGATGTGGACGTTCTCTGGTCCTAAATGTGAAGAAGAACATTCCCTGCCACGTGCCCCTCCCTAATTCTCGACGGCAAACCAAGAGATACCCTGAGGGCAGCTGGTGGTCAGGCTGTGACCCCGGATGGCTAGTTTGATGGCTGCACAATAACTGGGTTATGAAACTGGGACCAAGCAACTGAATAGAACTGTCGCCAATTACTGTGCAGGCATCAACTGCTAGCTGGTATGGTAATAAAACACCGAACACGAGTAGATTGCAACAGAGACTCAGCAAAACGTGCAGTTGCCCAATAAACAAAATCACACATCAAGTGGATGCATGAGTTAGTTGGCGTTAGCTTGAGTGAGTTTGCATTTTACAATTTAACCACAGCGAAGCTCCGACCCCCAGGGCACTGAGAGTGGGCAGTGAGTGGAATTCTTTCTTCTCTCCTTTCAATCCCTTTTCTTCCCTTACTGTTCATTCCGGCCGCATTATTGTGAATGCACAGGAAGCTGTGGCTCACGACGCGCACCCCTGCTGGGCGAGGTTTCTGTGCCAGTATTGCCACTCGGACACATTCCAAAAATGAAATATTAATGCACGTAATCTAAAGGGCAAAACGAGCACTCTGTCTCATTTTTGATGTTCAGCTGAAGGGGAGAGGGTCTGAGTTGGTAAATAGATAACCTACCTCAGTCACTTACCGCTCCCCTCGACAACGGGTCTTAGGCCCTTCGATTTCACTGCTCATCTTTTATCGATCAGAATTCTGTTTAGTTTACGCTTGTCCGTGGCTTTGCTAATGATGAGGCCGAGGCGATATCTGTGCAGAGGCAGATGGACGCCTCGTGATCGCTTTTAAGTATTTGGAAAGGTGTTTGATAGTTCGCCCACACACCAGTGAACCTAGTGCTTATTATTTGGGTCAAATTTGCCAAGGAATTTCTGTGTGGCCACGTGATAAGACACGTGGTTTTTTTATACAGATAGATTTGAGAAGCAAGGGTGTGTAAATCTGTTTTAATTTAGGCAAAGCTAAAATGTCAAACTTTTTTTAATCACATTTAGGCTCACTTTCTGCTTGAATTAACCCATGCTGTCTAAAATCTACCTCAGAGAGAGTCGAGTTGTGAGTGTGATTAATCCCTTAGTGTAAATAAAGCACTTGTACAAGCAGTCAGCATTTACACATTTAGAGAATCTACATCCTTTCCTCATTTAATTTATTCCCTCTCTTAGCCTGTCTTGGTTGTATTTGCAACTACTTCATACCTTAATTCCACTTCTATCTGGTCTCTTCCTCTTTGTGTTATGTCTTTTCCTCTTTGTGTCCTTCTCTCCCAGAAAAAGTCTCTCGATCACTCACCCTAACTTTTGCGGAAAGTCAGCCTCAGAAAAGGAATGTACATTGTCATTTCTGACAATATTTTGAAGTAAAGGCATTTGATTAACCGAAGATGTAGGGTACATCCATTGTCTTGTACAGCATAGCACCCCGTGAGACCACCCTCTGAGTTACTATTAATTTTGGCGTTCAGAATAATTCCCCAGACCGTTAACATAATTCAGCTAAGAAGCAGACACTGGGTAAAAGTGCCAGTTTTTATAGTTGTAAAGGAAGTACATTTTTGAAATGAGCAGAAGGTAGAAGGATGCAAAATTGTTTTCTTTCGCTGTGAGGAGGCAAGTCTAGCTGATACCTGGACAAAGGGGTGGCACAGTGGTTAGCACTAATGCCTCACAGCAGCAGGGACCCCAGTTCAATTCCAGCCTCAGCCACATTCTCCCCATGTCTGCCTGAGTTTCCTCCGGGTGTTCTGGTTTCTTCCCACAGTCCAAAGATGTGTGGGTTAGGTAGATTGGCCATGTTAAATTGCCCATAATGTCCCAGGATGTGTAAATTAGAGAGATTAGCAGGGTAAACATGGCTAGGGCCTGGGGTGGGATTGTTGTCAGTGCAGACTCGATGGGCCAAATAGCCTCCTTCTGCAATGTAGAGTTTCTATGATTACTTACCCTATTAGTGGCGATTACTCCTTAGAGAAATATAATGGCTGGTGAGGCATAAGCAAGGTTGCCATCATGATTAAAAGGCCTTGGAGAGAGTACAGAATATAATCCATGATAGATGATGCAAAGCTAGGTTTTAAGAACCTGTACGTTAAAGATCAAATGGGAGAATCAACATAGGGCAGGAGTGTTAAGGTTTGGGAAAGATTTGATTTGATTTATTATTGTCACATGTATTAGCATACAGTGAAAAGTATTATTTCTTGCACACTGCATAGACAAAACGTACCATTCATAGAGAAGGAAAGGAGAGAGTGTAGAATGTAGTGTTGATAGTCATAAGCAATGGTGTAGAGAAAGATCAACTTAATGCGAGGTAGGTCCATTCAAAAGTCTGACGGCAGCAGGGAAGAAGCTGTTCTCGAGTCTGTTTGTACGTGGGGTCCTTAATTATGCTGGCTGCTTTTCCGAGGCAGCAGGAGTGCGTAGACAGAGCTAATGGATGGGAGGCTGGTTTGTATGATGGACTGGGCTACGTTCACCACCTTTTGTAGTTTCTTGCAGTCTTGGGCAGAGCAGGAGCCACACCAAGCTGTGATACAGCCAGAAAGAATTAGGACAGGGGGCAGTTTAAAGATAAATACATATCCCTATCTTCTGTTTTGCCAGCACTTTTATGCTCCACAATTAAGTAATACTTTAAATTTGACAACATATTTCAATTCGTTTCCTGAGAGATTTGGATGACAGCTAGAAACGGTGATACATTGATTGATATCCAATGATAGTTTTGGAAGGTAAAGGATGTCAGGTGTAAAGACGGGTAAATGGAGTTTGAGGTGAGGAGCAGGCCCGGAGGGCGTGAATGGCCCCCTAACCGTTCCTCAGAAGCACTGAATTGTTATGGCACAGAAGGAGCCATTCGGCCCAAACTAGCATCATGATTTGGTACTGTACCCCATAGCCCTGCACATTCATTCATCATGGCACTCTTTGTGAAAAAGCAGGTTTACATTCGGAAATGTGTTAACCACCAGTGTAAAAAAAAACATAGCTGTTGAACAATCGGGAAATATCCGGTCTCGAAATACACCACGCAATGGGGTTGAGTTGTCCTTTAAACGAGGCTGCTATTTTTCTTCATAATCAGATTCCAAAATTAAAACATGGGATCCTAAAACTTTCAAGCGCACGAATTCTGAAAGCAATTTTGTTTTTTTTTTCCCCTCCAGCGAGTTGCTTAGCCCAACAACTTAGATTTAAATAGCACCTTTTATGTTAAAAGAAACGTCCCCAAGAAATTCTATTTGAGAAGAAAGCACAAGTGTCCTCTTGCTTATCCTTGAGAAATTATACCCTGAACCTCGGGACCTTTCCTGCTAATGAAATATATAAATGCTTGGCTTCTGCTTTATACCTTGTTGAGGCAATGATTGTGTTCTATGATTGGACTTTGTGTAAGATTCTGTTGTAAGTATTGTACATATTTAACTTGTAAATTGTCAGTGTTAACCTGCTGTATTTATTGTGTTCTGTTTGTGTTGCACTGAAAACAGCTGTTCCTAAATTTATGGGGCATTTCTTTCAACATGTGGCCATCAAAGGGGGCTGTGTTAAATCTCACCACCCCCCACGCTTCCTTCTTCCCAACAGTCTTTGTATTTCAAGTTAACCAGCATGCGTCTTTCAGCAGTCTTTACATTACAAAATGGAGCAATTCTTTCAAAGTTTGACAGATTACATTATGTTGGGTAATCCATTCAGGCAACATGCTCCGCTCTGCAGAGGGCCTGTCTGCACAGGGTGCGTAAAGTATTGGAAGGAAGGGCAGGTTTTCAGGCAGTTCTGGTAATCCCGGTCACCAGCTTGGGGTAAAAAGTTCAGAAGGAGAGGTGTTGTGGATGAGAGTATCTGGACTATTATTGTCAAGCCAGGCTGGCTCCTCCAGGAGGTTCCTGGTGATGGGGATTGATCACACAGCATGTTATCATTAACACCTTCAGGACTGTGATGCCTGACACACTTCACTCCAGGACTATATATAAGTCTCACAACACCAGGTTAAAGTCCAACAGGTTTATTTGATAGCAAAACCTAATGAAGGAGCTGCACTCTGAAAGCTTTTGGCTTGTCCTACCAAATAAATCTGTTGGACTTTAACCTGGTGTTGTGAGGCTTCATATTGTGCCCACCCAGTCCAACGTTGGCATCTCCACATCATGTATATAATTATAGCGAAACTGGCCATGGCTTTGTTGTAACTATTTCATTGGCATTGCTGAGTGAATTTTACAGAAGCCTCTCCTGACTGCACTTTTCTTAAAATACAAAACCGTCAGCAAAATCCTCAAACGTGCCCCCGTGAGAAAGGAGATTGGAACCAGTTTGGATTTTTCTTTTGATTAACAGCATTTGTTCTGCTTAAGTTAGAGGAGCACGGTGGTTAGTACTGCTGCCTTACAGCATTGGGGACCCGGGTTCAATTCCGGCCAAGGGTCACTGTCCGTGCGGAATCTGCACGTTCTCCTCATGTCTGCGTGAGTTTCCTCTCCGGTTTCCTCCCACAGTCCAAAGATATGCGGGTTAGGTTGATTAGCCGTGCTAAATTGACCCTAGTGTCAAAGGGATTAGCAAGGTTAATATGAGGGGTTGTGGGAATGGGGCCGAAGTGGGATTATGGTCAGTGCAGATCCGATGGGCTGAATGCCTCTTTATGTACTGTAGGGATTCTATGAATCTATGTGCAGATTTGAGGGATTGGCCATGCTAAAACTGCCCCTTAGTGTCAGCGGGATTAGCAGGGTAAATATGCCCGTGGATAGGGCATGGGTGAGATTGTTGTCGGTGCAGACTCGATGGGCCGAATGACCTTCTTCTGAACTGTTGGGATTTTATGGCTGGAATTTTATCAGCCCTTCCACACGGGAATTGGAACAAGCGAGAGGCAGAGCATGGGAAGGCCCATTGACCTCAGGCAGGATTTTATGGTTTTGGGATGAGCGAAGCCATAAAATTTTGCTCTATGGAATATGACTTCCAAATCATAATTTTGTAGCTACCTGACTATTTTGCTTATGAATTAATTAAGAACACTCTGCACTGCAGGAGTTGGGGTTCAGAGTAGGAACTTGGCAGCGCAGGTCATTCGCCAAAGAGCTTTAATTTGCCTCGAGTTCCCGACCTGTTCAGTGCGTCTCGGAATGACAATGTATAATGTTGCTGTATGGGCCCAAAATATCGGATTGTGTCGGATTTCATTACCTGGTCTTTTGCCGGAGGTGCCAGCCAGGTGAACACCTGTATTCAAGGGTTTGTGCGCTGATCTACACACAGTGTAACCTCTGAGCAATCGTTTCTCCCCAACCTCCACCGGAATGCAAATGTTACAAATAAATCTGATGCTTGCACTGCCTTTGAGATGCGGTCGGGATGATAAACCCTCACAGTCGTAAATCAATGTGTGCAACTGGCGTTTACTTGGTACCTTTGTTATGTCGTATGTGTGAGAATGCACCTTAAAACTTTGTGTGATGCATTGTTTATTTTGAGATTTTTTTTTGGATTTTCTTTCCTCCCTCTCTGTTGGAGGATATACCTTGAATGTAATGTTGTATCAATAAAATATTGTCTCTGCATCATTTTGCTTTCTGCTCTGCTGTCGCATCAGACTCAAAGGAAAGGTGATTTGGAAGAAAGAACTGCGTTATTATTCAGCGATCTCCACCACTTCTCCCCACCTAAAAAATTGCCAAGGGAGAGCGCTAGTGTATGGCTTTGAGATAATCAGCCATGATCATAATGAATGGGCGGCACAGTGGTTAGCATTGCTGCCTCACAGGACCCCGGTTCAATTCCCAGCTTGGGTCATATGAAGTTTCTCCCTGAGTCTGCGTAGGTTTCATCCAGGTGCTCCAGCTTCCTTCCACAGTCCAAAAGATGTGATGGTTTTGTGCATTGGCCATGCTAAATTCTCCCTCAATGGACCCAAACATGGCAATTTTCATAATAACTTCATTGCAGTGTTAATGTAAGCCTACATGTAACATTAGTACTTAAACTAGAATGGCAGAGCAGGCTTGAAGGGCTGAATGGCCTACTCCTGCTCTTACTTTCTTTGTATGTTGAGTAATGGATACAAACCAGGATTTTACTTTCTGCTGCACTTACAGTAATGACACGGGATTTTTAATATCCACTTGTTGAAGGATGCAAAACATCAAAAATCACCACCTTCGGCGGCACGGTGATTAGCACTGCTGCCTCACAGCGCCAGCGACCTGGGTTCAAGTCCAACCATGGGTCACTGTCTGCGTGGAGTCTGCATGAATTCCTCCCCCTACCCATCCACGTTTGTGTCTGCATGGGTTTCCTCTGGGTGCTCCAGCTTCCTTCGATAGTCCTGCAGTTTAATTGGCCGTAACAAATTGACCCTAGTGTCCGGGATTAGCAGGATAAGTATATGGGGTTGCAGGGATAGGGCCTGGGTGGGATTGTGGTCAGTGCCGACTTGATGAGCCGAACAGGCTCCTTCTGCACTGTAGGGATTCGAGAGTGGAGCACACTCTTTGTATTGCGTGGATGAAAATGCTCAGACACTGGGGTGAAGCTCAAACTCACAACCAACTCAGTTAATGCCAGGAGTGCTACCTCTGAGCCAATAAGACCAGCCTGAGGTTTGCATGTGACATGTGGCCAGCACTCATTGGGATACAGAGGATGGATTTGGGTGCGATACTGAGTGAAGAGTAAAACCCCCTCCATCACTATATCTATCTAAAGAAGAGGTGGAAATGGGTATTGGAAATTGTTTGGTATGGAGTTGCTAATAAGATGACTTGCTATGCTATGGTCTGTCAGTAGCACACTACAGGATCTCTTGCACAAAGAAACACATCCACTGGCTGGAATTTATATGGAGGTAAAGCTTCCCCCACTCTCCCTGACGCCACTCAGGAAGCAATGACTATACTGATGTTCTGTAGAGAAGGAAATTCACACTGAACTCTATTGCCGTCTGCAATGGAATCAAAGCAGGGGAGAGGTGGACAAGGGAAATGGCCGGGGGGGAGGTCACTGGGGAGGTCTAATCGGCCATGCTAAATTGGCCCTTAGTGTCCCAAGATTTGTAAATTAGGGGGAATTGGCAGGGTAAATGATTGAGGTTGCAGAGAGGGTGGGATTGTTGTCAGTGCAGATTCAATGGGCCAAATGGCCTCCTCCTGCACTGTAGGGATTCTATGATTCAGACCGACCTCCCTCACTACACAACACAGACTAGCCTCCCTCATTACCCAGCTCAAACTAACCTCCCTCACTACCTATCTTCCCTCACTAAGAGTGGCTCAAACATTTTTCGTCAGGCAAGAAATTAATTTGAAAAATGCTACAAGTAACTTAGTCAATTACATGAGCCTGTCAGCGGGGAGGATCCAGCTGTGATTGAATGGGAAGCAAACAGTGCCCAGGTCGCTTTTCAAGGTAAGTCCCAAAGCCTGGGTGAGCGAGGGGGTTAAAGAGGTGGGGTGGTGGTCCTGAAACAGAAACAAGGCCAGGGCCTGGAACAGCTGAGAGACCAGGAGCAAGAATGGGGCCCACACCCGTGAGTGTGTGTCAGAGAGAGAGAGATACCCAGAGACAGGAGAGAGTGTGAGCTAGAAAGGAGAATGAGCAGGCAGAGTTTGTGTCTGTGTGAGAGAGAATATGTGAGAAAGAGAGAGAGAGAGACAATGTGTCTGTATGAGAAAGGTGTGTGCAGGAGAGAGTGTGTGAGAGAGGAGAGTGTGTGTGTGGGAGAGAGAGAGCAGAGAGTTGTGTGTGAGAGAGAGGAGAGAGAGTGTGTGTGTAAGAGAGACGAGAGAGTGTGTATGTGAGAAAGAGGAGAGAGTGTGAGAGAGAGAGTGCATGAGAAAGAGGGGTGAGAGAGAACGTATGTAATAGAGGAGAGAGTGCGTGAGAAAGAGGAGAGTGTGTGTGTGCGTGAGAGAGAGAGAGCAGAGAGCTGTGTGTGTAAGAGAGAGGAGAGAGTGTGCGAATGCGTGTGTGTGTGTGTGTGTGTGTGTGTGTGCAAGAGAGAGGAGAGAGTGTGAGAGAGAGGAGAGAGAGTGAGAGAGAGGAGAGAGTGCATGAGAAAGAGGAGACAGTGTGTGTGAGAGAGAGAGCAGAGAGCTGTGTGTGTGTAAGAGAGAGGAGGGAGTGTATGAGAGAGGAGAGAGTGCATGAGCAAGAGAGGTGAGAGAGGAGAGAGTGTATGTGTGAGAGAGGAGAGAGTGTGTGAGAAAAAGGGATGAGAGAGGAGAGTGTGTGTGAGAGAAGAGTGTGCAAGAGTGAGAGAGAGTGTGACAGAGGAGAGAGTGCATGAGAAAGAGGGGTGAGAGAGGAGAGAGCGCATGAGAAAAAAGAGTGAGAGAGGAGAGAGCGCATGAGAAGAGAGTGTGTGTGCGCGAGAGAGTATGTGAGGGAGTTTCAGTGTGTGAGTGTTAGGAATGTATGTATAAATGTCAAACCCCCCCCACCCTGCGCCCCACCAGACAGAGTGGGACAAACTGTTGGGGAAATGGAAACAAGAGGCCATTCATCCTCTGATTAATGTAATCTGTAGCTCATTTCTACTGACCTGCCTTTACTCCATATTATTTTGATGCTTCATATTTCTTCAGTGAGATTAATAGATCATCATATTGTGTTTTTCTTGGAATGAGCCTTCTGTTTTCAGAGTCCACCGCAATATCACAGTCAATCTGAAGATTAATTGTGCTTCTTGAAGTAACCTGCAGAGGGCGACCACAGGCTGCATTTTCTATCTGGGACTGCAATTGTCCCAGAAGATTAAAAATAAATCTCAACTAATAGACACTCTGGATCACACAGAACATAAAAGCCCATCCATACCCCAGCGCTCTACAAATGACAATTCTCAATGAAGGGATCACAGTTTCCTGCTGCCTTTCCCTACAGAATGAGTGAGAATGTTTCCTTCATTCTCAGGGTGTGGGTGTCACTGGCAAGGCCAGCATGTATTGCCCATCCCTAATTGCCCTTCAGAAGATGGACAGCTGTAGCTGAATTGGTGTAAATACATCCGCAGGGCTGTTGGGGAAGGGAGTTGTGGGATTTTGACCCAGCGAGAATAAGGGAACGCATCCTAGACATTCTCTCTTCCACCATCTTCCATCAGGATACAGAAGTCTGAGGTCGTGTACCAAACAACTCAAAAACAACTTCTTCCCTGCTGCCATCAGATTTTTGACTGGACCTACCTCGTTGAACTTTTTCTACACCCTCACTATGACTGTAACACTACATTCTGCACTGTCTCCTCTATGAATGGTGTGCTTTTTATAGCACACAAAAAAGCAATACTTCTCACTTTTACTACTTTTTCACCTTTATAATTGTCACATGTATTAGAATACATCAAATCAAATCATCTCAAAAGGAGAGAGCAGCCCATGGTCATCTAGGTGGAAGAGAGGATGGCTGGGGTGCATGGCTATTTCTCTGAGGCAGCGAGAAGTGTAGACAGTGTCAATGATGGGAGGATGGTTTACATGGTAGATTGGGCTTCATTCATGACACTTTGTAGTTTCTTGCAGTCTTGGGCAGAGCAGGAGCCATACCAAGCTGTGAAACAACCACAAAGAATGCTTTCTATGATGCATCTGTAATCATTAGTGAGAGTTATAGTGATCATACCAAATTTCTGTGGGGTGGGGCTGGAAGGCAGGGAGGAGCAGAGATGACTTGGTGATTTAACCTGAGGTTCACCACCCCCAAGCGAGGGGCAAAATTGAGAAGGTGGGATGAGTGACGTATTGGGATGGGTGATCAGTTGGTGCTTCATTGAGGCTTTACCCTTTTAAGAGGATGTTATATGCTTACCTCTACTTATTTACACAAGTTCCCTTGGAACAGTGCAGCCACACCCTCATTGTCCACTGCTACCTTAACCATGTAGAGACTGCTTGTGTGTTAATGCCAGCCTGGGGCCTGTTTAATCATATTCTCCAAACACATTGCACGATGGATCACTTCTGGTCACTTGGCTGCTGTTCACACACAACACTACCCAGCTGGCTGTCCTGGTCAAAAGGTTAGCAAGCACAGTACTGAAGTGTGGTCATAGAATCATAGAATCCCTACAGTGCAGAAGGAGGCCATTTGACCCATCAATGTTGCACCAACAACAATCCCATCGAGCCCCTATTCCTCCTGTAAACATACAAATTTATCCGGCTAATTTCTCTCTAACCTACACATCCCAGGACACCAATGGGCAAGTCAGAATGGCCAATCAACCTAACCTGCACATCTTTGGACTGTGGGAGGAAACCAGAGTACCTGGTGGAAACCCATACAGACACAAGGAGAACATGCAAACTTCACACAGACAGTGACCTAAGCCGGGAATTGAACCCGGGTTGCTAGAGTTGAAAAGCAGCCATGCTAACCACTATGCCACCAACCAATAGGAGCTGGATGCATGGGATTTGGCAGCAGTTTCATTACACGTCACACTCAATCTTCCCTATGGCACTCCCCTCGCTCCAGCCCACCTGACAATATTGACCCATCAGAGAGAGATATCCACCTTTGTGTTTCCAGCTACAGACCTGAGCAACATGATCCAGGAAGTTTAGAATCAGAAAGCGAAGGGATTGTACAGAAAGGAAAATTATAAACCTCCTGTCATCACTACCTCCAGCAGATGGCAACAGAGAACTCAAACATCTTGATTCAGTCTAATCACAGGGCCAACCCTCAAAGAATCTCACCCAACACAAAAGGTCACCATTTAACCCCTAAAAGCTCCTTCCTGAAAGTTGTTTTTTTTAATTTATTTATTAGTGTCACAAGTGGGCTTATATTAACACTGCAATGAAGTTACTATGAAAATCCCCAATCGCCACACTCCAGAGCCTGTTCGGAGAATTTAGGAAGGGAGAATTTAGCACCTAACCAGCACATCTTTCAAATTGTGGGAGGAAACTGGAGCACCTGGAGGAAACCCACGCAGACACAAAGAGAATGTGCATACTTCACACACACAGTGACCCAACCGGGAATCGAACCCAGTTCCCTGGTGCTGTGAGGCAGCAGTGTTAACCACACTGCTGCCCGAAAGTTTGCCCATTTAGTCCCACTCCCCGGTTTGACTCCCATGACCCTACAAAGTCTAGCCTTTGCCTCCATATCCATTTCCTATTTGGAATTTACAATAAAATCTGCTTCAAGACAATGCATTCTAGAGTGTAAGAGCTCACAGCATCAATGTATTCCTCCAGAAGCTCCCTCTTATCTGAAATCTGTGCTCTCCTTGCTCCATTGCGCCTGCCAGTGAAATCTGGGTCTCCTTGCTTACTCTGTCTCAACCAATCTCTTCCCAAACTTTCCCAATGTGACTTCATTTTAAAGTTTGGAAATAAATGAGGTCCCAGCAGCCAAAGAAAACACAACAGCAGTAAAGCAGCAGAGTGATAACAGTTAAGGTCAGCTTATTATAGGTCAACGTAACGATATATCATTGAAATATGAAAAACTGTGCTGGAAATTCCAGGCTGTCAGTTGCTTTTGACCCTTTGTATCCATTGCCATGGAGTCCAGCTTGGGTGGGTAAGGAGGTCCTAGATATTTTTCAGTAGGTAGTACTGACTTCATAGAATCCCTATGGTATAGAAGGAGGCCATTTGGCCCCTTGAGTTTGCACTGACAGCAATCCCACACAGTCCCTAATCCCGTAACCCCATGTATTTAGCCTGCTGATCCCCCTGACACTAAGGCGGCAACTTAGGACAGCCAATCCACCTAACCCACACAGTGTGGCAGGAAACTGGAGCACCAGAAGAAAACCCACACAGACATGGGGAGAACGTGCTAACTCTTTATGGACAGTCACCCCAGGCCCGGAATTGAACCTGGGTCCCTGGCGCTGTGAAGCAACTGTACTAACCACCGTGCAGTGTTGACTTGTGTGTGGATTGCACCATGTGCTGTTCCTGACATTCTGTTTGTTACTATCTCTGTTCCCCTGGCCTTGTTGGCAATTCCTGTGTGACCTTGGATGGTCAGTATGTATCGGCTGGGAGGAGGAGGGGGGAGGGTCAGAGTGCAGGAAACTGACCTAATGGTGCTTGGTCTTTGCTGCAGAAAACATTTTCAGAGAGGGGTTGCTGAATTATCATCTATATTTGTTTCTCCCTCAACGAATGAAGAACAGTACAGCACAGGAACAGGCCTTTTGGCCCTCCAAGCCTTTCCAAACACTAGAGACTTTTACCTCTTTTCAGCCATGTCCCTCTAATCTCTACCTATTCATGTATCTGACAAGATGCCTCTTAAACATTGCTATTGGATTTGCTTCTGTAACCTCCACTGGCAGCGCATTCCAGGCACTTACCACCTTCTGTGTAAAAAAAAATTGTCTCCTTTTAACTTTCCCCCTTTGACCTTAAACTTATGTCCCTGAGTAATTGACATTGCTACCCTGGGAAAGAGACTCCTGACTATTCATGCCTCTCATAATTCTATAAACTTTATCAGGTCACCCCTCATCCTGAAGCGTGGGCTTTTCTTGCTAGCACGGGCATGGCGAAAATTCTAACATCTTCACCCGAAGATTTGACATTCTGTATCACAAGAGGGAGCAAATAAATTGGTTTAACTTTTGCATCATAGATATTAGATCAACAGAGAGGTTGTTAGGAGTAGATTAACTTCAACCTTCAACTTTAGACCTCATTTATATGTTAATTGTTTAATAGTACTCACCAGGATGGATATAGAGTTTATGGGGAGGCACCGGCTGGTGGGTGTTATCTTGAATCGTAAAAGAGTTTGTGAAGAAGCTGAACTTGCATCATCTTTTATTACTGGACTGAAACTGGGAAACTTAACAGAGCCAATAGAAACTGTTTACATTTCTCATTGAATTAGGTTGACCATAAGATGTTTAGGTTTTAAGTTTAATTTTATTTATTAGTGTCACACTTAGGCTGCAATGAAGTTACTGTGAAAATCCCCTAGTTGCCACACTATAGTGCCTGTACAGGTACACTGAGGGAGAATAGAGCATGGCCAATGAAGCATATTTTTCAGCCTGTGAGAGGAAACTGGAGCACCCGGAAGAAACCCACACAGACACAGGGAGAATGTGCAGACTCCGCACGGACAGTGACCCAAGCCGGGAATCGAACCCAGGTTCCTAGTACTGTGAAGCAGTAGTGCTAACCACCATGCCACTCCAGAAGGGGAAGCAGAACGAGGTTATTCAGCCCATCGAGTCTGTTCCAATTTGGAATTGTTTTTGGAGTATTCCTGGGAGCTCAGTAACTGGATGTGGCTGAGTTGGCCTCACCTGCAGATTTTTATTAATTCTTTAACAGGAAGGGGCATTGCTGGCAAGGCTAGCATTTGTTGCTCATCTCGTTGAGAAGGGGGTGATGGAGGTCAGAAGTCAGCAACAATTCTTGGCTGGCATAGTGACAGTTCAAAGCTGATAGAACCAGCAAAATAATATCAACATTGACAAGATTTGAATGTTTTAGGGACAGTACATATACATGTGTTTAAACAATAGAGTGAGAATTTCCTCTAACCCTACCCTTCCTAAAATAATCTGTGCACTGGGTGAAATAAGTAATATCGTTTGCTGTAAATTTCATCTTCATTATAAACAATGCTGCAATTAATTTATATCATTGTAATTAACAGCTTGCTACGCTGATGTTCCCATGAAATGTTACCCATCCTTGTATCACCGCACTATTTAATGCTTTATTATATTTTTACCTCTAATCCTAATCAGGTATGTGGGTAATAAATGTATACAAAAAAGAGCTAAGGTGATTCAAAGAAGTGCAGTTGGTGAATGCATCATTGTGCATTGCTCTAATATTGGTAACTAATATATCACCAGCATTCCAATTGAATTCATCATTGGTATGGTATATCACTACTATTGCATACATCACTGGCATTGTATATCACTGCTACTACGTACATCACTGGCATTGTATATCGCTGCTACTATGTACATCACTGGCATTGTATATCACTGCTACTGCGTACGTCACTGGCATTGTATATCGCTGCTACTATGTACATCACTGGCATTGTATATCGCTGTTACTGCATACATCACTGGTATTGTATATTGCTGCTACTGCGTACATCACTCGTATTGTATATTGCTGTTATTGCCTACATTACCGATATTGTATATCACTGTTATGCCTACATTACTGGTATTGTATATCGCTATCACTGCATACATCAGTGGTATTGTGCATCGCTGTTACTGCATACATTACTAGCATTGTACATTGCTGTTACTGCGTACATTACTCATTGTATATCACTTATTGTGTACATTACACTTATTGTATATCGCTGTTAGTGCGTACATTATTGATATTGTATTTTACAATACAATATAATTGATTGATGTACAATACTGCATACATCATTGGTATTGTATATCACTCTTACTGCGCACATCATTGGTATTGTTACCATATCACCACTGGAGTTACACAGTATCCTGCTGGCATTCATACCGAGCATGTTTGATCTTGTCGCTGATATTATAAAAATGATTTTCTTTTCTAAAGCTGGGATACGGATTGCCAGTGAGATGGGTTGACCTTAATGATAGTGTGTGACCTAGCCCTACCCCGGCACATACACGCATCCATTGTGGAAATCGAAATGAGGCCGCTTTGAATTTGCAGAGAAACAATAGGTTAGGCAACAAGTATATAAAGCGGAGCAATGGCTCTGATGGCTGCCTTTGATGTAGACTGCGCGTCTCCAGGCAACAGGGAATTCCAGTTTAGTGACGTGAGATCAATAAATCAAACTTGCTTGCAACCCAGCCGCTGGAGCCTGCTCTTCAGAGGCAATGCTTAGATAGTGAATAAGGCAGAGCGTTCCGGAGCTGTTAGGATTACACAATGCCAGGCCAATTTCACTTGCTCAGCCCTCACCTTCAACTGATCAAATTGCAGTGATTTTTGTGATCGCCAAGAGCACATTTGTAACCTCCCCCCCCCCCCTTGATATTAAATTTAACACTTCAGTGTCCAGGAAGATCAATAAAAATATCATTGCGAGGCTGTGGATAAACCAACATCCACGAGATGGCAGTGTGAAAGTGCTCTAAAGTTTATTTATTAGTGTCACAAGTAGGCTTACATTAACACTGCAGAGAAAATCCCCTAGTTGCACACATTCCCAGCACCCATTCAGGAACATTGAGGGAGAATTTAGCAATAACCCACACACGTCTTTCGGAGGAGATACAGAGAGAATATGCAGACTCCACACAGACAGTGACCCAAGCCGGGAATCGAACCCAGGTGCCTGGCACTGTAAGGCAGCAGTGCGAACTGACTGCTCTATGAAGCCAGATGCAAAATCACCAAAGCGAAAGTGTGAAAAAGAGAAGTTACAGGGTGACTGAGTCCTGTGTGTACATTCTTGTCATCCCTCATAACTGGCTGAAGCCCAGCTGTAGCAGAAACCTGCAGGAGAGTCATTTGCCCAACTATGTGATGCTGGGTGGCATTGACAGATCCAATAGAGCATGGGTTAAGTATTATTAAACTGAATAAAAAGGCAGCAAAATTTTGGGAAGTACCAACCTATATTTTTCAAAATATACTTACTTTAGTCACAGAATTTGCAAAGGCAGGTTGAACTGTAACAGTATGACTAATTCTTTTCATCCAAAATTGTTTGAATGGATGCAAATTGAGATGGATACTCAGTAAGAAATTAGTGTCCTTGTGCACCAGTCTCTGAAAGTAAGCATGCAGGTACAGCTGGCTGTAAAGAAGGCAAATGGTAAGAGCTTTCGTATCAAGAAGCTTTTGAAAATAGTGACATGGATGTTTTGCTGCAATTGTATAGGGCGCTGGTTAGAACACATATGGAGTTTTGTGCGCAGTTTTGGAGTCTTTATCTGAGGAGGAATATCCTTGCTATAGAGAGAGTACAGCAAATGTTTCCCAGGCTGATTCCTGGGATGGCAGGACTGTCATAAGAAGAGAGATTAAGTCGGTTAAGATTATATTCACTGGGGTTTAGAAGAGTGGGAGATGTTTTTTAAAAACTTGTAAGACTCTAAAGGATTGGACAGGATTCAGAAAGAATGTTCCTGGTGGTGACGGAGTCCAGAACTAAGGGTCATAATTTGAGGATAAGGGATAAACATTTTAGGACTGAGGTGAGGAGAAATTTCTTCACTCAGAGGGTGGTGAATGTGTGGAATTCACCACCACAGGAAGTAGTTAAGGCCAACAGGCGATTCTCCCAGCTTGCTGCGCTGCCTGAGCAGCGTACTGGGCTGGGAGATGTCAGTGGAGGCAATTTCGCAGGTTTCCCGCTGTGCGTCACAGCCTCGGCAAGTTTCCACGGACAGGGATTTACAGAGTAAGCAGCTCCACACCGGAAATCGGCAAGGAGCTGATTACCATATGGAAATCACAATTTTAATGTCATTAGCAGGGCTGGCCAGTGGGGGAAGAAATCATTGGGACTGGTCAGGGGAGACAAGGGAGACCTGCGATCGAGGGGGCATGTGTGGGGGGGCGGGGGGGAGCGGTCAGAGGCCTTCTATTTCCATATACTTACATTGCGATCTTTCTCAAAGATTCACCTTATAGTGCTTATTCTGATGCACAGTTTTACCAATTCGTACATCCAAAAGGCTATTGTAAATTCCACACTATTAAATAATTAAAAAAAAGTACAAGCTAACCCACTCCCAATGCACTTAACCAGCACATCTTCTTGAGTATGGGAGGAAACTGGAGGAAACCTATGCAGACATGGGGAGAATGTGCAAGCTCTGCACAGACAATGACCCAAGCCTAGAATTGAACCCATGTCCCTGGCACTGTGAGGTAGCAGTGCTAACCATTGTGCCACCGTGCTGCCCCCAAGGCACTAGTTAGACCTCAGCTGGAGTACTGTGTACAGTTGTGTGTGCCGCATTTTGGGAAGGATATGAAGGGATGGGACAGTGTGGAGAAGAGATTTATCAGAATGATCCCAGGGATGAGGAACTTTGGTTATGAAGATAGATCAGAGAAATTGGGAATCTTCTTTAGAGAGAAAAAAGGCTGAAAAGATTTGATAGAGGCATTCAAAATCATGAGGGGTCTGGACAAAGTAGACAGGGGAAAGCTGTTCCCATTCATGAAAGCATCATGAGAGTACAGATTTAAAGTAATTAGTAAAAGAAACATTTTTCAAGCAGTGAGTGGTTGGGGTCTGGAATGCACTGCCTGAGGGTGTGATGGAGAGGTTAAACTGAGGCATTCAAGAGGGAATTAGATAATTATTTGAAAATAAGTAATATACAGGGTTTTGAGGAGAAGGCAGGAAAATGGCACTAAGAATGCTCAGTCAGGAGGCTGGGGTGGATATAATGGGCAGGATATCGCAGTGGCACAGTGGTTAACACTGCTGCTTTACAATGCCAGGGGTCTGGGTTCACTGTCTGTGTGGAGTGTGTACGTTCTCCCCGTGTCTGCATGGGTTTCCTTTGAGTGCTCCAGTTTCCCCCAAATCTGAAAGAAGTCCTGGTTAGGTGCATTGACCCAAACAAGTGCTGTAGTGTGGCAACTAGGGGAATTTCACAGTAACTTCATTGCAGTGTTAACATAAGCCTATTTGTGACTAGTAAATAAACTTTACATTTGAATGTAAAAGAATTGTTACTTCTGCATCGTAACAATTCTGCGAACATTAGGTTTTAACTTTTTGTTACTGATGCTTTCAAAGGTCTGGATGATTGACACTTTTATTAAGCTGCAGTGAAAATGACTTTTTTCAACATAAAAAAAGTAATTTATTCATAACTTTCCCTAAGTTTTTTTTTACATTTACTACAGTTTGTTGGTTCTACAGAGTATATAGTGGGTCAGTGGGCATGGAAGTGCCATAGATTGGCATGAGGAGGCCATAGGATTGGATGAGGAGCAAGCAATGGCATAGATGGAGTATGGGGAACGTTTATTGGGTGGCAGGGGTGAGGTCTGAAGGATCTTTATTTTATTTTAAGTGGGACCCAAGTCCCACATTACCAAATTGAGCCTTTAACCAGCCTCTAAACATCTTCCAGAGTTGGCTGACCCAACTCCAGGCCATGCCGCACCATTCCCTGGCAATGAAAAGCCTGCCTATGTGGGCACCTTTTCCTGAGGCAAACAAGCCTAGAATGTTCCTGACTCTCTCTATTTGCCTTATAATTGGTACTCCAGGTCAAAGTTTTCAAAGAAGAAAACAAGACAATGACCTAATCTTCACCTTGAGAGAAATATATTTGGAGTGCTACGGGGACAAAGTGGGTGATGGGGCTGGTTGGGTTGCTCTGCAGAGAGCCGGTAAGGTCTCGAAGGGATGAATGGCCTCCTGCTAATCCATTATGGCTCTGCGACAATTAGAGGTTGATGTAATTCATTCTCAAAAGGAATCATTCGACAATTTAGGCCCTACATGAATGAATGATATTCTTTGAGCGCTGCCTTCAATGAAAAATACAACTGATGATGCGATATGAACCCTTAAAATCAATGGAAAACTCAATAGTCAGACACTGTGCCTTATAATAGAAAATATCTCAGCAGTCACTTTTCCTCACTGGGGCAGTTGAATGGTGATGTCATTAGACTTAGTACCCCTGTCTTTGGTAGTTGCGAGAGGGGAGAACCCAAGAATCATAGAACCATAAGATGCTGGAGGAGGCCATTCGACCCATCAAGTCTTCATGATTCTCCAACAAAGCATCTTCCTCAGGCCTACTTGCCACACTATCCTAAGCATCGAGTCATTAACTGGTCATTTGTCACATTGCTGTTATGTAAACAGGACTCAAACATGTGCAGGTTCGTAGAATTACTATTGTGCAGAAAGAGGCCATTCAGCCTATCAAGTCTGCACCGATCATAATCCCACTCAGACCCTATCCCCAGAACCCCCATGCATCTCCCCTGTTAATCCCTCTAACCTACACATCATGTGACACGAAGGGGCAATTTAGCATGGCCAATCCACTCAACCTTGGGGCATTATAGTGGCACAGCGGTTAGCACTGCTGCCTCATAGCGCCAGCGACCCAGGTTTGATTTGGGTCACTGTCTCTGTGGAGTTTGCATTTTCTTCCTGTGCCTGCGTAGGCTTCCTCCCACAGTCCAAAGATATGCAGGTTAGGTTGGTTGGATATGCTAAATTGTCCCTTAGCATCGGGGGATTAGCAGGGTAAATATGTGGAGTTATGGGACTAGGGTCTGGGTGTGATTGTGGTCGGTGCAGACTCAATGGGCTGAATGGCCTCTTTCTGCACAATAGTGATTCTATGAACCTGCACATATTTGTGTCCTGATTATGTAACAGCGATGTGACAAATGACCAGTTAATGACTCGATGCTTAGATGACATTGATTGAGAGTTAGAACGATGGACAGTTTACCAGGGAAACCTCCTTTCTTTTGATTTTAAATCATTAGCCAATGGCACAGTGGTTAGCACTGCTGCCTCACACGCCAGGGACCCGGGTTCGATACTGGCCTCGGGTCACTGTCTGTATGGAGTTTGCACATTCTCCCCGTGTCTGTGTGGGTTTCCTCCAGGTGCTCCGGCTTTTCCTCACACACAGTCCAAAGACGTACAGGTCAGGTTGATTTGGCCATGTTCAATTGCCCCTTACTGTCAGGGGGACTCGCAGGGTAAGTATGTGGGGTTAGGGGAATAGGACATGGGTAGGATTGTTGTCGGCGAAGACTCGATGGGCCAAATGTCCCCCTCTTGCACAGCAGGGATTCTGTGATGTGGGATGGCACTCGTATAAGTGTCAGCCCACAGTATGTGTTCATGGCTTTAGGATCAGATTGAATACACAGCAATCGATCTCAGAAGGTGAGGAGGGGGAGAGCGTGAGACCCAGGGAAGGATTAATAGGACAAGCAGTACCCTAAAAACGAAAAGTTCCGCCAATCGACCTGCCTCACCAGTTAAATAAGGTTATTTTTTAGCTCACAGCCTCTCCCTGTAGAGGGTGCTGTAGTCAGACATTGTGCATTACTAGAGGGAAGAGATAGCAAATTCATTCACAATCTAGTAACACGGCCTAGAGGTTCCCCACTGCTATGGAAAACAGCAATTAGAAAAATCTGAATGGCTCACAAATGTGGCATTACTTTCCATCTCGTTCCTTTCTGCCAAATCAACCTTCAGTGAGTTGGAACGAGGGGCAAAAATTGGGGTTTATCAGCAATGCTGTTCAAGGACTATAAAACACTGCTCTAATTTATGAATATACTGAAGTGTTAGGACACGTGCAGCAACCCAAAATCAGCCAGCAACTACATAACAGGCCTGCAAGATCAAGCACGCAGTCCGTAGTTTGAGGATTTAAATATATTTTTCATTTTTGGATGACATTTTGAGATGTAATGAGGAGATTTCTTATGGTGGTACACCCAAGGTCAGTCAGAGGTTATACACCTTTACAATCGGAGTGTTATCAACAACGGCAGAGATGTGAAACCAGAAGAAAAAATCTCACCAGGTCTGGCAGCCTCTGTAAGGAGAGAAAAGAGTTGATGTTTCGAGTCCAGACGACCCTTTATCTGTGACAGCAGCTGTGACAGCATCCACAGTAAGGATGTGTGGAGGAAGTGTGACCGGGAGTGTGACATTAACAAGAAACATGAATTATAAGCAGGAAGATTTTTACTATCTTGTCAATATGTTCAGCTTCTCCACTGGATTACATCCAGAGGCTGGAGTGCAACTCAGAGGGTGGTGGGAATCTGGGATGTGTTGACTAGGCAGGCGCCCAGCTAACTCGGCAGGCGCCCAGCTAACTCAGTCAGTAAAGCATGGGACTCAATCTCAGGGTCATGGGTTAGAGCCCCATATTGGGCACCATTGATTTTTAGGGGTGCCACAGTGGATAGCACTGCTGCCTCAAAGCACCAGGGACCCAGGTTCGATTCCCACCTTAGGTCAGTGTCTGTGTGGAGTCTGCACATTCTCACCGTGTCTGCGAGGGTTTCTCCAGTTTCCTCCCACAGTCCAAAGACATGCTGGTTAAGTTGATTGACTAAGATAAATTGCCCTTTAGCGGCAGGGGATTAATAGAGTAAATGAGTTGGGTTATGGGAATAGGGCCTTGGGTGCGACTGTGATCGGTGCAGACTTGATAGGTCGAATGACTTCCTTTTATAGTATAAGAATACTATGAACTTTACAACCTATAAAAAGTATTTAGATGAACACTTGAAACGTTGTAATATTCAAAGATTTGGGACAAGTGCAGGAAAATGGGATTTTAGTGGTAGTTATTGTTGGTGTAGATTCAATGGGCTGAAAGGTCTTTTCTGCGCTGTATGACTCTATGGGGGAAAATTTCTCATCTTATCTGCCGCGGGAATCATAGCAGGCTGGGGAGGGCAGGCAGACCACGCAAAGGTCTGCTGATCTCGGGCAGGGTTTTGGGGCGAACACAAGGTGGGATTTTCCAGCCATGACTCGATGACAATGTTGATAACTACCATTGCAGCATTTGTAATGACCATTTTGAAATGCCTGCAATGTCTTATTTTGAAACATCTCAGAGTCCATCCAGCATGATCAAAGTAGGAAACCTGCGTTTCGAAATACTTTGTAATGTGCTTTCAGATATTTTACAAATAAATCATAATTTTTCAACAGAAGAAGTCACATCGAGTGATACTGAGACACAAAAGTCTCAAATTCAATCCCCACTCTTTTTAATTTTATTTGTCACAAGTCAGGCTTGCATTAACACTGCAATGAAGTGAAAATCCCCAAGCTGCCACACTCCTGTTCAGGTAACACCGAAGGAGAATTCAGCGCCTAACCAGCACATCTTTCAGGCTGTAGGAGGAAACCAGAGCACCCGGAGGAAATATACGCAGATACTGGGACAGTGAGCAATGTCTTGAAAAAAACAAAAATATTTGAAAAATATTCCTCGATATATTTTAGAGCGGCAACGTGCTACAGTCTTTTGCTTATACAACTAAAAATGAGGATTTTTAATGAATTGTCCCACTCACCTCCTGTGAATAACAGGATCTTAAATAACTGAAAGCTATATACTTTTAAAAGTATAGCTAACATTTACAACTTACATCACACAGTTTCTGGGTCAATTAACAATAGTTATATTAAAAGCTTTATAAAAATGTGTCTACTACTTAAGCTTGGAGCTTAAAATTAAACACTTCATGGAAAGTATTTCTTTGAAGACCAGCAAGCTGACTATATCAGCAGAAATTCATCCTGGTAATTGATTTGATCAGTGGTGGCACAATAGTTAGCACGGCTGCCTCACAATGCCAGGTTCAATTCTGGCCTTGGGTCACTGTCTGTGTGGAGTTTGCACATTCTCCCCGTGTCTGCCTGGGTTTCCTCCCGATGCTCCGGTTTCCTCCCACAGTCCAAAGATGTGCAGGTTAAGTGGATTGGTCGTGTGAAATAGCCCCTTCGTATTGGGGAATTAACAAGGTAAATACTATCGGGGATAGTTATCGGTGCATGCTTGATAGACTGAATGGCTTCTTTCTGCACCATAGAGATTCTATAATTCTAGAGGTGTATTTTCAAAACCCTTTGTGATTGCATCCCCTCCCTACTTTTGTAATCACCTCCATCTCAGAACCGACAATAGTTGCATTCCTCCAATTCTGGTCTCTTGGGCACTTCATTAATCACTCCATCATTGGTGGCTGTGCCTTCTGTTGTCTTGGTCCCAAGTTCTGGAATACTCTCCCTACACCATCCCTTTGGCCTCCTTTAAGAAACTCTTGAAGACCTAGCTCAATCTTTGGTCACCTGAGCTAATATCTTCTCACATGGCTGGGAGTTGTATTTTGTTTTGAAATTCTTTTGTAAAGCACCTTGGGGCAGTTTCATTACGTTGTCATTAAGATGTTATATCAATGTAGGTTGTTGTTGTAGCAAGTTATTGTTGCCATTTGTTTGCTGCTTTTACTTCATAGAGTCACGCAAGACAGAAACAGGCCCTTCGGCCCACCATGTCTGTGCCATCCTTCGAATACTAATCTATATGAATCCCATTTATCAGCACTTGGGTCACAGCTCACTATGCCTTGGTGATTTAAGTGCTTGTCCAGATGCTTCTGGGACAGGATATCTGCCTTCCCCACCCTCTCAGGCAGCGTGTTGTGTATTTCCATCACATTCTGGGTGAAAAACATTTTCCTCAGATTCCCTCTAAACCACTTACTCCTCACCTTGAACTTATGCGCTCTGATCTCAGATGCCTCTCATAATTTTATATACCTCCTGCCAGGTCGTCCCTCAGCCTCCTCTGCTCCAGGGAAAACAAACCCTGGAAGGGAGGAGACAAAACCGGCTTCTATCCATAGAACAGAGGATCCCTATAGTACGGAAGGAGGTCATTCAGTCCATCGAGTCTGCATTCACTCTCTGAAAGAGCCCATATCTTGGCGCTATCCCATAACCCTGTATATTTATCATGGTTAGTCCACCTAGCTCACTCTCTTTGCGACTAAGGAGCAATTTAGCATGGCCACTGCACCTAATCTGCACCTCTATGGACTGTAGGAGGAAACCAGAGCACCTGGAGGAAATCCACACCGACACTGGGCAGAACATGCAGAATTCACACAGTCACCCAAGGCAGGAATTGAACCCAGGTCCCTGGAGCTGAGGTAACTGTGCTAACCACTGTGCTGCCCATCATGGTATTTCTTTAATAAACCGGCACAAAAGATCAGAGAAACTCAGTTTGCAACTGGGTGTCATTTGCGCCTGAAGTTCTTTGATCTATTCCACCGACTTGCAGCAAATGTACAATCCAGCAAAAATCCCCAGGCTTAACTCTGTGCCAAATTAGCCAAGTCTGAGAAGAACAGCAGTGAGAATGTTGCAAGAATGCCCTGAGGCTGGAGAGTTTGGCGGGGAGAAGCAGGGGGAGTGGAATCAGCCAGGTTTCCTGCTCCTGACTGCTAGCCAATGGCACCTGCCAGAGAGCACATGTTCCTGAACATTACTCAACCCTGGGCTAGGGTTCAGTTACCATTCCCTCACAGCCTGTCAATCCTCACCGTCTAGACTCACAGATGTGGACCGGCTGCTTCTGCAAAATTATACAGCACCTCGGAGAGAAGTCCACAATCAACTGACTCCTTCCAAGCAACAGGAGTAGAGAATTATATGTGTGTAAATGTACATGAATATAAAGTGTTTGTATGTGAGTATGGATATGTAAATGTGTGTGTATGTATGTGGATATATGCTTGTGTAATTGAGAATACATATGAGTGTGCGTGTGCATGTGTGTGTGTGTGCAAGTAATATATATATGTGTGTGTGTGTGTGTGTGGATATGTAAAAATGTGTGTGTGTATATACATGTGGATATATGTGTGCCTGTGTACATGTATGTGAGTATACATGTGTGCGTGTATATATGTATATGTGTGTGAATGTGTAGAAGTGTGTGTGTATGTATGTGGGTATACTTGTGAGTGTGTGTATATGTGTGTGTGTGGATGTATAAAAGTGTATGTGTATATGTACACAGGTGTGGATATGTAAATACCTATGTGTATATGTATGTGTGTGTGTGTGTGTGTGGATATTATGTATGTAAATGCTTATGGGTGTATGTGTTTGTGTATTTGTATGTGGGTATACATACATGATTATGTATGTGTGTATATATGTGTGTGTGTATGTGTCTGGGGCAGGGGGAATATATAAAGATTCTTTTTTTGTTGTTTCTATTGCAGTTTTAATTTACAGAAACTCTCCCCACTCCCCTCCCACCCTGTCTCTGCTTCGTCCCTCGGCCTGCTCCAAACTCAGGCAGGAGATAGGGCAGGAGATTCGGTTGGTAAACCAGAACAGCCTGCCGAACATTCCCAAGGGCAGGAACACGAAGCTCTGCCAGAGGAAACACGGATGAAGAGTGAAGAGTATCACTGTTCAGCAGCCTCCTCCATATGGAGCTGACGTGTTCCCTTTGCACTCAGGCACACTAAATTGTCAATCGCCTGTGCGGTGCCAACAGTTCGTCATGTAACTGGGATGAAAACCAGCTCCTCTCCCTGAGAGAGTACCGCCCTGACACTTCACATTATACACTGCTCTGACTAATAGTAAACAGTGTAAGCAGTACAGCACGCTCCGGCACTGGCTATGATTTTTTTCTGATCCCTCCCAGTCCCACGTTTACCCGGCTCTCTGGAGAACATTTTGGCTGAATTATATTTCTCCTCGGCACGGTTTTGTGTGGAATGGCAAGCAGTTGATTGGAAGACAGATGTCAGATGATGCACATTCCCAGTGACTGCCAATTGCTTAGCTGTTCTGTATCAGTTTAATCTTTTAAAGAGACACTCTCCTCTTCATAAGCCGCATGTTTGGCTACTTAATCAAAAGCACAGCACAGGAACAGGCCCTTTGGCCCTTCAAGCCTGTACCAATCATGATGCAAAAATTAAACTTTAAAAAAAACCTTCTGCTCTGACTCGGTCTGTATCCTTCTATTCCCTCCCTATTCACGTACCCATCCAGCTGCCTCTTAAATGTTGTTAATGTGCCTGCTTCCACCACCTCCTCTGGCAGCGAGTTACAGACACCCACCAATCTCTATGAAAAAACTTTCCCCTGCAAATCTTAAAGAACAAAGAACAGTACAGCTCAGGAAAAGGCCCTTCAGCCCTTCAAGCCTGTACCAATCACATTGTCCTATTTAGACCAACCGTTTATTCCCATCTATTCCCCGTCTGTTTATTTGTCTATGCAGATACGTCTTAAATATCACTAACGCATTTGCCTCAACCACATCACTTGGCAGTGCATTCCAGACCGCCGCCACCCTCTGTGTAAAAACTTAACCCGCACGTCTCCACTGAACCTTTCCCTCCTTAAACTTTCCTCATTCTAAACTTTGAACAATTTTTCTAAGGATGTGAAGAGTGGTATTTGTATCATCATCTCTGGTGAGCTCGAAACAGCATTTTACAGCTGATTTTTGAAGCGTACTCACTGGTGTATTATAGGAGGTATGGCAGCCAAATTGTGCACAGCAAGATCGACATCCGTCACCATTGGTAGATCCGCAATTTTCCATCCTTCAAAGGTAAAGAGTAGGCCTTTACATCAAGTGCACTGTGTGTGCGGTACCAGTGACTTGAGAGGATGTGGAGCAGGAGATTTATTTGCTGAATGGCTCATTTTAACAAACTCCAAACATCAGAGTTTTGAACTTTGCATGTGGGCAGTGGTCAACAGACGATGAGCTGGCATTCGCAACGCAGATGGGCCACATGTGATCTCCAGGCCGCAGATTGACCACCACTACTTTATCCTTATACCACTTCCTCTGTCACACTCTTAACCCACTTTCATGAGGTACTGAATTCAAATAACACTTATTCATCTGTGAACAATATTTGACAATAGAAGGAAAGAAAACACACTTATTAGAATCAGGAGGCAAAAAAAACTAAACACGAAAAAAAATAAGTTTCTGAAATGGTCTATACGAGACTGTCAATGTCTAAAAATGCAGAAGTCTTAATTTTTGGATATGAGACGGAAATGTAAGTATCAATGAAAGTAGTGGCTCAGTTGGTAGTTCACTCATCTCCACATTCAGGTCATTAGAACTAAGAGCAGGAGTGAGGCATCTGGCCCCTCGAGCCTGCTCCGCCATTCAATAAGATCATGGCTGATCATTTCATTGACTCAGCTTTACTTACCCGTCCTCTCACCATAACCCTTAATTCCTTTACTGTTCAAAGATTTATCTATCCTTGCCTTAAAAACATTCAATAAGGTAGCCCCAACTACTTCATTGAGCAGAGAATTCTACAGATTCACAACCCTCTGGGTGAAGAAGTTCCTGCTCAACTCAGTCCTAAATCTGCTCCCCTTATTTTGCCCCCTAGTTCTAGTTTCACCCGCCAGTGGAAACAACTTCTCTGCTTCTATCTTATTCATTCCTTTCATAATCTTATCTGTTTCCTCTCATTCTTCTGAATTCCAATCAGTATAGCCCCAGTCTACTCAGTCTCTCCTCATAAAGCCAACCCTCTCAACTCCGGAATCAACTTGCACTCCAGTGCAGTATTGAGGGAGTGCTACACTGTCATCTGTCAGACAAAATGTTAAGCTGAGGCCCCATCAGCCTGTTCAGGTGGTCCACTCCCCCACCCCTACCCCAACCTCCTTTCCCGTCCACCCCTGCCCCCTTCCTTCCTTTCTCAGTGGCACCACGGAACCTTCCTGTCCAAAGGGCCAGTCAAGGGCTTACACACCCACCTGACAGGTGGCACCTCCAAAAGTACCACAGTCTCTCAGGGTTTGTAGTAGAGTGTTGGTCCAAAATGCGTTGCGTGCTGAACAGAGACATGAATTCACCAACTTACATCAGAGGCAATTGCAGCCTCTTCAAAGCATTACGAATAAGGTCTCAGTGATTTCCAATTTCACAGAAGAAAGAGTGAAATCAGGGATTGCGATCTCTATAAGTCTGCTAAATATTTATTTATTTACTTATTAGTATTGCTAGTAGGCTTACATTAACATTTATTTATTAGTATCTCAAGTAGGCTTATATTAACATTGCAATGAAGTTGTTGTGAAAGTTCCCTAGTTGCCACACTCCAGCGCCTGTTCGGATACACTGGGAGAGAATTTAGCATGGCCAATGCGCCCAACCAGCCAACTTTTGCATTGAGAGAGGAAACCGGAGCCCCCAAAGGAAACATGCAGACACGGGGAGAACGTGCAGACTCTGCACAGACAGTAACCCAAGCTGGGAATCAAACCCAGGTCCCTCACATCGTGAGGCAGCATGTTAACAACTGTGCCACCATATCCTGTGCTATTTAAGATCAGAATTTAGCCGAGTTAGCAAACCAGGCCCCTGTCTCATTCAGTTTGATGTGGCACAAATGGATCTCCCGTGGTGACAGTTGACATCAATTTAATTCAACAAGAACCGTTGTAAGTTGAAAGTGGTCAATGCGTTTGGACAGGACCTTTCCACGACTTCAGATTCACATCAACACAATTCACAGACGGTGCACTGAATCATTCTCAAACAATGACACACACATGGAAATGCCAGTTTGGTTATAGAACTCTATATTATTATGGGCTGTCTGAAAGAATTCCATGCAAAATGTTTCATTTGAAATAATATGGTTTTTCCAAACTATATTGTTTCCTTGTACTTTCTCAACAGATTGTTGATGACATTAGAAAAAAAAACTAAACCAAAATTCAACTGATTGCTATAATAGAAACGAGAAGCAGGAGTAGGCCACTCAGCTGTTTGAACCTGCTCCGCTATTCACCTCGATCATGGCTGATCATCGAATTCAATATCCTGATTCCCCTTCCTGCCAATATCCATTTAGCCCCAAAAGATATATCTAATTTCTTCTTGAAATCACACAACATTTTTGCCTCAATTACATTCTGTGATAATGAATTCCACACATTCACCACTCTCTGGGTAAGGAAATTTATCCTCATCTCAGTTCTAAAAGGTTTACATCTTATTCTAAAACTATGAGCCCTACTTCTGAACTCCCCCCATCCACCCACCACCAACTCCAACATTGGGAACATTCTTTCTGAATCTACTCTGCCTAACCCTGATAGAATTTCTTAAGTTTCTATGAGATCCCCACCCACTCTTCTAAACTCCACTGAATGTAATCCCAACTGAGTTAGTCTCTCCTCATATGACAGACCTGCCAGGTCTGGCTCATAGAAACCAGCGGCAGTAAGTGATATCGCACCCACTATTGCATTGTCAACATTTATCTGTAATAACAAGCAACGTTCACATCACTGACTCCCACTGCATTCGACAGAAATTGATGTCAAAACTGCTTCTCAACTGTTTACGACTTATTACATTACTAGTCAATGACAAAACAGACCCTCACCCCTAAGTAACTTATTCATTGGTGGAGGGGGGGGGAGCTAGTTGGATACCTCCAGACACCTCACCCCTGTGGTGATTCTTTACATACAACTTCCCTCCAAGCCACTCACTACCCTGACTTGGAAATATATCACCATTCCTTCAGAGTCGCTGGGTCCAAATCCTCCCCAACGGTGCTTACATCACACAGACTGCACCAATTCAAGAAGACAGCTCATCGCTGCCTTCTCAAGGGTAAATAGAGAGGGGCAATAAATACTGGCCTAGCCAGCAATGCCCATGTAGCATGAATGAATAAAAAGCAACCCCTGATACTTGTGTGGATGGTATTCAACTGTGGGGAGCATCAATCACGCTCAATCTTTTAGTGTGTCTCACATCCCCATTCCAAATTTGAATACCAGCCTGTTGCTAAAGCAGAGAACTAGTGTGAGGTGCTGCCTCTTCAATGAGGCACTAAAGTGAGGTCATGTGTTTCTAGTTGGTTGGACATAAAAGATCCCATTGCATTATCTGTGTCTGTGTGAAGTTTACATGTTCTCCCTGTGTCTGTGGGGGTTTCCTCCAGTTTCGTCCCACAGTCCATAGATGTAATTAAGTGCTCATGCTAAATTGTCCGTTAGGGGAACTAGCTAGGGTAAGTGTATTATGTTACGGGGATAGGGCCTGGCTGGGATTTTGGTCTATGCAGAATGATGGGCTGAATGGCCTCTTTCTGCACTGTAGGATTTTACGAACACTGGTTGATATTTCACCCTTACCTTCTTCCTTAGCCTAGGGAGCTGAGGTCAAGTCTGTTGTATCCCAGTGTCTGCCTTATATGAGATCACAGAGCAAGAAACCAACCAGAGATTATCCTGAGTTGTGTGGCAGATACGCACTAGGCAATGAATCTTATAACCAAAGTTTTTGGTAAACATTGCGTATTCATTTTAGTTCAGGAGAGATTCTGTAATGAAGGCAATTGGAGGGACACACGGACTTACCTGTACCTTGAATCATGGTGAATCAGACATGCATCACTGTTATGGTTGCAAACCTTCCCAGAACCAACTGGAGTCTACTGGATTTGCCATCAGTCTCCCGGCGGCTACTAAAAGCAATCCAGCAGGGGGTGGGGGGGTTAAAATGATATTTCAAGCAAATAACACTCACAGTTCATTCTGAATCTCCAGCCAGTCATCATCCATTGAGAAAGGTGATCTAGTGGTATTCATAGTATCATGGCATAAAACATAAACCAGCATCACACATCCTCTGCTTCCACACATCACTGCGCTGTTTATTCATTCTGCCAGAATTCAGCCTCAACCTCAAGTACAGGAGGAGGTAAAACCTGAAAGATAGGGCAACTTAGCCTCATTGCATTGATGAGTGAGGCCAGCATTTCAAACTGCTGTTGAACTGAGTGGCTTGGTAGAAGAGTCAACCACATTGACCGTAGAACCATAAGTCATAGGAGTAGAATTTAGGCCATTCGGCCTATCAAGTCTGCTCTGCCATTCAATCGTGGCTAATATTTTTCTCATCCCCATTCTCCTGCCTTTTCCCCATAGCCCATCATTATTAGTGATGACACCACTATAGTATCACCTCCCCCATTGATTGAACTGTCCTGGGATCTCACAGCACCATGGCGGGGGGATCTTCTACTGTCTCAATGAGTGCCTGTCCCCAGGGAAATACATGCTTACCCATTGCTGCAGGTTCATGAGTTTCTCCTTCATATTTGGGTGGAAGTTAATCCTGATGGGGTTTTATTTTGGGATGGGGAGGGGGAAAATATTGACCTTTAGAGAATTCTGTTTGATTTCCGCTTTAGGGCAAGGGGCTGATCCAACCTTGGACAATACTGAATTCTCAAATCTGCACAATATAACAAGAATTAATTCTTCCCAATCTCTGCAAACAGCAACATTCACAATAGGAACCTTTCCTAATGGAGAGTGTTTTCTTCCATTGGAACCCACTCACTCAGTGTCACCGCCATCACTTCATGCCCACTTTGCCCATAATATGCCCTGCTGGAGTTGGCAATCCAGTGGAGTTTTGTAGTTCAGCATTTGTTGAAAGGGGGTGATAAACTGGCAAAAGCCTCCTTTCCATCAAAAAAGGATAAATATCTGATGGAGACAGAGTCTTGAACTTGGTGCTGGGATCATTATGATAATGTCAGCAAAAATAGTTTCCAGTTACAAAGCACTTCCAGTCCAGTCAGGTGGTCAGTATGTCTTTTGCTTCTCAACCCCAGGTTAAAAGCCACGCCAAGATGAAAGGCTGGTTTCTCACCCACTTGTCAAGTGTTTTTATAGAATTCCTACAGTGCTAAGGAGGCCATTCAGCCCATCGTGTCTGCACCGACAACAATCCCACCCAGGCCCTATCTCCATGCATTTTGCCCTAACTAGTCCACCTCTAACACTAAGGGGCAATTTAGCATGGCCAATCCACCTAACCCGCATATCTTTGAGTGTGGGTGGAAACCGGAGCACCCAGAGGAAACCCATGCAAACACGGGGGAAATGTGCAAACTCCTAAACTGGGAATTGAACCCGGATCCCCGGCGCTGTGAGACAGTAGTGATAACCATTCTGCCACCATGCTGCCCACCGTTTTAAACCAAAGTGATTTAGCTGGCTGTGGCTGACACATATTGGAACGGGACTAATCTTTGACTCAATTAAGTGTCAGATAAATAAATATATACTTGCATTCAAAAGTCAGAGTTCCCCACCAGAGGCTCTTGGTTACTGTGGGGCAGACATTGCAATTCCAAAAGCTGCTACAATGCCCCAGAAATACCATTTGGGATGTCCTATGAAGTCAGCTTTGCAATCCTCTCAGAATCATAAAATACTACAGTGCAGAAGAGGCCCTTCAGCCCATCAAGTCTGCACCAACACATGAAATGCCCTGACTTGCCCATGTAACCCCACTTGCCAACATTTAGCCCATAGCCTGGAATGTTATGGCGTGCCAAGTACTATCCAGGTACTTTTTAAAGGACACGAGGCATCCCACCTTCCCAAACAGCGCATTCCAAATGTCACCATCCTCTGGGTAAAAATGCTTTCCCTTAAATCCCTCCTAAACATCCCACCCCTCACTTTTGAGTCCCTCATGGCTGATGCTTCAATTAGGGGAAACAACTGCTCCCTATCCACTCCCTATCCAATACCTCAATCAGGTCGACCCTCAATCTTCTCTGCTCCAAAGAAAACAACCCAAGCCTACCCAATCTCTCTTTGTAACTGAAATGTTCCATCCCAAGCAACATCCTGGTCCCTCTCAATTTTGCCTCTACTGTGTTCAATGAGTAGAAAGATCAGACAGTGTGAAGCAGGAATGCCAAAGTTACAATCGGCGTTCTGTGGCATAGAAGGTGAACACAATCCATGGAATACCCTACAAAAACTCTGCATGGGGGGGCAGCTGAGTGGTCTGGCTCTGGAATTTCCTCCCTAAATTTCTCCAATTCACTTTCCTGCTATAAAGATGCTCCTCTTATTTGCCCTTATATCTAATGTCTCTAATGAGCTGCAGGGGGCAGCCCATCTGGTACTGGGGTAAAGAACATGTGTGCACAGCAGCACAAAGACATTTAAAAGGAGTACACACACACACTGGAAAAAAAAAGCAGCTAAATGTTTTTATAGAATCTCTACAGTGCAAGAAGTGGCAATTTAGCCCATCGAGTCTGAACTGACCACAATCCCACCCAGTCCCTATTCCCATTTATTTTAATTAGTCCCCCTGACACTAAAGGTCAATTTAGCGTGACTAACCTGCACATCTTTAGAGTAAGGGAGGAAACTGGAACACCACGAGGAAACCTACACATTCACGGGAAGAACATGTAAACTCCATATAGACAGTGACTCTAGGTCGGAATTGAACCCTGGTCCCTGGCGCTGTGAGGCAGCAGTGCTAACCACTGTGCCACCATGCCGCACTTTAAAGACATCATTTCTAATATCGACCTGACATGACCTTGAGGTCAGGTTTTGTTTGCTAATGCTCTTTGGGGTCCTTTACTGTGTCACAGACAATATAATTGTGTTGCTGAAAGTGCATTTGTGAAGATTTCCTTTGGCATCTCTAGCAACACCCAGCTGTCTCACAATGTCACTAGATTTAGTGACCAGAGCTATTCTCCTCTCCAGTCCAGCCCACCATAACCTTTAAGGATGGCACTATGGCACAGTGGTGAACAATGATGCCCCACAGTGCCAGGGACCAGGTTCAATTCCAGCCTCAGGTGCCTCCCTGTGTGGAGTTTGCATGTTCTCCCTATGTTTGCATGGGTTTTCTCTGGGTACTCTGTTTCCTCCCACAGACGTGCAGGTTAGATGGAGTGGCCAAGCTTAATTGTCCCTTAGTGTCCCCAGATCTGTAGATTAGCAGGATAAATATGTGGGATTATGGCGATAGGGCAGGTGGGGGCTGGCAGCATGCTCTGTCAAGAGAGTCAGTGCAGATTCAATGGGCTGAATGGCCCTCTTCTGCAATATAGAATAGAATCCCTATCGTGCAGGAAGAAGTCATTCGGCCCATTGAGCCAAAGAACACTGACATCAATCCCACTCAAGTCCTATCCTCATAACCCCAGTTATCCTGTTAATTCCCCTAACATTAAGAGCCAATTTAGCATGGCCAATCCCCCACTAACCTGCATAGCTTTTGAAGTGTGGGAGGAAACTGGAGCATCCAGAGGAAACCCACGCAGACAAAGGGAAGAACGGGTAAATTCCACACAGAGTGTGCCAAGGCTAGAATCGAAGCTGGCTCCCTGGTGTTATGAGACAGCGGTGCTAACTGACTGTGCCACTGTGCCCTAGCAAGATTGAGAGAAAAGGGAAAATAGGGAAGGTGGAAAGAAAAAGAAATCAAAAGCCCCAAACTTGAACAAAGATTCAAAGGTACATCAACACAAAACAGGATTAAAACAAACAAGCAGAAGGACGGTCAGTGCAGGGGTATCTTTATTTTTTTATAGTATCTGAAGCAAGTGCACCTTGCTTGATAGATGGATATGAGAATATTATACACATTGATACTGAATTTGTTTTGATTGAAAGCCATTATATTACAGCTAAATAGTAAAAATACATTATATACAAAAATCCACTGATATTCTTCACACACCTGGTCCATTCAAACACTTCAAAAATCTTCACAGAAAAGATTTTTTTTTAGACATTTTTCCCCTCAATATTTTAAACAAAGGCTTGATGCACAGTGAAGGCATTCACCATAAACATTAATAATAAAAAAAAGTAATGTCTCTCTAATGGGGAAAATTAATCTGCTTTCTTTTGATTAGATGACGTTTCAGTCAAGTTTTTTTTGTTGAATTTTTGGTTAGCCTCACATCTGATGTGCTTGAAAGCCCCGGTCACCTGCGCTCAGCAATCTGTGCAGATCAAATTACAGAGGGACCCACCACAGGTAGAAGCTGTTTCTGATGCCTGCCTGATCTTAGCCAACTTAAGCCTGGTTTCAAGCAAGAGGGGATTTTCTGATCAGCATTCTTGTTTTAAAGTTCATTTATTAGTGTCACAAGCTGACATTAACACTGCAATGAAGTTACCGTGAAATTTTCCTAGTGGACACATTCCGGCGCCTGTTCGGGTCAATGCACCTAACAGCATGTCTTTCAGACTGCGGGAGGAATCTGGAGCACTCGAAGGAAACCCACTCAAACGCAGGAAGAACGTGCAGACTCCGCACAGGCAGTGACCCAAGCCGGGAATCGAAGCCGGATCCCTGATGCTTCCAGGCAGCAGTGCTAACCACTGTGCCTACCACGCCGCCCTAAAACATCTGGCACATTTCATGTGCAGGCTACATCCAGACTGCATAAAAAAGCAGCTGGTCAGGAGCTAGCTGGTGCCACCACACTGGTTTTCTTAGTGCAAAACAGAAGCAGCTAGTGTTTATAATATTAAGTGCATTCTCTTTCGCTACAAGGGACGTAAGCCACTTAACCTAAATTCAGAGAACTTAGGTACAGGTCACATGGGAAAGCACCAAAGAGGTCCCATGTTGTTAAAATAATAAATACGTGGAAACAAGAGTTCATTTTACACTCCATCTCAAACTGACAAAATTTTTTAAATTTGGGTTCTCCGCAAGAATATAAACTTTCATTGGATTTTTTTTCCATTATTGCAATCAGGATAACACACATTCAAATGTTCCATAGGGTTTTTTTAGTTCTCTTAGTTTTTTTTGGATACCTTTCAGTACTTTATTTCTAATTATAAAACCCAATTCCAATTGAATCCAATCATAGTCCACAGATGAGGGACAAACAAGATCCAGTCTGACAAGACGAGACATTTTGGGCTCGATCAAACAAGATCCAAGCTGCTAAGATGAGGCATTGCCCCCTGCTAGAATGTAACCAGTGACAACTTTGTATCGGATGTAATGTGATCAATGGTAACAAGCTGTAAGGGTTAGCTGATCCAGTAAACCATGGAACCAATTACTGAATGATATGGTGGTCAGCTGACCAACTGACTCATATAAATAAGAACCTGTTTGGAATTATGAGGAGGTTGGCTTGGCCCAGGACGAGGACCCAAGTTTGGAATAATGAAGTTTCTTTATTAAACACTTCCTTTGATTTATAAATTAGAGTAATTAGAGAATAAACATTTGTTATGTTTATTGTCTATACTTGATGAATTCCTTCTGAGAGAAACACCCCCCTAAACCAGGCTTGATCTAATGCTTCATCTTAGCCAAGAGATTGAGATGGCTTTCAAAAAACTGCAACAGGTAAAGCCTCGGTTTTATCTCATTGGCTACCCTGATCCTTTGCTCTAGCCTATAGCCTGGGCAAACTCCTATCGTAGGCATCAGCACCCTCACAGTGCAATGGACTACCATGGTTTCTCCCCAAGAAATGTACCAAACTCATAAACATATTGGTAAAGCAAATGTCTGTAATTTCAATAAAAATGTCTGGTTGAGGAAACCTTCACCAGCTGACTGGGATTTTCTGTATGAACTGTCATCTGGAATTCTTAATGGTGGCAATTGGTGAAATTCTGTTCTTTCGCTCTCTCCAAATTATGATCTCCTGTCTTGGCAGGTGCCAGAACTTGATGGATTGGATTCAGGGTCCCTTCAGCACCTTGGTCACTTCTGCATGTGTGTCAAAAGTCCGCAGAGTACAAGTTGCTGGATAGAGATCAGAAGTGGGAACGCTAACTTATTCTTGTCCCTTCCCTAGCACTGCCTGTGGCTGAGACTGGACAAGTTTGGGCAGATTTTTAAAAAAATTAATTGAAATTTGAGGCAGGGAGTTGGAATTATTAATATCCCTGAAAATAACAATGGACTTCAGTCCCTGGAGGATTAATCTATCAATGCCACAGATATTGGCAGAGAGCACAAGTGCCTTTTAACAATAATAAGATGGACATACAATAATAAATTTCTATACAACTTACCCAAGTACAGAGCACTTGGGCACAGGGCACATGAAGAGGGAAAGCCTCAAAAGATCCCATTATGGTAAAATGATAAATAGAAGCAGAATTCATTTCACACTTAGCTGTAAGTTTTGTATACATTATGTCCTTGTATTAAACAACCAGGAAAAAAAACATTACATGAATATATTTTATCAAATTGCTTCCCTCATAAGCCAAGGGTAAAAGATCAAGGGTAAAGGATCAATTGAAAAATAAATTCTGGAAATTCTGAAAATGCTGGAAAATCTCAGCAGGTTTGACAGCATCTGTGGAAGTCATGATGTGGAGATGCCGGTGTTGGACTCGGGTAGCCACTGTAACAAGTCCTGCTCATGCTACCAAATAAACCTGTTGGACTTTAACCTGGTGTTGTGAGACTTCTTACTGAGTATCTGCGGAGAAAGAATAGAGCCAACGTTTCAAGTCTGGATGACTCTTCGCCAGATCTGTAAAAGGGTCACACAGTCTTGAAGCGTGAACTCTACTTCTCTCTCCACAGATGCTGTCAGACTCGCTGAGATTTTCCAACATTTTCTGTTTTTGCTTCAGACTCCAGCACCCCCAAGTATTTTGCTTTTAGGTCAATCGAGGAAGTGGTTCCTTCATTTGAGAATGTCTCTGCTTTTCATTATTGAAATATTGGGGGAAAACAGGGGC
This sequence comes from Sphyrna mokarran, assembly GCA_024679065.1. Taxonomy (NCBI): domain Eukaryota; kingdom Metazoa; phylum Chordata; class Chondrichthyes; order Carcharhiniformes; family Carcharhinidae; genus Sphyrna; species Sphyrna mokarran. Next base: position 13,021,783 of record JAGIQG010000022.1, read on the forward strand.
CCAATTGCAACTCCTCAAATTTGGGATAACAGCTGGTGGACACTGCAGTGTGACCCCAGTGCCGTATCTACTCCCAGGAATAGAGGCCAAATTACTCATGGCAATAATGCAGCACATGGAGTATTTCAATGGGTTGTTATTCAAGAACGATTGCATTATGGTAAAGAAAAATTTGCCAGTATGAGAGATTAATATCTGCACACTGAATGTATTCAAGGGGTGGCTGGATATGGCATTTGGGATGAAAGATTATGGGAATAAAGAAGGATTAGGCTATTGAATTGGATGATCAGCCATGATCATAATGAACGGTGGAGCAGACTCAAAGGGCCAAATGGCCTCTTGCTGCTCCTATCTTCTATGTTTCTATAAACTGCAGCATGGAAATGTTGATTTAAAAAAAAAAGATAGTATAATCCCATGTCTAGTAAACATCTATCAGAAGACTATGGAAGATCCCATGTTTTTGGCCCTATGTTGTATTGAGACATCTGGACGAGGGAGACAAAAATGAAAAATCAGCCTGGATTCCTTCTCCCAGTTGCAATTCAGAGTCTCTGGAAAGTCATTAATCTGAGGGAGGAATTAGGTTAGACTGTGATTTCCTCACAGTTGAATTGCAAACCACAAGTGTTGTGCATCAAGTGGGGTTGGAAAGAGAACTGAGACATCAGAGTGAATGCCGGGCATAATGTTCAGAATCACATGATATAAAGTACGACACACACGAGCAAGAAGAAGTTAGTACCTTAATTTGACCGGGTGATACAGAAAAACAATATAAAGTTTATTTATTAGTGTCATATGTAAGGCTTATATTAACACTGCAATGAAGTTACTCTGAAAATCCCCTAGTCACCACACTCTGGCGTCTGTTCAGGTATAGTGAGGAAGAATTTAGCATGTCCAATTTACCTAACCAGCATGTCTTTCAGACTGTGGGAGGAAACCCATGCAGACACTGGGAGAATGTGCAAACTCTTAACAGATAGTGACCTAAGCCAGGAACTGAACCTGGTTCACTGGCGCAGTGAAACAGCAGTGCTAACCACTGTGCTGCCCATCTATTCTATATTGCAACGCACTGCTGCAGAAACAGGTTCAGAGAATACGTACGAATTGCTTAGTTTCTCATTTTGGAATATAACTTAATTTGAGCCACTCACTGCATCACCACCTTGTAAGACACCACTAAGTTATTGACCTGCAGTTAAGATAAAAAGGTATGTTTTTGAAAAATCTTGAAAACCATTTCTCACCAAATCAAGGTGTTAATGCAAACAGAGGTACCTTGGAATTAAACAAGAGGTACACATCATATATAATTTTAAAAAAAAATCGCCAACCGAAGCAAGAAAAGAGTGGAATTACGACGGGACGTAATGTAACAATTTCCCTCACAGCAAGTTTAGAAATCTATCCTTAACATTTCTAACTAGCTAGTGGCTGACTGAACAAAGGCTGTGCTTATGAGCAAAACTGAAGCATTTGATATGTGACATACTGCATACATACAGAAGAGAAGCTGAACACCAGTGAGTGGCCAGAGTTAGCATTGGAAAAGTCGATCAAGGAAGTCACAGTGCTAACCCTTCAATCTCAACTTTCCTTAGCATTATTACAATCCCATTACGAGAGTTTGCAACTGAAATCAGCAACATTGGATATAATAGAATATTAAGATTTGGGCTCCTCAATCTTCAAGGAATCCCGGTCCAATTTTAAGTATTTATGTTGCATTTTTAGACTAGCACAACATTTTCAAGTAGTTTCACCATGATTTTTTTTCTTCCAATTAATCTGACAAACTCATGATTAGAACCATACTGAAAATACCTGAGATATTATTCACGGTTTAAAAAAAAAGGGGGTACACGTTCTGCTGTTTGATTAAACGGAGGCTTCGTTATAAACTGCTCCAGCTGCATAACAGAATTCTTCTTTGAATGTACGTACAACGTACGCCCCGTGATACCCAAGTACGGGGAGAGGCTTCAATCAAGGCAGAATCTTCAAAAGGAACCATCTGATAAAAGGGCTACCTCAGCCTGAGTCTCATGGTTTATGAATCAGATCCATTTACATGGTTTATCAATCAAGACCCATTCTGAGCCTAAATCAAAGAAAGCAGAAAATTTTATTGCAGAATTTCTTCTTGTTTTTGGAAAGAAAATGGTCCCCATGTGACAGACACTGCCTTTATAGTACACACAGTAATGATATCAGTCAGAGGCGATTCACACATTTAAACTTACTTTAAGCTCAGAAAGCCACTCAGTCCAACAAACACGTCTACAAACAGGACTGCAGCACATCGTTAAGTTCTTCTCCTCCTCCCCTCCCCTCCCCAACTCCCCCCACCACCCCTCCCCTCCCCACCCACCTTCGCCAAGATTTCTTACAGACCGTTCGAGTATGTGTGGGTCTTTTTCTTGCTACCGCAGAGAATTAATGACCTATCCAAAAAAAAGGGTAATCTAAAATGAAGACCACTTCCATCAGTTCATTTTCTTTTTGTGTATTGGTCCTCGCAAAATAAACTTAAAAACCAATGTCCAACAAGCTGGAGAGGGTTGGTGGTGGGTGGATGGGGGGGAGCAGCAGATACATTGGTTCAATATGGGAGGGGCCCATTCTGCAATGCTCCCAGGCCTGGTCCAGCAGACCACTGCGTTTCTCTTCACGTACACACACACATACACATACACACATACACACACACACACGGGCACAGTTAACGTCTTTCTTTGTTGGTTTCTCTCAACATCACCCGGTGAAGCTCAACTCCGCCGAGGCCTTCTGCTTGCAACAAGATCTCTCGCTCCTTTTAAAAAGAGCCCCCTTGTCCGGATTGGGGTGGCCAGCGATTACTTCCTGGAGCGATTGCAAACGTACAAAGGGCTGGGCCAGGGTGGGGAGGGGGAGGGAAAAAAATAAAATGAAAGCCTTGCTAACACCTTTTTTTAAATTCACCATTTACAAAACACGCACACGCAGACATACACACAAAGGTCACCAAGGACAGTCGTCATTCCAAGCTGCTCAAATAGCAGTTTATTCTCTGCAGTGTGTATTCCTTTCCCACTGCCAGCTTGTTGGATGTTTTATTTTTAAATATTAAAACTCCACCAACCCTCTGCACCTGACGTCTTCCAAAGCCACCGTTTCCTTCCCTTGCCTGAGACTTGCTGCCAGGAATGTATTGGGAGAACCAAGGAAATCCATCTGTTAAAGGGCCGCGCGCACTCGGTGGGGCGGGGGGAGACACTGCCTTCCTCGCGTCTAGGCCAACTTCAAAGTGCTTACGGGGAACGACGGCATGGTCACCATGGTGACCGGGTTCAGGACCGTCTGGCCCACTATCTGCTGGTGCACGACCTGTGGGCCCACAGCTTGCTTTGTCACGACGGCCTGCTGGGTAACGGGCGCGGAGCCGTTCACCTGCTGGTGGGTGATGGTGTGCGTGAGGTGGCTCACGACCGGCTGGGTGACCGTCATTGGCTGTGGATAGATAGCGGGCAGCGGTTGACCAAGGTGCGCCATATGGCTTAAGGTGGCTGGGTGCACAGTGATGTGGCCAATAGGCTGAGGAGCGGCGGTCAGCTGGACAGAGCTGGAGGTCGCCGGTGCAATGTGAGCGATGTGCTTTGCCGGGGAAGCCTGGATCACGTGGTTGACAGCCGTGTGGATCACTGACGCGTGGGAAGCGGGCGCGGCGTGGGTAATAACCGTTGGCTGTAGCGTCGACGCCGTCACAATGTGAGTCTGAGCTGGCACCACTGTCTGTGACGGGATCAGAGCCTGGGGCTGGATTTGTACGGGTGCCTGGGTCTGAGGCGCCTTCTGCTGGGCTGACAAATGTGGAGGCAGCAACGATGACTGGTGAGTAATTGCAGGAGAAGAAACAACCTTAAGCAACTCGTGGTGCGAGCGGTGAGGCGTTTGTGGTAGAGAGTTTATGGGTCTCATATCTTCAATATCATCATCAATGTGGTCTTCACCCTCTGAAACAAACAGACATGAAAGAAAGGGACAAATGGTTACTGTGGTACATTTTCTTCTGGAATAACACTTATTTCCCACCCATAGAATCATAGAATCCCTGCAGGGCAGAAGGTGACCATTCAGCCCATTGAGCCTGCACTGACAACAATCCCACTCAAGCCCTATCCACGTATTTACAAATTCTAATCCCCCTGACACAAAGGGATAATTTAACATGTCCAATCTACCTAACCTGCACATCTGTGGAGAATGGGAGGAAACCAGAGCACCCAGAGGAAATCCAGGGGGACACAGGGAGAAGGTGCAAACACTGTGCTGCCCCTCATTCAATTTTCAACTATTCTCTCCTGAAGGCTTTGATCATTGGTGGAGAGATCCAGTCATTTTCCGGGAACTCAGACCGGAGGTCATTCTCCAAAAACAAAAAGGATGGCATGGTGGCACAGTGGTTAGCACTGCTGCCTCACAGCGCCAAGGGCAAAGGTTCAATTCCGGCCTTGGTTTGTGTGGAGCTCCCCCCCAACTCCGTGTTTGCACAAGTTTCCTCCCACAGTCCAAAGATTAGGATGATTGGCCTTTAGTGTCAGGAGGATTGGCAGGATAAATGCATGGGGTTGCAGGTATGGAACCTAGGTGGGATTGTTGTTGGTGCAGACTCGATGGGCCAAATGCCATTCCTCTGCTCTGTAGGGATTCTATGATTCTGAGATGAGAGGCTATACATGCACAATTATTATCTTGAAACTATGCCACACTGCAGCATACAATTTCTCTGGCTAATCCTGCCCCCTCCCCACGCATGCACCATTTGTGTTACGGGCAACTTGAGTCATGATCTGAAACAGCAGCCCTTTTATACTTCTCTAACGCAAGACTTTAGCGATTGCAGGATGCCAAATCAAAGACATAGCCGGTCATAAATCTGGGGGCAGGGGGAAATGAAAGGGGGCAAAGGTTAATCTCTGGCACGCATAGGGCATATGTCAGATCAATCCCAAAACCAGAAGCAGCTCTGAATGCAAGACTCCTGTTATGCGGAAAGACCAGAAAAGGAGGGGTTGTTTCCTTCAGCCTAGAGGAGATTGGTCGATAAGACGTACTCAAAATCATGATTGAAGATCTTTTCTAGTTAAAGATTAGGCAGGAACCAGGCATTTTTTCTCACAGATGAGAATGGATCAATATTTTAGCATTGGAATAGAGTAGGGAGTGAACTAATTGGCTAACACCATCAAAGGTAGGTCAATAGGCCAAGGGGCAGTACGGTGGCACAGTGGTTAGCACTGCTGCGTCACAGCTCTAAGGACCCGGGTTCGATTCCCAGCTTGGGTCGCTGTCTGTGTGGAGTCTGCATGTTCTCCCCATGCCTGCATGGGTTTCTTCCGGATCCTTTAGTTTCCTTCCACAATCTGAAAGTCGTGCAGGTTAGCACTGGCCGTGATGAATTGCCTCTTAGAATCCTGGGATGTGTAGATTAGAGGGGGTCACAGGGATAGGGTCGAGGTGGCATTGTTGTTGGTGCAGGCTCGATGGGCCGAATGGCCTTCTTCTGTACTACAGGGATTCTCTGATTTTTGATTCTCTGACTTCTTTAAATGGCCTGAATGGCTGTATGATGCTGTGATGCCTTGCCCACCAAACTGCCTCTGGAAACCGGGCCCCATCACCCCAAAAACCTTCAATCCACCACAGGATTACCGATGAATTAAGTGTGAAATCAAACTTGACGGATAATAATTCGCTTTCAAGATTTCACAATGAGCAAAGGGACATTCTGCTGAAAACAGACAGATAAAGCACAACTGGTGCATGCAATAAAACAGGCACCGCATAAACAAATCTCGGTGCCGCGCTTTCCATTTTATTACGAGTGAAGATGTTTTTCGACCCTGCGAGGAGTGTTGCACGACTGCACCAAAATATATTAATAACCTTTCAGAAAACTCATTTACAAATCTTCTACTGTTTCCAATTCATCCAAACCGGTTGTCATGACGATCTTCACAAAAGGCACAATGTGCCAATAAATTGGAGCAAGCCTGCTGGGCTGTCTTTACAGAACGCGAGCAGTTTATCCTTTCCCACCGCCTCTGGAATTCTGCTCTCATCCTTCCCCACTCTGAGGGTCTTTTCAGTCACAGAAGCACAAGCCTAATGAACATATTGGAAAACTGGGTTCACAACAAATTCCCCCCTGCGATTTTCAGTTTTGGGGATATACCTACAAAAAACTATGCATGTCTCCACCCTCCAGTAACCTACATACAGGAGCCACCAGTGACCTCTCTCCCCTTCAAATGTGGCTCCTAATACCCTTTGTTGCTCCACTTGCCTTCCCTTTGTGGCCTGTTGGCAGCGTGGTGGCCCAGTGGTTGGTACGGCTGCCTTGCAGTGCCAGGGACCTGGGTTCGATTCCAGCCTCAGGTAACCGTATGTGAAGTCTGCATGTTTTCTCCATGTCCTTGAGGGTTTCTTCTGGGTGCTCCAGTTTCCTCCCCCACAGTCTAAAGATATGTAGGTTAGGGGGATTGGCCATGGTAAATTGTCCCTTAGTGTCCAAAGATGTGTAGATTAGGGGGATTAGCCGGTAAATGTGCAAGTCATGGAGATAGAGCAGGGGTGAATAGGCCTGGGTAAGGTGCTTTTTTGGAGAATTGGTGCAGATTCAATGGGCTGAATGGCCTCTTCCTGCATTGTATACATTCTCTGATGGAGCATGGGATTGGAATTATCCCATTGTCCACATAGTAAGTGAAAGTGCTTTATTAAACTGCAACCTTTTAAATACCCTTCTTCTTGTGAGGAAGTTCCTAACTTCTACCAGACTAAAGATGCACAGGTTAGGTGGATTGGCCATGGTAAATGTGTACAGTGATACAAAGAGAACCTACAGAGAGGTAAAATCATCTATCAGAGAATTGCTGCAGACTCAATGGGCCGAATGTTTTTTTTACACTGGAGAGGTTCTCTGACTGTCCACAGTAGCCTGGCTATTATTGGAAAGTAAAATCTTGGCTTCTATGATTAGGAAGAACATTTGGAGAACTGGGCCTACACTGGTTGCAGTCCTATCTCCAACCACATTCCTGACAAGAATTACTTTCCCCTTTGGGGATACAGGATAATGGAACTGACCATCCCACCCCTCATTTGGAGAATAATTGTCAATGCAAACCATCTCCTATCACTCCAGAGTGAAAGAGCAATACTGGCAGCTTCTACTCAATAAATTACAACTCTTAGCCAGAGAAGCATTGTTGCAACACCAAGTGGAATGTCTCCAACTTTCAAACAGGAGAAATGGCAACATTTGTTGTTTGAGATTCCTCGATAGCAGCTCTGACTGATTACGATCACAAGAACTCAATCAAAGCTAGTTGGATTTGAAAATGAAACTTCTTGTAACTGTTTGCAATCCCAACACACAAATGATGGGCTAAATGACCCCCCCAAACCCCCATTCTGTATTATTCTGAAATTTGAACTCTTACCGGATGCAGTTGAGGTAGAGGCTTGGTCATCCTCCGGTTGCACGGTTTGGCGGAGAATGCGATCCACTTCAAGAATGTCCATCCATTGGCTCAGTTCGTTCTTCAGATCAGCCAGGCGTTGCTGAGTGGCTATCTTCTCTCGCGCCAGGCGCTCCATTTCGTGCTCATACTCCTTCTCTTTTCTTTTTAAAGTCTGGGAACAAATGGGACCAGAAAGATGGTAAGATGCAATTTATTCGTCAAGGAACAAGCAGCAAATTGTGAAGGAGGACATTCAAAACCACAGGTCTCATCCTTCCAGGATACCAGCTCTACAGTTCTTAATGTTTCCATGAACAGGTAGATAGGTGCGACCCCCCTTTTAGCTTCTCATCTTAAGGATGGCACTGTGGTTAAACTTCCAGTACTGCGCTGGCCCTTCAGCCTAGACTACATTTGAACCAGAGAAGAGAGTGCTACCTATTGAGTCATGTTAATGTTGCAATAATGTGCATGTACCAGTTGTAAATCAGAGCAGCTGTTACTAACTGGGGAAAGATTAGGGTATTATTCTTAACTATCAATAAGAGCTCATTTCCACCTATGGGCGGCATAGTGGCACAGTGGTTAGCATTGCTACTTCATAGCACCAAGAACCTGGATTCGATTCCCGACTTGGCTCACTGTCTCTCTGGAATCTGCACATTCTCCTCGTGTCTGCGTGTGTTTTCTCCGGGTGCTCCGCTTTCCTCCCACATTCGGAAAGGTATGCTGGTTAGGTGCTTTGATCTGAACAGGAGCCAGACTGTGGCGACTTGGGAAATTTCACAGTAACTTGATTGCAGTGTTAATATGAGCATTACTTGTGACTAATAAATAAACTTTATGTTGGGGTGGGGAGGAAAAGGGGAGTTTGTGGCCTTCTGTTCTCGTGGTTTTGTGAATAAACCAATGTTAAGGAAAAGACTGGCTCCAGATTCCTGCTTCAGCTACAGTTTAGGATGTTTATTTATTAATCACAAGTAGGCACTGCAATGAAGTTACTGTGAAAATCCTCTAGTCACCACACACTGCCGTCTGTTCGGGTACATGGAGGGAGAATTTAGCATCTAATCAGCGTGTCTTTTGGACTGTAGGGTGGGGGGGGGAACCAGAGCACCTAGAGGAAACCTGCACAGATATTGGGAGAACATGCTGACTCTGCACAGACAGTCACCCAAGCTGGGAATTGAGCCCCGGTCCCTGGTGCTGAGGCAGCAGTGCTAACCATTGTGCCACGCATTTTTAACACTGAGGGACTTACATTGACAAAGAAGACATTAGAGGAACACAGTGTGACTAGACCATGCATTACTGCGAAGCAATTAATATATCACATTTCACAATTCTGTTTCCGTCTTCGTGACGTTACAAGCAGGGTCAAGGGCAGGGTAGTTATGGCCAGTAGCTCTCCCCTATCCAAGGAGGGAGGAATGATAAGTTTTGCAGGGAATGAGTCACTCCATCTGCTCCTCCAATCTGCTCTTTAACTGTTCAGCAACATTTTGTGTCACTGCCCAGGAACCAAAGGGTGGCACAGTGGTTAGTATTTCTGCATCACAATGCCAGGGACCCGGGTTCGATTCCTGGCTTGGGTCACCGTCTGTGCGGAGTCTCTGCGTAGGTTTCCTCCGGGTGCTCCGATTTCCTCCCACAGTCTGAAAGATGTGCTGGTTAGGTGCACTGACCCAAACAAGTTCCAGAGCATGGCGACTAGGGGAAATGTCACAGTAACTTCATTGCAGTGTTAATATAAGCCTTACTTGTGACCAATAAATAAACTTTAAAACTGTAAACGTTAAAAATTACCTGAATGTGTTACATGGAACCAACTGTTCCACAGTTGTGAAGAGACGGCGTTGAACAGCTGTTAATGCCAGTGTGCACATAAACTAAATAACTAGCAGGTTATAACACAGTTCCTTTCCTTGCTAATCAAGACAGCTAGTTTATTTTCTCAAGACAAACACAAGTTGGTTTTGAAACTTAAAATCATTTGATAGAAGAGGACACATTTTGTAATGTGTGCTGTCAGAATAATTACAGATAAAAGTTGTCTAGTCAAGAACCCAAATGTGACCAGAACTTCCTACGTGCTGGGTGTACTCCTCAATATGGTCAATAAACAGCAGGTTCACATTAACCGGCTCGCAGGTCAGCCAGATTTTCACAGTCTCGTCAAAAAATAAAGCAGTTGCCCATCTCCTGTCTCCATAAAAAATACGACCTATAATCAAACCAAGATATCTTTCACAGAGTGAAAGGAGGCATCTACTGGAGCTACTCTTAGCATGGGCTAGCCTACTGGATACAATTAAACTGACTGTTTCACCAGTGAGCTGAAGACAATCTGAAGGGCAAGGTTACAGGGTTACATTTGTCTGGTGTCTGCGAGAGAAAATGTGTAAGAGGAAGAAATAGATAAGCAGAAGGAATCTCTCCTGTTATTAACTTTAACAGAAGGTGCTGTGAAAATCATGAATTTGACTCACTGGGATGCAATGTGCCTTCGACAGAAACGGACAGAGTTTATTATTCAGTTTCACTACATTTAATCAAAATTGAATTCACTCCTTACATTTCACAAAGAAGAACCTTTCACCTCCCTCTCCTCCTTTCTCGACTTAGTGGTTTTTAAACCTTTCCTGTACGGGAGCTTCTGAGAATAATGGCACACTGCTAACATGCCTTTGAGGATGCTACCAGGTACCAAAAGGAAGGTAACAGTTAAGATTATCGAGACATGCTTTGATGGTTTAGGTCGACAGAAGTACAATGTTGGGGGAGGGAAAGAGAGAGGGGGAGAAAAGAAAATCAATGCAATTTACTCTCTGCTGCTTTTATAGTAACAACACGGGGCTTTTAATATCCACTTAATTAAGGATGCAGAGCATCAGATATCACCTCCTCCAACAATTGGGGCAGTACAGTGGCGCAGTCAGTTAGCACTGCTGCCTCACAGCGCCAGCGACCCAGGTTCAATTCCAGCCTTGGGTCACTGTCTGTGCAGAGTTTGCATGGTCTCCACTTGTCTGTGTGGGCTTACTCCGGGTGCTCCGGTTTCCTCCCAAACTCCAAAGATTGTGGCTTAGGTGGATTGGCCATGCCCAATAGCCCCTTGGTGTCAGGGAGATTAGCATGCAAAAATGTGAGGTTACAGAGATAGCAACCCGCCCAGGCCCTATCATTGCAGGCTCAATGGGCTGGGTGGCCTCTTTCTGGAGATTCTATGATTCTTTAGCTATTGTATAGGACAGGAATCACAAGGCCTCAGGGGTTCTCATGGATCTGCAGTAAGGTGCAAAAAGCCAAGTCAAGTCTGGTCACCCCCAATCAACAAGTGAAACCAAACATGTTCACAGTGGGGGAGGGAGAGGGATTTTCCCATCATGTCCACTCTAGGTCAATGGATATTCAAATGCTTTGTCAAACTTTCCCTCCTGCCTGCGATGGGACCAGAAAATTAGTTATCTCTCACCGTCTTGCCCCACCATTGAGTCTGAATGTTAGCAATGGCAGCAATGGTTACCACTTCAGCTCCAATCGAAAAACATGCAGCTTGATTATAGAAGAGGCTGGAGGCTGAGTACTTCAACCCACCACACTCCTTGAATATAACCCAACACACAAGCTCATTAAATGCAATGAAGAGTTTCTGCTTTACGTTGTAATTATTTGCTATTATCGATTGCCAACTCTTGTGTCTGTGTGCTCATTCTGCGTGACAGTAGCTGACACAATCATAAAGGAGCTGTGACCTCTCCAATTTTTTTGTAAAAAAAAAAAATCACACTCTGCATCGCAATACGTATCTGTCACTTCATTACCAGCTGTTGGAGCTGTCTCATTTTTTATTCACACTATTCTTGTACCTGGTTCTTCCTCAGGTCTCCTGGAAAAAGGAAGTACAGTCCCTCTCCTCTTGCACCCTCCACTGCCGTCCCGTCCCTACAATCTCTGCAGCCACAGCGATGATCAGCACAACGTTCAGAGATTTCACAAAGGAGACATTTTTCAATCACGAGGCCATTAAGATCACAAAAACTCCATAGTTCTGCTTCCACCAGAGAACGTACACACAAGCACGCGCACACAGGCGTATACACAGACACAGACACACACACACACACACACAGACATTATTCAAGTTCCAGTGTGGGATCAAAGTAACAACATAAACCAATGGAAACTCGCCATTTCTCCACAGTGTGTTTTTAAAAATTTGATTTTATACATTAACCACCCCCCCCCCCCCCCCAACAAACGCCCCACATTGTGATGCTTTTCAATCACCCTCCAGTGCCTCACCCATGTACGCATGATTCAACAGCAAGACTGGAAAGCAAATGTGATTAGAATGTTCTATCAATTGGAAATAACACAACTAGGTTTTTAATTTTGTTTATTTATTCTTGTCATAAGTAGGCTTACATTAACACTGCAATGAAGTTACTGTGAAAATCCCCTCGTTGCCACACTCGGGCACCTGTTCAGGTACACTGAGGGAGAATTTAGCACGGCCAATGCACCTAACTAGCACATCTTTCGGACTGTGGGAGAAAACCAGAACACCTGGAGGAAACCCACACAGACACAAGGAGAATGTGCAAATTCCACACAGACAGTGAGCCAAGCTGGGAATTGAACCCAGTCCCTAGTGCTGTGAGGCAGCAGTGCTAACCAGTTACCACACTGCTGTCCTGTTTTATTTTGTCTCTATTTAAGATCCATGCATACACGCATACATCAATGGATAGAGCACACAGGAATGTGAATCCTGGCAGATTCTCCTCTCCTCCCCCTAGATAAGGCTAACTATTATACTCCGAATACTACCCACTAACATTATGGCACAGTGGTTGGCACTGCCGTCTCACAGCACCAGGGACCCGGGTTCGATTCCTGGCTTAGGTCACTGCCTGCACGGGTTTCCTCCGGATGCTCCGGTTTCCTCCTACAGGCCGAAAGACGTGCTGGTTAAGTGCAATGGCCATGCTAAATTCTCCCTCAGTGTACCCGAGCAGGCGCTGGACTGTGGCAACTAGGGGATTTTCACTGTAACTTCATTGCAGTGTTAATGTAAGCCTACTTGTGACACTAATAAGTAAACCGTAATTTCATGGATAGAGTTAAATGAACATTAGAAAATGGCCCTGGTGCCTGGGAAGTGGAAAGGAAAAGCCCAATTCCACTGAAATAAAATACTGAGAACAGGTTTGACCTCAAGCTTAAAGGCTGAAGAGACTCACTGCATTACGTAATCGTCAACGCTAAACCTAGCTTTCTCATCTTCTTCAAACGTAGGCCAGAAGTAATTCGACTGATTCAGAAATTCCAGCTGTACTAACCAAAAGTCAAACTGAAATAAATAAAACACACCTGGCCTTGTTTGTGAGAAAAATCCAATCACAGCTCCCACAGGGCATTAAAACGTTGCATTAATGTACGCTCATAGAATCCCTACGGTGCAGAAGGAGGGCCATTCAGCCCATTAAATCTGCACCAACGACAATCTCACCCAGGTCCTATCCCCATCACTCCATATATTTACCCCACTAATCCGTCTAATCTATGCATCCTGGGACACTAAACGGCAATTTACCATGGCCAATTGACCTAACCCACACACCTTTGGACAGTGGGAGGAAACCCACACAGACATGGGGAGAATGTGCAAACTCCACACAGACAGTGACTCAAGGCTGGAATTGAACCCTGGTCCCTGGTGCTAAGAGGCAGCATGCTAATTACTGTGCCATTCTAACTCACTCTGTCACACAATTCAGTCAGTTAGTTAATGGATTCAACTTTGAAACAAGAAAATATTTGACTTGATTTATTCAATTGTAACAAATATTGGTTATACAGTGAAAAGTATTGTTTCTTGTGCACTATCCAGACAAGCATACCATTCACAGAGAAGGAAAGGAGGGAGTGCAGAATGTAGTGTTACAGTCATAGCCAGGGTATAGAGAAAAATCAACTTAATGCAAGGTAGGTCCATTCAAAAGTCTGATAGCAGCAGAGAAGAAGCTGTTGTAGAGTTGGTTGGTATATGACCTCAGACTTTTGTATCTTTTTCCTGACGGAAGAACCTGGAAGGGAGAATGTCCGGGATGCGTGGGGTCCTTAATTATGCTGGCTGCTTTGCCAAGGGAGCAGGAAGTGTAGACAACGTCAATGGATGGGAGGCTGGTTTGCGCGATAAGATTGGGTTATATTCACGACCTTTTGTAGATTCGTGTGTCTTGGGCAGAGCAGGAGCCATACCAAGCTGTGATACAACCAGAAAGGATGCTTTCTATGGTGCATCCGTAAAAGTTGGTGAGAGAAGCTAAGGAGAGGGTGCAGAAGATAATGTTGAGTTTAAAGGAGTTAGAGTTAAGTTTTAAGAGCATAGAGTGAGAGTAAAAGTTTGAATTAGCGGGTATGCCGAGGGAACAACTTGAAAGTCATCGCTTCTCTCCGGCGCCATCTTTTCTCTCCTGATGCAATACCATTATATTGATTTAGGTTAGAACAATTGCTTGCAATGGTGCGTAAGATTATTTTGTGCAATGTTTCTGAGTACTGACTTTCAGATGGATGTCTACTAGGTCTCCAGTATGCAGCCCAAACCTAAATATGGTGCGGAAAAGTTAATAGAAGTCTATCAGGAGGTAAATAAGCTGACATGTTGGAACAAATAATGTTATGACATTTAATTAGCCATCATTGCTGACAGTCCATTCTGTATGAAGTGTACTCTTGTAACAAGAACACAACCTATTTTTACACTTCTTCTGAAGCTGCTAACTCCTTTGTAAAAAAAAAGTTTCTACAGGATGTTAGAAAGCATCCTACAAACACTTATTTTCTAAAAAAGCAATCACTGTTGTCATTCAGATAAGTCCAACAGCAAAATCCTGTAAATACCAAATGACTAACAACCAGATAATCTGCTCTTGGTGCATTTGGCTGTGTGAGGAATATTGGCTGGGACCGAAGTTTCCCAGAATCCGTGTCTACGTGGATTTTCTCCAGGTACTCTGGTTTCCTCCCAAAGGGTGGTACAGTGGCGTGGTTAGTAACTTCTGCCTCACAGCTCCAGGGACCCGGGTTCGATTGCTGGCTTAGGTCACTGTCTGTGTGGAGTCTGTACCTTCTCTCCGTGTCCACACAGGTTTCCTCCAGGTGCTCCAGTTTCCTCCCACTGTCTAAAGATGTGTGGGTTAGGTGCTTCAGCCAGGCTAAATTGCCCCTTACTGTACCAGGATCTATACGTTAGAAGGATTAGCAGAGTAAATTCATGGGGTTAGGGGAATAGGGCTTAGGTGGGATTGTGATTGGTACAGACTCAATGGGCTGAATGGCCTCCTTCTGCACTGTAGGAAATCTATTATTCCAAGTCTGAAAGATGTGTGGGTTAGGTGAATTGGCCATGCTAAGTTGCCCCTTAGTTTCATGGAGATTAGCTGGGTAAATACATGGGGTTACAGGATAGGACCTGGATACAATTGTTGTTGGTGCAGGCTTGATGGGCTGAATGGCCTCCTTTTTGCATAGTAAGGATTCTATGGCGTCCTGCTGCCCCAAGTTTTACGGTCTAATAGTGACCTCCAGTGAGACATTTTACTTTTATCTCAATCAGGTGGAGGGGGCATCGATTTATTGCCACACTCGAGAAATGGCACTGGAAAGGCATTGGCTGTTCGTTGAATGACCCCTAAGTGATCCTCCTTCATATGGAAGCTGAGACAAGAATTGGTCAGCAACATTCAGCTAATTAGGGAAAATCATCAGGGATAATCATGGTCCCATATTCACACAACATCCAAATGCATGCACCTTCCTGCAGGAAGCACCAGATAACAATCAGAATGGAAACTGGCCAATTTTCCCATCATCAATCCATGACAATGTTCCAACAAACACCTTCTGTGATGTCCAACGATGGAGCCTCAGGCCTTTCTGGCTTGCTCCTGGCATAACTTACCTAGCTATTGGACAGATTTATGCTGTAGTTTAACTTTCTACAGCTTGGCAGTACATAAAATACTACATAAGGCAACATTTCTGTTTGAAGAGAAAGGCCTTTCAAAGCCAAAACAGACCCAAAACTTAATGTTCAATCATAGGCACAGCAATGTGATGATGAAAGATTGATTCCAGATTCTCTAAAATGGAGCTCTCTCTGCAAAGGGCCTTGGTAGGACAGAGGCATCACTCAGTATTGTAAAGGTATAATGACTTTAATCAGGCAATTGTGGCAGGCCTGTTAGAATATGAACTCCCCGATTAGGGCCCATCCCGCACTGAGTAACTGAGTACCTGGGCAGCCCACCTTCTCCGCCAGCCCAGTTGAAAATCCGGGTCCCGAGGTGCTCCCTCTGGCCAAGCATTCATAATATGTAATCCCCAAGACAAGGAATTCCAGAGGGTTACCTCCACCTCCCAGGCAGGGAAAAACCCAAGAAGCAATGCCCTAGAGGGCAACAGATCAGCTTCAAAGCTTATTTTAATGTTGTAGAGTTAGTTTGTTGCACTGTGTTGATGTTATTTGTTAATTTGTAAATTATGGGGTGTATTGCCCTGGAAAACTATAACCTACGATGAACCCTTTCTTAATGAAAGGTAGTACTTGTTGGTTATTGGGTAAATGGGTGATATTAGCCTTCAGTAATGTTGAATAGTGTAATTTTTGCACTTGTATTTTGTCATTGTTTTGTTATAATTGTTTGTAATAAAGAAAAGATATCCCTGATGAAGGGCCAAATTGATGGGCCAATCAGAGAGCCTCTTGCTTTGTACTTAACCAGGCGTGTCAGGTTCCTCTGGGACTCCGACTGTAGATGGCTAACTGAAAACACTCCGAGGACTTAGAGTCATCGAGGTTTACAGCATGGAACAGGCCTTTTGACCCAACTTGTCTATGGTGCCCTTTTTTTAAATCCCAAAGCTAGTCCCAATTGCCTGCATTTGGCCCACATCCCTCTATACCCTTCTTACCAATGTAACTGTCTAAATGCTTTTTAAAAGGCAAAATTGTACTCACCTCTACTACTATTTCTGGCAGCTTGTTCCAGACACTCACCACTCTCTGTGTGAAAAAAATTGCCCCTCTGAACACTTCTGTATCTCTCCCCACTCACCTTAAACCTATTGGTTTTGGACTGCTCTACCCTTGGGAAAAGATACTGACTATCTAGCTGATCTATGCCTCCCATTATTTTATAGACCTCTATAAGATCGCCCCTTAGTCTTCTACACTCCACAGAAAAGAATTATCAGCATCCAGCCTATTCTTCTAACTCAAGCTATCAAGTCTTGGTAGTACCCTAGTAAATCTTTCCTGCACTCTCTCTCTAGTTATTATAGAAGGATTAAGGAAAACTGGAATTAATCCTGCAATTTAGGAAATTCAAGGAATCCCAGCTGACAAGCTGTAGAAGCATGCATCCAGCTTCCTAAATTTTGGACAATTTCCCAAATATTCATTATATTTGAAGGTTTTACAAAATAACTTGCCCCGACCTGATGGACCCCAGAGATTATAATTTGCGGTCGTGGTATCAGTGAACGAGGCTGTTAAATGTTATCAATGCTGCCATACCATTCTTATAAAAATACCAAATGCTACTCGGCTGCCTGTTAAGGAAAGGCAGAGCTGATGGGTAAAATTAGAATCCAAGGAACCTCCATCTGTCGTTCTAACAGATGGACTCTCTAATGGCTTCATGTTGCACATTTCTTCCTGCTGACTTAGTATCATCACAACTTTCAAAAAAGCTCATTATTGCTATAATTCACATCTCAAGCCCCAGCAAGACACAAGGATTTAGCCTCCCAGATACGAGGCTGCAAGGATATATGATTGTGTGATTTCAGGAAGAAATTAGCTATAGCTGTTGGGACTAAAGAGATTGAGGAATATGGGGGAGATAAGAATATTGAATTCGATGATCAGCCATGATCATAATGAATGGTACAGCAGGCTCAAAGGGCCGAATAGTTTACTCATGCTTCTAATTTCTTATGTTTCTACATCCTTGCGTGTAAAATGGACCTAGGGCAGCATGATGGCACAGTGGTTAGCACTGCTGCCACACAGCACCAAAGACCCAGGTTCAATTCCTGGCTTCGGTCCCTGTCTGTGCAGAATCTGCACATTCTCCCCATGTCTGTGTGGGTTTCCTCCCACAGTCTGAAAGATTTGTTAGGGGGATTAGCAGGGTACCTACAGAGAGTCATGGGGAGAGGGTCTGGGTGGGATTGTTATCAATGGGCCAAATGGCCTCCTTCTGCACGTTACTGATTCTATGATTTTATGTGTTGGGTTAGATGCATTGGCTGTGCTAAATTCTCCCTCTGTGTACCCGAAGAGGTGTTGGAAGTGAGGCAACTAGGGGATTTTCACAGTAGTTTCTTTGCAGTGATCTTGTAAGCCTACTTGTGACATTAAGAAATAAACTTTATGGTTTCTTCCTTTCTCTTTGCTCAAACATTGGATCTGCTGTCCTAATATCTCTTTCAGTTTCAGATTTTATTTGGTAATCACTGCTGGGAAGTGCCTTGGGGAATTTTCATTGATAAAAGGCACTATGTTGGCTTTACATATCACAGAGTAAAGTTAAAGATTCAACATTTCAGCAATAAGGATTCAGAATACAAAAGTTTCTCAAGAATCTACTTCATATCATTTTTAAATAAGCCATCCTGCAGTGATGCAACACTCATGTGGGTGTCAGTACGGACCAGGAACACCCAGTGCAGTAGCAGCAACTGCTGTAGTCATTGAAACCAAATAAAATCCTCCATCAAACTAGACTAGCCAGGGTCACAAGAAACAAAATGGATCACAGAATTATAAGGTGTAGAAAAGGCTCTTTGGCCCATTGAGTCTGAATTGACATACCTGAACTTCCACCTAATCCCAACTCCAGCACTTAGCCCGTAGCTCTGAACGTTATGATGTGCCAAGTGCTCACTGAAGTACTTTTTGAAGGATGTGAAGCAACCTGCCTCTACCACCCTCTAGGTAAAATAGTTTTTCATCACATCTCCCCTAAACCTCTTGCCCCCTCTGATGTGGAAATGACGGCATTGGATTTAGTTGGGCATAGTAAGAAGTTTCACAATGCTAGGTTAAATCCAACATGTTTATTTACTATCACAAGCTTTCGGGGTGCTGCTCCTTCATCAGGCGCACCAAATGCTCATGACACCAAATAAACCTGTTGGATTTCAACCTTGTTGTGAGACTTCTTACACCTACCCCTCCACCTTGTATCTCTGTCCTCTTGTGTCTGGCCCTTCAACTAAGGGGAACAGCTGCTCCTTATCCACCTTGTTCGTGCCGTTCATAATTTTGTAGACTTTTTCTTTGTTTTGTTATCAGACAATTTCAAGGGTGATCTAACTGTAAGAAAGCCAGAGCGGGACTTTTGTGTGAGTTTATTTACTTTTTATATTCATTTGTGGCACATTGGCTAGCATTTATTGCCGATCCCTAGTTGCGCTCGAACTGAGTGTCTTTGCCATTTCAGAGGGCAGTTGAGAGTCAACCACATTGATGTGGGCTCAGGAGTCACATGTAGACCAGACATGGTAAGGATGGCAGATTTCCTTCCCTAAAGGACATTAGTGAACCAAATGGGTTTTTCTGACAATCGCTACATGGGCATCAACGAGATTCTTAATTCCAAATATTTTATATTTAATTCAAATTCCACCATCTGCATGGCATATTCGAACCCAGGTTCCCAGAACATTCGCTGAGTTTCTGGATTAATAGTCTAGCTATAATACCACCAGGCCATCACCTCATCCTGTTGAACACTACATCTCCCAATTCTTGGCTTCATCCAAACTTCTTGGAATATAATCCTTCTCGGGAATTGCGACCTTTTTCCCATTCTCTTTTCCCTGGCTTTCTTCATCATATACATTAACAATACCAACAACACTTGAAGCTATCTCCTACACATCCAGGAGATGCTCAAAAGATCTAACATAGTTTCACACAAGGTTATTAAAGTGCATCTGGAGGGAATGGAATGGGGACTGGAGGGAATGGAATGGTGTGTAGGACAGGGACCATTTGGAAAGATGAAAGGAAATCTAGCTATCAGAGAAAACACCAAGGAACGACAAGGCTGCATTGCCTTTTTAAATAGCTCAGGCTCCTTGCTTTGGTTCACGTGACGGCAGGAATCCCTTGTACTTTCAGTTTGACAAATACAGTAATCACTTGGAGCCTGCCTGCTCCCTCCCCCAGCCTGCTGTAGTACACACCAGACATGTCAGCAGTTCAACCGCCTCTTCCAGGAAGCCACTTGGACTGCTGCCAACACACAATGACTCTACATTCTCGCAACCACTAGCAGAACATTATTCAAACATCTTCCATTGCCCTGGCACGTAACTCCAAGCAAAAAAGAAAAACATATGTCAGATCTACAAACTGTATATGGGTTTGCCAGCTGTATTAGCTTTTTTTAAAAGCAAAACCCACTCCCTTCCGTAAGGTGACTATTTTTCCATTTCTTTTGGGATTTTCTCCTCATAGCTACTCCCGAGGTTTATGGTCCCAAGGCTTGCCAACCCTCCAGGATTGGCCTGGTGCCTCTGGGATTTGAAGACACTGCTATATGCAAGCTTGGGAGAGAAATCATTGGAAACTTGAAAAAGACTCCCCCTCCCACCGCCGCTTTGCACACCTTTCTGCCATTGTCGCACAGTCTCCCATCATTATCGCACACCTGCAGCCATTATCGAGTACCTTGCATCCATTATCGCAAATATTATATTTGTCCCAGTCGGTGGCTGGGGGAACTTGGGTGTAAAATAATTTAAGGTACCTTCCCACTGCTCCATAACTTTAAGAAGGTAGCCCTCTGCCAGTATAACATTGCAGAATCCAGGGTGAGAAAACCCCATCAAGCCAGCTCAGAAATCCAGAGCAGAACTGAAAGAATGCTGCACTTTGGAGCAACCATCATTCAAATGAGATGTGCATCCTCTCAAGTCAAAGCACCTCCATGGAAAGATCCCATGGAATAATTTGGGACAGCATGAGCATTTGCAGCCTCACTATACCAGGGACTCGGGTTCAATTCTGGGCTTAGGTCACTATCTGTCCGCAATCTGCACAATTCTCCCCATGTCTGCGTGGGTTTCTTCCGGGTGCTCTGGTTTCCTCCCTCAGTCCAAAGATGAGCAGGTTAGTGGATTGGCCAAGCTAAATTGCCCCTTAAGTGTCAGGGGGGGCTAACAAGGTAAATGAATGAGGTTTTGGGGAAAGGGCTTGAATGGATGGTGGTTGGTGCAGACTCAATGGATCAAATGGCCTCCTTCTGCACAGTAGGATTCTATGATTCTAGGATCAGGAGACCTACCCCTGGTGTCCTGACCTTTACTTATCCCTCAGAAGACGCCACAAAGAGAGATTATTTGATCGTTATCACATTGTTGTACGTGTGGGCTTCTACATACAACTTAGTGGGCATGTTTCCCACACTACAAGAATAATTATACTCAAGTACTCTGTGACTATAACGTACTGTAGATGACATCCTGTTATTGTGAGAGTATATAAACGCAAGTCATAGAATAGAATCATAGAATCCCTATTGTGCAGAAGGAGGCCATTTAGTCTGCATTGCCCATCTGACAGAGTATTTTACCCAGATCCTCTCCCGCATATTATCCAAGTAACCCCACACATTTACCATAGCCAATCCACCTAACATGCACATCTTTGTACTGTGGGAAGAAACCGGAGCACCCGGAGGAAACCCACGCAGACTTGGGGAGAATATGCGGACTCTGCACAGACAGTCACCTCAGGCTGGAATTGAATCCGGGGCCTAGCGCTGTGCGGCAGCAGTGCTAACGACTGTTTCCTTGACAAGCGTTTCTTCTTCTCATATCATATCTATTTCTCTCCAATTCAAGCAGGTCAAAATCAGCAATTGTTGGGAGACAGAATCAGACCAAGAGTGGCTAAAATATTGATATCTACGGCACTCCTGAGACAGCCAGGGTATCGTACTTCACTTTAAATCAATTAAATTATATTCACCAGCAAGGAGTATTTTTCTTTTGCTGAACTATGGTGTTAGAATTTCAGCTGTGAATGAATAGAAAATAAAATAAAGCTCAAGATAAATCAGATTTTTATTCTTAATACAAGGCCTTTGACAGTCTGGGGTAGAATTCACATACAAGTGAGCTTGGAGAGTAAGTCACCAATAAACTAGCTAGTTTATAACTTTCTTGATCAAAAGTTACAAAAGGGTTTTTTTCTCATTCATTCATAGGATGTGAGTGTCACTGACTAGGCAAACATTTATTTAATTTATTATTGTCACATGTATCAACATAAGTGAAAAGTATTGTTTCTTGCATGCTATAGAGACAAAGAGAAGGAAACGAGAGAATGCAGAGTATTACAGTCATGGCTAGGGTGTAGAATAAGATCAATTTAATGCTAGGTAGATCCATTCAAAAATCTGACAGCAGCAGGGAAGAAGCTGTTCTTCAGTCAGTTGTCATGTGACGTCAGACTTTGGTATCTTTTTCCCAATGGAAGATGATGAAATAGAGAGCATCCAGGATGCGTGGGGTACTTGATTATGCTGACTGCTTTACAGAATAAATGGATGGAAAGCTGGTTTGCATGATGGATTGGGCTATATTCACGAACTTTTTTAGTTCCTTGCTATCTTGGGCATCCTTAATTGCCCTTGAGAATGTGGTGGTGAGCTGCCTTCTTGGACCTCTGCAGTCTATGTAGTGTATGCTCCCCTACATCGCTGTTCAGGAGAGATTTTGACCCAGCGATACTGAAAGAACAGCAATATATTTCCAGGTCAGCATGGTGAGTGGTTTGGAGGGAAACATGAAGGTGGTGATATTCCCATGTGTCTGCTGCCGTTGTCCTTCTACCAGTGTGGAGACTGTGGGTTTGGAATGTGCTTCAAATGTTTATTTATTTATTAGTCACAAGTAGGCTTATATTAACACTGCAATGAAGTTACTGTGAAAATCTCCTAGTCGCCACACTCCAGCACTTGGGTACACTGAGGGAGGAATTAGAGTGGCTAATGCAGATAACCAGCACGTTTTTGGGACTGAGAGGGGAAACTGGAGCACCTGGGAGGAAACCCACACAGAAATGGGGAGAACATGCAAACTATACACAGTTGCCCAAGAATTGAAACCAGGTCCCTGGCACTGTGAGGCAGCAGAGCTAATCATTGTGCCACCGTGTTGCCCAAGAGAGCTGTCAAAGGAAGCTTGGTGAATTTACATCTTGTGAACGGTACACACTGCTGCCACTGTATGTCAATGGTGGAGGAAGTGAATATTTAAGATGGTGGACAGGGTGCCAATTAAGTGGGCTGCTTTATCTTCAATGGTATTGAGCTTCTTGAATGTTGTTGGAGCTGCACTCAACCAGGCAAATGGAGAATATTCCATCATGGTCCTGGCTGGTACCTTAGAGACGGTTATTGTCTGGCAGATTCTCTCTTGCTTGAGATACATAGAATCACTACAGTGCAGAAGGAGGCCATTCGGTCCATCGCATCACACTGAACACAATCCCACCCAAGCCCTATTCCTATAATCCCCCACATTTACCCTGCTAAAACCCCTAACACTAGGGTCAATTTAGCATGGTCAATCTAACTTGCACATCTTTGGAGTGTGGGAAAAAACTGGAACACCTGGAGAAAACCCACGCAGACATGGAAAGAATGTGCAAACACCACACAGACAGTGACCTGAGGCTGAAATTGAAGCTTGGCGCTGTGAGGCAGCAATGCTAACCACTGTGCCACCATACCGTCCCCATGAAATGGTCACTGCCTGGCACACGTATGTTACTTGCCATTTATCATTCAAGCCTAAATGTTGTCCCATTTCTGCTGCATAAACACTAGAATTTCAAAGCTGTCACAATTGTGATTGTTGGATGCAGTCACAGGTTTCAAATTTTCTCTGATTTAGCAAGAACTTCACTATAAATAAATAGTTCAGAACATTTTCATAGTAACTTCATTGCAGTGTTGATGTATTTGTGACTGATAAATAAATAAACTTTTGACACTTGTAAAATTCCCATGACCCTGCTCACAGTTGGATTGGACTGCTCATGTCTCTTAGCAGCGTTTACTGTGACAGACCAAAGTGGCAGGTGGATCTGGGTGACTCAGGACTATAAGGCCATCAGTCATGTGAATCTTTAATGGAAACGAGTGTGCCTTTAGGTGTTATCAATATCACAAAAGCAGTTTTCATTGTAACAAAGGAAAATATGTGCACAAATTGGAAAGTTTTATACACTTCATATATGCCCTGGTCTCAAGTGTTACCCTTAACATGACCGTCAATATTGAAACTATCAAGATTGACAACTTTGATGATGCTTTTCACATTCTTTCACTTCCACGTTTCCCCTCTTGATTTTAAACTCAGCTCAATTAAGTTCATCTTCAACAGGTTTTCCATGTTACACGCCAATGGAATAGAAATTTCCCTTTCATTCTTAGCATGTGGCAATCCCAAGTCGTCATAAGTGCATCAGGAGTCAACTGATTCAATTCAGGACATTGGTAATGAACAAGCTGGGATTATAGGCCCATTCCCAGAATGGAATCAGCAAGGCAATTAGATTTTAAAGAGGTCTTGTGGCGCAGTGACCCTGCCTCTGAATTCCGGATTCTAGTCCCATGACTTAAAGGCCAAGGAAAGTATTTCATAACACGGCCAAAAAGTTTGATTATCAACGTGCAAAGGCTTCCAACACGCCAACGGTGAGTGGTGAGAGTGGGAGAGCGTCCTGGTCAGCCATCCTTGACTCAAAGAGGCACCCGCTCAAGCCATTGCAAGCCACCAGGTTCAGGCAAAACAAGATACGAAAACAGATGTAAGTTTTCGCTGCTTTGTGCATGTCGTGATGCAGGAAGCCTTTCCAACTCTAAGGTTCATGAACGTTTTTTAATGAGCCCATAAGTTACCAGATTTATTGAATTTAGGTCAGTTCACAACTTGCAACAATGAGATTTTGCGTGGGATTTTCGAGCTGCGCTTGCCCTAAGATTGGAAAATCCCATCCGAAGTCAATGGATCCATGCATGATCCATGCTCGGCCCGCTACGATTCCTGCAATGGGCGGATGGGAAAACTCTGCCCTTTAACTCTCAACCTTTGCGATCCTGATCCAGCAACACAGCTGCTAGGCCACCTACAATCAAAAAGTAAATAATTTGCAAACGACGATGAAATAAACTCTCTTCCTGTCATTTGGCTGTTTTCTTTTGGCATCCTTGTTTGTATTTCAGTGGCGCAATAATGACATGGCACTTCAGGATAAACCTTGATGTTCAGTAAAATGTTGCAGTCGACTTTTGAAGACTCATTCATTTGCCGTTGCTGAAAATATTACTGTATTATTGCAGTACGGTTACGGTGTAATGTGCAAATATGACACACTAGGCAGCATCCCTGGGGTAACTGCTTCTAAACAGGATCCACAAGGACAAGAAACTAACAACAGGAAGATAAAATGTTAGCTCCAAACAGGAGCATTGTATTGGAAACACAATATATTAGTAAGGACTGCATTTGTGTGTCATTTCCCATGTGTTGAGTCACTGATCCCAGTTATATTGTTCTGACATGGCACCAAGGGGAGCTTGGGTTTTATATCTTTTTCTCAATCTTTTCATTCATTCGTGGGACATGGGCGTCACCGGCTGGCCAGCATTTATTGCCCATCCCTAGTTGCCTGAGGGCAGTAGAGAATCAATCACATAGCTGGAGCTCTGGAGTCACATGTAGACCAGATCAGCTAAGGGCAGCAGATTTCCTTCCCTAAAGGGCATTAGTGAAGTAGATGGGATTTTCTGACAATGGTTTCACGATCATCAGTAGGTTCTTCATTCCAGATATTAGCTGTGTTTCTGAATTGATAGTCTAGCTATAATACCACTAGACCATCACCTGAGGTTAGATAGGTTATGAGTGTGCTGCAGACTGACTTGCGTTTCTATATTGTCAGGAGAGCTCTCTGTATATGGAGGGCTCCCTGCAGGAACAGGCTGGTAAAGGAGCCTGAATTCTACTCTGCCCACAACGACCTTCCCGGCCTAAGAGAATTGCAGGTTGTTGAGGAGAAGATGGGTAATAAACCTAATATTCCCTTTCAATTCCATGGACCACCCCTGCTCCACCCCTTGCCTGGATGAGTGCAGCTCCAACAACACTCAAGAAGCTCAACAACATCCAGGACAAAGCTGCCCATTTCATTGGCATCCCATTTACTATTTCCAATATTCACTCTCTTCACAATTGACGCTCAGTAGCAGCAGCCCATACCATTTACAAGATGCCCTGCAGCAACTCGCCAAGGTTTCTTTGACAGCACCAAGCCAGTGACCTCTACTACCTGGAAGGGCAAAGGCAGCAGGTATAAAGGAACACCATCACCTGCACCCTTCCAACCCAAAAACCACCCTGATTTGGAAATATATCAACATTTCCTCACTGTTGATGGGTCAAAATCCTGGAACTCCATTCCTATTAGCACTGAGGGTGTATCCACGCCACATGGACTGCAGAGGCGAAAGAAGGAAACTCGCCACCATCTTCTCATGGGCCATGAGAGATGGGCAATGAGGGATGATGCAACCAGCGATGCTCATGTTCAGTGAATGAGACAGTCTGGAGGGCAGAATCAAATTCAGCCCAAGGTTTTTGTGCTTGAGAGCTTGGAGTGGAATTGAAGTCACACCCTTCTAATTCAGAGAGAATGCTGCCTCTTAGTCTACTGCTGACAATATAGCTTCGTACTCATACCCTTCAGCTTTTGCCCTGTGACAAGCAGCATCACAATGTATTAGAGTACCATCTACAGTAATAAGAGCACATCTCCTCTATCCCTTTGGTTCCTTTGTTTCCAAGATCAAGAGCTAAGTTTGGAAAACAAAGAGTGCTAAGTGATAAACACCAGCACTCTTTCGTTTGGAACTTCCAGTAACACATTTTGATACAGTTCTTTTCTCTGTTGCCATATCAGCCACCAGAAATGCAAGATCAGTCTTTTGAATGGACCTACCTCGCACTAAACTGATTCTTTCTCTACACCCTAGCTATGACTATAACACTAGATTCTGCATTCTGTCGTTTCCTTCTCTATCAATGATATCAATAATGTGCAAAAAACAATACTTTTCACTGTATATGAATACAAGTGACAATAATAGAACACCAAATGCTAAAAAGGCTCACAAGCTTTTCTGAAAAGGATTGATTAGGCTGTCTGAAAACACTAGACAGAGTCTTCAAATAGGATGGTTCAGCTGCAGATGTGCCTGCTTTTCTCAAACACTCACTGGAAAACTGAGATCCAAAATTAAGGCGGAAGCTAAACGTTTAACCCAGCATTCTGTAGCCTTATGCGAGTTGGAGCACAATTTAAGCTTCTGTGTAAACTAATCCCTTAAGACACTTCTGTGTATAGAACATGAATATCCTTGCAAAGAATGATTGCTCGCCTTTTGTCTCTCAACTCCCAGCAAAACTATTGCAGATGCCAGGTCAACTTCCATCAAAAACTTGATATTCAAACGTAAATCATGCAATAATTAATTTAATACATGGCCTGCCTCAAATATTTTTTGAAGTGATCATAATCATATTGAAGATCATCTTCATGGAATCCTACAGTGCAGAAGGAGGCCTTTCAGCCATTGAGTCCACACCAACAACAATATCATCCAGGTCCAATCCCACAACCCCAAATACTTACCCTGCTAATTCTCTCTTACCTATGTATCCGGGGACACTAAGGGGCAATTTAGCATGGCCGATACCCCTAACCGCACATCTTTGGACCGTGGAAGGAGACAGGAGCACCCGGAGGAAACCCATGCAGACAAGGAGAGAATGTGCAAACTGTGCACAAACAGTGTCCCAAGGCCAGAATTGAACCTGGGTCTGTGGTGCTGTGAGGACCCAGCACCATGTCACCCATTTAGACTTTGGGAAGGGGAAAGGACTGAAAAGAAAGGAGGTCAGAGTTTGTACACACCTGTTTGTCCCACTGTGTGAGTTCCAATTCCAATTCCCTTCCTGCAACTAGTGGTGCCCTAAGGTAGACTTTCCTCTTACTAGCAATTCCTGGGACAGGTGGCGAGTCTGTCCCCAGAAGCTTATAACTTCAGGAGCATCACTACATCAGGTGTGGGCTGAACAGGGGTCTCTCCCACTCTTACTGCCAGCTATTGGTGTGTTTCACACACTCAACCCATTTGACTGCACTATGAACGCATCTTCCTTAGTCATTATGTCTTGCGGTGGGTCTTGAACCCAGAACTTCTGGCCCAGAGGCAGGAATACTACCCACTGCGCCACAAGATCTTTAAGAGCCATGAGTGTGTGAGTTCACATCCCATCATAACATATTGAGAAAGTAGGCACAATAAATCAGACAATTAAACAAATCAACGACAAAAGCTTTGGCTTCTACCTTGTTCACTAATATACTTTGAGGAACCTGTCCTGGTCTGGGCTAAATGTGGTTTGCAGTTGACCACTAACTTGTTTCTCAATAAGGTTATAAAGAAAGAATCTTACAAAAGGCACGCACATTGTGATAACAATTTAACAATGTGTACGTATGGGGATTTTGAGACATAGCTTTAAAGGAGGAGGAGATAAACTTAAAATTGGTATGAGGGAATTCCGCTTCGCACAATGAGTGATCGACCTGTGGCATCCTAATGGAGTAGTGGAGGCAAATCTCTGGACACGTATTTCAATAATAATTGGCTCCGTGCATTTTCAGATCTCTCTGAAAACAGAGGACAGTCTCAGAATAAGGGGCAGGCCATTTAAGACCGAGAACTTCTCACCCAGAGGCGACAACACTACCCTTCCGGGTTCTGCTGATGGACATTTATCTATGTTGTGGACTGTTTTAACCTAAACACCAGCAAACACTAATAAACCCATATTCGTCAATATAGCCTAATGATGAAGCACAGCGCCATCCAGCTCTTGGAGGAGTTAAAGACAAACAACCTTTTAGCTGATCCTTGTGTGCATATTTGAAATCTGCTACCAATCTCCTGCAGGCAGATTAGCAACACTGTCCCCAGGATTAAGTAGGTCAAGTGAAGGAGGGGGATTGCATTGGATTGTAAGTGGTCTACGGGTCCATCTGGACCCAAGCAAGAAAAATCCAAAAACATAAGAGCAGGAAGTGGAAACCTTTTCCACCAGCTGAACACGAATTTCAAGCCGTGTCTATCACTCCCAGTGGCAGCTCAGTTTGTGCAATTATTTACACTCTGCCTCCTCCCAGTCACGCAAAGTTCCTTAGCCATGGCAACCTGTGACTCATGGTGAAGGGGCCGCCACACCCAGGTCCAGTAGTTTCTATCAGCAGTTAGCTAAAAGCAAACAGCTTTTAGTTAACTGCTGAAAGTCTACCTTTGTTCAGCTGTGTGTCTGACTCCCAACCATGGCCAGGTCATTGTGAGCTTTCTCTCACCACACAGCACTCACCAGCCCGGGAGTTTCCCCTCCTGTGGACACTGCAACACTGGCATTTCTGGCCTTCTGTCAGAGATTTCGCAGCGGCATGACTCAAACCTCCCCACTACGAAAAGCGGCTCTCGTGCAAAGTTGAGAGCTGCTTTTTGTACCCAGTTAGTGGCAACCAAACGACTGGTCTCAGAGCCTAGGTCACAGTGAATTCTACATGTTTCAGATCAAGTACACGTGGTGGCGCAATCAGTTAGCACTGCTGCCTCACAGCACCAGCACCGGGTTTGATTCCCAGCTTGGGCCACTGTGTGTGTGGAGTCTGCACATTCTCCTCATATCTGTGTGGGTTTCCTCTGGGCAGTCCAGTTTCCTCTTACAGTCTGAAAGATGTGCTGGTTAGATGCATTGGCCATACTAAATTCTCCCTCTGTGTACCCAACTAGGGGAATTTCACAGTAACTTCATTGCGGTGTTAATGTAAGCCGACTTGTGACTAATAAATAAACATTAACTTTTAATTTGAACTTTAACATTTCAAATCAAGTATGCATGGTGGCACAGTTGGTTAACACTGCTGCCTCACAGCACCAGAGACCCCGATACGACTGACTTAGGTCATTATCTATGTGGAGTTTATATGTTCTCTCTGTAGCTGCATGGGTTTCCTCTGGATGTTCCATTTTCCTCCCACAGTCTGAAAGACGTGCTGGTTAGGTGCTAAATTCTCCCTGAGTGTACCCAAACAGGCGCTTGAGCGTGGTGACTATGGAACTTTCACAGTAACCTCATTGCATTGTTAATGTGACACTAATAAATAACCTTAAAAAAGGAACATAAATTGATACAAGAAGGACATGTTCAATGATGTGTGATAAGAAAACGTATTCCAGGGTGGGAGAATTGCAACCCCAAAGTTATTTTGCAAAGTGTGCCTGGCAGAGAGAGTAATCCGGTTCCCAAAGGCACCCTTCCCACTTTAATACATTACCAAGTGTTCACTGTGCCAGGGTATTTTACATGTTCAGGGAATCCAGTTTTCATTCCAGGTATACCTGGAGCGATATGTCAACACTTACTGCTATTTTTCACTTTGATCATTGAGGCTTCATGCACTTTCTGGGGTTTTTTTTATAATCGTCTTACATTCCTGAACAATGGTCGGGTTGCAAATTCTGCTGTTGCTCAGTAAACAAACACTTTAAAGTGCGTTTTGGAAGCAGCCAGCAAGTGGAGACAGAACTCTGAGTCATTGCCACAAAACAATTCCACCCCCCCACCACTTTCAGAAAATGCATTTGCTTATCTGATCTCCCTAGTTCCAAGGCTAATTATAGTGCAATAAAAAGACTGATTAGTTTGCCAGTGTGGGCACAGGACTTGCAGAAAAGGTTGCCGATGCTTGCCTTTATCAAGAATTTTAATTACCGTGAGATAAATATTCATGCATTGCGTGATCTGAAATTTGTTGGCAATTCTGCTGCTAAATTTATATTTTCACTGACAGCTATGAGTTTTCATTATCATCTCCTCAAGATCTCCCAGTATCATTCTCCATAGAAGATGGCAGACAGCAGCTATCATTGAGTCTCTTGTAATGGCGCATTGGAGCCAACTCTTTAAAAAGGGGGATGGGGTGGGACAGTTGTTAATAGGAATGACTGGAGTAAATTGAAAGCAATCTGAAATAAAAACAAAATGCTGGAAAAACTCAGCCAGTATGGCAGCATCTATGGCACAGTGGTCAGCACTGCTGCCTCATAGTGCCAGGGACCCGGGTTCCATTCCAAATCCTGGGTCACTAGTTGCGTGCAGTTTGCACATTTTCCCCATGTCTGCGAGGGTTTCCTCCCACACTCCAAAGATGTGCAGGTTAGGTGGGTTGGCCCTGCTAAATGTGTAAGATTATGGGAATAGGACAGAGAGGAGTGCTTGGGTGGGATGTTTTTCTGGAGTATCTCCAGACTTGATGGACTGAGTGGCCTCTTTCTACACTGAAGGGATTCTATGAAGAGAGAAACAAAGTTTCAAGTCCATCTGATTTCTTCAGAGGTCTGAAGAAAAGTCATATTGGACCCAAATCATTAAATATGCTTCTCTCTCTGCAGATGCTGCCAGGCCTACTGGGTTTTTCCAGCAACTTGTGTTTCAGTTTCAAAATTCGATTTGATTTTTGTCTCCCTCAGTATGAGTAAATGTCTGGTCATTGCTTTTATTTTTGATATTGATGCTCAAACAAAACGTAACATTCACTCACCAATCTAACAAAGTAACAGCATTTGTCACTCTAATAGCACTGCTATTTGTGGTTAACACTACTGTCTCACAATGGCAGAGATCCATGTTCAATTCCCAGCTGAGGTTGTTGTCTGTGTGGAGTCTGGACGTTCTCCGTCTATCTCCATGGGTTTCCTTCGAGTGCTCCGGTTTCTTCCCCCAGTCTGAAAAATGTGCTGCTTAGGTGCATTGGCCTAACAGGCATCAGACTGTGGCGACTAGGGGATTTCACAGTAACTTCATTGCAGTGTTCATGTAAGCATTACTTGTGACAAATAAATAAACTTCACTTCACTTTGTTTCAGGGCATGGTGACACAGTGGTTAGCACTGCTGCCTCACAGTGCCAGGGACCCGGGTTCAATTCCCTGCTTGGGTCACTGTCTGTGTGGAGTCTGCACATTCTCCACGTGTCTGCATGTGAGAGGACCTTTAGGTGCTCCGGTTTCCTCCCACAATCCGAAAGACGTGCTGGTTAGGTGCATTGGCCATGCACAATTCTCCCTCAGTGTACCTGAACAGGCGCTGGATTGTGGCGACAGTGGGATTTTCACAGAAACTTCATTGCAGTATAAATATAAACCTACTTGTGACATTAATAAATAAACTTTACTCTCCTTTGTTGGGAAATGTTTCATTAGCATCCACGGTGAGGAGTAACTGCATGGTCACCCACATGGAAATAGTTGTACGGATAGCCCCAGGTGTCTTGCAGAAGGGAACCATTATTCATTCACATCCTAACCTGAGCCTCAATGAGCAAAGCAATAACAGGCTATTTAACCTCAAAGAATATCATGGCCTGATCCACTTTTTCTCGCTAGCTTGACCCATGGATAGTTCCAGCAGACTTACTGGATAGCATACAGAAAGCTCCTATCCTCTAATCAGGTCAATAAATTTGCTGTACTAATGCACCATCCACTCAATCGTTACCTGGAGATGTGAGCAATGAGAACGAGACAATGGACAGGAGATCGGACTTCAGGCAGATTCATTCTCTGAAGAGGAAAACTATTTGGGCTGATTGGCAGATGTTTTTCAGCGGCAAAGGAGGCACGTCATTTACCGCTGGCCACCAAAATCAGTGGCCATTTGCCGTGTCCACTGTCTGTGTCACTGGGCAACCCGCTATTGGGGAGGGGTCATCTTTAGCTGGACCAGAAGATCCCGCCAATGGGAATGACAGGAAGATCTCAGAAAATTTTGCATGTCATTTGATTAAATTCACTTCTAATTAGCAAACAACTTGCGTTCATAGAATCCCTACAGTGCAAGAGGAGGCCATTCGGCCCATCGAATCTGCACTGACCACAGACTCAATGATTAGCAGCATGGAGCTCCATAGTATCCCGAGGCAATCCAAATGATTTATTATTAACTAATTGGATTGGAAATCAGGATGGCCTCTTTCCAGGCTGGGGGTTTTCCCACTCAACACCAGGTACTCCTGCCTATCCTCAAGGAAAGCGCTCCCCAGTTGGGTAAAAGGTTATTTGTGTTGTGTGTACTCACTGGAATTCTCAGGCCAGGCTCTTGACAAATACAGCTAAACTCTCTCCGTTACTCAACAGAAATGTATTTCCATGACCGAGGTAACACTGAACCCCCCGAATGGAAACTCAGCACATGAAGCAGGAAGGAACACAGAAACCCAGTAGCGCAGAAAGAGGCCATTCGACCCATCGAGTCCCACTCAGGTCCTATCCCCATATCCCTACACATTTAACCCACTAATCCCTCTAACATATTTATCTCAGGACACTTTTAGCACGGCCAATCAACCTAACCTGCACATCTTTGGGCCTCGATGCCTTGGAAGCATTTCTGCTCAATGTTGAGTTCCACATCAGGCAGGTGGATGATTGGGTAAAAAAGTCCGAAATGTTGATTATCCCCAAGTTGCAAAGAGTTGCTTAGGCTGGAATCTTCCTCGCTTTCTGTCTCTCTCTCTCTCTCTCTGTGGTGAGCTTGGAGATGGGAGGGAGTGAATCAGGCAGGATAGTGGCGTTCCTGAACCCCGTCACCGTTACCAGAATTAAGCAGGTAGGTCCATGCTCGATCTTCCTGTCCACTGCCAACTGAGGCCCATCAGTGGTCAATTAATGAATACTTTAATGGCCTCATCTTGCCAGCTGCAGGTATTAACCCAGCTGCAGGTGGGCCTGACACCATCATTTGGCTGGTATGGCAGCTGAAAACACACTCTGCTAACCCTTCCCTTATAAATTTAGAGCAGCACATTGGTTAGCACTGCTTCCTCATGGCACCAGAGACCCAAGTTCGATTCTCAGCTTGGGTCACTGTCTGTGCTGAATCTGCACATTCTCCCCATGTCTGTGTGGGTTTCAGCCGGTTTCCTCCCACAGACCGAAAGAATTGAGATTGGGTGGATTGCTAAATTGCCCCTTATTGCCCTTATTGAGGGATGAGCAAGGGTAAATGCATAGGGTTACAGGAATAGGACCTGTGTGGGATTGTGGTTGGTGCAGACTCAATGGGCTGAATGGCCTTCTTCTGCACAGATTCTAAGATTCTCTGATTTAAATTCCCATCTTCTCACTTTAATGAATATCACCGATGTATGTTTACCACACAAAAATCGTGGAGACATTGCGACACTCATAGGAGGGCATAACTGATTTATTTGATGATGGTAGACATAAGCGAGAAAAAAAGGACAAGAGATATGACTTGAAAACTGAGCCTAAATTATGCTTATCTATCCAGGGCCAATTTCCCCAATCCTCCAACCCCAGTCTTCACTTCATGACAAATCACGGTCTTATTGCTATCTGTGTAAAACACCATGGAAGATTAAGGCTCCACTGCAAAGATCTTATAGAACTTGAACTTTGCTATCCTTTCTTCATAGCTAATGGAATTTCATAAAATCCCAACAGAACAGAAAGAGGCAAATGGGCCCATCAAGCCTATATCGATAACAATCCCACCAAGGCCCTGTTCTCGTAACCGCATGCGTTTACCCTACCATTTCATCCTGACACTAAGGGCAATTCAGCATGGCCAATCAACCTAACCCAAGCATCTTTGGAGTGTGGGGGGAAACCAGAGCACCTGAAGTAAATCCGCGAAGACAGTGACCCAAGTCAGGAATCAAACCCGGGTCCCTGGCACTGTGAGGCAGCTGTGCTAACTACTGTGACACCATTATGGTCAGTCATTTTGCTATTCCATGTGCCATCTCTAGTGCTAGATCCGGCTTGTGTTTCATGCTGACCAGAACTGAATATAATATTCCCACTATGTTCTGAAACAGCTCATTGCAAAACCCCTTTAAAATCTCTTGATAACTGTGTCCCATATTCAATTTGGCTTCGCAATTACATTGTCCAATTGGCTTCACTGTCATACTGAAAGTCCCAAGAACCTTTCCAAGTCTCCCTCCACATCAGTACAATGTCAATTGTTATGCACCTGTGATATATACTTTTTTCACCAACATGCAATATTTCACATTTATCAATTTTAATCATAGAATTCTCACAGTGCAGAAGGAATTTGCACCAACCACCTAATCAGGTCTTGTCTTACCCATGTAGCCCCACAAATTTATTCTCCTAATCCCCCTGATACTAAGGGTAATTTAGCACGGCCAATCCACCTAATCAAAACACCTTTGGAGTGTGGGAGGAAACTGGAGCACCCGGGAGAAAACCGAAGCAGACACGGAAAGAACATGCAGACTCTGCAGTCACCCGAGCTTGGAATTGAACCTGGGCCCTAGGTGCTGTGAGTCAGCACTGCCAAACACTGTGCCAGTTGCCAAGTTTCATTATCTATCCAAAATGCATGGTTCAAATTCTTAAACAAATCTTAGAACACCATCCCATGTTAGCCTGACACATTTCGTTACTAAGATGAGAATAAAACAGTGTGTGTGTTGGAATCTGAAACAAAAACAGAAAATGCTGGAAAATCTCAGCAGGTCTGACAGCGTCTGTGGAGAGAGAATAGAGCTAACGTTGAGAGTCTGGATGGATCATCCACATTTTCCGTTTTTTTGCATTCTGTCACCAGATCAGTTTGGAGCCATAGTGCAGCTGGATTCTGAGACAGATCTAAAAAGGACTAGTCTACAAGTTTGTTTCCTGCAGCTTTAGTCTTAACCAGTTTGACGCAAACGTGCTGTGGTTAGGCTGTGTGAAAACTACAGACTTCAGCACCACTCCATGTTCCCACGGGCAGTATAACCAGGGTATTGGTGATTGCATGTTCAAGTAAATGATTATACATCCCTGAAATGTTGAGGTATAACTTAAACCAGAATTGAAACCAGTTTCAGTAAGAACTTGTTCAGGAATTCCCCCTGAACCTCGGTGGGAATAAAACTTGTTTCCCAAGAAGGTGCAAAATGGGCAAGTGAATTTGCAGGCAGTTTTACAGAATATCTGCAATCAATGCAACCAAAACTGGACTTTCTCAATTGTCTATTCTGTGTTTTCATGAAAATCATTTTCACCAAAAGTGAGTAGGTGGGGTGCACAGATTCAACCTACAAAATGGACAGTTAGCTGATCTTGCTTTGCTTAACTTTGGAGATTGATTCAGGAAAGAAAATTGACAAGAAAAAGAAATCTATATAATCCCTACAGTGCAGAAAGACGTTACTCAGCCCATCGAGACTGCACCATCAACAGTCCCACTCAGATCCTATCCCAGTAATCCCATATATTTACCTTGCTAATCCTTTTATCTATCATCCTGGGACAATAAGGGGCAATTTAGCATGGCCAATCAACCTTTTTGGATTGTGGGAGGAAACTGGAGCACCGGGAGGAAACCCACACAGAAATGGGGAGAATGTGGAAACTCCACACAGACAGAGACCCCAGGCTGGAACTGAAATCTTGGTGCTGTGAAGTAGCAGTGCTAACCACAGTGCCATCATGTCGCCTGTTACCTTCACAGCAACTGACAGCAAGTAGTGGCACACTGCAGGGGACCGCAATAAATAGTGGCACACTGCAGGAGACCCCAATAAAAAGAGGACACACTGCAGAGGACCCCAATAAATAGTGACATGCTGCAGGGGACACTAGGCACAGAATGGCATATGCTTGAGGATACTCAATAAAAACCAGTACATCCCCAGAAACTCCCAGCAGATGCTGGCACTCTCATGGGAACATGTTGATAATCTCACTTCCATTATGTACAGAATAATTCATTTTTTAAAATGACTGTGCTGATTTCTTTTAATTAGCTGATAGCATTTTTGTGGAATTTATCCAGTTGATCCCCAGAAAGGTGTCAGTATTCTCCCCAAGACAGTGCCAAATGTTTGCCCAACAAGCCCTGGAGTGCACCAGCCTAATAAATCTATTGTGCTGATGTGTGGCTTGTAAACCAGAGTTTTACACAATGCAATCGTGAAACCTAAAATATGCCTTAGTACTCTCCACTAACTCTCCAAAACAAAAAAAATTGAAAGAGAAAAGTTCCTAAACTTCAAACACTGAATTCAGAATGAAGCATCAAGCTATATTATTGTTGGGGAGACATTAAAAGCTGTGCTAATATATTTCCTATTTTAAAAGTACCCTGCAAACTATTTTTAATTATATTCTTAGGATGAATCATCTGCGTCAAGCCTCTTTTTGAAGGTGCAAAATAATTTTTTTTTGCACTCTTTCACAATCAGCAGACCAAAAGAAATTGCTCAGTCTGTTCTTTGAAGTTACATACATTTTTTTTTGAAACCATGATCTACAATTTTGAGTTGCCACTCTATTCAGTTCACTTCATCTCCCCTGTGTGACTTACTCAAGGCTCAGAGTTCAGAGGCAAGTCAGGAAATAAAATTAAACATTCCCTCTGCTGCCACTAACTAATTTGCTGTTTTCCTTTCAGATATTTAGAACTATTGCTTGTTTTTTTGTTCTGCACTTTCAAAATAAATCTGGCAGCCATCTTGGTCCTGCAATCTGAATCTATACAAATGCGATTCATTGGGAAAGGATATTGTATTGATGCTGTGAACTGAGTTCACCATGGTGTCTTTATAAACATACAAATTAGGAGCAGGAATAAACTTCTCGGCTCCTCAAACCTGCTCCGCCATTCATTGGCAGATCTGCTTGTACCCTCAAACCCATGTTTCTGCTCACCCCTGATAACCCTTCACCTCCTTTCTAATTGATTTGATTTGATTTACTATTGTGACATGTATTAGTACATGCACAGCCTCTCGCGCGCTGTACAAAGTGTAATGTTTATAGAGAATGAAAGGAGAGGGCGCAGAATGTAATGTCACGGTCATAGTTAGGATATAGAGAGATTGAATTGGAGCACTGGTAGAGAGTTTATATCAGTCAGAGTTTTAAAAGCATAGAGTAAAAGATAGAATTAGAGGATATGCTGGTCACAGCTCGCAAGAAGTTGCCACGCTCCACACCATTTTGGAGAGTGCCATCCAGTTGGAGAACAAGGGAGCAGATACCAGGCAACCCACCACTTGAACGTTTCCCTTCAAGTCATTCATCATTCTGATTTGAAAATATTGCCATTTCTTCACTGGTGCTGGTCAAGAATCTAATGTTTAAAGTTTACTTTTTAGTGTCACACGTAGATTTACATTAACACTGCAATGAAGTTACAGTGAACATAGAACATAGAACATAGAACAATACAGCACAGAACAGGCCCTTCGGCCTTCGATGTTGTGCCGACCAAAATAAAAAGCAATGCCCCTCCAAACTAAACCATTCCCTTCTCTTCCATATACTTATCAATTAACCTCTTAAACGCCACCAAACTTGGCGCATCTACAACAGCTGCAGGCAGGGCATTCCACTCCCTAATCACTCTTTGAGTAAAGAACCTACCTCTGATATCCGTCCTATAACTCATACCCCTTAATTTAAAGCTGTGTCCCCTCGTGCTAGCTTTCTCCATCCTAGGAAAAAGGCTATCACTGTCCACCCTATCTAAACCTCTAATCATCTTATATGCTTCAATAAGATCCCCTCTTAGCCGCCTCCTTTCTAACGAAAACAACCTCAAATCCTTCAACCTCTCTTCATAGGACCTGCCCTCCATACCAGGCAACATCCTGGTAAACCTCCTCTGTACCCTCTCCAATGCCTCCACATCTTTCTTATAATGTGGCGACCAGAACTGCACACAATACTCCAAGTGCGGCCGCACTAGAGTTTTGTACAGTTGCAACATGATGCTGCGGCTCCTAAATTCAATCCCCCTACCAATAAAAGCTAAGACTCCATATGCCTTCTTAACAACTTTATCCACTTGACTGCCTACTTTCAGGGATCTATTGACACATACACCAAGATCCTTCTGTTCCTCAACACTATTAAGAGCCCTACCATTAGCCCTATACTCTACACATTTATTGTTCCTGCCAAAGTGCATTACCTCACACTTTTCCACATTAAACTCCATTTGCCACCTCTCGGCCCAGCTCTGCAACTTGTCCAAGTCACTCCCCTAGTCGCCACGCTCCGGTGCCTGTCCGGGTACACTGAGGGAGAATTTAGCATGGCTAACGCACCCTAACCCGCACGTCTTTCAGACTATGGGAGGAAATCAGAGCACAGGAGGAAACCCACTCAGACACAGGGAGAATGTGCAGACTCCACATAGACAGTAACCAAGCCAGAAATCGAAACCAGATCCCTGGTTTCAGTGGCAGCAGTGCTAATCACTGTGCCACCCTACCGCCAACAGTCTTATCCAGCAATGCCTTAAAAATATTCAGACTCTACTTCCACTGCCTTTTGGGAAAGAGAGTTCCAGAGACTCACCACCCTCAGAGAAAAAAATTCTCCTCACCTCTGTCTTAAATGAGTGATCCCTAATTTTTAAACGATGACCTCCTCCCCCAGTTCCAGAATCTCTGACAAGAGGAAACACCTTTCTCACATTCACCCTGTCAACACCCCTCAACATTTTAAAGGTTTTGATCAAGTTTCATCTTACCCTCCTAAACTGTCCTCGATACAAACCTAATCCTCCAACCTTTCCTCATAAGACAACCCACCCATTACTGGTATTAGTCTAGCAAGGCTTCTCTGAACTGCTTTGAACACATTTACATCCTCCCTTTAATAGTGAGGCTGTGCAGCACACAATACTCCCAATGTGGTCTCACCAATGTCCCATACAATTGAAGCAGATCTTTACAATGATAATAATGGGATTATTATGAAACAATGAGAAAGAAACATCAACAGATTGTAGAAATATGCATGAAATTTCTACAAAGTGACAAGAAAGACTAAGTGACACGAAAGGTCTTCATTTCTCGCTCTGTACTGGGACCCTTCAAAGA
Source organism: Sphyrna mokarran (assembly GCA_024679065.1). NCBI lineage: Eukaryota > Metazoa > Chordata > Chondrichthyes > Carcharhiniformes > Carcharhinidae > Sphyrna > Sphyrna mokarran. The sequence goes on from JAGIQG010000022.1 coordinate 13,061,421, forward strand.
TATCAAATGTGACAAATCAAGCTTTGAAATCCCCTGCATAACCTTGAAAACTTCAAACCCAAACAAGCCAACTAGCACCAGTCCCTTTAACTTCCATCTCTCATCATTCGAGAGACTATTCAGCCAGCAAGCAACTAGTTGAGTAACCAACTTTCACTTCAATATCACCGTCTAGCTGGTGCACAGACCATGTAGACAGAATACCGTGTTACCAACTAGGTTGTTATTCTGGCAGTGAAACTGAAACTCAATAAACTTTGAATCTGATGACTTTTGTTTCCCTGCCACAGTACATATGACCTCTGAATCATAACCGTTAATAAAGCAGAGACTTAGAAACGTTCATCGCTGCTGGCTTGACAAGCCTTTTAGCAACGCTGTGTGATTTCTGTTAAACTGTGTGATGTTATATATTAAAACAAGGGAAAGATTTGCAAAAGGGCTTCAGTCCAACAAACAAAAATCTGACTAGGAGCAGCACCTTGTTCTGATGACAGGTTAAAGTCCCGCAATATTAACTGTTTTTCTCCCTGCAGAGGCTGTCTAACCAGCTGAGTATTTCCAGCATTTTCCAAATTTCCAGCATCTTCAGAGTTTCACTTGCATTCTTGTGCAACAACCTAGAACATAGAACATTACAGCACAGTACAGGCCCTGTGGCCCTTGATGTTGTACCAATCAGTGGAACCAATCTAATGACTCTCTAACCTAAATTATTTCACTATTATCCATCTGCCTATCCAATGACCATTCGAATGCCTTTAACTTACCTGCCCTTGTATTTATCATAGAAATCACATCATAGATTTCTACAGTGCAGAAAGAGGCCATTCAGCCCATTGAGTCTGCACCAACCACAATCCCACCCAGGTCCTATCCCCATAATATTTACCCACTAACCTCTCAAATCTATGCATCTCAGGACACTAAGGGACAATTTAGAATGGCCAATCAACTTAGCCTGCACATATTTGGACTTTGAAAGGAAACCGGAGCACTCAGAGGAAACTCACACAAACACAAGGAGAATGTGCAAACTCCACACAGACAGTGACCCAAACTGAGAATTGAATCCAGGTTCCTGGAGCTGTGAAACAGCACTGCTAACCACTATGCTGCCCTTCTTATTTCTTGAAGTAAAGCTAGTAACATAAAACTGATGGCAATATTTTCTGTTCACTGACATCTGGGCACATCAGTTTTCCAGGAAGTGCAACATCCTATCGTCACGTACTGTAGTCAGGTACAGATAAACAAAGTCTCCTGTTTGCAGCGCCCAGCCTTGTTATAAAACTTCAAAATACAAACATCAGGTCACGCAGCAAATTAAACATGGTTGTTTTTAGTCACGACAGCAACGACTCCACAGGCAACGGTTCCAAACAGCAAATGATGATGTCAACATGTCAGCAAGAACATGAATATTACAAGAATAGAATCATGAATATTACAAGAATAGATTCCTGGCTTGGATCACAGTCTGTGCAGAGTCTGCATGTTCTCCCCATGTCTGCGTGGGTTTCATTCAGGTGCTCCGGTTTCTTCCCACAGTCTAAAGACTGTTAGGATGCATTGGCCCTGCTAAATACTCCACAGTGTACCTGAACAGGAGTGTGGCAAATAGGGAAGTTTCATAGTAACTTCATTGCAGTGTTAATGTAAGCCTACTTGTGACTAATAAATAACTTTTTACAGTACAGAAGGAGGTAATTTGGTCCATCAAGCCTAAACCAATGACAATCCTCCCAAACCCTATTCCCGTAACCCATACGTTTACTCAGCTAATCTACCTGACACCAAGGGACAATTTAGAATGGCCAATCAACATAATCCACATATCTTTGGTGTGTGGGAAGAAATTGGAGCACTAGAAGGAAACCACACAGAGACGGGGAGAATGTGCAAACTCCACACAGCATCACCCGACGGAAATTTAACCTGGATCCCTGGTGCTGTGAGGCAGCAGTGTGAACCACTGTGTACCCTATGCTTTGACAATTACATTGTTAAACTATTGCCTTATTAAAGACAAGCTAATCCCCTATGAACGAACACAGCTGGAAAAGCTGCAGTGGGGAAATTCTAAAGAGTTTGTGGTGGCAGGGCCTAATAGTGGGTGAGCAATGGGAGTGGGGATCCCTCTGCCACTCTGCACTTCAGGATCCAGCAGGAAGAGGGAGGGCAGCAATCGGGCCGTGTTGCCTCAAGATGGCCTTCTTGAACTGCTGGAGTCCATGAAGTGTAGGTATGATGTGTTAAGAAAGGAGCTCCATATCAGCAATCGTGATATGGTTCCAAGTCAAGGCAGTGGATGGCTTGGAGGGGAACTCGTTGAGTCTGTTTTGGAGCTTTTGTGAGTCGCTGCAGTGCATCTTGTAGATGGTACACATTGCTGTCAATGTGCATCAGTGGTGGATGGAGTGAATGTGTAAGGTGGTGAAGGGATCCCGCTCAAGTGGGTGACTTTGTCCTGAATGGTGTCAAGTTTCTTGAGAGCAGCTGCATTCTTCAAGGCAAATGAGGAGTATTCCATCACACTCCTGACTCGAGCTTTGTAGATGGTGGACAGGCTTTGGAGAGTCAGGAATCAAGTTACTTGCCACAAAATTCAATTCCTCTGATCTGTTCTTGGAGCTACAGTATTTATATAGAATCATAGAATCCCTACAGTGCAGGAGGAGACCATTTAGCCCAACGGCTCTGCAGCGACTCTGACACAGGATCACACCAAAGCCTTTTCCCTGTAACTCTACATATTTATCCCACAAATCCCCCTAACTTACATATTTTGAGATACTAAGGGGCAATTTAGCATGGCCAATTCTCCCAACTTGCATATCTTTTAGACTGTGGGAGGAAACCAGAGCACCCAGAAGAAATTCATGCAGACACGAGGAAAAGGTGCACACTCCACACAGACAGTTACCCAAGGCCAAAATTGAATCCGTGTCCCTGGCGCTGTGAGGCAGCAGCGCTAATCACTCTGACACTTAGTCCAATCAACGGTAACCCCCAGGATGTTGATCGTGGGGAATTCAATGATCTTAATACTATTGAACATCAAAGGAGACAGTCAGATTCTCTCTTGCTGGAGATGATCATTGCCTGGCACTTGTGTGATATGAATGTTCCTCGATGCATGACGCCCCGAAGTGTTAAGATGATAGTTTGTATCAATCTGAGATTTCCTGTACACATTCATGACAGTTTTCAGAAAAATAAACTGGCCATTGTGATGCACAAAATACTGTGTTTACTTTATACACATGGCTTGAGTTGTATCAGCCTTGTACCAATCACTTAACGTCAAAGGTCAATGCATAAATGCTTTTATACTAGTGTTGAATCAACTGATCTCAGCAATAATGGGAAGCAAGAAGATAAGGTTATTGACGACACCTGTCAAAGCCGCAGTAAAAGGAAAACTTAGTGAGGGCTTCCTCTCATCTTCGCTAAGCAGTGGCCCACGTAGAAAATATCATGGCATTGTGTTCGGCTGTAATGTGGTCAAGACAGATCATCAAGGGTCATGTCTTAATAAGGTCAGGCGACAGAGGACCTCCAATGCCTACTGGCCCACATCCAACAATGAGTCATGTTTTCCTAAGGGGAAAGGAACCAACAAGACTGACAAGAAAAGAAATAAACTAAGATGGCAGAAGTGCCTCCAGTGGCATGAAGCTCCACCCGGAGGTGCCATTGTCACAACAATATGTAGCAACAAAACACAAACACACTGGCATGCACAATGTGCTTAGCAGGTCAGAAGACAAGATCATTGTTCAATAAACGCATTCAGAGGTCTATCAAAAATTGGACGGAAAATGAATTAAGTCAGATCCTTGACAGGGGCAGCATGGTGACACAGCGATTAGCACTGCTGCCTCACACACTAGGGATCTGGGTTGATTCCTGGCTTGGGTCACCATCTGTGTGGAGTCTGCACGTTCTCCCTGTGTCTGCAAGGGTTTCCTCCAGGTACTCTGGTTTCCTCCCACAGTCTGCTGGTTAGGGTGCATTGACCTGAAGAGGTGCCATAGTGTGGTGTCTAAGGGAATTTCACAGTACTTTCATTGCAGTGTTGATGTAAGCCTTACTTGTGACAAATAAATAAACTTTACCTTACTCCCCATGTTGGCATGGGTTTCTTCCAGGTGCATCAGCTTCCTCCCTTAAAGATGTGCAGGATAGATGGTTTGGCCATGCTGAAATTGAGCCCAGCATTAGGGAATTAGCAGGGTAAATATGCGGGATTACGGAGATAGGGCCTGGGTGGGATTGTGATCGGTGTAGACTCAATAGGCCAAATAGTCTCCTTCTGCACTGTAGGATTCTATGATTCACATACAGGACCACCGACAGAAGAATCTACGGTTTGGCTTCACTTCTGTGGCATATGTGAACTGAGAAATAGGCCGTTGTCTGATGGAGGTTCCAAGGCTATGAATGGGTTATGATGAAGTAAATAGCAATTACATTTTCCCCACTGACTAATGAGATGTTAAAGCTTTGGTTAACATTGGAATAATTAAAGGAAAGATCAAATAAAAGCCCAACATGGAGGGTAGCTGGACTGTAGGATTTTCTGAATGAAGTTTATTAATTTGCTTAAAAAGAAAACTAAATAGTTTCTTAAAAGAGAGCAATGTGTGGATGACACGAAGATTGGTTAACAGTGAGCTAGAGCATCTTGAGCTTCAAGAAGATATAGACGGAACGGTCAAATGGGCAGATAAGTGGCAGATAGAATTTAACTCTGAAAAGTTAAAGGTGATACACTTGGGAAGGAGTAATTTGACAAAAAAGTATTCAATGAATAGTAGGACAATAGGAAACTCTTTGGAACAAAGGAGCTTTGCTATGTTTGTCCACAGACTTCTGAAAGTGGAAGAGCACGTTAGCAGGCTGGTGAAAAAGGCACACGGGACACTTGCCTTTATCAATCGAGGCACAGATTACAAAAGCAGGGAAGTCATGTTGGAATTGTTTAGAACTTTAGTGAGGCTTCAATGGAATACTGTGTGCCGTTCTGGTCACCACATTATCAAAAGGAGTGTAGAGGAGATTTACCAGAATGCTGCCTGGGATGGAGCATTTGAATTATGAAGAGAAGTTGGGTAGGCCTGGGATGTTTTCGCTGGAGCAGAGGAGACAGGGGCGACCTGATCGAGATGCACAAGATTATGAGGGGCAGAGTCGATAAGGAACAACTATTCCCCTTAGTTGAAGAGTCAGTCATGAGGGGACATAGGTTCAAGGTGAGGGGCAGGAAGTTTAGAGGGGCAATGTGAGGAAAAATATTTTTACCCAGAGGGTGGTGATGGTCTGGAATGCACTGCCTGGGAGGGTGGAGGAGACAGGATGCCTCACATCCTTTTAAACGTACCTGGACGAGCATTTGGGGCATGTCATAACATTCAGGGCTATGGGCTAAGAGCTGGCAGATAGGATTAGGTGGGAATTTTGATGTTTCTAATGTGTCGGTGCAAACTTAATGGGCCGAAGGGCTTCTTCTGCACTGTATGATTTTATGCATATTAATAAAAGAAAATGAGAAATGAACAATGTGGCACAATTAAATTAGCTTTTCTGCTCTGGAATGTATGCAAAGACATCATGGAGTATTTCTATATTGTGATGTTCTATGATTCTATAAACGTGCTTAGGGAAGTTCTGTTGTTTGAAGAATTGATTCAGTGAGCTATAAAGCAATCAGTAAGCAAAGCAGAAAATCATTAAACTCTGAAACATTTGGGCAACACATTCTCAAGTGTCAAAATGTTTGAGTTTTGCTGTTGTCTGTGGATGTCATTAGATCCCACAACTCTTATTACAATCTCATAGCTCCCATCCAGTCAGTCATTCCTCTTGTGGAGAATAATCTTATTCTTCTATCCTTGTCCTTTGATTTAAGATCAAACTTGTATGGAATTAATAAACAGCATCCCTCCTTAGAAAGAGGAGAGGGCAACAATTTTGATGTTCAAACATACAGGGGTTTGCTTTACAACTTGTTCAGCAAACATTAGTCTGTCGAAAGATTTATGAGTTAAGTGGCAGGTACTGGCTTGGGTTACACTGAATAAACCTCTAAAAGTTTGATGGGTTGTGTAATTTCATACAAAGTGGCCCATCCTTTCACTTAGTCACCAGCATTGAGCAAACAAACGCTTTTGAAATTTCTGAAAAGGAATTACTGAGCAGCAAGGTGGACAGTAGTTAGCACTATCGCCCCACAGTGCCAGGGACCCGGGTTCGATTCCTGGCTTGGGTCACTGTGTGTGTGGAATCTGCACATTCTCCTCATGTCTGTGTGGGTTTCTTCCCACTGTCCAAAAGGCATGCTGGTTAGGTGCATTGGCTATGCTAAATTCTCCCTCAGTGTCCCCGAACAGGCCCTGGAATGTGGCAACTAGGGGATTGTCACAGTAACTTCATTGCAGTATTAATGTAAACTGACTTGTGACACTAATAGATAAAACATCTGGTCTTTAAAAGAAAAAGCTCAATACATACAAAGAAATTGCATTATTCAAAAGGATGTGGCACCCCCCTCCATCCCCCATACAGAATCTCTTTGGCAAACCTCTGATGTATTTAATATTCAAGGACTGTCTCCTATCTACATTATGATTTTGCATAATCGACCGTGATGGGCGATGGAGGAGCCTGTATCCACTGCAAACTTAGTGTGTCGCAGCTTCTGTTCATTTAAGCAGTCACTGTGGAATAAATCCAATCAGTAATTTTTTTTGCCAAAGCCATATTTCAGTGGGTTTTTTTTTGTTTAAACTTTCTGAAGTAGCACAAGATGATGCAAAGGCAAATTTATAACTAACTGCCTTTCTACAGTAACAAGGGATTTCTGTGCTCATTGCAATGACAACAGCACTGGACAAAAGTAAGGGCATAGCACTCAACTCGTGAAAAATACGCAGACAGAGAATTTAAAAAAAAAGCTAACAACCCAATGTTAATTAAATGTACAATCAACAATTCAGTTTCACAAAACTACACCCTGTACAGATGTAAAAGCAAAGTGCTGGGTGCTGGAGATCTGAAATAAAATCAAAAAAATGCTGGATAAATCCAGCAAGTCTGGCAACATGTGTGAAACAGAGTTAACATTTAAAGTTTAGTTTGAAGTTTATATATTAGTGTCACAAGTAGGCTTCACATTGATACTGCAATGGAGTTACTGTGAAAATGCCCTAGTCGCCACACTCCTGTTTGGATGCACTGAGGGAGAATTTAGCATCTTGTTTGTCAACCTGTTAAATAAAACTTTGAGCAACAAATTTGAGGGTTTTGAGTCCAATATGACTTTTCTGCGAAACTGAGTAATTCTAACACTTACTGTTTTTTTATCTCAGGACATATGTATTTCTTAAATGAAACAAAAAAAATCTTATTCAGAGAATGGATTTTTAAAAAAATGCATTCTTTAAAAAAAAAGGCAAGTTCTTCAATCCTGCACTCCCATAGGGAACCATTGGGAGCCTATAGAGTGCAGGGTCAAAGAGATATCTAGAATCTTGTGGTGTGATTCTAATCTGGTTCTCCCTTTGAGCATGGTTCCTGCTGGAAGCTTGTGATCAGTAAATTTAGCCTTTAAAGCGTAAAGGAATACTTAATTTCAGAATAATACAAAATTCATTGTCAGTTTTATACTCCAAAACTGGAAAGCTACATTCTAAGCCAGTACACCTTGCATGCTAGGAGATGTGGAGATGCTGGCGTTAGAATGGGGTGGGCACAGTAAGAAGTCTCCACAACACCAGGTTAAAGTTCAACAGGTTTATCTGGAATCACGAGCTTTCGGAGCACTGCTCCTTCATCAGCTGAGTCAACTCCAGCACTCTGAAAGCTTGTGATTCCAAATAAACCTGTTGGACTTTAACCTGGTGTTGTGAGACTTCTTAACTTGCAAGCTGTTTTGCAACAGTTTAGATTTGTTGTGGTAATAGAACATAGAACATAGAACAATACAGCACAAACAGGCCCTTCGGCCCACGAGTTGCGCCGATCACATCTACCAATCCACAGACCTATCTATAACCCCCTATCCTATTCTTTTCCATATACTCATCCAGAAGTCTCTTAAAAGACCCCAGTGAGTTTGCCTCAACAACCTCCGACAGCAGTCGGTTCCATTCACTCACCACCCTCTGAGTGAAAAACCTACCCCTGACATCTCCTTTGTATTTGCTTCCCTGCACCTTAAATCTGTGTCCTCTCGTAGTGACCATTTCCGCTCGGGGAAATAGTCTCTGAGAGTCCACCCTATCTATTCCTCTCAACATTTTATAAACCTCTATCAGGTCGCCTCTCAACCTACGTCTCTCCAGTGAGAAGAGTCCCAGCTCCTTCAACCTATCTTCATAAGGCCTGCCTCCCAATCCAGGCAGCATCCTTGTAAATCTCCTCTGAACCCTCTCAATAGCCTCTACATCCTTCCTATAATGAGGCAACCAGAACCGCGCACAATACTCCAACTGGGGTCTGACAAGAGTCTTATAAACATCATGGCGGTTACCATTGACCAGAAACTGAACTGGAATAACCAAATAAAAACTGTGGCTACAGAAGCAGATCGTAGGCTAAGAATCCTGTGGCAAGCAACCCCCTCCTGACTCCCATCTACAAGGCACAAGTCAAGAGTGTGATGGAATATTCTCCAGGAAAAGCAGCCCGCTTGATTGGCACTCCTTGTACAAACATTCATTCCCTCTACCATTCACACATAGTGGCAGCCGTTTGTACCATCTACATGATGTACTGCAGGGACTCACCAAGGCTCCTTAGACAGCACCTTTTAAACCCATCACCACTATCATCACAGAAGGACATGGACAGCAGACACATGGGAACATTAGCACCTACAAGTTCCCCTCCAAGCCACTCACCGTCCTGACTTGGAAATGTATCTCCATTCCTTTGCTATCGCTGGGACAAAATCCCGAAATTCCCCTTAACAGCACTGAGTGTGTATTTACTACATAGACTGCAGTGGTTCAAAGAGGCAGCTCACCACCACCTTTTCAAGGGCAATAAATGCTGGCCTAGCCAGTGATGCCTACATCCCATATATGAAGTTTTTAAGAAAGGTGTTATGTAAAACATTTCAAAGGTTTTTAAAGCACAATTAGATAGCAGGTCACGCAAGCTGATATTAGAGGAGATACCAAATGTTTGCTTGGTTGAGGGGCTAGCCTTGCCTTAAACATGCTATCACATTCGTTACCTAGAGAGCGATGAAAGCAAAAGATAGATACATTCAAGAAATTCAGAAAGCATATGTGATGGAAGTCTGCCCTGAATTCATACGTCACAACCCTGAAAACTTTCACCTCGAGTCTTGGTGTATTTGAGATAATGTTCTTGGTTTATGCTCTCTATCCTGCTGAGTATCGTATATCGTATAACTCCATAGAGATCCTATTGGCAACGGTCCCATTTGAATCATGATGTGCAGTCATAATGCTAACTTCCTTTTGCTGGGATTCTTGAGCTTCCGCCAGAAACATAGCAGCAACTGCGTTATTAATCAATCCTGTTCTGCTGCTTCTGTTAATGAGAGAACAGAGAGAACCTCCTTTTCCACTTGTACTCTGAGCTGCCTCAGAAGTGAGGCCATTTTGTGCTTTTCCTTTTCCAGGTTCAGATCATCATTGACTGCATTTCATTCTTCATTACAGCTAACAAAGGATTTCCCACTGACATTAGGGGGCAATTCAGTATGGCCAATCAACCTAACCCCTATACATCTATGGACTGTTGGAGGAAACCCATATAGACACGAGGAGAAATTACAAACTCTGCACAGACAATGACCCAAGCTGGGATTTGAACCTGGGTCCCTGGCACTGTGAGGCAGCAGCGCTAACCACTGTGCCATCATGCTGCCCATTCAATGATGAAATTAAGTTAATATGACACACATCAACAACAACTGACATTGATGTCTTGTTCGTAGTTCTTAGCTTAGAACAGACCAGGAATAAAATTGAGGCCTTCTGCATTCTTAGAAGCCAGTGTCATACATGAAGTGAGCCAGCAATTGGGGGTGACACATTTTCCATTTACATTTCTCAAGTGGGAAAAGTAACTAGGTTAGGATTGTTTTCACTGCAGTTCAGACAAATGAACTCCAAAAATAAATTTCTAACAGGACTAGACAGGGTAGATGCAGGGAGGATGTTCCTCATGGTGGGGGGAATCCAGAACTAAGAGTCACAGTCTGAAGATGAGGGTAGACCATTTAGGATGGAGATGAGGAGACATTTCTTCACCCAAAAGTGGTGAGCCTGTGGAATTCATTACCACAGGAAGTAGTTGATGTCAAAACATCGAATGTATTCAAGAGGCAGCTAGATATAGCACTTGGGGTGAATGAGATCAAAGGTTATGGGAAGAAAGCAGGGGCAAGGGCCAAATGGCCTCCTCCTGCCCCTATCTTCTATGTTCCTATGTAAAAAAAAAGCCCCTTCAGGTAAGCCCAATACAACATTACAGCACAGAACAGGCCCTTTGGCCTTCGATGTTGCGCCGACCAATTTAGAAAAAGCAATGACCCTCTAACCTAAACCATTCCCTTTTCATCCATAAACTTATTTACTAACCTCTTAAACGCCACCAAACATGGCGCATCTACAACTGCAGCAGGCAGGGCATTCCATACCCATACCACCCTCTGGGTAAAGAACCTACCTCTGACATCCGTCCTATAACTACCACCCCTTAATTTAAAGCTATGTCCCCTTGTGCTAGCTTTCTCCATCCTAGGAACAAGGCTATCACTGTCCACCCTATCTAAACCTCTAATCATCTTATATGTTTCAATAAGGTCTCCTCTTAGCCGCCTTTTTTCTAACGAAAACAACCTCAAATCCCTCAGCCTCTCTTCATAAGACCTGCCCTCCATACCAGGCAACATCCTGGTAAACCTCCTCTGTACCCTCTCCAATGCCTCCACATCTTTCTTATAATGCGGGGACCAGAACTGTACACAATACTCCAAGTGCGGCCGCACTAGAGTTTGTACAGTTGCAACATGATGTTGCGGCTCCGAAATTCAATCCCCCTACCAATAAAAGCTAAGACTCCGTATGCCTTCTTAACAACCTTATCGACTTGATTGCCAATATATACACAATAACTATTTTAATCAGGGAAATGGGAAGATAGCTGATACGCTGTAACAAAATCTGGGGCTCCTTCTCGTAAACAGCTGAAGTTAAAATGTTTAAAACATACACTCATATCCAAATTGTGCCTTGTGCTCTTGTGAAAATTTACCGACATTTTTAAAAAAAGCTTAAGAGCGGCATGTAGCTATAGTTTATTGAACAACTGCCAACAAAAAAGCCTCAACTTCCTGCTAATAATTCAGGACCTGGAGTCTTACTATGTGACTTAAAATTATTAAGCTCTTGACATTCTTCTAACATTGGCAGCCATTCATTTTTTTCCTCCCACTTGTGTAGATACTTTCTTTCACCCAAAGCCCATTCCTTGCCCCTCCAACAAATTCTGACTCAGGGTTGGATTATAGACCAAAAAGCAACACCCATCTCACTGCCATTCTTCAAGTGCCAGCCTGGATGGTGAGTGTGGGCAAACCATTCAACCATCACAACCCTGCCCCATCTATCCATACACATATAATCACTTTGCAGAGTGGACCGTAATCAGCAAGGTTTAAACCCTACAAGCATTAAACAGATTTAAGTCTATGAATCATAGAATCCCTACAGTGCTGAAGGAGGATATTCGACCCATTGAGTTTGCACCAACTCTCTGACAAGAATATCTTACCCACACATTTACGATGACCAATTCACCTAACCTGTACACCATTGGATGGTCGAAAGAAAGCGAGGCCTAGAGGCATTATCACTGGACTATAAATCCAAAAAAAACTCAGCTAATGTTCCAAGGACGTGGGTTCAAATCCTGCCATGACAGTGGTGGAATTTGAATTCAATAAAAAAATCTGGAATTAAAAATCTACTGATGACCATAAAACCATTGTCAATTGTCAGAAAAACCCATCTGGGTAACTAATGTCCTTTAGGGAAGGAAATCGACTGTCCATACCTGGTCTGGCCTACATGTGATTCCAGAGCCACAGCAGTTAGCTCTCAACTATTCTCCAAGGAGAACTGGGATGGGCAATAAATGCTGGCCAGCCAGTGATGCCCATGTCCAACGAATGAATTTAAAAAAATTGGAACAACTGAGAAACACACACAGGGATGGGGAGAATGTGCCAACTCCACACAGACAGGTTGGGATTGAACCATTGTAAGGCAGCAATGTTAACCACCGTGCCATCCATAATGAATCAATGAATGCAGTGATAGACATGCAACAGATCCTTTCTGATTGAATGAGCAAAGTTGAGGCAAAAGGTCTTCATCCCTACCTCTCATCACCATAACTTTCCACGTGTTTAAACTTTCACCACAAGTCTTGCAGGCTTTTGTGAATTATGGAGGTGCCAAGTGAACCATGGGTGCTTTATGCTGTCTGGTGAATGATACTGAGAGAAGACTCGGAGCAGGTTTGGCCCAAGTAAACTGGCATCGCTCTGCCTTATTTATAGAAAGAAGAACTTACCCTTGTATTTTTTCACATCATCAGGGTGTCTCAAAACACCACGCAACCAGTTAATTACTTTCAAAACATAGTCTCACTTGTTCTACAGGCTGGCAGTGTGTGCGCAGCAACATCCCACAAGTACTGTGGAACAACTAGTTAATCTAGTTTGGTGATACATTGCATCTAATGAAAGGGTGGTCTCTCCAACAATGTGGCACTCCCTCAGTACGGCACTGGATTGTCGCCCTAGATTACGTGCTCAAATCATGAAATGGGACTCAGATACACCCACTGGAGGCAACAGGGCCACCAACAAACTAAGTAAGCATGACCTCTCTGGAGGCAATGTAATGCAGAATGTCAAAATACACAACTGGACATTTGTCATGGTGGAAACAGTCTAATCATTGCATATGCCCACCACCATCACGTACTAAACTGCTCACTAGTGGATCATGCTAGCCTTAATGGCTCTGCCAAATATTCCTTCTGGGTCATATTTTGAAACGTATTTGTGATTGTGAGGGGAGAGTGGAGAAGATGAATGGATGACAGGGGTGGTGGCAACATCTTTTTGCACATCTACGTGGCATTTCCAAGCTCCAATGAGGAACACACTTAAAACTAACCACCTGGTCTATGCTGGGTGTTTATGTTTCACATAAGCCTCTTCTCACCCATCCTTCTTCCCTTTATTCATTTATGGGATGTGGACATTGTAGGTTGGGTTGGCATTTATTGCCTATCCCTAAGAACATTTAAAAGTCAATCACATTGCTGTGAATCTGGAGCCATATATAGGCTGGACCAGGGAAGGACATTAGTGAACCAGATGGGTTTTGTTTTTCAGTGAGAAGGTTTCATGGTCATCATTAATGCTAGGATTAGTAATCTGCCATGGTGGGATTTAAACTCAAGTCCTCAAACCATTACCCCGAGTTTCTGGATTATTAGTCCTTTGACAGTACCATTGGGCCAAGCATTGACTTATCTAACCATCAGTATAACCTTATAATTCTTTGAGGTCCTTAACTGTGCTTCAAGGTTTGTACACTGTTCAAAAATGATGCTTTGTAAAAATGCTCATGCTAAATAAAATTGTACTTCTTCAATGTACTTTTAATTATGTAAAATTCCAGATGAATGCACAAAATGGAAGTCACGGTGACACAGTGGTCCCTGGCACTGCTGCCTCACAGTGTCAGTGACCTGGGTTCTATTCCCAGATTGGGGCATTGTCTGTGCAGAGTTTGCATGTTTTGTCTGTGTCTATGTGGATTTCCACCTACAGTCAGGTAGACGTGCTGGTTAGGTGCATTGACTATGCTAAATTTTCCCCTCAATGTACCCGAACAGGTGCCGGAGTGTGGCAACTAGGAGATTTTCACAGTAACTTCATTGTAAGTCTACTTGAGACACTAATAAATAAATTAAACCTCAGTCTCCCCTAGCTTTCCCTTAAATACAGCTACACTAATCACTTTAGCTATTCCTCATTGTGGTGGGTTCCACATCCTAAACAGTGGGTAAAGGTTTTCCTCCTCGTTTCTCCACTGGATTTGTGATGGCTACATTCTAATTTTGACCCTAGGTTTGGATTATACAACAGATGGTGATCAGTACAGTAAGAAATGCGAAGCAGGTGTTAGCAGGAGAAAATTAAAGCATTGCCCTAAGTCATATACAATAAAAATGGAGATTTATAAACCTCCAAAGTTCTTCCCCAAGTACACAATAACAAGCTTTTGGTTTTGAAAAAGCATGGCTTGAGATCAAATGACTGGTTCACGAGCAACCATTTGGGAAACAGTTAAATGCACTGACAGGATTAGATGCTTTATTTATCATAGAACTAAATGCTATCCCACACCAAGTAGGGTTAAATGGGTGGCACAGTGGCACAATTGTTTTACCCTGTTGCCTCGCAGCACCAGAGATTTGCGTTTGATCCCCTGCTTGGATGACTGTCTATATAGAATCTACAGGTTCTCCTATGCGTAGATTTTCTTTGGGTGCTCTGATTACCTCCCACAGTCTGAAAGATGTGCTGGTTAGGTGCATTGGCCATGCTAAATCCATCCTCAGTGCACTCGAACAAGCACCAGAGTGTGGTGACTAGGGGACTTTCACAGCAACTTCATTGTAGTGTTAATGTAAGCCTACTTGTCACACTAATAAATAAACATGACTGGGTGCTGGACAGCATAAACCAAGATATTGAAAGTGTATTTTGTCTGCTGGTAGGAAACAAAGTAATGCAAATTCTTTAGAAAACAGGAAGAGCTTTCTTCCACAGTGACGCAAACCTCTCTCAGTGGCCTAGCAGCTGAGACCAAGACTGTTTCACATTCCATCCCTTTTTGTGGAAAGCTGTTGATCTTGAACTCACCTCAAGACTGGTGGAAAATCTGTGTGGCTTCCAAATTTTCATTGCCATCCTTTGCCAGAAGTGTAATAAGGGAGATGCGAAGAGAATGCTTTCTAACCAACATCAAACCTCTCTTCATTCAGCGCCTTCCAGTAGAGATCAATTCAGTAGCGAGCAGAGTGCGAGCCCAGTAGCGAGCAGAGTGCAAGCCTAATAGTGAGTATTTTTCCAGCACATGAGCTTGGGAACTAAATGAAGAATCCTTCATGCTGACCTGGCTAAGTCCAGCTAACTTGAGAACAGGGCATGCATTTTAGGACATCCTATAAAGTACCTTACTGCCAATCAAACACTCCTGAAGTCTGGTTACAATGTATGAAATACAGCAATCAATTTTTTGCGCAGCAACTCCCACAATGCTTTTTCAAATTCATTTATGGGGCGTGGGTGTCACTGGCTAGACCAGCATCTACTGCCCTTTCCTAGATTCCCTTTAGAAGGGAATGCTGAGCTGCTTTCTTGAATGCTGCAATCCCTGATGTGCAGGTGCACCCACAGTGCTGTTAGGAAGTGAATTCCAGGATTTCGACCCAGCAACAGATTTTCAACTCAGGATAATGAATGATTTGGAGGGGAACCTCAAGGTGGTGATGTTCCCACATATGCCCATGTCCTTCTATGGCAGTAATGCTTGGATGGTGTCGTGTTTCTTAAGTATTGTTGGAGCTGCACTCATCCAAGCAAGTGGACAGCTTTCCATCACTACTCCTGACTTGTGGATGGTGGACAGGCATTGAGGAGTCAGGAAAGTGAGTAACTTGCCACAGGATTTCTAGCCTTTGACCTGCCCTTGTAGCCATACTATTTAAATGGCTAGTCCAGTTCAACTTTTGGTTGGTCAATGGTAAACACCCAGGATTTTGAAAACACCCAGAAGTGGAGGGTGGATTGGTTCAGTGATGGTAATGCGATTGAATGTCAAGGGGGATGATTAGATCCCCTCTTGTTGTAGATGGTCACTGCCTGGCATTGTGTGGCACAAATGTTGCTTGTCATTTGTCAACCCAAACTTGGATATTGCCCAGGTCTTATTACATTTGGACATGGACTGCTTCAGTACGTGAGGAGGTGCAAATGAAACTAAAATTGTGCAGTCATCAGCAAACATCCCCATTTCCGACCTTATGATGGAAGTAAGGTCATTGATGAAGCAGCTTCAGGTGGTTGAGCCCAGGACATTAACCTGAGGAACTCCTGCATTGATGTCCAGAGTCTGAGATGATCCATCTCAGATCACCACAACCACCTTCCTTTGTATGATTCCAACCAGGAGAGTTTTCCCTGATTCCTACTGACTCCAGTTTACCACATTCAGTCAAATGCTGTCTTGGTGCCAAGGGCTATCACTCTGACTTCACTTCTGGAGTTCAGCTCTTTCTGTTCCTGTGCTGTACTGTTCTTTGTTCTGTGCCTATTTGAACCAAGGCTGTAATGTGGTCAGGAGTTAAGTGACCCTGGTGGCACCCAAACTAAGAGTCAACGAGCTGGTGGCAGCACGATGGCCCAGTGGTTAGCACTGCTCACAGCCCCAGGGACCTGGATTCAATTCTGGCCTCGGGTGACTGTCTGTGTGGCATTCGCATATTCTCCCCACGTCTGTGTGGGTTTCCCCCAGGTGCTTCAACTTCCTCCCACAGTCAAAAGATGTGCAGGTTAGGTTGACTGGCCATGCTAACTTAACCCTAGTTTCAGGAGAATTTGCAGGGTAAATATAAATAGTTACAGGAATAGGGCCTGGGTGGGATTGTGACCAAATGGCCTCCTTCTGCACTATAGGGATTCTATGATTCCAAGTACCATCTGATAGTGGCAAAGTGATAATTGTTACTTTCTGGTGATGTTGGTTGAGGGATAAATATTGGCCAGAACACTAGGGAGAACTCTGCTCTGTTTTGCGATATTAACATCTTTTACCTCCAACTGAGAGGTTGCGGTTTAGAGTCAGAGTCAGTGACGCTTCAGCCTTGGTTTCTGTGCCGGTGTGGGACTTGAACCCACAACCTTCAAGCTCAGAGTTGACTGTGTTACCACAGAGACATGAATGAAAGGTTGGTACAATCTAGGAATTGAGTCCTGAAGCTCTTGGTTCAGGCATCCTGAATGGGGACATGGTTGGAAACCTTTGACGCACACGTCATTGTGGCATCTTCAAATTAAGCTGCGGTGTACCCACACTTGTTTATTTATGCCACCAGCTGCCAACAGCATGGGCATGTTTAAGCAAGAAAAGTACTCATTTCTTACCCTTTCCTCCTCCTTGAAATACACGCAGACATTTCCATCTGGTGCCATGGCAACAGCAAAATGATGTTATGATGTTTCTACAGTAACGAAACCACACACTAGAGTTTCACTGATGGAATCTGACAATAGCAGAGTCGGATAATTCTACCTTTCAACGCAATCCACTACAAGCGAGACGAGTCTGCTATTTTACGTTCAAACAGGACATGAAAAATCAATTGCCTGGGAGTTGCAGGAAAAATACTTTTCTCTCTATTTTTCAGCAGTGTTACTCAAACCCGAGTGACAGGATCTCGTTCTGTTAAGAATAAATACAACAGCACTCAGGTGAAAAAGTAACTTAGCACACGTTGCCGCAAACACACTTTAGCAGAAGTAGTTATGGACATTTATGACAAGAACTTTAAAAGTTCTAGAAAAATGGCAAACTGGAGACATTATCCCTCCCAACTTAAAACCACTTTTTCAAAAAAAAATTGGAACAAAAATATATTTAAACAGAAAACATACAACAGTTACAACTGAGCTGGCCTTTAATCCATAACAAAGCATGTTCAGAAAGAGGCTATGTTATTAACAATTATACTTGTAACTGGGGTACATACTCCATTCAAACACAGTCAGTACTGAAGGCTCCACTCTATCCTGGAAAGTTCCAGGCCATTGAGCAATTTTTTTCCTGAGGGGGTGTGGAACAGGAGGCCCTCGCTGGGGTGGTAGAGCTGATATAATACAGCCCTCTGCTCCAAAAGGTACAAAACAACAATTGTAATGCTGTTGGGTTGCAAATAATCACCCAAGTAATCCGCCAAGTAATTACAGTAAAGAAAAGGACTGCCTGTGGGGTTGTGTGTCTGTGCTTCTGTGTGCAGATAAGGTTCATGATGTACGTCATGCAGATTTAGAAAGTGAAAGGGGGTGAGAGAGAGAGAAAAAAAGGGAGAGAGAGAAAAAAGAGATACACCCCATACTGGAGAAGTACGTTGCAACACAGGCTGTCAATGCATTGCAGTACTCAATGGAAATTCAATTCCACATGAGCGTTAAATCGTGGGTACAATGCAGAGAGATTGGGGGTGCACAACGGGATGTAGCACGAACGTATCTCCGGGCTACTGTCATGCACCTCGAGAATGGTGCAGAGAAGCACTGCCAGGGAACTATTGCTCCATTGGCAGCCAAGAGGCCAAAATAAAATGATCAAAAAGCTGCAAAGAACAGGCCTTTAGGAATTATTTGATAGCTTAAGTTCATAAAGTAACAATCTATTGTGATGATAAAGCATAAGCAATTCAGAAAATCCAGATTTAACTCCCTTCCCTCCTGAGGATGCTAACTTGGCTATGGCTATAGTTGAGGTGCTACAACTGACCTAATGTTCCCAGATTTCAGGACAGGAGAAAGAAAAGAGTCAATCAGGTTTCTGGCAATTGACTCCAGTCAGCATAGAATCCATAGGCTGATGCTTGGAAAAATGGCCATTTGAGCTGGGGACCGTGGCACAGACAGAGTGGATCATCAGATGCTCTTTCCTGGGTAGGATAAGACCTCTAAGTGCATACAGTTTTAGTTCTGGCAGGCATCATGATCGGCGCAGGCTTGGACGGCCGAAGGACCTGTTCCTGTAACGTAGTATTCTTTGATCTTTGACTGGGAGGCCTACTGAGATCTAGAGCAACTTTAAGTTTATTTATTAGTGTCACAAGTAGACTCACAATCACACTGCAATGAAGTTACCGTGAAAATCCTCTAGTTCGCCGCATTCTGGTGCTTGTTTGGGTACACTGAGGGAGAATTTAGCATGGCCAATGCACCTAACCAGCACGTCTTTCGGACTGTGGGAGGAAACTGAAGCATCCAGAGGAAACCCAGACAGATATGGAGAGAATGTGCAGACCAGATTTGCACAGACAGTTACCCAAGCTGAGAATTAAATCTGGATCCCTAGCGCTGTGTGACAGTAGTGCTAACCACTGTGCACTTTACCATCCAGCTCAGTTATATACCTCAGTTATGAATCAGCCCCCTTTGTGGAAAATAAAACAGGAAAAACTGACTTTACTTAAAAAAAAAGGGAACTTCGAGGCTTAAATGAGTCCATTTGCTTTAAGACTAAATTGTCACAAATATAGCTTTGACCAAACTATTGTTTGCTGGGATCTCCAGTGGCTGCAACATCGCTTTTTAAACAAAACCTCAATCAGACATGTAACACAAGACATCGAACCAAAATCTGCATTCAACAGCCACCCCGCCTCCCCTTCCCCTCCACCCTTAGCAAAGTCTTGATTTAATGCACTGGAGCAACATGTCACGCTCTGGCAGAGGTTTGCTTCAGCGAGCCCTCATTCTGCATTGTGAAACCCAGGATATTTCACAGAGAATAAAATCAATAGACCAGACAACTGAGCAAACGATTCAAACTGGCAGTGACCAGCACATGACTCACAAAGCTGAGAGGATTTTCTGCCCACTGGAGGGAGTTAATGTGGCAAGCTGCCAGCGCAAAACAATGTGAATGAACACAGGGAAAAAAAAGAAAGGGACATTTTCCCTCCTTATCCTACCTTTTCCCGGCTTTTAATGCGGCGGCTTGCAAATTTCTTTGTCTGTGGATTACTAAAGCAGGGCAAAAGATCCTAAAGACCACCCATCGGTTCCACCCCACCTGCTTGATTTGCCAACTCAAAAGACTGCATCAAAATTAATGGGAAGAATGGCACAGCTCTTGGTGAGACACCAGAAAGATGTTTTTTTTTATTATTATTGATACATAGAATTCTATAGTATCAAGGACACCATTCAGTCCATCAAATCTGCACCAACCACAGGCCTTATCCCCATAATCCCAAGCATTTACCTTACCTAGTCCCCCCTACACTAAGAGTCAATTTTAATATGGCTAATCCACCCAACTTGCACATCTTTCGGACTGTGGGACGAAACTGGAGCACCTGGAGGAAAGCCACACAGACGCAGGCAACTCCTACACAGACCCAAACTGGGAATCGAACCCAGGTCCTTGGAACTGTGAGGCAGCGGTGCTAACCACTGTGCCACCTTTCGCCTGCGATATGTATTGGGACACAGTGAAAAGTATTGTTTCTTGCGAATATACAGACAAAACATCATCATCTTCAAGTTTTCATTCAAACATCAAGCCGACTTGGATATGTTTTGACATTGTTTGTCTGGGAACATTACTGAATGACTACGGCAAGCATGCTCTGAGTCAGTCCATTACCAGTTCTCAGGATAACTAAATACTGGCAATAAATGCAGTCCTGTCAGCAATCCCCATGTCCTGAGGGCAAAATCTAGAGGGGTAATTCAGTGTGGTACTGCAGGAGTGCAGGATTATCAGAGATGCCAGTTTTCAAAGTAAGTATTGAACTGAGGCCCTGTTTGTTTGTTAAGGAGAAGACAAAGGATTTTGTGGCACCATTCAAAGAGCATTCCCAAACAACGCCACCTGAAAGAATTAGCCGATCATTCGCCTGTTTGAGGAACCTAGCTCCGTGCAAATTGCCCAATGCATTTGGCTACATCACAACAGTTACTGCATTCGAAAAATAATAAGTTCACTGTGAAGCAATTTTGGATCTCCCAGGGATGTGAAAGTATTGTATAACTACAATAAAAAGTATCTACTATGAACTTTATAATCTGCCTCAACACTTATTGAGAATCCTGTGACAAACATTCTGACACTGCAAGTCAGCAAGGTGTATCTGTGAAGATATTAATCCTTGAAACAGGAGTGGTGTTAGGAGGTAAATGCACTCATACTTTTGCATAGTTATTCTATCTTGCCAAATCTCATCATTTTAGTGACAAAGAGAAAAAAATGGTGCTTACCATAGGGAAGGAATCAGCATTGTGGGAAGGGCAGCATGGTGGCACAGTGGTTAGCACTACTGCCTCACAGTGACAGAGATCTGTGTTCAATTCCAGACTCAGATGACTATGTGGAGTTTGCAACGTTCTCCCTGTGTCTGCCCGGGTTTCCTCTGGTTGCTCTGATTTCTTTCCCTAATCTAAAGATGTGCAGGTGGATTGGCCACGCTAAATTGCCCACTAGTGTCCCAATGTGTGTAGTGGGGGGATTAGTGGGGTAAATACGTGAGATTACAGGGATAGGGCCTGGGTAAAATGCTCTCAGAGAGTCAGTACAGACTCGTTGGGACTGAATGGTCTCTTTCTGCACTATAAAATTCTATGGGATGGAGCAGGATGAAGCCTACTTATGAAATATTCTGCGCATCTCTGGTCAATATTTTAATAAACTTAATAAAATGAATCATTGTCTGTGTGGAGTTTGTACTTTCTCCCCGTGTGTGCATGGGTTTCCTCCAGGTGCTCCAATTTCCTCCCACATTCTGAAAGATGTGCTGGTTAGGTGCATTGACCCAAACAGGCACAGGAGTGGGCTGACTAGGGGAATTTCTCAGTAACTTCATTGCAGCGTTAATGTAAGCCTTACTTGCAACTAATAAATAAATTTTAACTTTAAAAACCTTAATTGAATGAGTGTTTAGAACCCGTTACTGGGAATAGAAAACATCTTCTCAGGTAATTTTGAAAATTATTTCCAAAATGAGAGTTTAAATCAAACAATACAAAGTACTCATTAAGGGGTCTGACATATGTTTAAGACTCACTCCCGACACGGTTCTTTTTTGAAGACACACGTGCTTGGTACAGATTTGATTTCTGGTCTCACAACGTCTCACCAATTTCTGTTCTTCATTAACAAAGAGCATTGCCCACACTGAATGATCTCTTTGGTTTGGGTTTTGATACATACTGCACTGAAGTGTTTTTCCGCACTCAAACATCACAGTTGATTGCTGAGTCTACTTGCATTGCTTGATTAAAAAGGAGCTTGTCAGATGATCGCGAGTGTAGCATAAAGCCTGGAAATGTGTTTTAGCCTTCATTGCGAGTGAAATGGAATTATTTTTAGTGCAGTAGTTCTCTACTCCAATACTCCCACTTGTCTCATTCAGTTTACACTTCCAAAATGCACCAATGTCACAATCTGGCTGGGAGACACTTACCACATGCTAAGCTGTTAGTGCTATCTTTCTTTAAAGATGCCATCACGTCTCACCATCTAGAAGCTTCAAATAAAATAGCAACATTAATTCTTCTGTCTTTTGAAACAGGAGGGTTTTTTTTTTAAAATGAAGATATTCAGCTATTGCAGTGGCACAATGGTTAGCATTGCCGCCTCAAAACGCCAGGGACAGGGTTCAATTCCAGCCTTGTCTGTGTCGAGTTGATATGTTTTCCCTCCGTATCACTGTGTCCAGGTGCTCTGGTTTCCTCCCACACGCCAAACTTGGGCAAGTTAGATGAATTAGACATGCTAAATTGTCCTTTTGTGTCCCAAGCTGCACCAGTTCAGGGGAATAAGCCCTAACAGGGGCCACAGGAAAAGGCTTGATGGGATCCTCTTTTCGAAAGTCAGTGCAAACTCAATGGGCCTTCTTCTACATTGTAGGGATTCTATGATCAGGTCACCCCTCTCTCTCTGGGGGAGGGGGAAGCTGTGCTATACTTTTCTAATTTCCCTACTGGAACCAAAAGCATGGGAACACTTCCTGCCTCCCCCTACTCAACCCCCACTGTTTCCAGTAATGTATTGGCATTACAGTAATAATGCCTCAACTCAGTGATGCCGCTATCTGTAGTGCACTTGCGGACTCAAATCAAACTATATGTCAGTAATACTTGTTCAACAAGTCTGTAAATCACCCTGAAGTTATTTGCCTGTAGTTGTAACACCTACCACCCAACCCTATCTGATAGCTTTGACGTTTCAGGATACATGTTCTCCAAATTATCTGAGGATCTGTTTCTAATACAAACTTCAAACCAAATATTTAAAGATGAAGCCACATCGTGCTTGCACCACTACCCGTATTTCCTTTCCTATCTGTGAAGGGCATCCTGCCATGTCTATCAGATCTGTCCATCCTAACCTAAAGTCCATATGGCACCGTCCTCAAATGTGTAGCATTACAGTGATTAAAAGTTTTTACCAATCCTAGTGAAATACTTCCTGAATATTTCATGAATATTCATCAACAGTGTTCTCTGTAGTCTTCTATATTATTATTACATGTATTAACACAGAGTGAAACATATTGTTTCTTGTAAACTATACAGACAAAGGACATAGAGAAGGAAAGGACTGAGTGCAGAATGTAGTGTTACAGACAAAGCTAGGCTGTAGAGAAAGGTCAACTTAATGTGAGGTAGGGCCATTCAAAAGTCTGATGGCAGAAGGGAAGAAGCTGTTCTTGAGTCGTTTGGTATGTGACCTCAGACTTTGTATCTTTTTCCCGAAGGAAGGTGGTGGAAGGGAGAATGTCTGGGATACATAGGATCCTTAATTATGCTGGCTGCTTTGCCAAGATAGAGGTAAGTGTAGAGAGAGTCAATGGATGGGATGCTGATTTGCGTGATGGATTGGGCTACATATTCACATTGTTGACTCTCAACAGTCCAACCTGTAACATGCACCCTTTCTACTGCAGAAGATGTCGAAAGCATTATCCTGCTGTGCCAATGCCCTGTCGCATTTTAACATTTTAAAAGCCAACCATTAGAATGATGTCCATAATTAGTGATAATGATGAGGTGGCCAGCTCGTAACTGCAGTGTGACCAGTGCTTATATTTGTGGAATCAAGTAAAACAAAATTTCATACATTGAGAGCATCCAAAAGCCAGTGAAAGTGGGGTATAGTTTCCAATTGCTCATTGTTCCAATACAAAGACTTAACATGCTTGAACTAAATCTCACCTGCATTAAAAATATTTTTGTGCAGCAAACCTGAGGCTAGTATTTTACAAAGAACCACCCCATGGATGTTAAAAGCCTAGCCCTCAAGTCAACATTTCAGTACGCTCAAGAGTTACACAGGATAACGAAAGTACCCCCAACTTCAGAACGATATAATTACAATAATTTTGGCCCATAGACCATGGATTCAAACTCCTACATTTTTGTGTTGCACTAATCTATTATGTTATCTGAGTGAATGAATATGGAAGCTCCTCTCCACAAAAGGGAGGGAGGGGAGTGTAAGACTCTTGTAAAATTAGTCCATGCATTCAGTCTTTGCTTTCAGAATATATCTGATCTCATATAGCTTCAAGTTGAACTTTCACAGCAGAGTGTGGAGGCAGTGGCATAGTGATATTGTCTAGCAATCCAGAAACCCAGGGTACTGCTCTGGGGACACAGATTCAAATCCCACCATGGCAGATGGCAAAATTTGAATTCAATAAAAATCTGGAATTTAAAGTCCAATTGTGATCATGAAATCATTGCAGATTGTCATAAAATCCCATCTGGCTCACTCATATCCTTTAGGGAAGGAAACCTGCTGTTCTTGCCTGGTCTGGACTACATGTCACTCCAGACTCACAGCAATGTGGTTGGCTTTTAAATGCCCTCAGGGATGGGCAATAAATGCTAGCCCAGCCAGTACACCGACATCCCATGAACAAATGAAAAAAAGACTATGGGGGGTTACAAGTTCAAAGGTGAAAGAGAAAATGCAATTCTGGTGCTTGAAGCCTTGGCGGCCCAGTGACACAGCGATTAACATTGCTGCCTCACAGCATCAAGGATCTTGGTTCGATTCCCAGCTTGGGTCACTGTCAGTGTGGATAGTCTGCACATTCTCCCAGTGTTTGCATGGGTTTCCTCTGGGTGCTCTGGTTTCCTCGTACAGTCCGAAAGTTGTGCTGGTTAGGTGCATTAGTCATGCTAAACTCTCCTTCAATGTACTGAGTAGGCGCCGGAGAGGGGCTACTAGAGAATTTTCATAGTAAGCAACTTCATTGCAGTGTTAATGTATGCCTATTTGTGACTAATAAATGATCTTATAATTAACATATAGAATGGACTTGCAAGTGGAGTAGAGAAGAGAAGATTGGATGCTGAAAGAGAATGAGAAATGGGAGATCTCTTTAACAGGTTTAAGATGATTGAATGGTTTTCCTGATCCTAATGATCTTGGCATTGCTCCATCATAAAAAAATGCACACGTTGAAATCTTTAAAGCTTAGAGGCTCAGGTGAACATAAAGCATACAAAATCCATTTAAACTATGAGGTCCTCTCAACGTTCTAGCAGTCACTTCCAACATTCACGTTATGTATCTGAATTGCATGAGATTGGGGAAAGTTTCCAAATCAAAAATAACAAACTGAACAAGAAAACTGAAGTGAAATAGGTCAATCTTTTGACCTATTATTGTTCTTATTTTTAATGCAGTGACTGAGCCAGGGGTGAAAGCAATCTCAACATATCCATTTGTTGGCAGGATTACAATTAATGTTCAAGTAGGCTTTACCCTTGATTATGAGATAGGAGTTAATTAAATGCTTTATCATGTTGTCGACTGCTATAAGCAATTTGAGATCTTGCAATCAATCATAAAAAAAACAACTTCAGGAGCTACATCAAATTTATTTTCAAGACCAGTTATGAGTTGTCACAAAGTCATCCCAAAGCCTCTTAAAAAAAAAGAGAACCGCCCGAGGCCAATACACACACTGTCCTGAATTAGGGTAGCATCCCTGGTGAGGGATAGTTGAAGGAACATAACCATAGTTTTTCTTATAAAGCAGCCCTTATTGAAAGCAATAAGGACCTCTGGGTGAAGACTGGGTCAGGCTCCATAATGGTGTCTGTTTCCGTCAGACAATCTGCTAGCTCAGAATCAAAGCTCAGACTTCCAGAGTAACTTCCAGAGCTCAAATAATCATAAAGAGTAAATTCCCTTGTTGCTTTAAGGAAAAGCTAATGTGCAAATATAGGCTCTTTCTTAAATATTTCTTGGAAAAATCAGGGCCTTTTTAACATATCAATATTTGCATTTATGTGCTACCTTATCATTTTGAACATCTAAAAGGCAGCACGGTGGCACAGTGGTTAGCACTGCTGCCTCACTATGTCAGAGACTAGGTTCCATTCTGGGCTTGAGAGATTATCTATGCAGAGTTTGCATGTTCTTCGTGTCTGCGTGGGTTTACTCCATGCTCCGATTTCCTCTCACCCTGGTTAGGTGCAAAGGCTGTGCTAAATTTTCCCTCAGTGTACCCGAAGAGGCTTTGGAGTGTGGCAGCTAGGGCATTTTCACAGTGACTTCATCGCAGTGTTAATGTAAGCCTACTTGTGACACTAATGAATGAATTTAATCTTATAGTGATTGACGCAAGTCCAGTGATTGATATTGCATTGGTGAAGTACTTATCAACAGCAACTTTCCATAAAGAATGTCCCTATGAAGTTTATTGCTGATATGGGTTAAAGAACATTAGGAAAACACTCTGTTCTTCTTTGAAAAGTCCATTTTAATGTTCACTTGAACCACCTTCAGAAGCAAGACTTTGACGTATCACTTCATCTGCTGGGCGGCACCTCAGACAATACTGTATTCAGAGCACCGCCACTCCTCAGCGCCGCAATGGATTGTCGGAACAAATTATGAGCACAAATTCCAGTTTGAACCCATAACCTTCTGACCCAGACTGCAGAGTACAGCCAACTGAGCGAGTTAATTCTAGCTCCACTGACTAATAAGAGTCTGAAATTTCCAGAGAAACCACAAGACAAAAGTCCTCCCATAGCTAGAGATAAAACATTTGGAGCAAACATAAAATGGCAACAGTTAATATCACCTAAATAGCTGAGCAAAACATAAAAGGAATCATGACTGGCCTCCAACATTTCATCTGTGATCAAAGATTTCTGTGCGGGATGACCTCAGGCTGGTATTGACACACCCTCTGCGATGGATAGAAAAACACTCCTATCATTCCAGAAATCATTTTTGCATGCACCTCCACCAACGCATATCCACTAGTATACATGCAACAAAAAAAGTCCAACTCCCACACACAGACCTCTTTAATATCCAGTGGCCTCCGATTCAGCCCTGCTGTCCTGGTACAGCCTCAATGGGTATTCTTTTTAAAACTCGGATCCTTGGTGCTGATTGACCAGAAACACAAACTCACTTCTCTCCATGTTGAGCATTTTGACCAGTTGAGCATTTTGTGACTTTATTTCCAGTTTTTGCAGTATTATGCTTTATTTCTAACTTTGGACTTTTGTTTTGATTTATTATTGTCACAGGTATTAACAATCAGTGAAAAGTGTTGTTTCTTACGCACTATGCAAACAAAGCATACCGTTCATAGAGAAGGAAGCAAGAAGGTGCAGAATATAGTGTTACAGTCATAGCTAGGGTGTAGAGAAAGATCAGCTAAATGCAAGTAGGTCCATTCAAAAGTCTGATGACAGCAGGAAAGAAGCTGTTCTCGATTGGTATGTGACCTCAGATTTTTGTATTTTTTTCCTGATGGAAGAAGGTGGAAGATAGAATGCCTGGGGTGCGTGGGGTCCTTAATTATGCTGAATGTTTTGTTGAGGCAGCGGGAACTATAGACAGAGTCAACGGGTGGAAGGCTGGTTTGCACAATGGATTGGGCTACAATCATGACCTTTTGTAGTTTGTTATGGTCTTGGGCAGAGCAGGAGCCATACCAAGTGGGGATAGAGCGAGAAAGAATACTATCTATGTGCATCTGTAAAAGTTAGCTAGAGTCATAACTGACACGCCAAACTTCCTTATAGTTTTCTGAGAAAGTAGAGGTGTTGGTAGGCTTTTTTAACTGTAATATCGGAAGTGGGGGGAAAACCAGGACAGGTTGTTAGTGATCTGGAGACCTAAAAACCTGAAGCTCTCGACTCTCTCTACTTTATTTCCACTTTATGTTAAAACAGAAAATCACTTGATGCACAGTATACTCAAATTGTTAATTTAAGCAGTCTTAAAAGTTTTAAAGTTTATTTATTACTGTCACAAGTAGGCTTACATTAACATTGCAATAAAGTTACTGTGAAAATCCCCTAGTCGCCACACTCTGGTGCCTGTTCGGGTACACGAAGGGAGAATTTAGCATGGCCGATGCACCTAACCAGCATGTCTTTCGGACGGTAGGAGGAAACCAGAGGAAACCTAAGAAGACACAGGGAGAACATGCAGACTCTGCACAAACAGTGACCTAAGCCAGGAATCGAACCCGAGTTCCTGGCGCTATGAGGCAGTTGTCCTAACCACTGCATCACCGTGCCATTCAGGATTCTAATCATAGAATCCCTACAGTGCAGAAAGTTGTCATTCAGCTCATCAAGCCTGCACTGACCCAGGCCCTTTCCTGTAACCCCACACATTTACCCTGCTAGTTGCCCTGACACTAAGGTGCAATTTAGCATGACCAATCCACCTAACCTGCACATCTTTGGAATGTGGGAAGAATGTGGGAGCATCCGAAGGAAATACACACAGACAGGAGGAAAATGTGCAAACTCCACACAATCACCCAAGGCTGAATTGTATCTGGGTCTCTGGCATTGTGAGGCAGCAGTGACAACCACTGTGCCACCATGCTACCCCTTCTAGCATCTTCAGAGTTTAATCAATGTAGAGAAGAGAGCACTAATTTGGTACTCAACTACACAATTATCCTTCAAAATAACCATGAACCCTTACAGTGGTGAAAAAAAGACATTATCACAGCATGTCCCGACTGCATCAGAACTCAACAGTAATAATTAATTTTCCATATACACACATAGAGAAAAGGAGCTTGGGAGTGTTTTCCAAACAGTAATCCTGCCTCAGCAGTCAATAGCTGACTCATTCGAGTGGTTAATTACATCAGTTGTATCCTTCCAGATACTGCTGGGCAATCATATCTGCATTCTTACTGCAACACATATTTCTGTCCTTGGACAGATGGAACAGACTTCAGTCGTGCTTTCGTAGCCACCTGCAACCTCAGCCCATTTCTCATCCACAATCGAGTACCTATGGGTGGAACACAGTGGTTAGCACTGCTGCCTCACAGTGCCAGAGACCCTGGTTCAATTCTGGCCTCAGGTCACTGTCTGTGTGGAGTTTGCACGTTCTCCCCCATGTCTGCATGGGTTTCCTCCGGGTGCTCCAGTTTCCTCCCACAATACAGTGGTGTGTGGGTTAGGATGATTGGCCATGCTACATTGCCTCTTTATGTCGGGGTCTAGCAAATATGTGGGGTTATGGGGATAGGGCCTAGGTCACACTGTTGTTGGTGCAGGGTCAATGAGCCAAATGACCTCCTTCTGTACTGTACAGATTCTATGATCCTTTGGGCCCTGCTCATAGCATCTTTACAATTATGTAATAAAAAGAGGCCGTGGCATAGGCCATTTACAGTTACAAATTAAAAGCTTACAGACTTCCTGTTGACACCACGTTTATTTCCTGCGGCATGATTTGGACATCCTAGATGTTGTGCTTGTGTAATTTTAAGTTGCATTTTAGGCTGCAGAGCTATATTCATCATTATACTTGCCTTTCTACAATGTTATATGGCGGACTATGTTGCTTGTAGCACTGGCTGCAACCTCCATCTTCCCCACCTGCAATCCACCACACCTGACTGGTCTGGACCCTAGTAGGCCCCAGACTACTATCCAGCTGGGACAGCCTGGCTTAAATTAAATAAATCTGGAAGTAGTGAAAACATCAAAGGACAGATGTGCAGGAGGAGGAGAAAAGAGTTTAATGGTAAGGAAAGCAAGAAACTGTCTATATAATAAGCAGAGCCCTCAAAAAGCAGCAGATGAGAATGAAAGGGAACAGCATATAAGTGTAAGCATCAGAAACTGAGACAGGAAAACTGAACTGGAGGAGATTATGGAAAGATTGAGAGAAGATGCAACCTCATATACCCATCTTTGGTCCATTTCCCTTCATAACAAAAATTCAAAGATTTAAAATTTACTCTGACCTGAACTATTATGATTTGTAGGAGAGGGTTCCAAACTTTCACCAGGATGATATAGTGATACTCATTAGAACTATTGCCTCAGAATGTCAGGAACCCAGGTTCAATTCTGGCCATGAGTGACTGTGTGGAGTTTGCATGTTCTCCCCATGTTTGCATGGGTTTCCTCCATGAGCTCTGGTTTCCTCCCCCACACTCCAAAGATGTGTGGGTCAGGTGGATTGGCCATGCAAAACTAGACTTTAGTGTCCCAAGATATGTAAGTTAGCCTTGGTAAATGTATGAGGTTACCGGGATAGGGTGGGGGAGAGGGCCTGGGTAAGGTACTCTGTAAGAAGTCTCACAACACCAGGTTAAATTGCAAAGGCTTTATTTGGTAGTACAAACTACAAGCTTTTGAAGCACTGCCCCTTCATCAGATGAGTGAAAGTTCTGTTCAAAAACAGGGCATATAAAGACACAAACTCAATTTACAAGATAATGGTTGGAATGCAAGTCTTTACAGGTAATCAAGTCTTAAAAGTACAGACAATGTGAGTGGAGAGAGGGTTAAGCACAGGCATTGTCTCCAGCCAGGATAGTTTGTGAGATTTTGCAAGCCCAGGCAAGTCATGGGGATTACAAATAGTGTGACGTGAACCCAAGATACCAATTGAGACTGTCCTCATGTGTGGAACTTGGCTCAGCAATTCTGAGTTGTCATGTGTTGTGAAGGCCGCCTTGGAGAACGCTTACTTTGATACTCTTATTTAAGATATTCTGTCAGAGTCAACGCAGGCTCAATGAGCCAAAAGGCCTCCTTCTGTGCTGTAGGGATTCTATTTTACGACCAATCATAATGTGCAAATTGTGATTCTTAATTTCATTCCTGAAAAGTCTGGCTCTAATTTTGAAAGTAAGTCCCCAACTCCCAAACTCTTCTGATTCACCCAAGCAGTGACACGGCAGTCCCATCAATAAAAATATTTCAATAGTAATTTATTTATACACAATGGCTAAAAAGTAAAGGATACATTGACGATACCTTGGGCTCAAGGAGGTAGTTGAGCTCCTGGGAACCTGAGAATTTTCACAAATGTGGTGACAGCTGATATATTAAACTGGTCTTTCCCCATCTGGAGGAAAATGTAACTAGATTACATTCTCCTTCTCCTCTTTGCTCTCTATGAACAGTATGCTTTGTGTTCAAAAGAGATGTTTTCTGTATAGCATGCAAGAAACAATACTTCTCACTGTATCCCAATACACGTGACAATGCATTTGTATTTATTTATTAACATGTCACATTAACACTGCAATGAAATCACTGAAAATCTCCTAGTCGCTACACTCCTGTCACTTGTTTGAGTACACTTGAGGGTCTTTGAACTGTGGGAGGAAACCAGAGTGCCCATAGGAAATCCACAGACAGGGAAGAATGTGCAAAATCCACACAGAAAGTCAGCAAGGCTGTAACTGAACATATCTCCTTGGTACGTGCCACCCATAATAAATCAAATCAAAGCTGGTAAACATAACAACTGATGTGAGGGGAGAGTTGAAGGGGTGGGTTAAGTATTTCCAGGGTAGTGAAGTACGTTGCAGCAACATGATCTGTGCAGCCTACATGACAGGATCAGGGAGTCATGGCGGTATACTGCTGCCTCACAGTGCCAGAGAGCTGGGTTTGATTCCTGACTTAGGTTACTGAGGGTGTGGAGTCTGCACATTCCCCCTATATCTGCCTGGGTTTCCTCCCATAGTCTGAAGATGTGCCGGTTAGGTCTAAATTTTCCCTTACTGTACCTGAACAGGCAGAGTGTGACGAATGAGGGGATTTTTCACAGCAATTTCACTGTTGTGTTAATGGTAAGCTTACTTGTGACAATAATAATTTATACATTCTCCCCTTGTCTGCGTGGGTTTCCTCCGAGTGCTCCAATTTCCTCCCACACTCCAAAGATGTGCAGGTTAGGCGCATTGGCCATGCTAAATTCTCCCTCAGAGTGTACCCAAGCAGGCACCAGCCGGAGTATGGCAACTAGGGGATTTTCACAGTAACTTGATTGCAGTGGGAATTGCATGTGACTAATAAGCAAATTTTATCATTTTTAAAAAAAAAGATGCCAAATAAAACTTAAATTTCTAGGGTGGAATTAGGAAAAGCACGCTGCAGCAAGAGGATCGCTGCAGCCTGCAGAACAGGACTCCCCATTGCTCTCTCTCTCTAGAGCAGGGGGAGGGGAGGCAAGTCAAGGATTTGTCACTGGAGACTACTGCGGTCACGTGGGCGGTGGGCGGGCAGGGTGACGTCAGGCGGAGTAGCCATGTGCTCGCGGCTCACGTGGCCCAGACTCCAGCTGCGGCTCGCGCTGCCCACGTGGGCGGTGTATCGAGTACACACAGATTGCAACAGTAGCCGCTTTGCAACAATCCCGGCGGATACTTTGTAGCCTTGCCTTTTCCCTCCCCTCAAGAGATACACATCAAACCCGTGTAATATATATAATCTCGACAAAATCCATTTCTCTACATGAAAAATATGATAGCAAGCATTCAGGAGAAGCAAAAAAAAGAGTTACCGTCACAAGAAAATCTCAATACTATAAAAGAAGAAAAAAACATTTTATCGTGCACTGTGAGGCAACCTTTTTTGGAAGTGGGAGAAGAAAGCATTTTATTGACAATGGCACACAGTGCTTGAGGGCGAGCTTTTCTGGAACAAAATGGCGGTGCGCGGACCTGGCAGTATTCAAGCCAGAGAGTGGCGGGACAAGCAACAGCCTCTCACATACACAGAATGGAAAACTGCTGCCGGCTCACAGGAAAGACAAAATAAAATGGCAAGCTTTCTTCACGCGGAAACCGTCCGAATCTAAGTCTCTTCCTCCCCAAGCTAACAAATAAATGAACCGATATACGGGGAGGGGGGGAACGGCTCCCTTGCTGACAAAGAGAAGTTGCAAATTAAAATCTGCAGTCCTATCCTTTCTGGGGATCGAGGATGCACGGAATTATGAATTACTCGATAGCCAATGTCCGATTTTAACCACTTCCTATCACTTATTGCTTTCATAAATAAGCCTCATTTATCAATCAGGATTTTCATCTGACTAACCTAACATTTTTGCAAGTCGCAGACAAATTTGAAAAAAAAGCATCGATTAATCTCATTCCAGTTAAAATGTTTAGTTTTGTCGCTCGGGTGACATTTTAATGTCTCCCCTATCCTCCTCGGCTTGACGTGTGAAAGCAGTTATCAGAAATTGCATAAATGTCAGATCCCTCGCACCGTTTTAGGTGCGGCAACTCGACTTAACAATTTTCTATCATCCACAATACCAAGGTCACGCACACAAGGCTGGAAATGGCTCAGCAGAATGAGATCCACAAATCCATTTGAGCCGGCCTGATGGAGCGCAGCAGGTAAATGAGAATCGACAGCTCAGTGGACAGAATTAAGTAATTCACCACGAGCTACAAGGAAACCTTGTTTCCAGCAGAATATACAAAGCAGTGATATCATTGAGAACTCTCTGGCGGGGGTGCTAGGGTGCCTTCCTATCAATTCACTGCAGTTTAATTATGGAATTTGGCAATTCTCATCGAGTACAACCCATTCCAAGTACATTTTGTATTTATACAGCGACATACAAGATTCAACTTGAGCCAGTTTTCACTGTACAGGAAATGTGTAATAATTCTTGTCTTTTTGGTTAGCATTGCAGCATTCAGAGTCACTGGCAATTGGCTTTCCAAATCCACGGCATGTGGTTAAAACTCCCAAAACCTGACTGTAATCATACTCAGCTGCAAAAAAAAAATCAGCCACAAATTTACAAGATGTATCATCATTCTGAATATGAGTTACAAAACAGGAAGCACAAACTGGGCTAATTATGACTACTTGACTTTAGATCTACAGGGAAATAGTTGATTGGAAAGGTGTCAGGTGATGTACAAAAACAAAGATTTCCATTATACATCTGATCTTGACTGCAGTCGTCTTCAATCACTCCCCCCTCTTTTCTCCACACTCGCCTCTAACAAAAATTTACCTTTGTCACTAAGATCAAGATCATCCAATCATTCTCAGACACATTCCTCCTTTCCACTAGCTCACCAGGCTAAATTTCCTATAATGTTAACTACATTATCGGAAAAATTAAAGGAAATTGCGGGCAGCGCAGTGGCGCAACGGTTAACACTGCTGCTTCTCAGTGCCAGGGACCAGGTTTCGATTCCCAGCTTGGGTCACTATCTGTGCAGAGTACTCCACTATCTGTACAGAAACTCCACACAGACAGTGACCCAAGGCCAGAATCGAACTCGGGTCCCTGGTGCTGTGAGGCAGCAGTGCTAACCACTGTGTCACCCTGAATTCCTTACAACAGACTGCTGGTGATTTAACCAGAGGGTCATCACACCTCCAGCGAGGGGCAAGGTTGAGAAATCAGGATCTTCATGAATAACCTCAGTCAGTATGAAAACTGAACCTACACTGTCGGAATTTCTAGATCATAAACCTGCTGTTCAACCAATTCCCCCTCAACAACCTGTCCTGGTTCCGCCCCACCATGCCGACACTATAGTTAAGGAAGCCACCAATGCCTCTACTTTCTCAGAAGACTAAGGAAATTTGGCATGTCAGCAACAACCCTCACCAACATTTACAGATGCACCATAGAAAGCATTCTTTTTGGTTGTATCACAGCTTGGTATGGCTCCTGCTCTATGCAACACCACAAGAAACCACAAAAGATTATGAATGTAGCCCAATCCATCATGCAAGCCTGCCTCCTATCCGTTGACACTGTTTGCACTTCCTGCTGCCTCGACAAAGCAGCCAGCATAATTAAAGACCCCGTGCACCCAAACATTCTCTCTTCCACTTTCTTCCATCGAGAAAAAGATACAAAAGTCTGAGGCCATGTACCAACCGACTCAAGAACAGTTTCTTCCCTGCTGTCATCAGACTTTTGAATGCACCCACCTTGCATTAAGTTGATCTTTCTCTACACCGTAGCTATGACTGTAACACTACATTCTGTACTTTCTCGATTCCTGCTCTATGAACTTTGTTATATAGCACGCAAAAAAACAATACTTTTCACTCTATACGTGACAATAATAAATCAAATCAATATTGTTTAGTTCTCTTCTTTTAATCATCCCGCCCTCTTTAAAAAAAAAGCAATTCTTAACCCAACCTTTCTTGCAAATCACTGTCCCATCTTCAATGTCTTGAAGACTCATATTGGAGTCAAAACATTAACTCTGATTCTCCCTCTACAAGATTGGCTGAGTTTTTCTAGCACTTTACTCCCTTTCCCCTCTAAAGTTCTTGAAAGCATTTCACCTCCCAAAATTATGCTTATCTTTCTTGGAACCCCATACTCCAATCAGGTTTCTGGCCCAGCTTGGGATTGAAATAGCTCTTTTAAAGTGACAAACGACATCCTACATGACTGCGACAAAAGTAAACTATTCCTCATGGTACTTCTCAATCTGCCTGGTACGCCTTACCACTCTATTCTCCTTCAGCCTCTCTCCATCGTTGTCCAGCTGTGTGAGTCTGCTGTCATCAGATTCCATTCTTACATACGCAATCACGGATGCTCTTCCTGCTCCCAAAATAGTACCTCTTCTTGCTCCCAAACCTCTTCTATCCCCCAGTGATCTATCTTTGGCTCTTCCCTACATAGGTGGCAACATTATCTGAAAGCAGAGCAAGTAGTCCACCTCATTACCACCGTTTGACTCCTCCATTAAGTTATCAAATTATTTATGTGATATTCATCACTGCATGAGCAGAAATCACCTCCATTATGGGAAGACTAAAGCCACTGCTTTGGGTACCCATTCCAAACTCCATTTTCTAACTCCAGAAGAGAAAGTGCTGGAATATCACAGCAGGCCTGGCAGCATCTGTAAGGAGAGAAAAGAGCTTATGTTTCGAGTCCAGATGATCCTTTCTCAGAGCTTTGACAAAGGGTCATCTGAACTCAAAACTTCAGCTCTTCTCTCTCCTTACATTTGCCGCTAGACTTGCTGAGGTTTTCCAGCATTTTCTCTTTTGGTTTCAGATTCCAGCATCCGCAGTAATTTGCTTTTATCCATTTTCTAGCCATCAACTTTACCACTCTACCTGGCAACTGTCCAAGTTTAAATCACAGTTAACAACCTTGGATGTCCTATTTGACCCCGAAGGTAAGCTTCCAACCAACAGCCGTCAAGATCATCTCTTCCCACCTCCACAACATTGCCCACACCTTAGCTCATCTACTAAAGCCCTCATTCATGCCTTTATTAGTTCGAGCCTTGACTAATCTAATGCAATCCTGGCTGCTCTCCCAAATTCTATTTTCATAAACCTTTGATCATCCAAAACTCTGCTGCTTATTTCGGAAATTGCACCATGACCTGTCCATCCATCACCCTTGTGCATGCTGACCTACATATAGTCAAGCTATAACTTGACTTTTAAAATTCTCATCTTTGTTTTCAAATCCCTCCATGGTCTCTCGTCTCCCTAATTCTGCAATATTCTCCAGCCCACAACCCTTTAAGGTACTTTCACTCCTCTAATTCTAGCCTCTTGAGCAATCCCAATTTAAAATCATTCCATCATTGGTGACCATGCTTTCAGCTGTATAGGTTCTAAGCTCTGAAATACCTTCTCTATATCCCTCTGCCTCACCTTCCTCTTTAAAACCTACCTCTTTGACTAAGGTTTTATAGAAACAACAGTCTAGAAAGAGACCATTCAGTCCATCAAATCTGCACCGACCACAATCTCACCCAAACCCTATCCCCATAACCCCATGCATTTATCTTAGTTAATCTTCCTGACGGGATCCTGGTGTTGTAAGCAGCAGTGCTAACCACTGTGCCACCATGTCACACCATTTGTCACCTGACCCAATATCTCTTTAAGCTTCAATGACGTGTCTTGTTACATCTAATTATGATAAAGGTGCTGGGTAAATAGATTTTTGCATGAACTTTCACATCCTCAGAATGTTTCAAAGCCAGATAATTACTTTTGAAGTGTATTTGCTATTGTAATGTAGATCAATAAGAGATGTGTGTTACCCCAGCCTGATATAAATACTCTTGGAGACCTCTGCAAATAGTGCAATAGTATCTTTTATAAACAGTTCACCCTAAAGGCAGCACCACCACCAATATGACACTCCCCTGAGTACCACACAGAAGCATCAGTCAGCCTTGATAATGCGTTCAAGACTTTGAAGTTGGGATCAGACCCATGACCTTCCAAATTAAAAGCAAGAATGCTACCAACTGAGCTACAGCTGACACCTACATGAAAGATGTAAAAATTGTTTTTAACATCAGCACTAAGTTGTAAAGGGGCACGATAATCATGAAATAATGTTTCCTAAGACTTTCTTGATCTGACGATGGGCACTCATTGTGACAACACATTGTAACAAAATGTTCAGCAGTTGCTTATTATCATTGGAGTGTGTGCAGTAATAACTTCTCCAAATAAATAAATCTCTCAATGAAAATAAAATGCTTATAATGTCACATTAAATATTTATTTTAACAACTAGATCTCCTTCAGAATTGGGGAAAGGGTCACTATTTAAGAAAAAACACGTGGGCAACAAACAGTCTTTTTATGGGCTGAGGTCAGTCGATTAGTAAAAGCAGAAGGCTCATTTCCAGTTTTTGGTAGATTTTGTGCACGTGTGTATGTTCAGGAGAGATGGGAGGGGAGCATGTCTGACAACACTCAATGTTCCTGCTTCAGTAGATCAGATTTTATTAATTTTTATATAGTTAATCTCGTGGCAGGTTTTTAACAGAATTGCTATTGGTGAGTTAGGGGGTAGAACATTTCATAATAATGTCATTCGCAACACAATGTGTTGGGAGGCAAGTGTGAGAATGAAGGAAAGTACACACTATATAAAAGACTTACAATATGTTACAGAAACATTATTTAGATTGAGAAATTTAAAACAGAAACAATAGCTACATTTGTAGGATTCCATCTGGTCAACATCTTTTTTGTCTTGCTCTACTTAAAGTGAAAATCTTTATGTTTGACTTCAAGCTATTAAATTGCGAGCTTTGGTAGCATTGGAAGAATTTCTCTCCATCAATCTGCCTGACACAATTAAAGCACATTCAGGGTTGAAAGCACTGTGAAACAAAAGGCAGTCCCGAAGGCTGTACCAACAACCAACAATCAATAATGTACTTTCACTGTGTTCTGGAACTTGTGTCTGTAGCCAAATGCCCATCCCCCACACTGCCTATTTTCAAAGTTGGCCCCAAATCCAACAAAATATAATGGACTACACTCGTCTTAATGAATGCTGGTGTACTTCGGCATACGAAGCAGCCATGCTATGAGCTTGCATACTGTAGATAAAATGTTGATTTCCTGCATTCTATCTCTTCTTGTTATAAAACAATATTTTGCAAATTCAAGTCTTA
Organism: Sphyrna mokarran; assembly: GCA_024679065.1. NCBI lineage: Eukaryota > Metazoa > Chordata > Chondrichthyes > Carcharhiniformes > Carcharhinidae > Sphyrna > Sphyrna mokarran. The sequence continues at coordinate 13,100,007 of JAGIQG010000022.1, forward strand.
CCCCAAAGTTACAAATTGTGCACGATTGCTAGTATGCAGCAATGCTGACATTGTGCTCCAAGTCTGCAGTTCCTGCGCTGATTCGTGCACCAGATTGGGTTTTTATTCCCCAGTCATTTCAGTGACTGTAATCCAAGCAGCATGGTTTGGCACAGTGGTTAATCACTGCTGCCTCACAGTGCCAGGGAGCTGTGTTCAATCCTCCCGGCTTGGGTCGTTGTCTGTGTGGAGTTTGCACGTTCTCCCCGTGTCTGCGTGGGTTCCTTCTGGCTGCTCCAGATTCCTCCCACAGTCTGAAAAATATGCTAAATAGGTGCATTGGCCATACTAAATTCTCCCCCAGTGTATCCAAGTAGGGGCCAGAGTGTGGCGACTATAGGATTTTCACAGTAAGTTCATTGCAGTGTTAATGTAAGCTGATTTGTGACACTAATAAATAAACTTTAACCAAGTGTTCTAGACTGGAATCCTGAGTTAGTGAAAACCGCACTGGACTACAAAAGGTGCCAACTTTAGTTCCTGATATAACTGATCCCAGTCGGGGCAGTGGTAGAGGGAGCAACAATCAATCTCAGTGTCATTGGGATAAGGAGGGACAACATTAGCCAGAGGTTCCGCACATTATCCAGTGACACTTGCATCCATGGATCTCAGGTGAGGATAGGATAAATCAGCAATGGCCTTCGTAATAGAACTGCCTGCCAATACTCATTATATTTCTTATAAATAAAGACTGGCTATTTGGGCAAGGAGTCAGGATATTCAGAAGAGGGTAAAATACAATTAGTTTTTAGTGATCTCAATTGGTGGTGAATTCTAATGTTGCAAGTAATTAGCACAGCTGCCCCACAGTGCCAGGAACCTGGGTTCGATTCCCAGCTTGGGTCACTATCTGTGTGTAGACTACACATTCTCCTCGTAGGTTGCCTCCACAGTCCAAAAAATAGGCTGGTTAGGTGCATTTTCCATGCTAAATTCTCTGTCAGTGCACCCAAATAGGCACTAGAGCCTGTTCGACCAGGGGATTTTCACAATAACTTCATTGCAGTGTTAATGTAAGCTGACTTGTGATACAAATAAATAAACTTTACACTTAAACTTTGATGTGTAGAAACATAGACCATCACAGACAAGGAGATGGAATATTTTTTGAGAGGAAAGTGTGTGGTCTCAATCATTGATTTTGTGTTGAGCCTGACAAAAAGTAGTCTATTTCCATCAGCAAGCAATTTTAATTTCACCTTGGTGTTTCTAAAATGATGGGTTCATTGCTTAGTTATTTTGTTGAGGAAGTTAACACATGTATTCTGACCTGGTGTGCTGCCTACCAGAAATTACTCATTCATTTAGCAGAGCTGCAAAAAAAATGTTTGTCAAATTCAAAAGGAAAGTGAGCAGGTTATTTTAGACAGAGGTGATGTTTTTCATACTGCTTCTATCAGGTAGTGTGGGTGTGAAACCATTTGAAAATTAATATACTGCAACACAACTCTGGTCACCAGTGCTGATAACTGCAAAATGCAGTGACATCCTAACTAGCAGATAAGATGTAATTTTCCAACAATTAGTAATTTTCAAAGTGTTATGCAATTATATAAATGACTCAGCGAGTTTATGCAGCAACCAACAGACCATGAAGGTTGCAGATTTGATCCCTAGTCAGTCAGAACTGAATTTGTTCATTTTACCCCAGGATACAGTTGATCTCTGTGCTCCTGTTTGGATTGTCCAGAAGTCTTGCTTCGAGTCGCTGCCTAGCAACTTGTACCAAAAGTGGGGAAGTTGGGCAAGGTTTGAACAGAGCTCAGCTGCAATTGCTCGCAGTTAAGGCTCACGCGTGAATAATAGCCACTCAGGCCTGGACTAGAGCAGAAGAGGCATCAATGGAACCATTACCCAAGGGAAGAGAACATCTTCTGAAGAGTGTTCTGAATTCTAGGTTAGTGTACTAAAGGCTAAAGTTAATCTTATTCAAAGTTACTGCCTCACAGAAATGCTGTCTAGCATTGCACTACAAAGTACTGATTCGGTATGCTAGCTGGCAGGCCTGCAATTTGCACTCAGAGCTATTAATAGAGAATTTCCTACCAATAAGGCCGTTACATTACAACAACAACACCTGGCATCCATGCAGCACCTTTAACACAGAAATGCATACCAAGATGAGTAATGGGGAAAACAGATCTTGACAAAGTCAAAGGAGGAGAAGACGAGAAGTTACGGGGGTGGGGGAAGCATTGAGTTCTGACTGAAGGAAGATAGAGAAGCGAAGAGGCTTGCAAAAGGAACTTCAGAGAGCAGGAGCCGACAGCACAGCTGCCTACAGGATGCGGCTGACTTCCAGTAGGCTGAAGTCAGGGGGATGGAAGGACAGAGGTTATGGGGCAGGATGAAGCCATGGCGAGAAAGAAACTAAGTACATAATGTACAGAAACAAACTTGGAGATTAATTTATATGGTGCAGAATAAAATAGAATCTGTAAAATACAGTGCGATAAAGCTTCATATTGTTGTACAATTAGGAAGAGATACATGGTCCAAATCTGATTGCAAACTACTTTCCACTTAAGCCTCTGTTCTAGATGTAAATTAATTAAGCTATGTTCAAGAACACATATGAAGGGGTTGCTGGGGGCAGGTGGGGGGTGGAATTTACTGCTCTCATTTTTGGGGATAAGAAAGGCACCAAGAATCCCATAGGAATCCCATTTTATGGCAGCAGGATTTCCCCTCACCCCAACCAGCCAATGACATAATGGGCATCCCAATTTTAAAACTTGGATCACCATTTGCATATATTTAAATATAATTATCAGGTCTTTACGCTTAATAGTCGTCCCCATGTTAAATTGTCCATTCATGTCAGCATACAAATCACGACAGGTCTCCCACGAGATGATGCACTAGATGATCAGAAGCCCCGTTTAGAGGCACACAGCTGAGTATAACCCCCAATAGAGGTGAAGGGGAGGTGGATTGTTTTGATTTTTATAGTTTCACATTGGGGTGCTCTTAATCGGAGCCCACTCTGTTAGGTTGAGAGACTGACTCTTTACATTTTTTTGTCCATTAGTTTAAAAATATGGTGTGGAAACTAGCCAACACCAGCACCGGGCTACCCTCTATACTTCCCACCTGAGATCACACTTTGCCAAAAAGAGGCAAAGTTCTTTCCGTGGCTTATTTCTGTGGTATAAATACTCTGTAATACCCAATGGGCTACGTTGTTATCAAGTTCAACTTTAACCTGACTCTTACATAATTTACAAATGTCCTTGGAACCCCAAAGGCTACATAACAACCTTGGACATGGTCTGGAACATACTTTTGAAGAAAAACACACAGTTTAATTGTGTTTAATTTTAGGGAATGTATATTGCACCGCCAACTCTTGCTTTTCACGCGAGGCTCCACCTAATGTGATGAGGAGCATGAAGATTTCAAAAGATTAATAACTAGATTTAGCCTTTCTGTGAAATAACTTATAGAGCCACTGCACCTCTCCTTATCCAGATGGCAGTCTTAGTTTAGTGGGAGGCATTCTCACCTCAAAGTCAGAAAGTTCAGGGATTTGAACACAGAGCCCTGGCTGACAAATTCTGACTTTTGGATGAAGCATGAAAACAAGGTTGTCTACCATCTATGGTGGATACAACTGGTCCTGTGGTTCTATTTCTAGTATCCTGACCACTAGTTACATGTCAACCAGCATCACCAAAACAGATTATCTGGTCACATGTCTTGTTGCTGGATGTGGGATCCTGCTGTGTACAAATTGTCTGCCATGTTTTCCTACATTACAATTCTTCACCACCTGAGGAAGGAGCAACACCCTGCAACCTTGAGCTACCAAATAAATCTGTTGCAGTTTAACGTAGTGTTGTGAGACTTCTTATTGTGCCTACCCCAGTCCAATGCTGGCAACTCCACATTATTCCTACACTACAACAGACTGCACTTAAAAAAAAGGAATTTAATTGGCTATTGTATAGGACACCCTAAAGACAATGCACAAGGCAAGTTATTTCTTATCTTCAGTGCACATCTATTATCTTAGAGATTTCACATTTCAAACATGCGAAATGTTAGATATCAGAAAAAAATGACTTGTTTCCTGGTGGTTTTCTGATCTTGATAACTGGCTTTGCTGCCCAAGGGCAGAAGCTAGGGATTTGCAAGTAGCACCAAATCTACCAAAAGTTCCTACAACAATTAGGCTCGGGGATGTGACCGTTAAAAACGTTTCTCTGCAGGGTCTGAGTAGTGGTTTTAAAGGAACTGCGCGATTGTGGACGGCATACCGGCACAGTAGTTAGCACTGCTACCTCACAGTGCCAGTTTGCTTGGGTCACCGTTTGGATGGAGTTTGCACATTCTCTCCATGTCTGCATGGATTTTCTCTGGATGTTCTGGTTTCCTCCCACAGTCCACAGATGTGTGGGTTAGATTAATTGACCATGCTAAACAGCCCCTTAGTGTCAAGGGGACTAGTGAGGGTAAATGCATGGGGTTACAGGCATAGGGCCTGGGAGGGGATTGTAGTCAGTGCAGATGCAATGGGCCAAATGGCCTCCTTCTGCACTGTAGAATTCTATGATTGGAAAAGTCCATTTTATTAGCTAAATGTCATAATGGCCAACGATAGTGCAAGGGATAACGTCACAGAATATCACTTATATGAATAATCCTACGCATCAGAAACTAATTTTTAAAAAGATGCCAAAGAAACATTTTACTGAGATAAGCTGCGATTTCAACAGGGTCCATTAATCTATACTGAAGGTTTGTCAAGCTTTTTTTCCCTCATTAATTAGAAAGCTGCATGTAATAATCTGTGCTCATGTATACAAGTCATTATTGAATCCCAATTCCCTCCAATTTTTTTTCTCCAAAAGACCAAATAAAAAGGAACTGGATGGAAAAAATGAAGGAACAAATCAACTCTTCTTCCTTCACAACAAAAACAAGAAATGCTGGAAAATCTTAGCAGGCCTGACAGCGTCTGTAGGGAGGGAATAAAGCCAACATTGAGTCTCGATGACCATTTGTCAGAGCTTCACCCTTCTTGGTGCCAGGGATGCAAGTCTGATTCCCGGTTTGGGTCACTAACTGTGGAGTTTGCACATTCTAACTATGTCTGCATGAGTTTCCTCCCACAATCCAAAGATATGCAGGCTTAGTGGATCGGCCACGCTAAATTGTCCCTTAGTGTCAGGAGGATTAATTAGGCTAAATGCATGGGATTATAGAGGTAGAGCCTGGATGGGACTTTGATTTGATCTATTATTGCCTCATGTATTAATATACTGTGAAAAGTATTGTTTCTTGCACGCTATACACAGAAGGAAAGGAGAGAGTGCAGAATATAGCGTGACAGTCATAGCTAGGGTGTTGAGAAAGATTATCTTAATGCGAGGTAGGTCCATTCAAAAGTCTGACAATAGCAGGGAAGAAGCTGTTCAAGTTGGTTGGTATGTAACCTCAGATTTTTGTATCTTTTTCCCGACAGAAGAAGGTGAAAGAAAGTATGTCCAGGGTGTGTGGGGTCCTTGATTATGCTGGCTGCTTTGCTGGGGCATCAAGAAGTGTAGACAGAGTCAATGGATGGGAGGTTTGTTCACATGATGGATTGAGCTACATTCATGACCTTTAGTAATTCCTTGCACAGAGCAGGAACCATACCAAGCTGTGATACAAGTAGAAAGAATCTTTCAATGGTGCATTTGTAAAAGTGGTCAGTGCAGTGTGGTCAGTGCAGACTCGATGGTCTGAATGGCCTTCTTCTGCACTGTGGGATTCTATGATTCACAGTTAATTCAAATTGTTCAATAATCCAATTACTATATAACTCAGATTAACAAAATACGCATTTGAATTAAGAGCGAAAAAAAACTTGGATTACAGAGCACCTTTCACAACTTCGAGAAACTGCTTTCGAGAATTGGTTTAGCTCAATTGGCTGGACAGTTGGTTTTTGATGTGGAGCAATGCCAACAGCGCAGGTTCAATTCTTGCTGAGGTTATTGGTAAAGGCCCTGCTTTTTGAACCTTGCCCCTTGCCAGAAATGTAGTGATCCTCAGGTGAAATCACCATGTCAGCTCTTTCCCTCGAAGGGACAAGCATCATCTGGGACTATGACAATGTGACCATGATTAATATTTTATTGATGATGATGATGATAACCTCCCCCTGCCCTTCCACCACTTCTTTGAAATAGCGCCACGGGATATGTTTTTACATCCATTTGAGCAGGCGGATGGGGCCTCGGTTCAATATCTTATCTGAAAGAGGGCACACCTTATCCTACACTGGAGCTTGATGTTTGTGCTCGAGCCCTGGAGTGGGACTTGAATATGCAACCAACTCAGTGGCTTGAGTCTTACTAGTTGAGCCATAATTGATAACTGTGAATTGTAGCGCTGACAGAATTTAAGAAGTGAGCGCATGGGCAGTGTGGTGGCACAGTAGTTATCACTGTTGCCTCATAGCGTCAGAGTCCCAGATTCAATTTTGGCTTCACGTCATTGTCTGCATGGAGTGTGCATACTCTCCCAGTGTCTGCGTGGGTTTCCTTGGGTGCTTCGATTTCCTCCCACAGTTCAAAGATATGCAGGTTAGGTGGACTGGCCATGCTAAGTTGTCTTTCAGTGTTCCAAGATTTGTAGGTTAGGGAGATTAGCTGGGTAAATATGCAGGATTAGGGCCTAAGTAAGATACTGTTTCGGAGAGTCAGTGCAGACTTGAAGGGCTGAATGGCCTCCTTTTGCACTGTAAGGATTCTTTGGTTGTAAGTAGTCTCACAGCACCTGATTAAGACTTAACACCAGGTTGTGAGATACTTACTGTGCCTATCCCAGTCCAATACCGACAACTCCACTTCATGGTTCTATGGTGATATTAATTTCTCTACTACTCAATCAATTGCTAATAAGACAAGCTCATCAATTTGCCCAATACCAAATGGGAAATTTTCACAAAAGATATTCACATTGATCAGGATTTTGTGGTGAACAGCAAAGGAGCTGCTCCTTCTTTACTACACAAACAGATCCCACAGAGTTTGTGCAGATGTGCTGAGATCCAGTATGGAACCCTCAACAGGAAATCTGCAGCATCTCTGAGCGAGGCAAGAAACAGCAAGACCATTCAACCAATCAGATTAAAGAATTCTCACCAACAGGAGAGGAGGAGTAGTTGAATCATGAAGGAATGGGTGGGATTGTTGCAGATGGACGTTACAGTCCTAATAACAGAAAATATGCCGGAAAGCCAGTTCCAATTCAATAACTTCCAGCTCTTATTAAAGGTGGAACGGGTGAGACAGGGGGTATAACCCAATGTGCACCCAGGAAGCAGATTGACATTTTAAAGCCTTATGTTGAAACTGCTCTTAATTGTGATCCGAGTGAATCAAATTTATTTGAAAGAATTCTAGGCTACACTTTTGCAGTTCTTGACTTCTCCAGACACTTTTTTTTTCTGGAGAGTTGAGGGACGGGGAAAGGAGTGAGAAAACTGATTCATTGCAGGACTTAAAAAAAGCTCTACTTTGAACAGCACAGCTGACATGTGGCTATGAGAAAACAGTGCCAAGCCCCAGTGAAATGAGAGACTGCAGAAAATCTACAGTAAGCAGTAATACAGTTAGAAAGGTGCCAGTTACTTATGCAATAGCTATGCTGCTTTGGACTTGAAATCTAATAGGCCTTCTCATTCCAATAGACTCTGGATAAGAGACAAAGTTCTACTGTACTTACTCAGTAAGTTCAGTACTTACAGCAGGGTCAGAGTTTTGCTTACTTGTCTTTCATGCAAAGAGTAACATTTGATTCTTTCCAAACCTTGAGAAGACAGAATTTTGTTTAAACCTTTTGAGCTTGATTGATACAAATCTCTGTCCTCCAAAAATCCCACTGCCTAACAAACAATATACAACCAGATAGCAGTGTTTTGCTAACTAATGTAAACTGTCTTTTATCGAATGCTATACACATCAAAGAATCATAGGATACCTGCAGTGCAGAAGGAGACCATATGATCCATCTAGCCTGCACCAACAACAATTCTACCCAGACCCCATCCCCATAACGCCATATCCCTCTGACATTAAGGAGCAATTTAGCATGGCTAATCAATCTAATCCGCACGTCTTTGGACTGAGGGAGGAAACCAGAACACTTGGAGGAAATCCATGCAGACACAGGGAGAACATGCAAACTCCCCATTATTATGTTAACAAACTTTATTAATCTAGTTCAATTTTTCCCTGGCTAAAGATCTCATTCAACCAAAAGCTTGCTTTGCCTGACGACTTGCACCATTGCACTACCCAAGACAGTTAGCACACAAAATAGTTAATTGCCGATTTATTAAAATTTGATTCAAGCTGAGTCTAAAACACTCTGGCGAATCTCTGATTGGTACTCCATAATCAGTGCGATCAGGAAGAGGTTTTGTGGTGCAATGGATAGTGCCCCTACCACAGGGCCACACGTTCTGGGTTCAAGTCCCATTTCAGGATTTAAAGGTAGGGGCATATTCATAACATGGCCAAACGGGTTGATTTTCAGTCTGAGTGTAATTCCTTTTGATTTGGCTGGTGGCAAGAGCAGGAGTGTTTCCTGCTCAGCCATACTACAGAAGGCTATGGCAAACCACTGCTGCACTTTGCCAAGCATAATAACGGATCTATCCAATGGATGTCCATGGTCACTGATGTCCCCTTAGGCACATTGTGTCTAAAGGGAGAAAAATCAGTACAGTCACACCTCTGACCCTCAGAACTCTAATAGTCACACACTAGCAGCAATTTGCAATCCTTAATGTAACTGGCATGCACTTCACTGACAAGTCAGAAAGCTGATTTGATGATCAGATATTGAACAATAATTTTCTGAAATTACATAATGTAAAATGCCAATTACAAAAATATATGCATAAAAGAAAGCACTTGTCCTAATTTCACACATTTCCAAGTAACTAGTTTGCACAGAATAAGATCTCATAAATGTAACTTAAATAAATAAGCAGCTAATTCATTTTTGACACATTAATTGATGGAAAACCAAAACCTCTCTTGCAAACAGTGAGATGGAATCTTAAACAAACAGCATTAGATCCCATTTTCAAAAACAGTACCTTCAACAATGCAGCACTCTCTCACTGACACGTCAGGCTAGATTATTTGCTCAGTTCCTGGATGGGGCTTAAGCACACAACCTTCTGACTGAAGTTCAAATCCCTGTATATCACTACTATTCTAAAAAGGCTGACATCTGTTTAAGTTCATACTATTGTTGAAATAGCAGATAAAGAAATCTCATACCAAGATCTTAGGAAATGTCACACAGCTCTATTCCACTTCTGAACACTCAAACTGTTCTTAATTCAATCTGATAAACATGTTATGGTCAGGTTTAAAGACAATGTGCCCCAAAACAAGTTGTCTTTGAAGAAAACACAACTGCTCACAAGACAGTAAGGTTCAGTTTGGTACTGATCTAATTAATACATGAATTCATTACATTGCATTTCCTACATTACAACATTGCAAATGATACTTCATTAACTGTAGAGCATTATGGGACTTTGAGGCTACGAAAGGCGCTATATAAATACAAGTTATTTTGTTTAACTCTGGTACAATGGGCTTTTCAATACACTTTAGGACATCTACATAAACACACTGGGTAAGCTTTGGACAATTCATCCTGTTTGAAGTTCTTTTAGGCTTTTTTAAACAAAAGACTTTTTTCAGCCCACCAATTAAGTTAACTAAGGCTGTAAATTATCTCTCTCACTCCAACTTTGTGTTGGTCTTGCAGATTAATTCCCTTGGCCAGAATATTATTTACTTGGGAGTACTGAAGTATAGAGGGATCAGAGTGCCTACATACATGAATCACAAAGTGTTAACTGGAGGATACAGCAGATATTTAGAATGGTAAATAGAATGTTGGCCTTTATTGCAAGGAGGATGGCGTAAGTATACAGGGCATCGGTGAGACCATGCCTAGAGCACTGTGCATAGTTTTGGTTCTCCTCATTGGAGGCAATTCCGAGAAGTTTCACTAAGTTGTCTCTTGGGATTAAAGGGTTGTCTTTTGAGGGAAGGTTGGGCCAATATTCTTTGGAGTTTAGAAAAATAAGAGGTGATCTAATTGAAATGTATAGATTTGAAGCAGCTTGACAGATGCTGAGACAGTGTTTACCTTCAGAGGAGAATCAAGGACTATGGGCACGGTTCCAAAATAAGGGGTCTCCCATTTGAGATGGAGATGAGGAAGAATTTCTTTTCTCAAAAGAGTTGTTAATCTTTAGATTCTCTACCCGATAGCACAATCAGGACTGGGTCATTGAATATCTTCAAGGTTGAGATAAATTGGTTTTTAATCCACAGGTTTGGGAGGGGAGGGATGCAGGAATGAAGTGGAGTTAAGGCCACAATCAGATCAGCCATGATCTTATTAATGTGGCTATCCTACCCCAATGGCAGCATCTTTACCTCCTAATTAAATGGGATAGCATACTTGAGTAGGCCAAATAGCTTTGGCCTGCTTCTATTCCTTATTTTCTTCTGTCCAATGTTAAGAATATACTTTGACTCATGTAATCTATCTTGGGACGTGCTCTCATTGAGATTGCCAACTCTACCAAAATATGGACAATTCTTGTATTTGTCTTTAGGCCTCTAGGAACCAACAAGAGACTGGCCAAATCTACTTAAAGTGAACTCTTTGGAGATTTGGGGGTGGTGGGGGGACTTCCAATCCCACTAATTAAGCGGATCCCTGGAGACAAAAAGGTCAGTGTGCTAATCCACAGTGCCACTTGGCATTTTAAAAATCATTATTATGGGGCTTTTCACAAAAGAAACAGCAAGTCAGTAAACGTTGGAAAAGGATTCAGCACTTTTAAAAAAAAAGTACCATAGAACCACTACAATGCAGAAAGTAGTACGAGCACTCGTGGTTGGAGTGTGCAGGGAAAATAGATTGGTTCCTGTTAACTTTACCAAAAAAAGTCAGCACAAGAGCAAAACAGGAAATCTCAGGAGTGGGAGTAAACACAGGACAGGAAGGAGGATCGTCACCCTAACCCAGGCCTTCTCAGAGAAAAACTTGCTGAGATGCCTTACATCTTAAAAACATTGATTACTTCATTGTTCCAGACACTAAGAATATATCTATGTATCTCAACTCTTTAAAATTCTATATTTAAGTAATAGATTAATTATTTTAAGTGACATTATGTGTTAATTTTTTTGCAAATAGTCACACACTTCTGTCATACTTTCTACGTGGTTATGTTGAGCACTGTAAGAGTTTTCTGCATTTTTATAAAACTTTGCTTGACATTGCTTCTTGGAAAATTTCATTATCATTGAATCTTGATCACAAACACTTGGATTGAGTGCGAGAACGAAAGGAATTGATGCATTTCCACAAACTAGTTTTTAAATACAACAAACCTTCCCAATGCAACCTCCACACAAGAACAAAGACACAATCCTTTTAAAGAACTACTCCAAAGGAAAAAAGCCACAGCCAAAATATTGACCGCATACCTTACTCGATATTATGCATAATAACGGCTCAAAAATGAAACTTGAGAAAAGGAATATGGACACACTAACCATTTAGCTTCTTAAATAGCACAATACACAATCCTATATTACTCATACCTGAATGTATCGCAAGGCACTCCGCAAAACACTTAGGTTTGATGTTTTCTTGTCATCCAGATTGGGGATGTTCTTTTTCAATGTTTCAAAACATTCCTTTAAATGAGCACGTCTGCAAACCAATAAACATAAAAGAAAACAAAAAGTTTGTTACTCTGCAGTGATTTAGGAAAGGATTCCTTCTGCCCACCTCCCCCATCAACCCTTTCACTAAAACAAAAAGTTGGTATCAGCAAGTACATACCTGTTCTTCTCTAGTTTATTGTGCACTTCTCGAGTCCCTGCCCTGAAATAAAAAGGTGACAAAATTGTTTACAGATTATTCTACCAACCAACCTCAATACACAAAGTTAATGTGAGAAATTATCTAATGAATGAAGAGCAAGAGTGTCACTTTCATGTTTAGTCACACTTACTAGGCAATGGCCTAATGGTGTTATCAACAGATTATTAATCCAGAAGCTCAGACAATGTTCTGGCCCGGATTCGAAAAAAAAATTCCACGGCAGCTGGTGGAATTTGAATTCAATAAAGATATCTAGAATTAAAAATCTACTGATGCCCACGAAACCATTGTCAATTATCGAAAAAACCCATCGAGTTCATTAATATCCTCAGGAAAGGAGATCTGCCATTCTTATCTAGCCTGGCCTGGTCCAGAGCCTCACTGATTAACTGCTCTCTGAAATGGCTGAGCACGACACTCAGTTCAAGGACAACTAGGGATGGGCAATAAATGTTGGCCAGCCAGTGACGCCCTTGTCCCATGAACGAGTATAAAAAAAAGTTCCTCAATATAACAATGACAGCATAGCCCTGGAGTCAGAATCCCAACTAACTTTGAAACACAACACTGCAAGACATTAGGAAAAGCTGTCTCATGTTGCTCAGGTGATGATATGAGGGATCCTATTGCAGCGTGACGGATCAAGCACCCGGGGTACTTTATATTTTACAATAACAATTCACATTTATATTGCTTTTCACACGGCAAAAGATTCCGAGGCACTTCACTAGGTGTGCAAACAGTTAAAAGTGAACACCTGGCCATAGACACACACATGGGAGTGACATTTTGTGATGACGCCCTCCCACCTTCATTATCTGAACATCTAAATTTACTGTGAAGAAGTAAAACCCTGTTCCTGCACAAACCCCTATACAAGAGCATTTCCTGCAAATAGGTGCAAATCATTCTGAGGTAACACAGCAATGTATTCGTTAGTAATTTCTTCACCTTTTCCCCCACAACATTTTTTACCCTTGCAGTTTCTCCATTATTTCCTACACTCTACAAGGTTGGCTTTGGGCTGTGAATCGGCTTGTGTTCCTATTCTCTGCAACACTATTTCATTCAGAATATCTTGGCACAATTAATTTAATGTTAACATTTCTGAGCTCTTTTGAAACAGACTACCAGTGGTTGTAAAGACTAATGCTCCCAAAGCTGATTTACATCAGTGTACAGAGACAACCTTACTTTTATCTTCTAAAAAGTGTTTTATGCTGAGGTCCAGTTCTACCAGTAGTAACAACAACCCTCTAGAGTTTGATCCTGAACCGCAATGAGCCACATAGTAACTCTGCCTGTTATTTCTCTTATTCTAGCCTTATGAAGCTAATTTTAGCATATCCCTCATAAACTGTGGTTGAGATTTTGTAACTCAGTTCAGACATAGGGGCTGGAATTCTTTAATCTTGCCTGTGGCTGGAATTCTCCAGTCCTGCTGCAGTGAATGGAGATTTGGCTGAGCGCCAAATTCTCCGCTCTCACTGGTAGTGGCTGTAAGGCATACGAGATTGGAGAATTCTGGCCAGCATCACATCCAGGGCCTTCCTTATCAAGAACAGGTAGCCCATTTTCTCAATGAGCCATTAAAACAGCTTCCACCTCACAACCTAACAGGCCCTTCTCCACAGCCGTGCAACTGTTTTTCATTCTCAAATATTTAATCTGTTCATGACCCTGAACACTATAAAGGGAGGTGACTACCCAAGGCGTGCAACATTAAAAGGACCTTAACAAAGGCAGTTGCTATAATCACATGTCTTCTTCACTTATCTCTTCTTAAAGACAGTAACAATAGACTACCGGTGTTGGAAGTTCATGTCAAAAGCTATTGTGATTGAGAAGGTGTGAAGTGAACTATGAGGGCAGTGCAGTGCCAAGTTTGCTTCAAGAACTCCATTGGAATTTTTAGGCTAGCAGGGAAAAGAAAAATAGGGAGAATCCATTAATTTCTCCAACTCAAGGGAAAGAGCTTACAGTGGTCAAAAACAAAACAGGTGAAAAAAAATCAATTTTGAAAGCTGGTGTGGTGGGGGAAAGGACATTTCATCTATTTGCAATTTACAGCTAAATATATCCATGCCTTCCAAATTTTATTTGGGAATGAAAGAGAGAAGGAAAAGGCACAGTCAAAGCAAAAGTTGGTTTATTAGGTACAAGTATGCTTACATTCACAATGCAGTGAAGTTACTGTGAAAATCCCTTAGTTGTCATACTCCGGAGCCTGTTCAGGTACATTGAGAGAGAATTTAGCATAGCCAATGCACCCTAACCAGCACATCTTTCAGACTGTGGGAGGAAACACACACAGACACGGGGAAAACACGCAGAGTTCCCACAGACAGTGACCCAAGCTGGGAATCAAACCCATGTCTCTGGTGCTATGAGGCGGCAGTGCTATCCAATGTGAAATATAAAAAAAATTCAAGCAAATGAAAGAGAGATAAACAAAGAGGGGCAGTTAAGACGCAGTAGAACATGATTGGGTGAAGACATCATATAAATCATAGAATAAACATTAACTGCTCAAGGCTGCTTGTCAGAACAAGAACTTAGGGAAACAGAATGCTTTAACAAGAGGGGTTTCCCAATAAGGTTCCAAGAACAGTCCAGCTCATCTGCCAGCCAGTACACTGCAGCCAAGTCAACCGGATGTTTAAGTTATTTCATTCCTTCTCGAGTGTAACCAAAGATGAATTCCCATAGTAGAAATTCAGAGGTCAAAGACTAAAGTTGAGTCTGAATTGATTCAGTGAATTTAATCAAGGTCAATGAAATGTTGGTGCCTCTTTTCATGCTGTAAGAATTGGGAGATTCTAGTGTTTCCATCTGTAGGACAAGAGGTTCAATGTTTAATCGGATTCAGTTCTGGATTCTGGTCACCTTAATGGTTAGTAGAGCTGTTATTTTGTCTTCCGCGTGGTCTGAATAAAAATGCAAGATCAAGCTGCAGAATCTGTTCCAATCAATGGACATAGTTTAAACTATCTCTTGTTAATGGGCTGTCAGCATTCAAGGAAAGCTTCCAGTCTAGAATCAAACCTATGTCATGTACCAGCATGATCAAACCTTTGGGACTACTTAGCTGGAAGCATTTAGTCGTTAAAGCACCATGCAATGCACAATCTCAGTTAAAATTAGAGCCATCTACAAATCTTTCTTCAAGAAGTGGGACAACTTAGCCGAATGAGAATTGTAACTTATGATGGACAAAGGGATATGGAGCAGCTCCTACTTGGGCATGTGGAAATGATAATGCAATTTTCTGAAGACTATTTAAACCATCGAGTGCAATAGCTTTGACAACTCATTGTCGCTGATGCATTGCATCAAACTAATCCACTTGTCACTAAAATAGTGTGCCACCGTGGTGATGCATCAACCAGAATCAAGTGCTTCCCACACAGAGAGGGGAGCTACCAGGAAATCTCTCATGCGTCATTGATGCCAGCTTTGAAGTGAAAATGGTAAATGGTCTGGACAGCAAGCTGTCTGCAATCATGCTGGTACATGACATAGGCATAAAGAAAGGGAGAATGTGTCAACTATACAGTAGAGAATTTTCCAGTATTACTTTAGGACAAAACCTAGAACTCTGACTGTCTTCCCCAACTCCCGGTTTGCTGACCATGTACCATGGTCATGATGTAGAGATGCCGGCATTGGACTGGGGTAAACTCAGTAAAGTTTCACAACACCAATTTTAAATCCAACCAATTTATTTGATAGTAAATTCGCGAGCTTTCGACACTATGGCCTTCGTCAGGCAAATGCAGTGTTCTGGTCTGCAATAGCACTCATACCAACACAGACAGTCACAGATTGCTGATTAGAATGCGAATCCTTACATCTAACCTGCTATTCAAGTGTTAAAGTGGCTAACAACGTGTGTGAAGGGAATCCTGAGCATTGTTAGAGAATTGTGTATTTTCTCCAGACAGCACAGTAAGTGAGGTTTTTTGCTAACCCAGGCAAGTTACGGGGGTTACAGATAGTGTGTCACGAAGCCAAGATCCACATTAAGACCGTCCTCATGTGTGCAGAACTTGGCTATCAGTCTCTGCTCAGCGGCTCTGTGCTGTCGTGTGTCCCACGACCTTCAGGAGAACGGTGACCACAATACCACACAACCCAGCCACAGCAACCTCTGCAAGACATGCCAGATCATAGACACGGACGACATCATCAAACGTGAGGATACCATTCACCAGGTACACAGTACGTACTCTTGCAACTCGGCCAACGTTGTCTACCTAATACGTTGCAAGAAAGGATGTCCCGAAGCATGGTACATTGGGGAGACCATGCAGACACTACGACAGCGGATGAATGAGCATCGCTCAACAATCAACAGGCAAAACAGTTCCCTTCCTGTGGGCGAACACTTCACCAGTCACGGGCATTCGGCCTCCGACCTGCAGGTAAATGTTCTTCAAGGGGGCCTTCGGGACACACGACAGCGCAGAGTCGCTGAGCAGAGACTGACAGCCAAGTTCTGCACACATGAGGACGGTCTTAATAGGGATCTTGGCTTCATGACACACTATCTGTAACCCCCGTAACTTGCCTGGGTTAGCAAAATACCTCACTTACTGTGCTGTCTGGAGAAAATACACAATTCTCTAACCAATGCTCAGGATTCCCTTCACACACATTGTTAGCCACTTTAACACTTGAATAGCAAGTTAGATGTAAGGATTCGCATTCTAATCAGCAATCTATGACTGTCTGTGTTGGTATGAGTGCTATTGCAGACCAGGACACTGCATTTGCCTGACGAAGGCACATAGTGTCGAAAGCTCGCGAATTTACTATCAAATAAATTGGTTGGATTTAAAATTGGTGTTGTGAAACTTTACTGCATGAACCATGGTGGCATGGAACCTCACCCATCACCAATACACACCAAAAAAAATCACCAACACCACCTGCAATTTCCTAGCCGGTGATCAAAGTGCCCTAATTATCCTCAGTTTAAAATGTCCATATGCTCATTTCAATAAGTAGTAACAAAGCTACCTAGTTATATACATTTCTTCTCAAAATGTGCCTCTATGGAATTTATCAAACCAATCTATGAACTTACTTTCCTCAGAGCAATACAGAGAAACAAAAAAAAGAGCACATGTGTCCAGTATCTGACATCTGAAACTATATTTTCATCATGAGTAACCAAAACAGTGCGGCCTGAGAGATTATATAAACCTGAAAAAGGATAATCTGATCTAATTGTTCAAATAATTCAAAAAACTTGATAAGTGTACTGTTATTAAGCATAGATGGATTCCCACCCACCCCACTGAAAACTAACATTGAAACACCCAAAGAGGAGTAGCTCATTCTATAATTTGTAAAAAGATGCATGCGCAGTGGTGTGACCTATTCTTCAGCAACTTCTGGTAATTAAATAAAGAAAATAAATCCCTGACACTCACTCTAAAATCAGCACACAATTTATTTATTTAACTAATAGTGAGCAAATTAAACTATTAACAAACTAAAAAAATCCCTTCTATTAACTATTCTCAAATAAAACAAGGATTCTAAAGGTGTGCTGTTCCAAGAAATACAATTTCTACTCATTAACAAAAATAGAATTTAGTCACTCTTTAAATTACAACCAGGTTTTGTCTTCTGGTATATTCTGGGCCTTCTCTGTTGATTCCTCAGTCTGGAACTTCTTTCTTCCTTGGTACCTTTGCTTTTCTATAGATTTCTAAGATATAGATGAAAGCTACGAGAGCCAGCGAGAGAAAGAGAGAGTTGAGAACTGAGAGCTATTGGCTCCGGCAGGTGGCAGCTGCTCTCCCCGCTTTGTCCCACTGTCCCCTTTTTTCAAACCCGTGGTGAGGTAACAATATTTCCAACAATAGGATTGGTTCTAGATTGTCACAACCATCAGATTTAAATTTAATAGGTTTTTGGTATCTAAGTGCCTGATTCAGATTGATTGGCTAAATTCAAAAACCTGTTGTCTTGATAAGACTGCTGCTTAGCCTCTCAATACTAATGTTTCAGTTTGGGCTTTCTGTGTACTTGCATTTTAAATCTCTGAGCACTGGAAAAGCATTTTAAATGAGACCACGCAATGCTTCTCCCCTCCCAGCATTTTACAACTTTACAAACATCAAATTATAACTTCCTACCTACCAATCTACAATTACTCGACCCAACTTTGCAACCAATGCCTCTCCTTTCTCAGAGCACTAAGAAAATTTGGCATGCCCACTACGACTCTCACCAATCTTTACAGATGCACCATAGAAAGCATTTTTTCCTGTTGTATCACAGCTTGGGATGGCTCCTGCTGTGCCCAAGACTGCAAGAAACTACAAAAGGTCATGAACATAGTCCAATCCATCACGCAAACCAGCCTCCCATCCATTGACACTGTCTACATTTCCCGCTGCCTCAGAAATTCAGCCAGTATAATTAAGGACTCCACACACTTCGGACATTCTCTCTTCCACCTTCTTCCATCGGGAAAAAGTTACAAAAGTCTGAGACTACGCACCAACCGACTCAAGAACAGCTTCTTCCCTGCTGCTGTCAGACTTCTGAATGGACCTACCTTGCACTAAGTTGATCTTTCTCTATACCTTAGCTGTGACTGTAACGCTACAATCTGCATTGTCTCCTTTCCTTCTCTATGAACGGTATGCTTGGTCTGTATAGCGCACAAGAAACAATACTTTTTACTGTGTGCTAATACATGTGACAATAATAACTCAAATCAAACAGCACAGATTCTCGGTGTGACTACATTTTTCAATTCTCGCTCATCTTCCTTATGTTTAAACTTTTAAATTACATGACTTGCTAACCAAGTATTTAAAGTTTGATTAAGGTTAAACATAAAGGGCAGTTAGAAATGCAAATAATTACTCCAGAACCGTTGCGCTATCAGAAACAACTCGAAGAATAGTAATACGTATTGTTGACACACACCCTCCTGGCCGCCTCTTCTGATCCTGGGGCTTTCCGTCTTCCATTGGGCTTGGCTTAAGGCCACTCGGCTGCTGCGGTAGGGGCGATTGCTGGATGACATGATGCGGCGGGATTGCCAACACCGAACTCGTAAACTGCTGGGGCGAGCTGCTCACTAGTGGTAGACCAGGCTGTGGATCAGCGAGTGCGGAGATTGGAGATCGATGAAGCACTGGCGGGGACTGGGAAATCTCTCTGGTGCTGTTGGCGATGCTCAGGACCGGCTGGTGGTGCTGCACGATTTGCGGAGCAAGCGGGGACAGAGTCAGGGAAGGACTGACCACGTGAGGCACGACGATTGTGGTGGCCGCAGCAGCAGCAGGAGGAGGTGGAGGAGGAGGAGGCGGCAATGGTTTCGGGACTGGAAGTGCAGGAACAGCGTGGAGTTCAGGTTTAACTTCTTCTATATGTAGTACGTTGTTGATTCTTCCCAAATCTGTTTTTCTACATTCTGGTTCCCTTTCCAAAAGGAGCTTGTCTCTTTTCTCATGTTCTTCTGCAAGTTAAAGGTACACAGAGAAAAATTAGAAGATCTGTATGAAACTAACAACCAATGCTCTCTCTTTTTCAATATTCATAGTCTACCTGACCACCAGAAATAAATTTTAAAATTGTATAATTGCTACATCCTTAGCAAAATAATTATGCACAGCAAAGTTTCAACCCAATTTAAAGTTTATTTATTAGTCACAAGTAGAGTTACATTCACACTGCAATGAAGTTATGCTAAAATCCCTTAGTTGCCACACTCTGGCACCTGTTCAGGTACACTGAGGGAGAATTTAGCCAATGGAACTAATTTTTTAAAGATATTCTGTCGTCTATTTCAACCATTAAGGGGGAAGAATTATGACAGTAAAACACTTCCAATTTGCTCACCTTGTGCCCCCATAAGCTCAGATTCTTAATGGTATGCTGCCCAGGACTAGTCAAGTGGCTACTGCTTCCATTTTTCATGTGGACAGAATGTTGGCAAACTACTCAACTTTAGAGGGCTCAGTGCCAAGCTGCATGCTGTTCTCATTCTCACCTCAGTTGAGAAAGGGAGCATGTCAACGAGTATTAAAGTCCAAGATGATACAGAATTGTGACAATGTTGACTGTTCTCAACCCAGGTGTAAAAGATGACTAATATCACCCTTGGTACTCTGGATAAAAAAAAAGGAAAAATCCACAGTACTTTCTCAAGCCCACAAGTCCACCCCTGTTGTTTTGTACTCAGTGTTGCAACACTGGGGAAAATGACACTAATACACACAATGCTTCAACTCAGACCTAACACATCTGAATAAATTTACTATTAATACTGGTTAACAGTGGCTGAATCATGATTTGGAACATAAATGTTGCTGATTTATTACCCACAGCTCCATCCTGCCCTCATTAACATGGATTAGTGTAACTCCACATCCCCTAGACCAGTGCCACATTGGAATTAGATCAGATAACTTAGAGACCTGGCCCAACAGGCAATTCTTGTGCACATTTGCCAACTGGACCATTAGAAGGGCAACAAACTTGCTCTTTCATTTCATCCTGTGATGATAATAACTAAGATGTGGAGATGCCAGCATTGGACTGAGGTGGGCACAGTGAATTACCTGATGAAGGAGCAGCGCTCTGAAAGCTCATGATTCCAAATAAGTCTGTTGGACTTTAACCTGATGTTATGATAATAATTAACAATTATATAGTGCCTTTAAACCTTCCTAAGTGCTTAACAAGAACATCATCAAATACTATTTGACACCAATCCAATGACCATAAGCTTGGTCAAAGAGGTAGGCTTTAAGCAACATGTTATAGAAGGAAAGAGAGGGGAGACACTGAGGTTTAGGGAGGGAATTTAAAACTAAGGGCCCAGTAGTGTTTTTTTAAACAAATAACAATCAAATTTTATTGACAAAAATGGAGATCACAAAAGTTTGCTTCTTCCAGGTTATTTCTGGAATTTCCTTCTGGAAATTCTGTCGGGTTATATCACAGCCTGGTCTGGCTCCTGCTCTGCCCAAGACTGCAAGGAACTATAAAAGGTTATGAATGTAGCCCAATTCATCCCGCAAACTAGCCTCTCATCCGTGACTGTCTACACTTCCTGCTGCCTCAGAAAAGCAGCCAGCATAATTAAGAACCCCACGCACCCCAGACATTCTCTCTTCCGCCTGGAAAAAGATACAAAAGTCTGAGGTCACACTATGTGACCAACTCAAGAACAGCTTCTTCCCTGTTGCTGTCAGGCTTTTGAATGGACCAACCTCGCACTAAGCTGATCTTTCTCTATGCCCTAGCTATGACTTGACACTACATTCTGCACTCTCTCATTTCCTTCTCTAGGAATGGTACGTTTTGTCTCTATAGCGTAAAAGATAACAATACTTTTCACTAAATACATGTGGCGATAATAAATCAAATCAAAATCAAACTGAAGTAAAGACAATAGGAAGTTGTTCAACAAATGTGATTTCTGTTCCATGTTGCATTAGAATGCACTCTGGTTCCTTTTGCAATTTAGTTCAGTTTGAAGAAGCCAATGTCTTTAGCATATTGTTTGAAGCACTGGCCATTTTTCTGTTGGTTTGTTGGTTTGCACACGCTCTGCATCAGCAGGGTCCCTGGCCGAATTTCCTGGGGTGAGACCATTAAAGCTGCTAACAACACATGGTGGCCAAACAGGGATGCTAAAGAGACCATAATTGGAGTAGCACAACAATCTCAGAGGACTGATGGTCTGGAGAGGATTGCTGAGATGGGGAGGGCCAGGCTTCTTTGAAACCAAGCCCAAGAATCTTAAAAATTGAGGTGCTGCTTACACAACAGCCAAAGTAGATCATCTAGGGATACACTGCTCCTACACTATGGTAAGACAAACGTTTAACATTGTGACATAGTACGTTCCCAATGCACAACAAAATCTATCAGTGAGGTATAATTCAGATCATTCTACCATCATAGACTCAAACTAACATTGGAAATACAAGCAAGAAAATAAAATTGCTTGGAACTTCTAGCTTAATAGCAATTTTCTCCCATTCCAATTAATTGGAAAAAATTACATACAAATCACATTTGCTGTAATCAGGTATATTATTAAGCGAATTGGCTTGGCAATAGACAATCATTCTGCCAATGTCTCTTCATTTGAGCTCTGTTAGCTTTAAGATGTTTGATCATGAAAGTTGAACTCACAAGATTTTCAAATGCCTTGAAAATCAAAACTATTCTTTCTCTGGATTTTAAAATGGTGGGACTGCTTCTTATTTCCTACTCCAGCTCCCAGCTCTGGCTCAATCTCCAAATCGGATGGTCATGGGTTCAATCCTCAGCCAATCCTGGCTGACATTTCACTGATGCGGAATGGCCACAGGCATTCAGCCTCTGATCTTCAGGTAAGTGTTCTCCAAGACAGCCTTCGTGACACACACAAATGACACACAATGGTTGGAATTCAAGTCTGTAAAGACTCGCATTCCAACCATTATCTTGTAAATTGATCCTGTGTCTATGTATGTCCTGTTTGTGAACACAACTTTTCACTTAGCTGAAGAAGGAACAATACTGCAAAAGCTTGTGCTACCAAATCACTGCCATGCTGAAGAAGTGCTGTCTCATCAGGGCTGCCATCATTAGATGCAGCATTAAACTAGGCTTCATCTGCCTGTTCAGCTTGATGATAAAAAATCCACTGGCATTAGTTGAAGAAGGGCAAAGCTCTCCCAGTGTCCTAGAATTGCTGAATGGTTACAGAGAGGAAGAAGCCATTCATCATGTCTGTGCTGGCTCTCTGTAAGGGCAACTCAGCAAATCCCATTCCCTGTTATTCTGTAATTTTTTTTCCTTCAGATAATTATCCAATTTCCTTTTGAAAGCCATAATTAAATCTGCCTCCACTGCAATCTCAGGCACTTCATTCCAGATCCTAAACATTTGCTGTGTAAAGAAGCCACCCCCCTCCACCCCATGTGTCACTGCTGTTTTTTTTAATTCATCTTAAACTGGTGTCCTTGGGTTCTTGATCTTCTCAAGATGGAAACAATTTCTGTCTATTCTTGCCTAGTCTTCTCATGATTCTGAACATGTCAAACAAATCTCTTTTCATCTTTTTCCTTTTCTGGCCAACATTCTTCCCTCAATCACACCCCCAAGAAAGAGAGAGAACTTAATTCTCGGTAGTTTTGGGGACATTCCATGTACAGATTAGCTGCTATGAGTGCCCATATAAGAGCAATCAAACTTTAAAAGTCATTCACAGAAGGTGAGGACCTTTACTCTTTCTGGAGGACATGACATGCTGCACAAATGCAACATCCATCTTACAACTTGCTGTTCCTCAAACCCAAGCTCTCTACTTGTTAATTTAACTCAATTGCTCGTTCCAACTCACCCATTCCTGATAAGTTCAATGTATACTTTGAGCAAGAGGTCAGAAGCAGCACACTCTCCATCTTGGAAGCCTCGGATGAACCTGTATCTAAGGTCATAGTCATAGAGACATAGAGGTTTACGGCATGGAACTTGGCTCAAGTTGTCCATGCTACCCATTTTTGTAAAATCCTGAAGCTAGTCCTAATAATAATAATCATCATCATAGAATCATAGAAACCCTCCAGTGCAGAAAGAGGCCATTTGGCCCATCGAATCTGCACTGACCACAGACCCCAGCCCTGTATCCCTACATATTTACCCAATAATCCCTCTAACCTATGCATCTCAGGGGCAAGTTTTATTATGGCCAATCAACCTAACCCACACATCTTTGGACTGTGGGAGGAAACTGGAGCATCTGGAGGAAACCCACGCAGACACAAGGAGAATATGCAAACTCCACACAGGCAGTGACCCAAGCCAGGAGTCGAACCCAGGTCCCTGGAACTGTGAAGCAGCAGTGCTAACCCACTGTGCTACCGTGACGCCCATATTTGTGGACGTCACCATTGCCGATGTTAGAGAAGCCTTCTCAAAGGTCAACCCGCAGAAAGCAACCGGCCTGATGGGGTACCTGGGCAAACACTCAGATCATGCATGCATCAGCTGGCAAGGATATTCACAGACATCTTCAACCTCTCTTTACAGAAATCTAAGGTCCCTATCTGCTTCAAGAAGACAATCTTCATCCTGGTATCAAAGAAAAATCAAGCAGCATGCCTTGATGATTATTGTCTGGGCATACTCTCTTCGGGACAAGATACAAAAGTCTGAAGTCACGCACCTATTGATTCAAGAACAGCTTCTTCTCTGCTGCCATCAGACTTTTGAATGGACCTACCTCACACTAAGTTGATCCTTCTCTATACCCTAGTTCTGACTGTAACACTACATTCTGCACTCTCTCCTTTCCTTCTCTATAAACAGTATGTTTTAACTGTACAGCGCGCAAGAAACAATACTTTTCACTGTATGTTAATATATTGTTACTGTATGTGACAATAATAAATCAAATCTCTAACTTTGCTGGTGTTCTGCGTGATAAATCAGCTCCTCACTTAGATTCTCAATTTAAAATAAAACTTAACAAATATGTAAGTATAGGTGAAGCATTTGTTGCCAACAAAATAGCACTTTTACATTTTATTTTTGTAATTACTGTTGAGAGAGAGATCTTTATTTGGAAATCAGGTTCCTCAGTCCAGAACACTGAATCTAATGGCTGAGCGCAACATGTGTTACCAAAACTCACGAGCTGATAAGTGTTTTACTCCTAATAAGGTAGATAAAGTGAAAGTGAAAGGCGATGTGGCTCAGATCTGGCGATTGTTGTCCTATCAAGGAAATACTGGACTTTTTTTCTAAAACTTATCTAGTTTCAGGAACGTCCTCTTCATTCGACACACTGCACTGAATAAATTTCATTTTCTTCCCAGATTTCCAACAGAAAGAGCAAACTATGAGCCACTGATGATAAAGGAAAAAACTTGCATTGCACAGCACCTTTCATGACATCAATACACTCTGGTACAATTTATAGCCCACTTCAGGACTAGAGGATGAAAATCAAGACTGACATTGCAGTGCAGAGCTGAGGGGAGTGCTTCAAGGCCCAGGTCGGGAACCGACCCTGGGTCCAAGTAGCTGGCCAACCGACAGTGCTAATCACTGGGCTGACGTGCTGCCCATACGTACCGCGACACCTTGTACAACAATCGGTGTCGTTATCTTTCGTCATCATCTGGTAGTGAACATCAGAGACAAGACGGGGCACTACGTCCCTTCTCCGCGTCACTCCAGGCTCGGTTCGTTCGTCTTACCCTCTGTACCGAATTGTGTGGGTAGGGGGTCGCAGGTGCTTCTACTGCCTAAATAGTGACCGCATCCACCAGCGATTCACCAACTATCCCCGGGACAAGCCGGAACTTGTTGAGACTTTTTTTCTTTCACCGATTACCGGGTTTATAGGCATAGAAGCGTGTTGGCTGTTCTCTGCCAGTCAAATTCCTCCAGGCCATCACCTGCCAGCTGGAAGGCCTGAATTCCCTGCGGAACCATCGGTAAGGGATGACTCACTGTGGTCTAGAACGCCAAGAATACTACACAGTGCTGTCTGGAGAAAATACACAATTCTCTAATCAATGCTCAGGATTCCCTTCACACACATTGTTAGCCACTTTAACACTTGAATAGCAGGTTAGATGTAAGGATTCACATTCTAATCAGCAATCTCTGACTGTCTGTGCTGATGTGTGCTATTGCAGACCAGAACACTGCATTTGCCTGAGGAAGACACGGAGTGTTGAAAGCTCGCAATTTTACTATCAAATAAATCGGTTGGATTAAAAATTGGTGTTGCTAAATTCTTACTGAGTTCTCACTGACTTCACTACAGAGGTGCAACCTTTCAGATTAAACCAAGACCCATCTGCCCTCTTCAGTGGATGTTACAGATCACAGTGTCCTGGCCAATAATTAACTCTCAATCAACATTGCAGAAACAGATTGTCTGATCATTATCAAATTTATGAAGGCTTGCTGTGGGCAATTGGCTGCTTATATTTCCCACACTACAACAGTGAGTAAACCTCATATGTGCTTCTTTGGCTGGAAAGTGTTTTTTGAGATATCCTGTGTTTGTGAAAAGCAATGTACAAGCGTAGAATTTATTTTCTTGGTCAACCCCAAGAGGTGGGATACTTCACTTTGATGAGACATTCTTTTTGAAGGTTAGATGAATTGCACCAGTGAGCATGATGATGATCATTGGATTTGGTTACATCCATTCATGGACGTAAATGTTGCACAAAAGAAAATCCCAACATAAAGCTGCCAAATTCAAGCTACCTTCATTACCACCACCACTGTGATAGTCAAAATGTGGAATAACTGTTGCACCATTTCAATTACTGCCTTCCCAGTCACGTGGAGATGGAGGTACTTGGGGAAACAGAGTAAAGTTAGATCTTAGGACTTAATATTAGGATAGCATTAATATGAGATATTTGAAAAAAGCAGTGTACAAGTGAAATATTTCTTTCCTTGGTGGGGTACTTCACAACAGTGGGCTCTTCAGTGGCACAGTAGTTAGCACTGCTGTCTCGCAAGCATCAGGGACCTGGGTTCGATTCCCAGCTTGGAATTTGGAGCGTGGAGTTTGCATGTTCTCCCCTTGTTTGCGTGAGTTTCTTCTGGGTGCTCCAATTTCCTCTCACAGTCTGAAAGATATGCTGGTTAGATGCACTGACCCGAACAGGCGCCGGAATATGGCAACTACGGGAATTTCACAGTAACTTCACTGCAATGTTACTATAAGCCCTACTTGTGACTAATAAAGTTTATAACCCCAAAAATAATTTTGATACCAGCTGCTTAATAAAGATAAGTCACAAATAAATTCTATAATGTCCTGTGGCAATGGTCATTATAGTCATATAATGACTATAAGATATAAGGATGCACAATGTATTACTGTGGAGTGTTTACTGATGCCATTGTGTCAGTCGGCGAATTGGGAGTAGGGGGAAATTTCTAGTTGAATTCACAGCAAACAGTCTATTTTATAGCAAAGTCTGTTTACTCAAAAATCAGCAAATGTTTAAGCAGCTCACCGAAATAAGCAATCTTCAGTGTCTATTTAAAAAGAGTCCCATGAACTATGGCAAACAAGACACATGGTAGAACACAACTGAAACTGCAGCAATGACTATCATTAAAAGCAGGATTATTTCTTCAGTATTGAATGGACAGTAGTTAATATAACACAAATCTTTGAAATCCTGCACACAGAATCAATCCCGGTCACTTATAGCAGTGTGGCCTCCAGCTGTAGTTGATGATTGGAAAGGAGGGGGGTTGCGGAATTGGGCCAGCACAGCAGTTAGCACCCCTGCCTCACAATGCCAAAGACCCGGGTTCAAATCCGGCTTCGGGTCACTGTCTGTGTGGAGTTTGCACATTCTCCTCGTGTCTGCGTGGATTTCCTCTGGGTGCTCTGATTTCTTCCCACAGTCCAAAGATGTGCAGGTTAGGTTGACTGGCCATGATAAATTTGTCCCTTAGTGTCCCAAGATGTGTTTGTTAGAGGGATTAGTAGGGTAAATCCCTGGCATTACGGGGATAGGGTTTGGGTAGGATTGTTGTTGGTACAGGCTCGATGGGCTCAGTGCCCTCCTTCTGCATTGTAGGCATTCTATGATACCCAACTATGTCCATTTTGGCTGGGAATGGTAGATAGACATATCGTCGTAGATGTATCATTGGGCTGCTATACTAAAATTGTGTTTAAATATGGCCTGACTGCTCCAGGGCACAGAGATTTAATTATTGAAAGTAGCACAAGCTGAGGTGTTTAAGAGTTTAGCTGCTGTCAGTGAGGAATGTTTGCAGCTTGGCAGGTGCTCGTAAGTTCTTAGATACATGTCAGAAGACGTCAACATGAAATGATTGCCTTTCTCCTTTATGTGTACCTCTGGCACTTCCAAATGTCGTTGAAATGGTGCACAAGATGCAAGACTTGCACTATATAAGTCTGCGTTTCAGACAGATCCAGCACTACACCCTCTGCCATTAGTTACCTCTGAAGAGAACTTTCACGCAATGTTAACTGGATGGTTCTATTTTTCCATAAGGCAGAACTGCCAACATTTCATAGAATATCTATCACATAAACAGAACACATAGCAATAGACCACTGAAGGTAGTGGGGGTTAGGAATCAGAGAGTCACTCAACAACTTACGTTATTTACATGCTTTAGTCACATTTTCATCATTTATTCAGACAGGTGGAGCAACAGTGTCACAGTCTCCATTATCTAGGATTCACCTGAGTGTTGGTGATAGGATCAGTCTATTAATATTTTTTAGACACATTAGGATGAGTGGAATTTCTTCAAAGACGAATTCCTTTCACACTTCTGCTTTGTGGGACTGACACCACTCCCTTTCAGTTCACAGGGTAAATAACGAGTATTGTTCCCTCTACAATGCACCAATCATGGACCCTAAACCCAGTCTCTGAAGATCTTCCTCCATCAATGGAAGTAGGAACATTGGAACACAGGTGCAGGAGTAGGCTGTTCAGCCCTTCGAGCTTGTCCTGTCATTCAGTTAGATCATGGCTGATCTTGTACCTCAACAGTGTGCCCCACACCATCCAGACATTCCTTGATGGCTTTACCACCTAGAAATCTATCACGACATGGTGGTACAGCAGTTAGCACTGCTGCCCACAGAGCCAGGAACCTAGTTTTGACTCCAGCCTCAGGTGACTGTCTGGAATTTGCACGTTCTCCACGTCTGCATGGACTTTCTCTGGGTACTCCGGTTTTCTCCCAAAATCTATAGATGTACAAGTTAGGTTGAATGGCCATGCAAAATTGCCTGTAGTGTCGGGGTGATTAGCAGAGTGAGATACGTGAAATACATGAGATTACGGGGATAGGGTCTGGGTGGGATTGTTGTTGGTGCAGGCTCGATGGGCCAACTGCCTTTTTCTGGGAAGAAAGATAGTATTGTGGTATGGGCAGCACAGTGGTTAGCACTGCTGCTTCACAGCACCAGGGACCTGGGTTTGATTTCCAGCTTGGGGCACTGTCTGTGTGGAGTTTGCACATTCTCCCCGTGTCTGTTTCCTCCGGGTGCTTCGGTTTCCTTCTACAATCCAAAGATGTGCAGGTCAGGTGGATTGCCTATGCTAAACTGCCCCTTAGTGTCAGGCAGATTAACTAGAGTAAATGCACAGGGTTATGGAGCTAGGGCTTGGGTGGGATTGTGGTTGGTACAGACTCAATGGGCCGAATGGCCTCCTTCTGCACAGTAGGGCTCTATGAATCTTTGCTTTGAGCTTACTCCTTGAGTCTGCCCTGCTATTCAGTAAGCTTCCACAGCCCTCCTGGGATAAAGATTTCCAAAGACTCCCCAACCTTCAATGAAGAAATTCATCCTTTTCCCAGTCTTAAATGGCCTCTTATTCTCAGACTGTGTCTCTTGGTTCTAGACACCCTGCCCAATCAGGGGAAACTTTCTTCTTGCATCCATCCCGTTGAGCCTTGTGAAAATTTAGTTGAATCTTTCCAATTCTCACCCCAACTATTTATCCACATTTCCAGTATTTCCCCAAGTAAAGCAAAAATTGGTGAAACATGGCACCCTTTTCTCTTGTTTAAGTGCAACTAGCAGTTGAATCTGCCTAAGTACTTACAGCTCCCCTATGAGCCCCAAAACTTATCACAAACAAATAAATGTTATTGATGGTGTGTATCACTGTCTGCGTGGAGTTTGCATGTTTTCCCTGTTTCTGCACGGGTTTCCTCCAGGTGCTCCAATTTCCTCCCACATCCAAAAATGTGCAGGTTAGGTTGATTGGCCATGCTACATTACCCTTTGTGTCAGGGAGATTAGCAGAGTAAATATGTGGGGTTATGGAGATAGGGTGGGATTGTTGTCAGTGCAATGGGCTGAATGGCCTCCTTCTGTACTGCAGGTATTCTATAGTTCTATTCAAAAAAATGTTACAAATACACAGATCTTCAGCAGTGATAAGTGAAAAAGCAGATCAGTATTTTACATTCTCTCTGTTAGAAGATGCATTGTTTCAGAATTAGGAGTCACTCTTATAGGACAGAGATGAGGAAAAAATGTTTTCTTTCTGAGGATGAGACACTTTGGAATTCTGCCTCAGGATGCAGGGGAGGAGTGGGGAGGCGTCACTGAATATTTTTAAGGCAGAGGTAGATAGATTCCTGTTAGGCAACGGAATCAAAGGTTATCAGAGGTAGATAGGGAACGTGGAATTCAACACAAGCAGGTCATACCGAATGGCAGAACAGGCTCCTACTTCTGCTCCCATTTTGTATGTTCAAATGTTCACATTGGCCTGCTGTGCATTCTCAATATTTTCTACTTTAGTTTCAGATTCACAGCGTTTTTCTTTTTTATCCCAACTGAGTTCAATTCGGAACATGAGTAGAAAAGCAATGTTTCCAATGCACCAATCCAATCCCTTCATCTACTCAGTAAGTTTTATTACCCAATTAAAACCACGCACAAAGTTAGAGGGGCAATGGGTTACTTTTCCATCAGAGATGCAATATTCATTCATGGGACGTGGGCATCACTGACTGGCCAGCATTTATTGCCCATCCCTGGTTACCCTTGAGATGGTGAGTGGCTTGGCCATTTTAAAGGATAGTTTACAGTCAGCCTCATTGCTGCAGCTCTGGAGTCACTTGTAGGCCAGACTGGGTAAGGACAGCAGATTTCCTTCCCTAAAAGAACATTAGTAAACAACATGGGTTTTTCCAATAATCAACCATGTTTTCCTGATCATCAGTAGATTCTTAATTCTGGATATGTTTTACCGAATTCAAATTCCACTATCTGCCACAGCTATGAGTCATTAAGGTGCCAAGGCAATTGTCTGCATTCTTAAAAAGTGCTATTTGGGGGCCATTTAGTTCAGTTGGCTAATGGATGGCTGGCATGTCGTTCAGAGCGACAACATCAACACAGGTCGGATTTTTGTGTTGGCTGAGATGGACAGTGGAAATGCAAACCGCCAGTGACTGACAAAAACTGTCAAGAGAAAATGCCTCAGGGTGAAGCATCATAGAGTCATATAGAGGTTTGCAGCACGGAAACAGGCCCTTTGGCCCAACTTGTCCATGCCATCCTTTTTTTTTGAAACCACTAAGCTAGTCCCAATTGCCCGTGTTTGGTCCATATCTCTCATACCCATTTTACCTGTTAATTGTCTAAATGCTTTTTAAAAGATAAAATTGTACTCCCCTCTATTACTACGTCTGGCAGCTACTTCCAGACACTCACTACACCCTCTGTAAAAAAGAAAATTTGTCCCTCTGGACTCTTTTGTATCTCTCCCTTCTCACCTTAAACCTACGCCCTCTTGTTTTAGGCTCCTGTACCTTTGGGAAAAGATATTGACTATCTAGCTGATTTATGCCCTTCATTATTTTATAGGGCTTTATAAAGATCAGCAGTCAGCCTTCCGCACTCCAGAGAAAAAAGTTCTAGTTTATTCAGCCTTTCCTTATAACTCAAATCATCAAGTCCCATAGCATCCTAGTAAATGTTTTCTGCACTCTTTGTTTAATCATATCCTTTCTATAATAGGGTGACCAGTTAATATGGTATGATTTCTCACCGAGTGAGAAATCATACCATATTAACTACACTTCCAATTAATTCATTGTATTGCACTCTCACCTTTACCAGCCCTGCTTCAAGATGCATAACTATTGCCTACTCAAGCTGCTCGCTAATGTTTTCAAGTTTCTCCAATGTTTTATTAAATCGGTCTTTGAAATTCTGCTATAGAGGAGACCTCACAAATTGTTACATTTTGTCAAAGGAGAAGTAGTACCCACTCCCTCAGCCACCCCATGCTCCGTGTACTCTCAGCACACACCATTAACAGATAGCCTGTTAATGGTGTGTGCTAATGCCTGTTAATGGCGTGCACCACAACATGAACTGCAGCAGACAGCGAGCCAAGGATCTGTCTTTGGGCAGAGTGCACAAAAATAAATTTAATGTGTTTGTTACAATACAACTAAAAACATGTGGCACCTGTATTAACATTGGCCATAGAGTGAGTATATGAAGTATTAAGTTGGGAGGGCACAGACTCATGGTGAGAGACAATTCACAGGTGTCAGCACTCCTCCAATGCCCACCAGTGTCCATTCTATACAACTGTAACAACAGATAGTCAGCCAAAGTCCATATCACAGGCAAACCTGGTCCTTTTACATATAAACACACAGATTTTCCCAGTAGCAGTAGGTGGACAGCCAAAATGAACAGGTGCCAAATCCCCACTTTGTCCCAGTGAAGTCAAATCTAATCACAGCATCTCCATTATCCCTGATTGGGACCAGCTAACACAATACAAGTAATGGATAAAAATTGGGACTTTAGAATCGCAGAATAGAATCTAGAATCCCTACAGTGCAGGAGGAGGCTCTTTGGCCCATCAAGTCTGCACTCATCACAATTCTAACCAGGCTCTATCCCCATAACCCCATGCATTTACCCTTGCTAGTCTGCTGACACTAAGGGGCAATTTAGCATGGCCAATCAATCTACCCACACATCTTTGGGAAGAAACCAGTGTTCCTGGAGGAAACTCATGCAGACATGAGGAGAATGTGCAGACTCCACACAAATAGTGACCCAGGCTGGGAATCAAACCTTGATCCTTGGAGCTGTGTCGCAGCAGTGCTAACCACTGTGCCACTGTGCCTCATTTTTAGCCTCAGTAGAACACCAGGTGAATAAATCTTTTGTTCACTATGTTTTGATAATTCTTCCCTCCAGAAAGCTCTGAACTGTATGAAGTATGTTTCATTGTGCACAAGATGCACTACACTGCCTCATGCGGATGGCTATTATAGAGAGCAAGCAAGACAGCCAACTGTGGGGCACATCACAGATACACACATACAAGCAGAGGCACACACACAAACAAACACACACACACACACTTCACCAGATAGTAATCAGGAGCAGGAACCCAATGTCATTTTTCCCTGGCCTACTGCTGAGCTGGTCTTACAGCAATCAAATAATGCATCAACAAGCAAAATTCAAACCTGGATCCTCTTTGATTCAAATGGCTGTGTTCCATGATATACATTGCATTTTTCCCAAGTGAACCACGTTTGCCACATGGTCTAACTCATGAAACATCTGATTTCAATGCAAAGTGTGATGATAGCAAACAATTGCAGATCCGAGTCCTGCCTTCAGTGGTTTCACAGAACAAAAACGTTGCCATAAAACTACTCCAACAGCGCTGTAAAGTGCAGTATTGTCATCTTTATAAATAGTTTTATCCTTGTTAAGCAACGCTTGGCTCAATGTTACTTGCAACCCAAGATACAAGAAATATGTTCTCCATTAGCCTGTAACTAAACCCAATACATGGCAAAGTTTAAAGTTTATTTATTAATGACACATTAACACTATAACGAAGTTACTATGAAAGTAATCCTAGTCGCCACACTCTGGCACCTGTTCGGATACACTGAGGGAGAATTTAGCATGGCCAATGCACTTAATCAGCACGTCTTTCGGACTGTGGCAGAAAACCCATGTCAACACAGGAAGAACATGCAAATTCCACACAGACAGTAACCCAAGCCAGGAATCGAACCCAGCTCCTTGGTGCTGTGAGGCCACAGTGCTAACCACTGTGTCACCATGCCATCCCAAGTAATGATAGATTAAAAAGTGCATTCTACAAGGAACTTCAACTCAGTTGTAATCCACACTGGACAAGAGTCCACCTCTCTGGCTGTACAAAGCTGCATTCCTGGTAATTATGTTCAGTAAAGACAAGAGAAATGAAAAGAGGGATGAGGTAATAGATACCTCCTACTAGTTGACATGCATTAATTTTAAGAACAAATCTATTCTTTCTAGAACACATTCCTAAATCCACTCCATAGTCATCAGAGATTTGTGGGGGGGGGGGGGAAAAAAGCACCTTTTCTCATTGCTGATAAAAATATGAATTTTGATTTCCTCCATTCTTCTTTCAATTCCTACATAGAAACATGGACTAAAAGCTAAAAGCAGGTAGACCATTTGTCTTTTCGAGTCTGCTTCTCCATTCATTATGATCAAGGCTGATCATCCAACTCAATAGCTTGATCCCGCCTTCCTCCATATTCTTTGATCCCTTTCACCACAAGAGCTAAGCCTAACTCCTTCTTGAAAACATACAATGTTTTGGCCCCCAAATGCAAAACTGGCTTGATGACAGAAGACAGACGGAATTTAATAAATGAGAGGTCATGCATTTTGGTAGATCAAGTCGGAGCAGGACTTAGTCATTTCATGGTAGGGCAGTGGGCAAGTTATAAATCAAAAAGGTCTAGGGTACAAGTTCATAGCTTCTTGAAAGTGGAGTCACAGTTGGACAGAGTGGTGAAGAAGGCTTTCAGCATGCTTGGTCTCATTGGTCAGAACACTGAATACAGGAATTGGGTCATCTTGTTGAAGACATAAGTAAGGCCACACTTGGAATACTGTGTACAGTTCTGATGATCATATTATAGAAAGGATATTATTAAACTAGAAAAAGAGTACAGAAAAAATTTACTAGGATGCCATCGCAACTTAATGGTTTGAGTTATAAGAAGGAGTTAGAAAGACTGGCACTTTTTTCCCTGGAGCATAAGAGGCTTGGTGGTGATCTTACTGTGGTCTATAAAATAATGAGGGGCATAAATAAGGCAGATAGTCAATATCTTTTCCCAAAGGTAGAGGAGACTAAAACTAGAGGGCACAGATTTAAGGTGAGAGGGGAAAGATATAAAAGGATCCAGAGGGGCAATTTTTTCACACAGAGGGTGGTGAGTGTCTGGAACAAGTTGCTAGAAGTAGTAGTGGGGGCAAATACAGTTTTTCTTTTAAAAAAAGCATTTAGACAGTTACATGGGTAAGATTGATATAGAGGGATATTGGCTAAACACTTTTGGGAACTAGCTTAAAACTGAGCGGCATGGACAAGTTGGACCAAGTTCTTCCATGCTATAAACCTCTATGACTGTGTTTTCTGTGGCAGAGAATTCCATAGGCTGACCATTCTCTGTATGAAGAAATTTCCCCTCATTTCAATCTTAAGAGGTTTACCTCCTTACATAGTTGGGATACCAGTATCTTTGTAATCTCTTCCAGCCGCATCATACCCATCCTTCTTCTGAACAAACTTTCTGTTCTTCTGACTCCAGCAACTAATGAAGTGCCTATCCCTTAATTCTGCCCTTGGCACCTGTGCCATCTGCTGCCTGGGGCCTTGGAAATTTTTGGTTATTCCTCCTAATTTCCTCGTATTTCTGTGAAGCACGCATTTCTGGAAAGGCCCTATGCAATTCCTAGTTGTCCCCAAAACATAGAAATTAATTCAATAAATGGATCGCAAATAGGTACACATTTCATTGATTCTAAAGCCTGAATATCTCTCCTGCTGCCAGAAGTGAAGTTGGGACACAGGTTCAATTAGCTGAGCTTCCACTCTTGGTTTTGTTGCATGTTGGGGCTAGGCACCTCTTCCCCTCACCGAATGATAAGAGAAAGAGTGGTCCACACCACTGAAGTGACGAGAACAAGATCCCCGTCCAACTCTGCTCTGACTCTAAATAACATTCATTCCAAATAGGAGGACAAAGGGAATGTGTAAAAGAGACTTTTTTTTTTACACTCCTTAAGAGAATGAAACAATTAAATATTGACAATTTTACCAACGAAACATACAGGAAGTGAAACTCTTGAGGAATTCTCCTGTACAATATTTCATCACAGCACAGTGGATGGTATAATCCCAAATACTAACAACATTACAACCAGACACTCTACTATTTCCAGGTTATTCTTCTTTAAGGGTGTTGTTAACAATAGCACCGCATTCAAAAGTCAATTCATAGGCTGCTGCACCATACAGCATTTTAGAATGAGCAATGGGCGATGGACTGAGGTCTGCAATACAGAACATCATGCAGTGCAGGACATTTTAAATCACATCATGTACACTACACGTGAAGTGCAATTCCTTTGTCTAACATTAAAAATATACACATCATTTCTTTTTTAAAAAAAAGCCATTTTGACCTAGAAACAAAGGCCCCCAACCTGCATCTTTCCACTCAATGTTTAGTCAGCACAGCTAAAACAATATGTTTTCCTTTTAAACAGCATTCTTGCAGGTCTTTTGTCAGGGAAAATATTTTCTCCAATCTTGCTTTGTGCACACTCAGGTAAAAGGGGATTTCACTGCAAACCATGCCAATTCTGCTTTGTAACCAAACACAAAGAGGTGGACAGTAATTCCTACTGGATTTGAAGAGATGGGAAAATAGGCACAATAATTTTTATTCCCTATTTCGCATTTGTCTTCTCTCCATCAAAGAGCACATTAAACATTGAGAATTACAGACACAAACACATGTTTTACTACTTGGTAAAGTCAGCATGCAGATACACATGCATCTCATACATAGCATACACTGCTTTGATTTGATTTATTATTATCATATGTATTAACATATAGTGAAAGGTATTATTTCTTGGGCGCTATACAGACAAAACATACCATTCATAGAGAAGAAACGAGACTGCAGAATGTAGTGTTACATCATAGCTAGGGTGTAGGGAAAGATCAACTTAGTGTGAAGTAGCTCCATTCAAAAGTCTGACAGTAACAGGGAAGAAGCTGTTCTCGAGTCGGTTGGAACATGACCTCAGACACTTGTATCTTTTTCCCGAAGAGAAAAGGTGGAAGAGAAAACGTCCAAGGTGTATGGGATCCTTGATTATGCTGACAGAAGCAGCGGCAAGCACAGACAGAGTCAATGGATGGGAGGCCGGTTTGCTTGATGGATCATTTCTTTAATGTGTGCATATTCAATTTTAAGATTCCTCAAATACTGACAAACAGACCAAAAATCACAAAGTGCCATTCTGATGAAAAATCATCGACCGTTAACTTTGTTCTTCCCTCTCCACAGAAGCTACTCGACATACTGAGTACCATCAGCGCTTCCTGTTCTTTCATTCACTGTTTGAATATTTCAGACCTAAGTACACAAACAATTGCTCCATTAGGGTTAGACTGTGTTCTGTATCTTTGTAACTAAGAGCACAGTAGATCTCCCCTGAAAATGTTGGTAATACTCAAAGTTGCAAGTCCTACAGAACTAATTAACAAGTTAGTCTGGCAACATTTTCTGCAAGTGAATGAGTAACTTAGTTTCTGGCAAAGCCATCATCCACTCAACAGAAGGTAAGTGTAGTATTTCCAGAATTCTATGCTCTATACCTATATTGTTGTACTTGTATCCAGTGCCAAAAAAAAGGTCCCTCTTCTGCTGTCACTATCTCATCCATAATAGCATCTCACCATTACAACCGCAAGCAGCTTTCTATATACTCTTTAATCCATTGCAGCTGTCACAGCACACACACTCACACTGAACACCTTCATGAACATTAAAGAAGAAAATTATGTTCCTTTCCCTCACCTCATAACTATTTCCCTCTTCCTCTTTTAGTTTGGTTTCTAAGACCTGACTAGCTTACGATTCAGTAAATGCCAGGGAAACCCTTGGCTATTGTGCCCAAGTAGCTATCATTCAGAAGCCAAAATTGCAAACTCCACTGACTGTTTCAGCAGGGATCGTGCAGGGAATCAGATCCAAGCCATAACCTACACCCAATCAACATCCACACTTCCCAGCAGAGGTGACTGGACTATCAAGACTGATTCT
Source organism: Sphyrna mokarran (assembly GCA_024679065.1). NCBI lineage: Eukaryota > Metazoa > Chordata > Chondrichthyes > Carcharhiniformes > Carcharhinidae > Sphyrna > Sphyrna mokarran. The sequence continues at coordinate 13,137,681 of JAGIQG010000022.1, forward strand.
TCCCCTCTCCCTAAATGAAAAGATAAAAACATATCTGTGGCCATGCAACTGAGATTACACTGTTGGAACAGAATCTGAGGACTTCCTGGTCTGCTTTGCTGTGAGGCAAGTTTACCCATCAAGTTGTACCAAAGGCCTTTTTTTTGGTTAAGCATGCCTTTTTAAATCAGCACGTGTTGAGGATATTACTGTGGGGAGGATACCTTGGAAGTACACAGCTTCAAAATGTAAAATCTGCACAAGTGTCTCTACAATCAGTGTAGTGCAGTCAAACATGTCACACATTCCTTCCTACTCCTTCACGTTTTTAGGTGTCCAGATCACCAACAAACTGTCCTGGTCCCCCAGTGCCAACATTATAGTTAAGAAAGCCCATTAACACCTCTACTTTCTCAGAAGACTAAGGAAATTTGGCATGTCAACTACGACACTCACTAAATTTTACAGATGCACCATAGAGAGTATTCTTTCTGGTTGTATCATGGCTCCTGCTCTGCCCTGCCCAAGATTGCAAGAAACTACAAAAGGTCGAGAATATAGCGCAATCCATTACACAAACCAGCCTCCTATTCATTGACTCTACCTACATTTCTCACTGCCTTGGCAAAACAGCTAGCATAATCAAGAACCCCACACATTCTTCTTCCAACTTCTTCCATTGGAAAAAGATATAAAAGTCTGAGGTCAGGTACCTACCAACACAAGAACAGCTTCTTCCCTGCTGCCATCAGATTTTTTGAATGGAATTACCTTGCATTAAGGTAATCTTTCTCCACACCTTAGATATAACACCACATTTGGCACTCTCTTCTTTCCTTCTCTACAAATGCATGTTTTGTCTTATAGCACGCAAGAAACAATACTTTTTAACTGTATACTAAAAAATGTGACAATAATAAATCAAATCAAATCCTGTTCCCAAATAGAAATGAACTTTTCTAATGTGAATCAATCCACAGAAACGTGGATCCAACAATCAACTCTCAGATTAGGCTTCCTTTGCAGCAAACTTGCATTGTCAAAGGAATGTAAGCGATCAATCTGGAGACAAAATATTAGAAAATATATAGACGCTGTGGTCTCAAGTAAGAGTTGCGGAAAGCGCATATGTTCAAAACTTTTTTTTACACTTGCTTAAAAGGAAGGTTATTAACTTTGGTAAAAATTACTGAAAAAAGAATCCATTTTAAAATGGTGAGAAACTATTAAATGTCAGTGTTCAGAGATGTTAGGATGTCCTTGTGTGAATCACAGAGTTAAAATGCAGATAGAGCAAGCTACTTTACAAAGCAAACAGCATTGGTGTTGGAGTATAAGAGAACAGAAGTCTTGTTACAACTATATTTGATTTTGGTGAGATCACACCTGTAGTATTGTGCACAGTCATAGTCTCCATACTTAGGGAAGGCTCTCCACTATCCATGTGGTGTTTGCATATTCTCCCTGTGTCTGAGTTTCCTCTGAGTGTTCCAATTTCCTCCCACACTACAATGATGTGCAGGTTAGATGGATCGGCTATGCTAAATTGCCCCTTAGTATCCAGACATATAGGTTATGGGGGGTTAGCAGGGTAAATGCATGGGTTTACAGGTACAGAGTGGATGGACCAGAGTAAGATGTTCTATTGGAGAGTCATTACAGACTCAAAGGGCTGAATGTTCTCCTTCTGCACTGTGGTGAATCTATGATTAGGAGAGGGTACAATGAAAGTTCATTAGATAGCTTCCTGGAATGAGAAGGTTGTCCTGCAAGAGATTGAATAGAATGGGCCAAATTTTCTTTGGTTTTGAAGAATGCGAGATGATTGAATTCCAGCATATAACATTTTGAAAGGGGTTAATAGCACAGATGCTCACAGGCTGTATCCTCTGGTGGGAAAGTCCAGAACTAGGAGGCAGAGTCTCCAGATAAACGGTCAACCATTTACAGCTGCAATGAGGAAATGGTTCTTCTCTTAGATGGTGGTGAATTTTTGGACTGCCCATCCCAGAGGACTGTGGATACTTGGTTGTTAAATGCATTCATAGCCAAGATCGATGGACATTTGGAATCAGAGGGAATCAATGGATTGAAGGATAAGGTGGACAGTTGATAGGGTAGAAAGTTGATCTTTCTCTATACCCTAGCTATGACTGTAAGTGTAACACTACATTTTGTGCACTCTTTCATTTCCTTTCCTGTAAGAAGTCTCACAACAGCAGGTTAAAGTCCAACAGGTTTATTTGGAATCACGAGCTTTCACAGCACTGCTCCTCCATCGGGTGAGTCATCAGGTGCATTCTTAGGTGACTTTAACCTGCTGTTGTGAGACTTCTTACTGTGCCCACCCCAGTCCAAGGCCAGCATCTCCACATCATGACTTTTCTTCCCTATGTACAGTACGTTTTATCTGTATAACATGCAAGAAAGAATACTTTTACTATATATTAGTATACATACAATAATAAATCAAATCTAAACAAGTGTAATTATCAAAGATTGCATGATCTTATTGCATCAGTACTCAGGCCAAAGATTGCTTATAGCCTGTCTGTTTCTATTTCTTAAGATCGTTTGTCCCTCTCTGAATGGAACCCCAAAGAACAATTTCCTCATTACCATCATCTCAGCAACAGCCTTAGCTTCTAAAAGACATCCACTGACCCAGGTTTTGTGGGTCTATAGTCCAAAGATGTGCAGGTTAGTTTGATTGGCTATGCTAAATTACCCCTTAGTGTCAGGGGGGTTAGCAGGGTAAACACGTGGGGTTACGGGCATAGGGCCTGGGTGAGATTGTTATGGGGCAGAGTCGATGGGCCGAATGGCCTCCTTCTGCACTGTGGGGCTGTTCCCTGATCGCACCTTTATTTACATTCACCAGTGCAAGTGACAGAAGGAGAGCCACAAGTCCGGCTCTGGCTGTTTTCCTGTAGTCTGAAAGGTGCACCTCATTTAATGACGGTGTATGTTCCTTCAACTCATTTATAATAGACTCAATTAACCCTTCCTGGCCCGTTCCTCCAGTTGTCACTAGCATCCGCTATTTAAAACAAAAGTCGGCAAACAGAACCACTATCAAAAACGAAAGTCTACTTAAACAGTTTGGTGAGGCTGCCAAACTCTATCTCCTCGAGGTGTGGCGAAACTAATAACCAGTTTAGGAAAAAAGAAAACTCGGTTGAAGATCCCACTCTATAGGAAGGATTGAGATAAATCTTAGTTCACGATTGTTAGTCAAATATATGGGTATCATTTAACTCTCCCTTTCTTAATATTTAACCCACTCCCGGAAGAGTATGAGTTCAGTATTCATGATAAAAAATACGTCTTTTAAGAACCACACGGCGCGCTATTTTGCACTCGTGTAAGTTGACTTAGGAGGAAAATGTTTCTTTCAGGGTGGAGCGGGTAAATAACAGCGCCAGGAGACACACGGGTGCGCAGAATGTAACAAGACAGGCTCATGGGGAATAGGAAATGAGAGTGTGTGTGACAGACAGCAAGATGAGATTTAAAGGGAAAGCAGAAGAAAGTTTGAATAATGCAAACTGGCAAGGGGAGGGTGGGGCGAATGAAGCCCAATCAATGGACAACCGAGTAGTGGAAACAAATGTCTGTAACATGAAACAGTGTTGGAGGGGGGGGGGTTCCCAGCAGGTAGCAAAGCTGCTCTGAATTTACAATAGAGGTAGGCTTGTCCCACCGCACGTGGTGGTGCTGGGGGAGGAGTCAGCCTCGTCACTCTGAACAAAATACACCGATACTATTATTAACAATAGCTGGTTGGAGATGCCAGCCAGCCGGCTCCAAGCACAATGTATCTCCCGGCCTCTTTCGTCACCCACGATGTGTCGACAATCAAAAAAAAAGGCTGTCGGATTTGCTCAAATCGCGCGACTTGATGCACATTGCAGCGATAACAACACACACAAAAAGCGGAACCACCAAGTATCATATGATACCTCCACCCCATGCCACGACACGTCATTATGCAAACAGACTACAGTATTTCTGCACGTCTGCCTCCGCCCTGCCACTGGGAAAGAATTCCTTAAATCACACACACACTGCAATCGGCTGTTTCTGGTTCACTGTAATCTGATGGCGTTATCCGACATTTGAACACATCCACGTGTCAACTTTCGTTACAAATGCGTTTCATAGAGAGAAAAAAAAATCAACGTCCCCGCCGATTACATACGAATCCTACAATGATGCCAACTGGAAAATGATCCCGACTACTTTTAACCTTATTTTACTGAAAAAGCCCCATAGAAAATAAAAATCAACATCCTCGTCTATTATATTAGAATCCTAAATGTTGCCAACTGGTAAATGATCCCGAACACTTCGAATTGAAAAAGGTTACATTTCGTGTAAAATTACTATGTTTATATATATGAAAACAATCCGAATAAAATAATCACGATCCTGCCACAAACATTATTGCAATGTTTAGTGCCACCAACGTACTGTAACAATACAATGTAACATTCAGAAGTGCAACACTCCGAAAGAGGACCATGTAATAATTGAGAGGCTGCACGGATTCTCTTGGAAGCCGGGCCAGCACAGCAAGAAACCGGCAAGCATCCGCATTGGTCAGAGGAAAGAGAGAAATGTTACATCCATGCGTTCTCTTACCACGTGTTTTCTGTTGTTGCGCTTGCAATTCCAAAAACATTGCAGCTTCCAGCAGTGTTTCGATACTCATGCTCGGTCCGATCAATCACTTAAAAAAACTGGGTGATTTTCTTCCCCCTCTTGTTTGCGGTTGGGGAGCAGGCAACCAAAAGGGGAGGGGGGAAAGAAGAGGTTAAGTTTTAATTTGCTCGCCTTGTACAGGCCCAGTAAACCGGATCGAAGAGCAAACGAAATAATCCTTTAAACCCCCCGGAATATCTTCCAGATGAGGGAGGAAGGGAAGGAAGGGAGGGAGGGAAAAAAAGGTTGGGGGGAGGAGGAAGGGGGGGTAAAATGTCTCAAGATGGCGCAGTATATACAGCCCCAAAAATCCAGTAATCACAACAAGCGGTAATACTGCCCACTAGCAGTCCGACGCAAACTGCGTCCCAGATCTCACGCCGAAGCGGGAGGTGTTTTCCAGCTGATTTCTTGCGGATGGCTCGGGAGTTTGCCCGGGGAGGCTGCGCCCTTTCATCGGAGCGGCTCGCAGCTCATTGCGGAAGCGCCGCGTTCCAATTTGGAACCTTGAGTAACAATCCGGAGGCCGCGATCTACCCGATTGATACACAACGTTCGCTGGGAGATTCACCAGTGTTTCCAAACAACCAGCAGGGCACGCATCGTGTTACTCATTTACATCCCACTCGATCCGCCCCGATACCAACACCAATCGCGCTGGAGAAAGCCTAACTGTAGTATTTTCACATGGACGTCGTCTGCGTTAATCCCGTGGCAGGCTTTGATTTAAAAAATAATAAAAGTAACAGGTCAAGGTTGTTGAAAAATAACTTTTTGTTCTGGGGGTGAGTGAATGTGTTATTGCGGGTGCACTGAAGATTTACTGCATCTTATATTGAGCTCTGGCTCTCACTCGGTGGGAGTAGGAGACTCCTCTGATGATTGGTGGTGCCTGTCTTTTGAATTCTGGCTCTGTTCTGTAACGTGGACAACGTTACTTTGACTGGTAATCACAGCAGCTCACAACGTGCTTTGCAGGTTTGCGTGTGGATCAGTCGGTGTACCCCTGCTGGAGCTGTTTGCCCGCCAGATTAAGACAGCGATCGCACAATTTTATTTTGTAAAAGAAAAGTAACAAGATGGTGGCGGTTGGGACTCAGCAGGGTGTGGTAACGAGAGGCAAAGGATGCGGAAGAGTGCACAGTCGGATTTGACAAAACAGCAGAAGAACAACGTGGTGAAGGCGGAGCTTGGATCAAACCAGACGCGTGATATTTAAAGGGGCGGGATCTGACTCTGGCGTCTAGCCATGGTCAATCCCAGGTCGACTTGCTGAATAACGTGCAAGTTTCCACCCGCTTCTCAACGACCTCTGATCCCGTGATAAAGATCGCGATTCATTCACCAGTCAAATGAGATACATTATTAGCACAGAGCAGGAGAGGAGGGGGCTGTTTTTCAGCTCGACATCCAGTCGTCACAAACGTCATCTTATCCTTAACTCCTTCGGTGCAGAAGCAGATTTAGAAGGAGGATTAACAGAAACAGCGAAATGCTGCAAGGTGCGAGCGCACTAAAATTAAAAGTAAATACTTGTCATTGTCAGTTTTATGGGGGAGGGATTAAATCACAATTTTGGACACAAATCCACAGATCTTACATGGGTATTGGTCAACCGGGAAAATCCAAATACTGTCTGGGGATTATTGTGTCTCACGGCGAAAAGCAATACAGAACGACCAAATCTAAAAACGACCCGCCGCCGAATTAAATGCTCACAGCAAGTAACCTTTTGACCCAACTGCAGCTCTGTAAACAAACAAACCCTTTCCCCTTTTAAATCCAACTTTGTCAATAAAACTTCATCTCAGCCCCATGTTTCAGTGCTGCCCCCTGCTTCTGTTCATTCATTTGTCAAGGGTATCCCACAACTTACGCTGAAGATGTTGGGTCATGTTTAGGATAGGGTTACACAGCCAACAGTTGACTCGGTCATTTTAGGACGTGGGCCTGCCTCGTTTTTTTTCCTTTACAACTACATTGATATCTTTGTGACTTTGGCTATTAGATGTTAAAGCAAGTTAGGCGACAGATTAGTTGACAATGGGGAATGAACACTCTGCAATGTAATTCATTTTCAGGGAGGGTGTGATTGGCCAAAGGACCTCCAATGTTGTATGATTCGGTGCAGTTCTCCCAATTCTGACCTTCTGTACATCATAGAACCATCGTTAATTTTTTTTTAATCACTCCACTATTTGGGTGGCACAGTAGTTAGCACTGCTGCCTCACAGTGTCAGGGACCCAGGTTCAATCCCAACCTTGGGTCACTGTATGTGTGGAATTTGCACATTCTCCCCATGTCTGCATGGGTGTCTTCCAGGTGCTCCGGTTTCCTCCCACATTCTGAAAGACATGCTGGTTAGGTGGATTGGCCATGTTAAATTGCCCTTTAGTGTTAGGGGACTAGCTAAGATAAATGCATGAGGTTATGGGGACAGGCCCTGGGTGGCATTGTGGTCGGTGCATACTTGATGGGCTGAATGGCTTCCTTCTGCACTGTAAAATTCTACAATTCTAATTCCGTACTGGGGAGAGAGTATGACAGTGGATAATTGCATGCTCCAGTTTCCTCTCACAGTGTGAAAGACATGCTGGTGCATTGGCTGTACTAAACTCTTCCTCAATGTACCTGAATAGTTGCCAGAGTGTGGCAACTAGGAGATTTTCACAATAACTTCATTGCAGTGTACATATAAGCTTACCTGTGACAATAATAAATAAACTTAATAACTGTGACAATCTTGATTTCCACTGCCGTGGCCTCATGCATTGGAATTCCACCCCGAAATCCCCTCCATCCTTCTTCATTTAAAATGCACCTGAAAATCTACTACTTTGACCAAGCTTTTGGTCACCTAACCAAATGTTGCCTTATTTGGTTTGGTGTCAACGTTTGTTTGTTAATGTATCTGTGAAGCCTTGGGTCTTTTTGACAAGGTTAAAAGCACTATATAAATGCAGGATGTTGATACTCTTGCCCACAGAACTATGATCCGGAGCAAAAAGTTTGATTCTTTTCTTGCTCCTGATTGAGGAGTAATAGGGTCAAATATAGTTCCTCATAAGTTAACATATTGGGAATAATCAACAATCTCTATTCCTTTTCTGATACCGCTTTCAAACAAAACCTGTGTTATTAAGTTCCAGATTCTAACCACATTTGGTAAATACATTTCTTCTGAATTCTTCATTGGATTTGTTAATGACATGGTGCCATAGTGGTTAGCACTGCTGTCTCACAGTGCCAAAGACTCAGATTCAATTCCAGCCACAGGTCACTGTGTGGAGTTTGCATGTTTTTCCCATGTCTGTGTGGGTTTCATCTGGGTGTTCTGATTTCCGCTCTCAGTCCAAAGATGTGCAGATTAGGCTAATTGGCCATGCTAAATTATCCCTTAGTGTCAGAGAGATTAGCAAGGTAAATAGGTAGAATTACAGGAATAGGGCCTGGGTGAGGTTATTGACAGTGCAGGCCTGATGGACTGAGTGGCCTCTTCCTGCTCTGTAGAGATTCTATGATTCTATGACAATCTTGACCTCTTTGGGTTTCTCATAAGTAGAAACATCTTTCTATCTCCATCCTCAAAACCCTTTATCATTTGAAAGATCTCTGTTAGGCCACACATATTGAAAGAAGCCTCAGCTGGTTCAGTTTTTCCTGATGATAATAACCTCTTAGTTCTGGTATCATCAATGTCAATCATTTTTGCTCCTTCTCCAGTAACTCTGCACATAATATGGAAACCTGAACTGGTTCAGATTCTCCAAGTGTGGTGTAATCAAGATTTTATAGATGTTTGATATAACTTGACTTCTTTTAAATTCTATTTCTCTGGTAACCAACTCTTGATCATCCCCAAATCAAGGGACAGGTATTGCCAAGTCTAGGAGGTGGATTGTATGAAGCATAAACACAGCATGGGCCAGTTGAGTTGAATAGCCTGTTTCTGTGCTATAAATATCATAGAAGCATAATTTGCTTGAATTGGCAATCAGCATTAGATTGCTAGTTTGTGCCCATTTACTTATAAGGATTCTCTTTTATACCTGTCTTGCCTGATTCAGCTTGGGTGAGGTCCAGACAGCGCAGCAGTCCTGGAGGCCCAGCATTGAAGGTCAGCTCCATCAGATTGAGGGATATGCCTCCCCGTCTTGTATAGCATCACCTCCATTAACCAGGTAAGTTAAAGAACCCATTCAAATACACAGACCAGAAAGAAGGTAAAGTAAGTTGACAGGATTTGGGGAATAGTGGGGATTGGAGGTTGGAGGTGAATTGGAGGTTGACGGGGGCAAGGGGATGAATCAGAGATCGAGACGGGGAAGAATCTTGGGGGGGATGAATTGGAAGTCAGAGGGATGGAGTGAATCAGTGGTCAGGGGATGGGGTGAATTTGAGATGGGGGGTGAGGGAACAGATGTTAGGTGGTATGGGTGGGGATTAGGAGGTATGGGGGAGAACTGGGGAGCGGGGGGGGTGTCACCTCGTAGGTGGTTGGGAAGCAGGTGGTAACTCAGAGGCTGGATTGGATTGGGAGGATCAGAGTTCAGAAGGGTAGAGGACAGCCAGACTTTAGAAGGATTGGATTATGTTCAGGGCAGTCGGACCTCTGGGAGGGGTGGAGTTGGTCAGACCTCAGTGGGAATAGGATTTTGGGGTTGGATGGACTTCAGGGGGTGTGTGGGGGAGATCAGAGGATGGGACAGTGGAGATACATTTGGACCTGCAGGAGGTAGGTCCAATCCAGTGAGGCAGGACTGTGTCTGTGGGAATCTCATATGGAGTCAGGAGTACTGGGGGGAGTCCATCTGCTCTTTACAATAATTACCCAGAAGATAGAAGAGGTTTTAATTTTTCTGACTTTTTTTGCTAACTATTTGTATAACAAAGCCAAAATCATCTGGTTTAAATTGCATTTTCAGATTGTTCTCAGTACAGGGAACTTGCCTGGAGGAAGTTTGCACTTCTGGACAATTGCCATGCAAACCCTTTTCTGGGAAGTTCAGAAAGGTATTCCCCAGTGCATCCTTGGGGTACCTGCCACTATCAAATACAGAGAATTTGAAAAACACATGGCAACTCGGAGTGTAACCAGAGGCCAGCAGAGCTTTCATGAGGTATTCTCCACCAATTAAAATAATCTTTTGGAATAAAATAAAATCAGTGGTAATGTCATGATGAGCGTTGACTGACTATTGTTCTCTTAATCTTAATCCTAGGTTACAGAATGTTGCCTCTAGACTGTACCTTGATATGAAACATGTGCACCTAAAGATCATGGAACCCTTTAATCTATCTGTAGAAGATCAGGTGGAGATGGAATCAGGCCTTGGCTGCAGTTCCATCTGGAATTCAAAGAAATTTTAAAATATTCGAGAAGCTGTACTCTATCCATAAACATCATTCCAATCTCCCAGCTGAAGAAAGCTTGCATAAAACCAACAACAAATGACATAAAATACAGTGGGGCAACTTTCTGCCCATTCTGAACCCTTTTCATCTTGGAAGTTTGTTGCTCATATCCCTAATACCAATGACACCATGATTTGATTTGGAACTGCTCATCTAGCAGCTTTCATGCATAATTATCTATTATCTAAAGTAAAAAAAACAAATTTTTGCCTCTCATTACACAGTAGCACATTTCATATCAACAATTTGGAACCTAATGCTGAGAATAAAAAGAAGAAAAAGGAGCAAACATCAGGTTGTACTTAGAAACATAGAAGATTGGAGCAGGAGGTAGTCATTTGGCTATTTGAGCCTGCTCTGCCATTTATCATGATCATGGCTAATCATCCAACTCAATAGCCTAACCCTGCTTTCTCCCATAACGTTTGATTCCATTCGCCACAAGTGCTATATCCAGCCGCCTCTTGAATACATTCAATGTTTTGGCATCAACTGCTTCCTGTGGTGAAAAAATGTCTCCTCATCTCTGTCCTAAATAGTCTAGCCTGAATCCTCACACTGTGACCTCTGGTTTTAGATATGTAAAGTCTTCAACTGCCTGCTCCCTAAGCTTTGACATTCCCTCCCTCTGCACTTCTCTGCCTCTCTACCACCACTTTCCTGTAAATCTATCTCTTTGATTAAGCCTTTGGTTAATCTATCTAATGTTGCCTCAGTGTCATATTTTTTGTTTTGAAATGCTGTGGTGAAGAGCCACAGAATCCCTACAGTGAAGAAAGAGGCCACTCAGCCCATCAGATCTGCACTAACTCTCCAAAAGAGCATCCCACCCACTTCCCCCACCCCCTCTTGCTCATTTACCATGGCCAATCCACCTAATCTGCACATCTTTAGATGCTAAGAGGCAATTTAACATGGCCAATCCACTTTACCTGCACATCTTTCAACACTAAGGAATAATTTAACATGGCCAACCCACCTTCTCTGCACATCTTTGGATGCTAAGAGGCAATTTAGCATTACTAATCCACTTACCTGCATATCTTCGGACACTAAGGGGCAATTTAACATGGCCAATCCAATTTACCTGCACATGTTTGGACAATAAGGGACAATTTAACATGACACGTCCAACCCATATGGTGGACGTAGTGTACATAGACTTTAGCAAGGTGTTTGATAAGGTCCCCCATGCAAGGCTTCTGGAGAAGGTGAGAGGGCATGGGATCCAAGGGGCTTTGGCCTTGTGGATCCAGAACTCGCTTGCCGGCAGAATGCAGAGAGTGGTTGTGGATGGGTCTTGTTATGCATGGAGGTCGGTAACCAGTGGAGTGCCCCAGGGATCTGTTCTGGGACCCCTGCTGTTTGTCATTTTCATAAATGACCTGGATGAGGAAGTGGAGGGATGGGTTAGCAAGTTCGCCGACGATACAAAGGTTGGTGGTGTTGTGGATGGTCTGGAGGGATGCCAAAAGTTGCAGCGGGACATAGACAGGATGCAAAACTGGGCGGAGAAGTGGCAGATGGACTTCAACGCAGATAAATGTGTAGTGGTCCATTTTGGCAGGAATAATGGGATGAAGGAGTACAATATAAGGGTAGGAGTCTTAGCTGTGTTGTAGAGCAGAAGGATCTCGGAGTCCGGGTCCATAGGACTCTTAAATCGGCCTCGCAGGTGGAGGAAGTGGTCAAGAAGGCGTACAGTGTACTGGCCTTCATTAATCGAAGAATAGAGTTTAGGAGTCAGGAGGTAATGATGCAGCTCTATAAGACTCTTGTCAGACCCCAATTGGAGTATTGTGCGCAGTTCTGGTCGCCTCATTATAGGAAGGATGTAGAGGCTATTGAGAGGGTTCAGAGGAGATTTACAAGGATGCTGCCTGGATTGGGATGCAGGCCTTATGAAGATAGGTTGAGGGAGCTGGGACTCTTCTCACTGGAGAGACGTAGGTTGAGAGGCGACCTGATAGAGGTTTATAAAATGTTGAGAGGAATAGATAGGGTGGACTCTCAGAGACTATTTTCCCGAGCTGAAATGGTCACTATGAGAGGACACAGATTTAAGGTGCAGGGAAGCAAATACAGAGGGGATGTTAGGGGTAAGTTTTTCACTCAGAGGGTGGTGAGTGAATGGAATTGGCTGCCGTCGGAGGTTGTTGAGGCAAACTCGCTGGGGTCTTTTAAAAGAGTATATGGAAACGAATGGGATAGGGGGTTATAGATAGGTCTGTGGATTGGTAGATGTGATCGGCGCAACTCGTGGGCCGAAGGGCCTGTTTGTGCTGTATTGTTCTATGTTCTATGTTCCATCTTCTCTGCACATCTTTGACATGTGGGAAGAAACCAGAGTACCCAGAGGAAACCCAAAGCAGACACGAGGAGAACATGCAAACTCCACACAGACAGTCGCCCAAGGCAGGGACTGAGTTCGGGTCCCTGGCACTTTGAAGCAGTAGGGATTGGTTTGTTCCATCATATTAAAGGAGATATATAAATATAAATTGTTTTTGTAGCAAGATGAGATGTGTTTCTAGCTGAAGATCTCAAATGTCAAAGCTTTATTATTGACAGATATTGACAGGGCTGCTACAGCACATCGCCGACCGATTGCTGACTTTCAGATTTCAGTATTTGCACTGTTTCCTTTCTCATTTTTGTGCCAAGGACTAATTAGCAGAATCACATCCTGTTAGCAACACCTGCAAAAAACGCAACAGCAAACTCTTGCACTTAACACATTAACGTCATTAGCAAAGCTGGCGTCCCAAAACAAAGTCAAAGAATGGTCTTTGAAGCAGAACACACTGTCACACTCTTCGCTCTTGTTTAGGAAGAGCAGAGAATGCTGTTTGTAAAATAAAATTTGTGCTGCGTTAACAGTTTGTGACAGCAAGTCTCACCCGAGGCTACAGTGAAAGCACAATAGTTTTGCCTCACATCCCCAGTGTTCAAGAGAGAAAAATCAGCATTGGTTCCCATTCCTGACAGTGTGCACGTGTTTGTACATATAATAGGAGCCAGACTGTGGCAACCAGGAGAATTTCACAGTAACTTCATTGCATGGTTAATCTAAGCCTTACTTGTGACTAATAAATAAACTTTACTTTTTGTTTGCAGTTCAGACTCTATTCTAATATCTACTGCAATGGAATAGCCCACTGAAACACACTGATTAGGCTCAAAAAGATTAATGATTTTACATTTTTAATGAGAGTATGTCAGCTAAGCTACTAAATTATGTTACTGGACTGTTCATCCAGAGGCATGGGGGCAGCACTGTGGTGTAGTGATTAGCACTGCTATCTCACAGCACCAGGGACCTGGGTTTGATTTCCAGTTTGGATCATTGTCTGTTGGAATTTTCATATTCTCCCCGTGTCTACGTGGGTTTTCTTTGGGTGTTCTGGTTTTCCTTCCCAGTCCAAAAATGTGCACATTAAGTGGATTGATCATATTAAATTGATCCTAGTTTGGGATATTGGCAGAGTAAATATAGTGTTAAGGGGATAGGGTAGGTTTATTGTCAATGCAGGCTCGATGGGCTGAATGGCCTCCTTCTGTACTGCATAGAGTTGATTTTTCTATGATAATAGTTTGGCAACTTGAGTTCAAGTTCCACATGGCACCTGGGGGATTTAAATTCAGCTAATTAAAAAAAAAATCAGGAATAAAAAGCTGGTATCAACAATGGGAACTACCAATTGTCGGAAAAACCCACCTACTTCACTAATGCTCTTTATGGGGGATATCTGCTGTCCTTATCTGGTCTAGCTTAGAAATAACTTCAGACCCGTAGCAATGTGTGTGACTCTAAACTGGCCTCTGAAATGGCTGAGTAAGTGACTCAATAGTACGTGGATGGGCCGTAAATGCTGGCCTTTCCAGCCATGCCCACATGCCTGCCCCAAACCGCTCTCCACCCCCCCGCCTTGCCATAAATTAATAAAAACAGAAGCCTTGTTGGGGAATAATTTAGCTGCTGCAAAACTACAGCAGAACAAAGCAATACTGATTTCATGAGGCTCTGGGAGGGAATGAAATAGGTGAGGGAAGAAAAAGAGATAGTGTTTGAAATATCAAGTGAGCACATTCATTTTCTGACAGTGAAAACAGGCAACTTAAGCCTCAGTTGGACAAATTAACTCCCAATCACAGAAAAGTTAGACAATTTCTATTTATAGAAACATAGAGGATGGGGGCAGGAGGAGGCAATTTCCCAAGTCCAGCCGCCTCTTGAATACATTCAATGTTTTGGCATCAACTACTTTCTGTGGTGAAAAAATGTCTCTTTTGGATGAAAAAATGTCTCCTCATCTCTGTCCTAAATGGTCTAGCCTGAATCCTCACACTGTGACCTCTGGTTTTAGATATGTTAAGTCTTCAACTGCCTGCTCCCTAAGCTTTGACATTCCCTCCCTCTACACTTCTCTGCCTCTCTACCACCACTTTCCTGTAAACCTATCTTTTTGATTAAGCCTTTGGTTAATCTATCTAATGTTGCCTCAGTGTCATATTTTTTGTTTTGAAATGCTGTGGTCCTTCAATGAATGCTCCCCCATTCAGCACGATCATGGCTGATCGTCCAACTCAATAGCTTAATACTGCTTTCTCTCCCATACCCTTTAATCCCATTCACCCCCAAGTGCTATATCCAGCCACCTCTTGAATACATTCAATGTTTTGGCATCAACTATTTCCTCTTGTAGTGAATTCCACAGGCTCACCACTCTTTTCGTGAGGAAATGTCTCCTCATCTCCATCCTAAATTGTCTAACCTAAATTATATAGCATCTTTCACAATGTCAGGGTGTCCCAAAGTGCCTTATGACTGATGAAGTACTTTTAAGGTGTAATCACTGTTATGATGAAGGAAATGCAGCAGCCAGTTTCTGCACATAGCATTGAAATAAATTGCCAGGCATTCTCTTTTGCTTGAAGGATAAATATTGTGCAGTCAATGGAGCTGTGGGAAATTTTACATTCACCCAAGAGGGCAGATTCAAGAAGGTTTTTGATGCTTATCTGAAAGCCTCACTCTTCATAGTACAGCACTTCCCCCAGGACTATACCAGATGTGGAACCTAGATTTGGTGCTCAGCTCTTTGGAGTAGAACTTAAACTCACAATCCACTGATGGTGAGAGTGCTATTAAGTGAGCTAAGGCTGACTACAGCGACAGAGAGAAGAGGAAATTGATAGACAAGTTAACTCAAGTTACTCTGGTGCACAGCTGCCACAGAATACAAATGTTTTTGTCCATTTGAGTGATTATTGTCTCATTATAGAGTCTATGCTGTATCTCACCCTGAATTGAGAGAGCAGAATGGCACTTTTGAACAATACCCTAGGGAGTGTGTCAGAAACAGTTCTCTGCTTGATTACTTTCCCTGCTCGGAAACATCAACCAACCTGGCAGATCTGTGTTACTGTGGTTGATAATGATAATAAGATTGGAAAACTGAGCCATGTGTCCTAGCAGGAAGGACCAGAAGATCTTAGAAGTTTTCGATCACAGAATCCCTACAGTGCAGAAGAAGGCCATTCGGCCCATTAAGTCTGCACCAAATCACACCCAGTCTCTATTCATGTAACCCCTCATATTTACCCTAACTAGTCCCCTTAATTTAGCACAGCCAATCCACCTAACCCGCACATCTTTGGACTGTGGGAGGAAACCCAAGCATTCAGAGTGTTCCCATGCAGACACGGGAACAGTATGCAAACTCCACACAGTTATCTGAAGCTGGAATTGAACTGGGTCCCTGGCACTGTGAGGCGGTAGTACTAATCACTACATCATCATGGTGCCAAATCTAAATGGTCTCCATTAATAAATAAACAAACAAACAAATATTTTAACAACTGAACTCCAAGTAGCTAAAGTAAACCTCATGCATTTGGTTTTGCATCAGAATATCAGAGTTCATTAATCTGCCCTTCGTGAAACTCCAACTGGACTTCAGTTATTTTTATGTCACATCATGCAGACCTTCAAACAACGCTATTGCCATGGGTAACGGAGATATATATTTCACAATATTACATTCTTTGTAAAGTTAAAATGAAACATCTGGAACTGGATTCAAATGACCTTTGCTGGCTTTATCTGTACCTATATAAAATGTCACCTCAATTGTTAGAATTTAAACAGTGACAACTTTGTGTTGGATGTAACATGACCAGTGGGAACAAGATGTAACGGTCAGCTGACCCAGTAAAACATAGAACCAATCACAGATTGATGTAATAGTCAGCTGACCAGCTGATACACCATAAGTAAAGGATTATGTAGCATTGTGGGGAACTTGGAGTGGCCCAGGGTGATGCCCCAAGTTTGGAGTAATGATGTTTCTTTATTAAACCCTTTCTTTGACCTATAAGTAGGAATAAGTTTTGTTGTATTTTCATTAGCTGCATTTGAAGAAATCCTTCTGAGGAAACATCATTGAGGCCAGAACATGCCATTCACATAATCCTTGCAATGTTCTCTCTCTATTAAGAAGATAATGTGACAAATGTATATAGTTTATTGAAGAACTGAATTGTAATGTATGAAATATCTTGGAACTGAGCACTGTAAAATATTGAAGTTAAGGGAACTGTAAATATGACTTTTTTGCACTGTCTATGATGATTGGAAATGTCATTTCTGTAAATGGTTTATTTCAGAGTATTTATGAATAAAGTATATTTTTGGAATAAAAATAAGGGTCCACAAATCATTGTGCTGATTGCCTGCAATTCTTTGATGCATATGGACTTTTATGGGCAGTTTCACAGCATAACACCCACTTGCTCCTGCTTAATATTCATCGACTAATGGCTAACAGATTTTGCAACAACAATTTAGATTTATAAATGTAATAAAACATCTCAGAGAATAGATATTATTTGTGTATAGAGAAATAATTTATTAGGCTTTGATTTGCAGTTTTGTCCTAAAACAGTTCCTAAAAGCACTCACTTGCCAAGATTAACCCCCATGACCACAGGTCATCCTCCATATCTTACCGAAAGGACAATTCCACCTACTAGTCAGTCAGTATCAGGAAAACCATGAAAGACATCACAGCTCATCCTGATCTTGTTCTCAATCAACATCTGCACACATATCATTCAGATTCACAGGATACTCAATACACAGATGTTGTCTTCTCCATAAGGACTTTGAGTCACCATGAGCAATCTGAACCCAAATTAGGATCTTCCTTTTTTGCATGGCTCATTACTATACCTACAAGAACAAATTTCATTTAGGAAGCAGCAAAAGGAGAGGAATCAGACAAAAATCAACATCTAACAAAGGAACAAGACATTTTTGAATGGTTACCAAAAGCTTTGTCAGTGAGATAGGTGTTAATGAGGATCTTAAAGAGAAAGAAAGATGGAAAGGGAAAGTCCTTTATGGAGAAATTCCAAAGTATAGGGCTTAGACAGCTAAAGAGAGTAGGGAATGGACAAGTGGCTGAAAGCAGAGCTCTTGTAAGAAGAGTCTGCAAAGGGCTGTTGTTGGGTTAAGTGAATGGACAAATTGTGACAGATGGGATATAGTGTGGGAAAATGTGAGGTTGTCCACTTTGGCAGGGAGAATAGAAAAGCAAAACATTACTTAAATGGAGAAAGCCTGCAGAATGTTCACGTACAGAAGGATCTGGAGTCCTTATTACAGTAATCACAAAATGTTAGCTTGCGTACAACAAGTAATAGGAAAATGAAATGCTGACCTTTATTGCAAGGGGGATGGAGTATAAAAGTAAGGAAACCTAACTACAACTATACAGCATGTTGAGACAGCAACTGGAGTATTTGCACAGTTCTGGCCTCCTAACTTAGGAAGGGATATACTTCCAATGAAATTCAGAGAAAATTCATTAGGGTGATTAGGGGAATGAAGCAGTTGTCTTATGAAAAAAGATAGGGCCTATATTCATTGAAATTTTGGAAGAATGAGAGCAAGTTTGGATGTTTCCCCTTGTGGGCAATCTAGAACTAGAGAGTGCAGGACCCGAATAGCTAATGCCAATACAATGGATCACCTACCATTGCCCACAAGCCCAATCTCCCTATTAACTGTGGAAGAGGTCATTATGATCCTCAAGACAAATCAAAGCCCAGACGCAAAAGGACCCAGTTTTAAATTTAATTATATTATATGGGGGAATCAGAGCACAGTCTTCAGATGAAATGAAACCCTAACTGATGAAGAAACACAAGCTTGGTGTGAAGGATGGTGTCATTCTCTGAATGTCCTGCATTGATGTCCCTTGTACAGGGTGATGTCTAATACTTGTGGAATTACCCAGGGATACTCTGGGTTTAAAAAATGAAAACGATAGCCAGGAGCTACCTATGTAACCTGGTCTTAATGCACACTTTTACCAACTTCGTGAGATAGTGTGAGGCATGCCAGGAAAACCAAAAAGTAACATCACCCCAACTTCTCTACAATTGTGGGAGTGGTCCTGTAAGACCTCTGGGTTCCATTTTCTTAATTACAGTTGACAAACATGTCAAATGGTTGGAGGTACATTGTACGAGTTTCACCATTTCCTCTGCTATCTTTAAGAAATCACAACAAAGTTTTTTATGCACAGTATACTTGAAATCTTGGTTTCTGACAATGGAACTGCTTTTACTAGCACTGAGCTTCAGATCTTCGTGCTTTCCATTGGAATCAAAACTATAATCTACAGCGAACATATGATCTATGGCAATCAATCAAAGATGCCAAAACAAGACTGGACAAAGCTAGAATCCAACACTAGCCATATGGACTCCCACTGGCTATGGCAAGGTCTGCAAGACATGACAGACTACAAGATGAAGACAGGTAAAATCACCAGCTCCAATGCACATCTCCTCAATGAGCTCAACACAATCTACGCCTGTTTTGAACAAGTGGTCAGTGACAAGTCAGTGAACAAGTTTCACCTTGGAAATCTCAGAGGAAATTGTATTCAGGGCCACCATTAGTGACGTCAGAGCAGCCTTCTCAAAAGTCAATCCATGGAAAGCGACTGGCCCAGACAGGGTGCCCAGACGAGCACTTAGATCCTGCACGGACCAGCTGGGTGGGGGTTTTCGCAGACATCTTCAACCTCTCTTTACATAAATCCAAGGTCCCTACCTGCTTCAAGAAGACCATCATTATCTTGGTGCCAAAAAAAGCCAGGCAGTGTGCCTTAATGTCTTTCATCTGGTGGCTCTGATATCTAACATTATGAAGTGCTTCAAAACGTTAGCCATAGCACAAATCAATGCCTGCCTATCAGACCTGCTAAATCCGCTACAGTTCGTCTATCACCACAACAGGTCCACAACAGATGCCATCTCCCTGGCCCTACACTCAACTCTGGAATAACTAGATAACAAAGACACCCATGTCAGTCTCTTATTCATAGATTTTAGCTCAGCCTTCAACACTATTACTCAAGAAAGACTCATCTCCAAACTTTGTGGCCTGGGCCTTAGCATCGGCCTCTACAACTATCCTAGACTTCCTAAACCACAGATCGCAGTCAGTAAGAATAGGCAGCAACACTTCCTCCATGATCATCCTCAACACTGATATCCACAAGGTTGTGTTCTCAGCCCCCCACTATACATCTTTTACATCCATGATTCTGTGGCAAAATTCACCTCTAACTTGATTTTCAAGTTTGCTGATGACATCACCATTGTGGGTTGGATCTCAAATAATAATGAGACAGAATACAGGAAAGAGATAGATCTGGTGAGCTGGTGTGACACAACAATAATCTCTCCCTCAATGTCAACAAAACGAAGAAGGTAATCATAAATTTCAGGAAGCATAGTGAAGAGTATGCCCCTATCTAAATCAACAGGAATGAAGTAGAAATGGTCGAGAGCTTCAGGTTTTTAGGTGTTCAGATCACCAATCACCTATCCTGGTCCCCCCTTGCCAACACTATAGTTAAGAAATCGCAGCAACGTCTCTATTTTCTCAGGAGGCTAAGGAAATTTGGCATGTCAGCTGCAAGTCTCACCAACTTCTACAGATGCACCATAGAAAGCATTCTTTCTGATTGTATCACAGCTTGGTATGGCTCCTGCTCTGCTCAAGACCACAAGAAACTACAAAGGATCATGAATGAAGCCCAGTCCATCACTCAAACCATTGTCAATCCACTGATACTGTTTACATTTCCCATTGTCTTGGAAAAACAGTCAGCATAATCAAGGACCCCATGCATCCTTGATGTTCTCTCTTCCACCATCTTCCACCAGGAAAAAGATATAAAAGTCTCAAATCATGAATCAACCAACTCAAGAACAGCTTCTTCCCTGCTACCATCAGACTTGTGAATGTACCTATCTCGCATAGAATTGATTTTTCTTTACATCCTAGCAATGACTATAACACTATATTCTCCCCTCTCTCCTTTTTTCTCTATGAACAGCATGCATTGTTTGTTCACAAGAAACAATGTTTCTCATTGTATACGAATACATGTGACAATAACAAATCAGAAAAAATTCAAATCAAATCAGTAGTTAACACTGCTACAGCACAGGGATCTGTGTTCAATTCCTGGCTTGGGTCACTGCCTATGCGGAGTTTGCACGTTCTCCCCATGTCTTCGTGAGTTTCCTCTGGGTGCTGCAGTTTCCTTCCACAGTCCGAAAGACGTACTAGTTAGGTACATTGGCCATGCTCAATTCTCCCTCAGTGTACCCAAATAGGCACCAGAGTGTGGTGACTAGAGAATTTTCACTGTATTGCAGTATTAATGTAAGCCTAATTGTGATAATAATAAACAAAGCTAGGACAGCACCCTATCATCTGTCATCAAGTGGGTTGGCTGAATGGATGGTGCAGACTTTTAAGCTCAACATGAAGAAGTAGTCTGCAGCATCCATAGAGATCACACTGGCATGATTTTTGTTCAACTGTTGGACTACCCCTCACACAAGAACACAAATCGCTCCAGCAGAATTTTTAATAGGACAGAGATTTCGGACAAGATTAAGCCTACTGTTCCCAAACCAGGTGGGAGGGTGAAATCCCAACAAGTGAACAAGAAGAATCATGACTCTGCAAGGATAGAAACAATATTCAAAATGTGGCCTGTATCTTATAAGATCCAAGTGCAAGGCAAAGTTCTGAGGAAGCTCCTGGACCATCTCAGGAGGAGGGGACATGTGCCAGTACAGGCCTCACTATCAGCCATGGGTTGACCACAGCCAATATCAAGCCATGATTAGAAGTCAACCGCACATCTGTCCCTTCGGGTGATGAAGACAAAGATTCTGAAATAGAAACAGAAGGGAATGCACTCCAACTGAAGCACCACTTCAAAAAGAACCAGCGTCAGTGGTTTTATGGTGGAAAGAGGGTGTGGTCTTGGAGAGTGGGAAGGGAAGAGAGGAAAGAGCTCTTTCTGTGTTTTCACAAGGAGGTGATGTGGGAAGGGAGAGGATGTTAAGTGATTGAGGAGTCAAGCGTGGTATTGTAGAGGGAATGGTCCCTTTGCTATGATGAAAGGGTTGTAGTGGAATTGAAATTTGGCATAATTCAGAAGTGAAGGGCAATGGAATGGAAGTACAAAACACAAATAATTAAATGAAAATATAGTGCAGCTGTGGTGCAAAAGTGCTGGACAATTTAACAATTAAATAGAGGTAAATGGATGGTAAGACATAAACCTGCATTATGTTATTTCCATGGTAGTGAAGTGAAGGTCTCCAGTCCGCTTCACAACCGCAGATCATATCCTGTGTCCAAATGTCGTCAGGGCGATCACCAAGCAATGGAAAAAGCTCTCCCATGGCGTAGGTGCTGGGGAAAAAACAGACTTGAGGGGAGGGATGTTATGATGGCCACAGGGGATCATTAATAGACCTCTCTATGGCGTCGTAGAGTACCAGCTCCCCTAAACAGCAGTCGGAGACTGGCCCAATAGAGGTGGGGGGCACTGGGGGATACAGGGAGGGGAGGGGGAGTGCTGTTTAAAACCAACTGGCTGCACACAGGCTGAAAAACTCAGGGCTTCACCTGTACACTGTAGCTGCAGAAGTGGCATTTTAAGCACACTGTAAATAAGGAGTGTTGGTGGCAGAAGATTGACCTCAGCTAGATATTACAAGGGACAATGGTCAGCAGCAAGCAGAGAAACCATTCCAAGAGATTGTCTGGCTGTGACACCAGGAGGTACATTTACTAAGCCATGGAGAATGTTAACACCACTCTGGCTGATTAGTGTTCTATTAACAAGCAGTTGGCCTAAATGCCTAAAGGCCTGGGATAATCCTCCTAAGATTTTCTGCCTCAGCAAAAATACTCAGCAGCACTCAGTATCTCCTGACAATAACCTGATTGAGGTCAGTAACTTACCATGGCAAGAACATAACACAGGTTTATGTCCTACCATCCACTTACCTCTATTTGATTGTTAAATTGTCCTACATTTTTACACATAGCTGCACTATATTTTCATTTAATTATTTGTGTTTTGTACTTCCATTCCATTGCCCTTCACTTCTGTGCCAATATCGAATTATGCCAGATTTCAATTCCACTACAACCCTTTCATCATAGCAAAGGGACCATTCCCTCTACAACACCACACTTGACTCCTCAATCACTTTAACACCCCCTCCTCTTCCCACATCACCTTCTTGTGAAAGCACAGAAAGAGCTCTTTCTCTGCTTCCCTTCCCAAACTCCAAGACCCCACTCCCTTTTCAGATGTAACAGTGACATACTTGTAAGTTTTTCTATTTAGTACTTCCCATTTATTGTTCACAGTGCAGTCTCAAATACAATGAGGAGACAGTGGTATACTAGGCAACTGAACTGGTTATCTGGAGGCCCAAGCTAACGGTCTGGGGACACAGGGTTAAATCCCAAAGTGGCATCTGTGATTGAAAGCTAGTCTCAGTAATGCAACTATCATTCATTGCCATAAAATAACATCTGGTTCACTAATGCTGTACTAATTTATACCATTCCACTGATGAACCATCATATATTTCAGTTTCACTGCTTGCTCTGTCTTATACCTTTTGTCTATAAATAAGGTCACCATAGGGTAAAACATAGCTGATAAGGAGAAGCAAACTAACATAGACTGGGGTTGTTTTCCCTTGAAAGACGTCGGCTTAGAGGGGATCTCATAGAGGTGTATAAGATTATAAGGGGTATAGATAGAGTAAATGGAGGTAAACTTTTTCCACCTTAGAAATGGATAGGACGAGGGGTCATGGCCATAGGGTGAGGGGGGCTATGTATAGGACGAATATTAGAGGGCAGTTTTTCACACAAAGGGTAGGGGGGGTGTGGAATGCACTGCCGAGTAAGGTGGTGGGAGCAGGCACGCTGGGGCTGTTTAAGGGTCTCTTGGACAGCCACATGAGCGGTATGCAGATAGAGGGATGTATTAGGACTGTTTAACTATGGCTTTTTTCCACAGGTAATTCAGTCCATAATTTGAGCATGCATTCGGCAGGTGGTGCGGGTACAGCTCTTGGATGTTGATTCATGGGTTGCCTGGTACCTCATGTCGTAGATGAGTGCTTTATGTGGACCACCTGAAGGGCACCATGACAGCTCAGAGACTATCGATGTGGCTGTGCAGACACTTGGAATTGGGCCGGTGTCTGCGGGAGTTTGCGCGTTCTCCCCGTGGTTGCGTGGGTTTTCTCCGGGCACTCCGGTTTCCTCCCACAACCCAAAAATTCGCTCTTAGGCTGATTGGGTAACAAATTGTCCCTATGGTGAAAATTTTCCAAATTAGGATTAATATATATATTATTATATAGGGATATTAAAATAGGATAATGTATTTGGTATTACGGTGGCGCGGGCTCGTTGGGCCGAAGGGCCTGTTTCCCGTGCTGTGTTGCTTAATGATACTGCTGGGAGTGCAAGAAAAACCACTGATATGCAGAGACAAATAGATAGGTAAGGAAAGAACCAAACCAGGATAGTCCCGTTCAGGGATGAAGGAAGAAACTTTAGAGGATATATGATACAGAAAAGGCTGCACAGAGGTTGAGAAGGAAAAAAAAAGATAATGCACCATGGTCACCTGTGACTTTAAGAACTGGCATGAAATATGTGTGACTCAAGCAAGGAGTTGACGCAACAACACATTGAAGGGTATTGCAGTGGAAAAAGAGATTGAAGGTAGAAAGGACAGAGAACTCAAAGATAGGGCTTCTGCGGCTAGGGTTATTGATGGTGCCTTTGAAAGAAAAGAGAAATCCATGAGATCCTTGCATTTGAGTTGAAAAATGATAGAGCAGGGTAGACAGTTTAAGCAGGTAGTCTATAATGAAGAAAATGAGTTACAATTTCTCCAACTTCCTGGGCTGTAAGGGAAGTGGCACTTTTGGAACACCACATAACATTACTGTGCCATAATGACAGTTCTTTTACTTGGGTTTTGTTGGCAGGCCCAGCATTTATTGGTCATCCGTGAGGGCACTTAAGAATCAACCACATTGCTGAAGCCCTGGAGTCACATGTAGGCCAGACTAGGTGAGGATAACATATTTTCTTCCCTTAAGGGCATTAGTAAACTAAATGGGTTTTTACAACAATTGACAAAGGTTTCACAGTCATTATTAATCTTTTAATTACGTTTTTTTATTGAATTCAAATTTCACCATCTGCCATAGTAGAATTTGAACCCTGGTCCCCAGAGCATTATCCAGGGTGTCTGAATTACTGGTCCATTGACAATACCACTATACCATTTCTCCCCCTGTGATTCCTCAGAAGGAACTCTTCAAATGCTGACAATAAAAAATATAATAAAACTTACTCCAACTTATAAATCAAAAAAGGGTTTAATAAAGAAACACCATTACTCCAAACTTGGGACTTTGCCTTAGGCCAATCCAAGCTCTGCATAATTCCAAACAGTTCTTATTTATAATGAGTCAGCTGGTCAGCTGTCTATTACATCATTCTGTAATTGGTTCCATGGTTTACTGGGTCAGCTGACCCTTACAGCTTATTACCATTAGTCATATTACATCCAATACAAAGTTATCACCAGTTACATTCTGACTTCCTGTGCTCCAGTGGTGACCATGACGTGGAGATATCAGCGTTGGACTGGGGTATGCAGAGTAAGAAGTCTCATAATACCAGGTTAAAGTCCAAGAGTTTCAGAGTGCTGCTCCTTTATCAGGTGAATGGGAATTCTATTCAGAAACAGGGTATATAAGGACACAAACCCAATTTATGAAATAATGGTTGGAATGCAAGTTATTACAAGTAATCAAGTCTTAAAAGTAGGACAATGTGAGTGGAAAGAGGGTTAAACATAGGTTAAAGAGATGTGTTTTGTCTCCAACCGGGACAGTTAGTGAGATTTTGCAAGCCCAGAAAGTCAGGGGGGTTACCGATAGTGTGACATGAATCCAAGATCCTGGTTGAGGCCGTCCTTACACGTGCAGGACTTGGATATCAGTTTCTGCTTAGTGATTCAGTGTTGTCATGAGTTGTGAAGGCTGCCTTGGACCTTCAACCAATGCTATACAACAGATGCATCAATGACGTTTTCTTCCTTTGGACTCCTGGTGAATAATCACTAAAGCAACTATCTGATGACATCAACAAGCTCCATCCCACCATCAAACTCATCATGGACTACTCTCCAGAATCAGTTGCATTCTTGGATGCATGCATCTCCGTCAAGGATGGTCACCTCAGCACTTCACTGCACCACAAACCCACAAATAAACTCACGATGCTCCACTTCTCCAGATTCCACCCTAAACATGTTAAAGAAACCAGCCCTATGGATAAGACCTCCATATGCAAAGGATCTGCTCAGATCTGCACAGAATCGCAAAAGAAACCTCCAGTTGCTGCAAGATGCCCTCATAAGAACAGGATATGATGCTCAATAGTTCTGATACAACCTCCTCAGAAGACAAACATGGGACAGGGTGGAAAGAATACCCTTCGTCGTCCAGCACTTCCCCAGAGTGGAGAAGCTACGACACCTTCTCCAGAGCCTTCAACATGTCATTGATGAAGACGAACATCTCGCCAAGGCCATCCTCACAATTCCACTTCTTACCTTCAATTAACTGCACAACCTCAAACAGACCATTGTCCACAGCAAACTATCCAGCTTTCAGGATAACAGTGAACACAACACTACACAACGTACCACAACAATATCTGCAAGACGTCAATACGGATGCCTTGATCTCACATGAGAATACCATCCTCCAGGAACACAGTACATACTCTTGCAACTCGGCCAACACTGCAGGAAAGATGTCCCAAGGCATGGTAAATTGACAAGATCATGCAGATGCTATGAAACTGAATGAACACCATTTGACAATCACTGGGCAGGAGTGTGCTCTTCCAGTTGGGGAACACTTCAGCAGTCACAGGCATTCAGCCCCTGATATTCGGGTAAGCGTTCTTCAAGATGGCCTTCACGACACACGACAACGCAGAATTGCTCAGCAGAAACTGATAGTCAAGTTCCGCACATGAGGACGGCCTCAACCGGGATCTTAGGTTCGTGTCACACTATCTGTAACCCCCACGATTTGCCTGGGCTTGTAAAATCTCACCAACTGTTCTGGCTGGAGACAATACACATCTCTTTAATTTGTGCTTAACCCCTTCTCCACTTACATTGTCTGTACCTTTAAGACTTGATTACCTATAAAGACTCGCATTCCAACCATTATTTTGCAAATTGAGTTTGGGTCTTTGTATGTCCTGTTTGTGAATAGAACTCCCACTCACCTGATGAAAGAGCAGTGCTTTGAAAGCTTGTGGCTTGTACTACCAAATAAACTCCAGTGGTGATCATTGATATGC
This sequence comes from Sphyrna mokarran, assembly GCA_024679065.1. Taxonomy (NCBI): domain Eukaryota; kingdom Metazoa; phylum Chordata; class Chondrichthyes; order Carcharhiniformes; family Carcharhinidae; genus Sphyrna; species Sphyrna mokarran. The sequence goes on from JAGIQG010000022.1 coordinate 13,164,602, forward strand.
TTTGCTACTCACTACACTAACACATCTGCTATGTTCACCTTTCATTTTTTTCACTTGTGTGGGGATTATGCCCAAGAATGGAAAATGTTGCTGAAGTCTTTGTTTCTCTTTTACTAATTTAGAGAGCTGAAGTTAATTGTCATACTTGGCCCTGCCTGAGTTTAGCTAATACAACACAAATCTGAATTTGAGATCATGACTTTTTAGTCTGCATAGTTCAGTTTGTAATTAACTGCATAACAAAAATGCACGTTGTTCTTAAGGATGATCTGGTCTCTTTTGTAGGGCAGCACTGTTACAGTACAGCCAATTCAACAAGTGTTGGACAAGCGTTTTTGACTATGTGTTTTCACAAACAATAACTCCAGCAGTGAAGTCACAGGTGGACAGAGTGGTGAAGAAGGCATTTGGCATGCTTAATTTCACCAGTCAGAATGTTGAATACAGGAGTTGGGATGTATTGTTGAAGTTGTACAAGACATTGGTAAGACCACACTTGGAATACTGTGGACAGTTTGTGTCACCCTATTATACAATGGATACTATTAGACTAGAAAGGATGCAGAAAAGATTTACTAGGATGCTACTTGGACTTGATGGTTTGAGTTATAAGGAGAGGCTGGATAGACTGGGACCTTTTTCTCTGGCGCATAGGATGCTGAGGCGTGATCTTATAGAGGTCTATAAAATGAGGGCATAGATCAGCTAGATAGTCAACATCTTTTCCCAAAGATAGAGGAGTCTAAAGCTAGAGGACATAGGTTTAAGGTGAGAGGGGAGAGATACAAAAGGGTCCAAGGGTGCAATTTTTTCACTCAGTGAGTGGAAAAAGCAGCCAGAGATAGCAGTAGAGGTGAGTACAATTTTGTTTTTTAAAAAGCATTCAGACAATTACATAGGTAAGATGGGTATAGTAAGACACAGGCCAAATGTGGGCAATTGGGACTATACAGTGGTTATAAGAAAGAGCAGCATGGACAAGTTGTCAAGTTGGGCCAAAGGACCTGTTTCCATGCTGTAAACCTCTCTGACTCTATTATAACCGACTTGTGACAGTGACAAACATTTGCAAGTTACATGTTCAGGTCATCACTGTAAAAAAAAAATCTGTTGCTGTGCGCCTAATAATTTGCCCTGAGCTCTGGATTTCATTCCTTGACTGGACTTTGTCAAGTGTTCCAGATTATTATCTAAATACGTCACTGAACTATCACTGACTGAAACCATATGGGATGGATAGTCTAACAGAAATGGTTTATTCAGCATGCCGTATTGATTTACAGTCAGGGTTTGAGGATTTAGCTATAATGTAGACTGCTCTTGACAACGTGTTGTTCATCCCACTAGACTGCATAAGCAATGTCATAAGGGGATCTTGAACTGAATTAAATTTGGTTGCAATTCTGAAATTCTACACTAGAAATAAAAATTATTTGCACATTTTCCCTAAAGTCGCCACGTGCTGCATTTAATATTGTAACCCAACTGTTCCTAAGGCTCTGCCAAAGTTGTTTTTTTACAAAAAAATGAACGACTATTTGGCAGTTTTGCGAATGTGATGAGTAAAAACTATTTGGCCCATCAAAATATAAGCCTCAAAAATATGACCTCCCATTTAGATATCTGATTGTATGTTGAATTACCCCAAGTGGCATTGATTCTATTTCTTCTAAAAACTTATCATTTTCTGAGTGAAGATGATACTGACAGGACATAATCTAAAGTAATAATTGCCTGCCATTGCAAGGTGAAATACGAAACATTTTAGGATGAGTACACAATAAGTTGCTATATAAATGGAAGCTCTTGTTTCAGTTCTTAACTTACTTCCACTGATTTCCATTCACGTTCTCTGATCCTATTTTCTTGGTTACTGACAAGTGATATTTTATACCATGTTATCCAGCACTGAAAACCTGGCTCAACTGGCTGGATGGCCACTGTGGATAAGATTGGTACCAATACCACAGGTTCAATCCCTCTGGCTGTGGTGAATTCAGGATTTGCCTTATTGCCCCTACTTGTGGTACTGCTCTGCCAAGCCTGTCTTCCAGCAAGGGACTGAAGAATTAGAAAGCAGATATATAATTTTTATCACCATCTCAGACTAAGGCTTGTCCCTATAATCATAGAATCCTACAGTGCAGAAGGAGGCCGTTCAGCCCATCAAATCTGCACCAACCTCAATGCCACTTAGACCCCATCCCAATAACCCCATGCATTTAATCTAGCTAGTCCCCCCGATATTAAGGGGCAATTTGGCATGGCCAATTTACCTAATCTGCACATCTTTGGATGTGCATGTTACGTAGATTGGCAATGCTAAATTACCTGTTTTTTTTCTGGTTGCTGTAGTTCAGGGATGGCACCTTCATGGATGGAGCTCCCTAACAGGCTGCTTACATACATTTTCTAGCTGATTCCATTCTTGTGTCTCTCTGACTGAGTCCAACAGCCCTGTAGTACTCCACTGACATGATAACTAAACATATTATAAATCATTAATCTCATTTCACACCATAAAAAAACTTTGATGTAAAATAGTTAGAAACTCCACATAACTAACATGTTCTTTGAATGACTCTTTCTTACTTTATCCTTCAGAATGGTGGAAGGGGGGCAATGTTCATGTGCCAGTACCCGACCTGCTACTTGCTACATTTGTTAATAAAGGAGGGGAGATCAGGAATGTGACATATGGGGACCATAGGTTCAAACTTGTGTGCTGTCAGCATTCTAATGGTCTAGCCAGAATTTCTTTCCATATTCGGTTTATCTGTTCAAGGAAAGAGATGTGAGCCTTGGGCATTTTTACATTGTAGTGATAAAATATCAATACTAAAAATGGCCCCACATCAATGTGGTTTGGGTAAGGTGCAGTGTAAAGCTCCTTCCATCTTTGGTCAATCTAAGCTTAACATCAGTTCTAGGACAGCACCCCAAATGAAACATTGTGAAATTTTTGTTGTGCATACTAACCATCCCTTGACCTGTCTGATTGATTATACCAAATTGTGGGCATTCATTTTGCTGTAGGTATGAGTAATTGGGCTGGAATTAACCAAACAAGTTCCACATAAGACCCTATCAACAAGCAGAAGGAAAACTTTTTCATCCCAGCCGTCTCAGATTTTGAACCTGGATTCTACGGGAAAAAGAAGAGTGTGCTGATATATTTTGCCACAGCCCCACAGGAAAATGCCTTTGATTCACATTCACAACAAACTGGCAGGTGACATAGTGGTTAGCACTGCTGCCTCACAGTGACAGGGACCCAGGTTCGATTGCCAGTTTGCGTCACTGTCTGAGTGGAATCTGAACCTTCCCCTAGTGTCTGTGTAGGTTTCCTTCAAGTGTTCCAGTTTCCTCCCACTGTCCAAAAGATGTGCTAGTTAGGTGCATTGGCCATGCTAAATTCTCCCCCAGTGTCCCTAACAGGTGGTGGAGTGTGACAACTATTTGACTTATTATTGTCACATGTATTAGTATATCAGTGAAAAGTATTGTTTCTTGTGCGTTATACAGACAAAGCATATTGTTCATTGAGAAGGAGAGAATGCAAAAATATAGTATGACAGTCACTATAGAGAAAGATCAACTTTATGTGAGGTAGGTCCATTCAAAAGTCTGATGGCAACAGGATTTTCACAGAAATATTGTTGCAGTGTTAAGGTGAGCCCAATTGCGACACTAACAAAGAAATAAACTTTGTAAATTTATTCCACTTAAGTTATATCTTTGATTAATGAAAGGATGAGTTCTTAAACTTTTTTATGACATTAAGTTCTTAAACAGAATGGAACCTATTCTTCGGTGCACCGTTTAGTCTTTTGGATTGAGCTGGCATCTGCAATACTAGTTAAAAATGCCTTCATACTTTCATATGCTATTCCTTTGCTAGTTTGAAACAATGATGTTAACCCATTTTTGGTTGATAAATTTTTGGAGCTCAACATGCTGTTGATACAGGCAACAAACTAGTGACATGGTATGCTGCTAACTTTACACAGCTTGTCAGTCCCTCAAATCAACAAGCTGGAGACTCCTACATGAAATAGAAGAACATTTTAAGCAGATTCACCAAAGCATCCAGACATTGAAAAATACATCAAGCTGAATGGATCCTGTTCACCAATGGAAATAGCTTTTTGAGAAGCAAGGCAATTGATGCCAGTTGACGGGGTTCCACTCACTTTAAACTTTGCTTCCAGTAGTTACTTGCAACAAAAGATAGAACAATTGCCAGGAGGAGAATGAGGAATGTACTACTGATGTTTAAGTTTAAAGTTTATTTATTAGTGTCACAAGTAGGTTATATTAACTCTGCAATAAAATAATTGTGAAACTCCTCAAGTCACCACACCTCAGCAATTGTCCGGGTACACAGGGGGAGAATTTAGCCTGGCCAATGCACCTAACCAGTACATCTTTCCTTCCTGTGGAAGGAAACCAGAGCACTCAGAGAAACCCACGCAGACACAGGGAGAATGTTCAAACTCCACACAGTCACCCAAGGCTAGAATTGATCCCAGGTCCCTGGTGCTGTGAGGCAGAAGTGCTAACCATTGTGCCACTGTGTGATCTTGCTCAGCTGTGTTCATCACTTTATGCTTCTTCAATATTTGAACTGCTTAAAGGACCAGAATAATTTGCCACACCATCATTTTAATGCATCTCACGAATGCAAATCCAGGCTAAATGCCATTGAAAGTAGTGTTGCTCAACATCCAGGTGGAATAACATGCCAGAAGGCATGTTGAAGGAATCAGTTCTGAATTCTCACTTCCTTAAGATTTAGCACTTTCCTCATGTCTCTGTTGTTTGATACTGAGCTGCATAGACCAAGTCGAGTCTAGTTTTAACCCCTGGTGATAACTAAATTAACTCAGTCCATCGATTTGAATCGGAAGCTAAGACACTAGAAATCAGGACTGCAGATGATGGATTGCAAGCAAGGATCAGGAGGCTGCCCACTAGTATCAACAGATGGTGGCTGTGGATGAGGCTGGACTTGCCTTGTGTGGGACATTCGCAATGACTATAAACAGTAACAACTTGAATTTAAATAGCACCTTTAAATTAGTAAAATGCCCAAAGCACTTTTGTGCAAACAAAATTTGATTTGATTCATTATTGTCACATGTATTAGTATACAGTGAAAAATATTGTTTCTTGCATGCTATACAAACAAAACATACTGTTCACAGGGAAGGAAAGGAAAGAGTGCAGAATGTAGTGTTACAGTCAGAACTAGGGCATAGAGAAAGATCTACTTAATATGAATAGGTCCGTTCAAAAGCCTGATGGCAGTAAGGAAGACATTGTTTTTGAGTTGGTTGGTACATGTCCTCAGATTTTTGTATCTTTTACCCGCTGGAAGAAGATGGAAGAGAATATGTCTGGGGTGCATGGGGTCTTTTATTATGCTGGCTGCTTTTTCAAGGCAACGGGAAGTGTAGGCAGTGTCAAGGAAGGAGGCTGATTTGAACGATGGACTGGGCTTTATTCATGACCCTTTGTAGTTTCTTGCGGTCTTGGACAGAGCACAAGCTGCAATACAACCAGAAAGAATGCTTTCTATAGCGCATCTGTAGAAGTTGGTGAGAATCGTAGCTGACATGTTGAATTTACTTAGTCTTCTGAGAAAGTGAAGGTGATAATGGGCTTTCCTAACTATGGTGTCTGCATGGAGGGACCAGGATAAATTCTGGACACCTAAAAGCTTGAAGCTATTTTGTCACAGTTGATGTAGACAAGGGCAAGTTCTCCGCTACACTTCCTAAAGTCGATGACTACCTCCCTTGTTTTGTTGACATTAAGGGAGAGATTATTGTCATTGCACCACTTCACTAAATCCTTTACCTCTTTCCTGTACTGCGCCTCTGGACACTAGTACATAACAAAACATAGAAATATAGGAAATGGGAGCAGAAGTAAGCCATTCAGCTTTGAGTCTACTCTGCCAGTCATTATGATCATGGCTGATCATCCAACGCAACAGCTTGTTCCTGTCTTCTCCCCAAATGTTTTGATCACCTTCGCCCTAATAGCTATATTTGAGTCCTTCTTGAAAACATACAATGTTTTGACTTCAACTGTTTTGTGGTAACGTATTGCATAGGCTGACAACTCTCTGGGTGAGAGTGGTCAACCCACCTCCCCCCCAAGTCTGGTAAACCTTTGCTGCACACTTTGCATAGCAAGAACATCCTTCTTCAGATAAGGAGCTCAAAATTGCACACAATATTCCAGGTGTGGTCTCAAAAAGGTCCAGTATAATTGCAGCAAGACATTGTTGCTCCTGTACTTGAATCCTTTCACTACAAAGGCCAACATATCACTTGCCTTCTTTGTTGCCTATTGCACCTGCATGCTTAAGAGATATAGGAACTGGTGTCAATCAATCATCTACTTGGACTTGCTGCCATTCATTAAGAGCATGGCTTAACTTTTCCCTTAACTATTTCCGCACTATTCCCAGATTTCCTCAACAACCAAAAATCATTGATTTGAACATACTCTGTTCACCACCACCTTCTCAAGGGCAACTAGGGATGGGCAATAAATGCTGGCCAGCCAGTAACACGCAGCTCCCATAAATAAATTAAAAAACTCAATGACTAACTACCATAGTTTCTTGTGATTGGGAATTCAAAAATGAACACCCTTTGCACCTCAAAGAAATTTCCTCATATTGGTGCTTAAATGACCAATCCCTCATCTTGAGGCTGTGAACCCCTCCTCAACCTACATGCCTGAGAGAAGGAAATACCCTCTCAGAATCTACTCTCTCAAGTCCATTAAGAATCTTGTGTTTAAAGCAAACTTTCTAACTAGTCTTTCTTCCAAACTCTGGGGAATGCAGCACTATTCAATCACTCCTCACAGAACAATCCAAGGGTGATATGGTGGCATTGCAGCCTCAGTGTCAGGGTTCAATTCCTGGTTCAGGTCACTGTCTGTGTGGGGTTTGAATGTTCTCCCCGTGTCTGCATGGGTTTCCTCCACGTTCTCCAGCTTCCTTCCACAGTCCGAAAGACGTGCTGGTTAGGTGCATTTGCTATGCTAAATTCTTTTAGTGTACCCTAACAAGCGCCGGAGTGTGACAACTAGAGGATTTTCACAGTAACATTATTGCAATGTTAATGTAAGCCTACTTGTGACATTAGTAAATGCTTAAAACATAATAATTCCCCTATGTCAGAGGTCAATGAGCCTTTATTGTACTCCCTCTATAGCAGGTGTGTCCTTCCTAAAGTAGAAAGATCAAACTATACACAGTACTCCAGGTATTATCTCACCAAGCTCCCTAAATAACTGTACTATGACTGATAACTTGGATTGAATGGGTTTTCTCATGAGGAATTTATAAAAAAATTCATTTATGGGATCTGGATGTCACTGGCTAGACCAGCATTTAATGCCCATCCCTACTTGCCCTTCAGAAGATGGTGAGCTGTCTTCTTGAACTGCTGCAATCCGCGAAGTGTAGCTACATACACAGTGATGTTAGGGATGGAGTTCCAGGATTTTGAGCCAGTGATAGTGAAGAAATGATTTATTTTCAAATCAGGATGATGTGTGGCTTGGAAGGGAACCTTCAGGGGATGGTGCTTCCAGGTATCTGCTGCTCTTATCCTTCCAGATGGTAGTGGTTATGGGTTTGGGAGGTGCTGTCTAAGTTGGTTATTTCCACCAGAGTTTAGAAGAGTGAGAAGTGGCTTGATTGACGTATATAAGATTCTGAATAGTCTTGACAAGGAAGATGTGTAGTGGGTATAGTTGGGGGGGGGGGGGGGGGGGGAAAGAGGGAGGTGGGACCTCACATTGGTTGGGCAATGGGGGTTATGGTGAGGTTGAGGAGTGTGGGATCAGGCCTCGGGAAAGGTGGGTGTGTTGGTTCAGGCCTTGGTGAGGGGACAGTTGATTGGGTTAGAGTGCACCCTTGGGGATGCAGTGGTGTCTGGTCTTAGATGGTTGTGGGATTGTCAGGCCTTGGTGGAGAGATGAAGGGTGGTTTTAAGTTAGGCCTCATGAGATGGGTGAGGCAGGCCTTGCTGGGGAGGAAATGGTGAGAATCAGGCCAGGTGTACAGAGTAGGGGAAGGGGATCTCACAGTTAGGGAGTTCGTGTGGGGGAGTGTGATGGGGGTTGTGGTAGTATGGATATATTGAGGATGGAGAATGGCAGAGTTCCATGGATGCCAGGAGTTCAGAAGTTCTGGCCCATTAAGTACAGGAATATGGAATGACAGGGAGAATTTAAGGCCTAGGAATCGAACTCAGGATCTGCTCTGGGAAACTAATGGAACTTCCCAGATGGGACACAGCTCATCCAAGATGCCTCACTGCCCTCCCTCACATCCCCCTCCACACCCATATTCCTGCCCTGACTCTCACCCTTTCCTCCCCGCAAGGCCTAAACTCACCAAAACCTTGTCTAAAAGCTTATTATACAGATTCATGATGAAGTTTGAATATGTTGCTGATTCAGCAAAAGCGATATCCATTTACAAAGCCTTCAGTTTCATACCTGATTCCCTTATCTTGCTAACTGTTATAATTCAGGTCAGAAACTCAACGATGTTTTATAAAGTCATGCCTGATCATAAATTTTTCAATGATTCAAATGACCCACTAGGGAGCTTTTATCAAACAAAATTAATTTGAGAATACAGTTAACATGTATAGAAAGAAAATTAGCGATAACTTTTGCCAATTACAAACGAGCAAAAAACGAAATATGATATTGCATAAACATCAACAGCTAAATACTGTTTCATCCAAACAAATCCCATAAACAAACCCCTTGCCACATGTTTAGCTCAGAGAATATGAATGCTCACATGATGCAGGAACTTAGCCTTTTGGTTGCACAATTGAAACTCCGATGCACACACAGACAAGTTTGAAGTCAGACAGCTTCCCAGAACATCAGGGAGAAAGAGAGATGCTAGGTACGAGCTACCAAACCACCAACCGCAGAAATTTCACTCCAGAAAGAGGAGAAGCCTCGCTTCTACTTAGCCAGCCATTTATAAACCAAATCGAAAAACCTACTTTTCAATCTGATATCCAAACACTTCTAAAATAAAAGTAATTGAAAGTAAACCCTTGAGGGATTCCTCTAAGGAAGAAATACCTGACTTTGACTTGTTAATCAATCTTCCACCTAAAAATGCAGAATCATAAAGCTCCCAGAAAGTACCTAAGGCTCTGAGTAAAAATAAACAAAACCCCATTTAAACCATTGAAGTAGCAATAAAAGGACATTTTACAGACAACAGATCCTCCACAGAAAGTAACTGGCCCAGATGGGATGCCTGGATAAGCACTTAGATCCTTCATGGACCAGCAGGTGTGTGTATTCACAGACATTTTTAATTTCTCTTTACACCACCTTGAGGTCCCTATATGCTTCAAGAAGACCATCATTCCTGTATCAAAGAAAAGACAGACATTGTCTATAATGACTATCGTCCAGTGGCTCTGACATCCATTATTATGAAGCGTCTCGAAAGGTTAGTCATGGCATGAATCAATCCCAGCTTCCCAAACTGCCTGGATCCACTAAACTTTGCCTACTATTGCAACAGATCCACAGCAAATGCCAACACTCTGGCCCTACACTCAACCCTGAAACACTGGATAACAAAGATACCTATGACCATAGCTCAGCCTTCAACACCATTGTTCTTACAGAAGTTATCTGCAAACTTCATACCGGGAGCTGGGCTCTTCCCCCTGATCCTAGACTACCTAACCCACAGTCCTTAATCTGTCAGGATAGGCAACAACACCACCTCCATGATCATCCTCAACACTGGTGCCTCACAGGGCTGTCCTCAGCCCCTTATTATGCTCCTTATACACTGAAGAATATCTGGCCAAATTTCCCTCCAACTCAATTTTCACGTTTGCTGATGATACCACTGGAGTGGGTCAGTTCTCAAACAGTGACAAGACAGAGTACAGGAAAGACATACTGAATCTAGTGAATGTTGCGACGACAATAATCTCTTCCCGCATGTCAACAAAATGAAGGAGATAATCATCAACTTCAGGAAGCGTAGTGGAGAACATGCCCCTGTCTACGTTAACAGGGGTGAAATGGAAATGGTCAAGATCTTCAAGTTTCTAGGTGCCCAGATCACCAACAACCTGTCCTGGTCCCTCCATACCAATGCTTTAATTAAGAAAGCTCACCAACGCCTTTACTTTCTTAGGAGGCTAAGGAAATTTGGCACATTCACTACGACTCTCATTAACTTTTACAGATGCATCATAGAAGGCACTCTTTCTACTTCTACGACAGCTTGGTATGGCTCCTGCTCTGTCCAAGACCACAATAAACTACAAAGTAGTTTATGGATGAACGTCCAGTCCATCATACAAACCAACCTCCCATCTATTGACTCTGCCTATACTTCCCTTTACCTTAGAAAAGCAGCCAGCATAATAAAGGATTCCATGCATCCTAGACTTTCTCTCTTCCACCTTGTTCCATCAAGAAAAAGATACATAAGTCTGAGGTCACGTGTTAACCAACTCAAGAACAGTTTCTTCCTTGCTGCCATCAGATTTTTGAATGGATCTACCACATATTAAGTTGATCTTTCTCTACACTCTAGCTATGACTGTTACACTACATTTTGCAACCTCTCCTTTCCTTCCCTATGAACAGTATGCTTTGTCAGTATAGCACTCAAGAAATAACACTTTTACTGTACACTAATACTAATGTGACAATAACAGTTAAGGACCCCATGCATCTCAAATTTTAGCAGGCAGCTTAGCAACAATGGAAAATAACCAAAGCTGTTTAACTGCAGAGACCATGATTTAAAAAAAAACATGTGTTAAGTTATACTAGCGTCACACTAACATCCTGGCAACTTTTATACAGGGGATGCAAAAGGTTAAAAATATCATAGAAGTAAACATGTGCCACAGGATCCTAATTTGTGTTTGATTTGGAGTCTGGACAGAGTTTTATCCACTGACAGGCCAGCAAATGAGCTAATTTCCATCATTTTTCTGAAGATCTAGGAAAGTTAAAATTCACCACATTTTATGTTAACAGCAGTTAATGACAGGCCACATTCCAAAAATAGGTAAGAATACATATCAATTATGAGTGAATTTTGTGACAGTTTCCAGTCATAGCAAGAGAAATTAAACCAGACAGCACTATAGATTATTCAATCTATGGCTTATTGTTAAGGAGAATATTTGTTAATACATTTTGAGTTTGTAACAAACTAGAGTTATACCTTGTTGGGAATCTAATATAAAATGAACTTCAGTGTAAATGAATCTGGTAGTGCTGCATGTGAAACATGTTTATATTTCATTATGTGAATCTGCATAATTAGGTGTTAGGAAACCCCCGTAGACCATGGGGGGATGGGGGTGGGAGAGTGGGGGGGAATGCGTATTTCAAACAAGCTCAGCCCTTTTTGGAAAGTTTCAGTTACCCATATTAATTTTGTCTCCTCTCCTGGAAAAGTTTGATGTGTTCTGGAATGTTCTACATCGCAGCCTGTACTAAAGGTGTCATTAGCCTTTTATCAGTGTTGGGCAAATTTTCTGCTGGTTGTTTGTAAAACATAGCAATAATGAACTCTGCATCTGAACAGATGACTGTTTTCTAGCTTTGCTAATGAATCTCTTCAAAACATTACCATAAAAATCACCCTCATTTGTGCAACCTCTCAGAGGTTTAAAGATTTTGCAACTTTTTAAAATACCAGTTGCATCCTATTTTGGTGAAAGGAGTTCTAGAATATGGCAAATCAACTGGTGGTCTGATTATGCCCTCTTTTTAAAATGTTTTCATGGAATGTGGTTTTTGCTGACTATTTATTACCCATCCCTACTTGCTCTTGTTTCAGGGACATTTAAGAGTCAACCTCAATGCTGTGGATCTGGAATCACATGAGAGCCAGACCAGGTAAGGATGGCAGATGTCCTACCGTACAGGACATTAGTGAACCAGGTGGGTTTTCACAATGTGGCAAAGGTTTCATGGTTATCAGTAGATATTTTTTAAAATTGCAGATTGTTATTGAATTCAAATTTCACCATCTGCCAAGATGGGATTTGAACCAGGTCCCCAGAACATTATCCAGTAACAACAGCCCAGTGACAATACCATTATGTCATCTCCTTTCCTTGCTTAAAAGTGCGCTGGTGACTAGTTCAAAACCAAAGCTGGTTGAGGCATGATGGGTTGGCACCCTCAGCGATGTTGGTGACTATTTCCCCATCAGAAAACAATGATAAAGAATCTCATTTGGACAGTTTTTGAAAGGACTTGACGTAATATTGGGAAACTGCTGTTTAATGTAAATTTGGTAGGCTCATATTACTGTCTGGTTTACTTTTCTTTCAGAGCTAGAGCACTGTCTGGTTTAATTTCTCTTGGACAGTATCAACTTAACTGAAAACTGCTTTACTTTGGGCTCTGTAAGCTTGAAACTTGAATCCAGAGCTCCACCTGCTGGCTATTGGCTTAATAGGTTGTAGGTGCATCTTTGAAAGTAATGTTTAATGATACTGAATGGGGCTGCTAGTTATATATTTCCAAAATTTCCAAAAGGGGCTGCACAGTAGCACAGTGGTTTGCATTGCTGCTTCACGGTGCCAGGGACCCGGGTTTGGGTCAGCATAATGGCACAGTGATTAGCACTGCTGCCTCACAGTGCCAGGGACCCAGATTCAATTCCAGCTTTGAGTGATTGTGCAGAGTTTGCACATTCGTCCTGTATCTGCATGGGTTTCCTCCGGATGCTTCAGTTTCTTGTCACTGTCCAAAGATGTGCAGGTTAGCTTGATTGGCCATGCTAAATTGCCCTTTAGTGTCAAGGGTACTAGCAGGGTGAATACAAAGGGTTATGGGGATAAGTCCTATAGGCCCTGGGTGGGATTGTGGTTGATTAGACTTGATGGGCTGAATGGCTTGCTTCTGCATCGTAGGGATTCTATAATTATTTAAAGATATTTAACAGTTCTCAAAACAAGTATATTTTTTGGGGAAAAAAAACAGGCCTAGAGTGACTGGTGGTAACACTGGTGCAATACAAGTGCTGGACAATGACCCTTTGCAACCAACCCCCAACTTCATAATGCAGAGCTCCAATTGCAAAGGACTGCATGCAGGATTCACTACATTTAGCTTGGGTCCAAAAGAATTGCAACTACCCTCTATACTACTATATTTAGTAGTATATGAAACACTTATGAAGTAACTGTTCTGCAAATGGGTGCTTCCTAACTTTCATAAAAGCAATCGTTCACTCTTGTAATATCTTTCCTTTTTATTCTCATGTTCCATAATTATCGCTACCTGTGAAGTACCTTGGCTCTGGTTTTAGTTATATTAAAGTTGTTATAAAAATGCAAGATGCTAGTGTTATTTGCATGAAATGCCCTTGACAATTGGACGAATAATTTAATAGTTACATATTACAGCACATTACTATTGAACTGCTACCTTCTGAGCTAAACACTGAGAAAAGGCAGTCAAAGTCACAAAGATATTTGACAAAAACAGGAATCAGAAACATTACTTTCCATTTCCCTCCTGGGGTTTGACACGGTGTTTACCAAAACTCGCTTTCACAGTCCCATTTCCTTCCTCAGTGACTTATCTCTGACTTACCCCAACTGAAGTTCCACCCCTCATGTTTCGAATCCATCCAGGATTACAGACTTCTGTAGGACATACAAAGTTCTTCGGACTGCTGTTGTCACCACGTCACGGAACCCACACCCACTGTCATTTACCACCATATGCACACACTCAATATCTCTCTCCAGCAGCACCGACTCATCCTACCTCAAACCTGTCCTTATCCCCAATTTCATTTCATTCTTCATCTCATCTGGCACCTCAATGAGAAACTTTTTTTCTCCTTTTCAGGTGTTAAGGAACGTAGGCTCCAACAGCTGATTGATACTAACATCCAACCAGGTTCCTCCTCCCCTTCCATTCCCTTGAACCCCATCTCTCCTAACCCCAGCCCTTGCTGTCTATTTGCCACATCCTCTGATCTTTCTCTGATAAGTTGTACTTATCAAAGGATTCAACCTCAGACCCTTACCGAATTTCAGGCTCAACATAATGCTGAACTCTTCTTCCACTGCTTTCATCTCCACGCTTACCTCTTTGGGCAGGAGTCCTCACCCTGTTCAACAGATCCTTTCACCTACCTCCAGTATACTCCCTCCGCCTGGACCCCTCCCTCTGGCCACTTACCTGCTCTTGATCTTTTCATTGAGAATTGTCAGTGTGACATTGGCAATTTCTCTGCTCTTCTCACACACTTTCCTTCTGAACTTGTTGCACTTCACTCTCTCAGCACTAACCCTGACTTTGTCATCAAACCTGGTGACTGGAGTGGTACTGACATCTACTTCACAGAGGCTGAGTTTAAGTTCTCAGCCAATTCCTCCTAACTCCCCCTGGGCCATGACTCCACCAGTCAGCATCAAGCCATTATTTCCAGGACTGTCATTGACCTCATCTCTTCCGGATATCTTCACAGCTTCCAACTCATAGTCTCCCAACTTGGACAGTCCATTTCTTCCTCCTTTCCAAAATCTGGGGCAGCACAGTGGACCAGTGGTTAGCACTGCTGCTGCATAGCGTCAGGGACCCAGGTTCGATTCCCAGCTTGGGTGAGTGAAATCTGCATGTTCTCCCTATGTCTGCTTGGGTTTCCTCCAGGTGCTCTGGTTTTGTCCCACAGTCCAAAAGACTTGCTGGTTAGGTGCACTGGCCATGTTAAGTTCTTTCTGTGTACTGGAACAGACGCTGGAATGTAGCGACTAGGGGATTTTTACAGTAGCTTCTTGCAGTGTTAATGTGAGCCTACTTGTGACTAATAAATAAACTTTAATTAAATCCATAGATAGGATTGTCCTGATAGGTCCCATACATCCGCCTGTTCTTTCCGTACTAAACTCGCATCTTCATATCTTGATTCCATCCTGTCTTCACTTGTCCAGTCCCTTCCCACCTACATCTGTGATTCCTCTGATTCCCTAAATCATATCAGCAACCTCCAGTTCCCTAGCCCAAACTGTCTCTTCTTTACCATGGATGTCCAGTTCCTCTATATCTCTATTCTCCATTGAGAGTTCTCCACTTCTTACGTGTACAGAGGCCTGAACAATCCCCATCCACCACCACTATCCTCCATCAGGCTAACCTTGTACTCTCACTCAAACAATTTCTCAAGTTCTGACAAAGGGCTATCCAGACTTGTAATGTTGGCTCTATTCTCTCCACAGATGCTGTCAGACCTGCTGAGATTTTTCCAGTATTTTCTGTCACAAAAATATTTAATAGCGTTACCCAAGATTAATGACACTATCATCAAGTGATAATTGCCACAGATGATCAGGCCAATACCTCATTGAAACTTGCAACAGGTACAACATCCAGTTTAAATCTGTAAGTGACCACCACTTTGGCTAATTATATAGAAATAGGCATTCAGACCCACCAGTCGGTATTTATCTTTCAAATGAGCAACGGTATTAACCCCTGTGTTTTCATACCTCTTTATTTCTGATACCCCACCTTTTTTTTTCAACCATCTATCTAAACTATTGATATGGACTTCACCGTACAATTGTCTTTATAAACATGTTTTGCCTGTTCCCCATTCTTCCATTTAATCTTTAATCTTACAATCATTGGGAACAGTCTGTTTCTACTGCTCTGTCCCATTCCTTCATGATTTTAAACATCTCTCTCGTAGTACCCCTACTCTCTTCTAGTCAAATGGAAGAAGTCCCAATTTTTTCAATCTTTCTTCTCAATGAGGTAGCATCTGATTGAATCTAATGCCTCAAAATTCTTCCTACAGTTTGGAGCCCAAAGTTGCAACTCTATGGTTCCAAATTGCAATTATAATTAAACTGAATGCAAAGACATTTGTTATGTGAGCCAGTTTGCTTTGCACATTCAAGATAAATAATTTAGTCACCTAAACCACTATCTTCTACCAGATCTTTCTGCATCAGCATGCAGTGAATTCAATTGGAGATTGTTTCACAATGGTATTATTTTTATTTTTCTGGATGCAACAAAATGCACTTGACAAATTTGTATCTAACATCTACGCTTCAGCCAATCTCAGTTTGGTTCAGTGGTAACAAGGTTACAGGGTACAGCTTTATTCCAGGGAAATGGGCATCATTTAGACTGAAAGAGAGAGTGCTGCATTATTGGACTAGTCATCTTTCAGATCTGATGTTAACCAAAGGATCCATCTTCCTCAA
The DNA here is from genome assembly GCA_024679065.1 of Sphyrna mokarran. NCBI lineage: Eukaryota > Metazoa > Chordata > Chondrichthyes > Carcharhiniformes > Carcharhinidae > Sphyrna > Sphyrna mokarran. The sequence goes on from JAGIQG010000022.1 coordinate 13,180,894, forward strand.
ATAGGTACAAAAAATTCCATGCGTTTCTGGTGGTGATTTTGATGAGGTAACATCACACGTTCAGAGAGTCTGACAGAAAGGTTAAGAAAATGTGATCCAGGAGAAGAGATCGCCACTCTGGTCAATGTTGCTTCTTTGACGTACTTGACTGAAACAGAATCAGATATTTATCTCATTGCTGCTAGTGGCTGAGTGCAACTTGAGAGCATATGGCAGCTAATTTCCAAAAGGGAAAAGAGTGTGCAATAACATAAATGTGTGCTAACCTTACACTGCCTCTAAATATCTGATATCAAGTGGAATGGGTAGAGGTTTTGAAGCAGATCGCCTATCTTCCCTCTCCCTCGACAAACTGTAACTAGAACTTGGCAAACTATTCTGGATACAAATGTTATGGTGTGAGTACAGACTCTTGTGACCCCAAGCACTTGGTTACACTCTTTCCCTCCCTGATGAGCTAAGCATTTCCTCTGTCGCAGAATGCATCCAGCAGTCAAGGAAAACTGCTCTTTGGGCGTACTGAATTTTTGGAGGCAATACAGAATTGCAGCAGCTTCAATATTTTCAAAGAGCAGTGCTCTTTGACTATTGTATGCATTCCAAAACTGTCAATTAACTATTGATTGGAATGTTGTTTGTAAGTAATTTAGATACTGATGATGAAATGTGCAACAATCCAGAAAATACATTGTATAGGGATTACAGAAGTGAAAATCTTGTTGTATGTATTTAAACATGTTACATTTGTATACATTTCTAAAAAAGTTATTTTGCAAATAAATAATTTCAAACGCATCAAATGATTATTGAGCAATACAATAACCATCAAAGGACACTTTTCTGGGATTCACTGAAGCTTGAGTGAATCTCATTGCTCACACAATGTAACAAAGCTTGGCCACATTCCAAAATTTACCAATGATCCCGCCACAGGAATTTTTAGTTAACCATTTTCCTATTATCAGGTAAGTTAACCTTTTTTTGTCCACAGATTAATGTTTGCCATATTGAACATTTTCTGAATGGGAGATTAGATTTACAAATCCATCTCAACTACACATGCCAACTATTTTACACTCAATATAAGCTTTGAACTGCAGAATTAGATATAGACACATAAAATCAGTGGCACAGTGGTTAGCAGTGGTGCCTCAAAGCGTCAGGGACCTTGCGTGGGTTTCCTCCAGGTGCTCTGGTTTCCTCCCACAGTCCAAAGATATATGGGTTAAGTTGATTGGCCATGCCAAATTGCCTTTTAATGTTAGAAGAATTATCAGAGTAAATGTGTGGGGTTATGGGAATAGGGCCTGGGTGAGATTGTTGTTGACGTAGGCTCAATGGGCTGAAGGGTCTTCTTCTGCATTGTATGGGTGTATACACATATACCTATAAAATATATATTTCAGGTTACTAAGCAACAAATCAACCTATTCTTCAAAGGGTGGCGGTGGCATGGTGGTACTGATGCTAGATTGGAAATGCAGTGACCTATGGAAATACTCTGGGTACCTGAGTTTAAATCCCTGCACTGCAGACGATGAAATCTGAGTTCAATAAAAATCTGGAATTAAAAGTTTAATAATGACTGTGAAATTGCTGTTGTCATAAAAAACACATTTGGTTCAAGTCTGCCATCCTTACCTGATCTGGCCTAAATGTGCCTCCTGATCCATAGCAATGTGGTTGATTCTTGAATGCTCTCTGAAATGGCTTAGCAAGCTACTCAGTTGAAGGCAAATTAGGGATAGACAATATATGCTGGCCCAGTCAGCGAAGCCCATATCCCAAGAATTAATTTTTAAAAATTGCTTCAATTAGGAGGCATTAAGCAGTGGAAATAAGTTACAGATTTTGTTTTGTAAAATTTGCAAAGTTGTTTTATATTTTTATTCCATCACAGACATATCTCAAACTCTTTCCCAGGAAAATGCTGGGCAGCGAGAGCCATGAACTTTGTTCTGCGGCCAACTAACAGACAATGACCATTACACAGTTGCCTAGCTGTTCATATCATATCTTTCTCCCTCAAGATGGAGAAATTGACTTCTCTACTTCTAGTAACTTGGGTGAGATTCAGTGAAATCTGTTCACTGGAGCCCCACGAGGTATGAATGCTTGAATGCTCCACCAGTATAATAGGCTGTCCTAACTCTTAAAAAAGCACACACTCAAATTAGGGTGGGCAAAACTGCTAAAAAGCAATATTGGATGGGAAAAACAATATCAAACTGAACAGTGCAACAGGAAATAAATGCATTGTAAGTACTACAATTATACATACATTTAAGATGATGCCCTGATTTTAATATGGATTTTCTGTGGTCTAACTGGCTGATAAATTTGCAGAAACTTCATGGCTTTTGTTCCCATGCTTGGTCTGATACAATCCTCATAGTAATTAAAATTAACAATTATTTTCCATCTGACAATAGAATGGCACAACAAGTCAAATCAAAAGACTGCACATAAATTATCAATAACTAACATCACTGTGAAGTAAATGGTTTACAGCTTTGCTGGCTCTATCTCCCCTTTTAAATGTCAGACATGGGAACACTCTTACCTCTGAGTCAGAGGGTTGTGTTTACAAATCCCATTCCAGGAACTTGCGCACTCAATTCTAGGCCAACACTCCAGTACAGTACTGTGGAGTATTGCAGTGTTGAAGGTGCCATATTCTAGATGAGACTTCAAACCGAGATCCCCTATACCTTCTCAGGTGGATGTAATGTATCCCATGCACTATTCTGAAGAGAACCAGGGGAGTTATTCTGGCCAATATTTACCCCTCAATCAAGATAATAAAGAAGTTATCTGGCTTTCACTGCATTGTTCTTTATGGGATTTTGTTGTGCACAAACCAGCTGCTGTATTTTCTACATTAACATAGTTACTACACCTCAAAATGCATTATTGTCTTGGAACATTCTGAGGTCATAAAATGTATGACAAGTCTTGTCAAAGGTTTGCCAAATACAAATTTGTGAAATACGGACAAAAGTTAAATTTATTCAGAAGTTGCATTTCACAATACGCAGATAACATCTTTACAACTGACATGTTGATAACTTTCTGTGTTTTCTGTTTATAAAGAAATTCCCAGGAATTGCTTGCTTAAATAAATAAGACAAATAATAAAAGTGAGACAAGAGGGTGAATATTAAATTCACTTTAGGGGGGTAGAGGTGTGCTTCAAAGTTATAAAAAACACTACAAAGCTCTTCCATTTGTAAACTTTTTGTTCTTAAATAAAACTAGAAGCCAGCAACTTTTTAGTATCTCACCCAAATGGCCATTCTTCATGTATGAGACAATATAACGAGTGCTCGTGGAGATGGCCTCACCAGATACTCTCACCACAAAGAAAATTTAAATTCTAGTTCAACCTTTTCTTTCCTGCTTTCCTTACTCTCCTTTTTCTTCATGCTTGGCAATCATCTTTCAATTTATTAAATGCCTCAACATGTCATTCTGTTAGAGGACACAGGGATGCAACTGAGACGTGAATGTATAAGGGAGTACAGGAGATAGCAAACTTCGTCAGAAAATATTAAAAAGAGACAGAAACAAAATCAGCAATCATTTAAGAACAAGTTAAATGCTACGAGAACAACTTTTGAAGTAATTATGGATGGACAAATTAAATGGACTAGAATGCCTCCCAATTACCTTGTAATCTTTTGACACTATCACGTAAGCAGTAGTAATTTCTTTAAGTGTCACTGGGAGATCTGTTTTTTCAAACTGTAAACCCTGTCTCATCAAAACAGCATTAGGTTTATTTGGAACTAATTGACTAGTTGTCAAATAATTAAACAAATACTTGCAATTTAGCCTTCTGGTGGATTAACACTAAACCATGGGGGTTTATTTGCTCATTCATGTGATCAGAGATGAGAATTTCTTTTTCACATTTTTGATAGTACACTGGATGAGATTGGAGCTCAAATAGCACACAGAATAACACTATTCTCAAAATTCTAGAAAATCAAATGCAAACCAGTAAAGAAGCTCACAAGTAGTTTTGAAACTTGGAAATTTATCCATGTAAAGCTAGCAAAAAAATACAGTTTGCATCCTGACAAAAGAAGTATTCCTTTAACTAACTACCAGTTTGAAAATCTGGTTTTGCAGATAGGTAGACAGCTGGTTCATTAAGTCCCTATTCTGTCCTTCAACCCAGTGCATTTCTACATGGGCATTCATTCCATCCCTCTTCACATTCATCAGACACTTGAATAAAAAACAATCTCCACTCTCTTTTGGAGTATCTTCCCCCACTGGGTTTTGCATGATTGAACAGGATATTTCCTGTTCAACTGCATCATCAGTTTTACAGTCAGCAAAACTAGTTTCACATTTTTCTTCCGCTTCCATATTATTTTCTTGATCGACCTGAAGATCATTCAACAAATTATTACCCCCACTGACTGGGGGCTCCTCTTCAGGTCGGGCTATTGCCTTTTCCGTTTCAGCATTGCTTTCTGCAGACTTGCTAAGATCAGATTCTTCCTCAGCCCTAACAGAACTAACATTAGCATTGCATTGCCTTTCAGTTGTCTGGTCTGCTTCTGTGGATTTCAGCACATTTGACGTAGCTCTAGGGAGCTCTCGAAGTTGCCTCATTCTATCCCGTTTCTTTCGCCGAACATGGACCCATGAATTCTGTATTGCTGTAAGAAATAAACTGACTTCACCTTTTCCACAAGGCACACGTTTATAAAGTACCTACAAAAACAAAGGAAAATGATTGTGCAATAAAAATTGACTTTGGCATTCTGGTTTCATTATCTTGTCACTTTTGTAGGGGTTATTTGTTTCTGGTTGTGAGAACAATCCTCCTAACTTATCAGAAACCCAAAAAGTCAAGATCTAGCATAGACAAATGAAGTATATGTCAGATTGTGAACTGAATTTTTTGCACCTTAACAATCCAAAAACTGCTGAAATTTATTGGTTTGCATTTAAGAAGTTTTGAGTTCCAAATAATTTGCATCAGATCGTGTAAGTAACCAAAGGAATGTGGTCTCACAGACTAATCAAGCAACAACTTGATACATAGTTCTACTCATGGAATCGTACATTATATATAACGTCCCACACACCACCATCATTTCTGTCCCACCAGCAGGACAGACCCAGTAGAGGTAGACAGTGGAAGAGAGTGTTGTCCTGGAAGTCCTCAATATCAACTTGGGATCCAATAAAGTCTCATGGTATCGGGTCAAACACGGAAAAGGAAACCTCCTGCTGAATATCAAGGACCATGCCCCTGCAGCTGAAAGAATTAGTACTCATAGAAACACAGAAAATAGCAGGAGTCATCCACTTGGCCCTTCGAGCCTGCTCTGCCATTCATTTTGATGTTGGCTGATCATCAAGTTCAATATCCTGATCTCCTCCATATCCTTTGATCCCTTTAGCCTCTAGAGCTACCTCTAATTTCTTCATGAAATCATTCCTTCATGTTGAACACCACTTAGAGGAGGAGTAAGGGCACAGAATATATTTTGGGCAGAGAATTTCAATATCCATCACTACAAGTGGCTTGATAGCAGTATCACAGACCTCCAAGATCTAAAGGACATAATTGTTGATTGAGTCTGTGGCAGGTAATGAGGGAACCAACGAGAAAAAAAACATACTTGACTAGATCCTCACCAACCTGTTTGCTGCGGATGCATCTGTCTATGACAACACTGTTAGAAGTGACCACCACATAGTTCTTGTGGAGATGAAGTCCTGCCTTCACACTGAGGGTACTCTCTCATTATATTGTGTGACACCATCATACAACACAGTGATAGACTTTGATCAAATCTAGCAACTGAAAACTGGGCATCCCTGAGGCACTGTTGGCCTTTGGAAGCAGCATCACTGTATTCACCCACAACCTGTAACCTCATGGCCTGCTATATCCCCTACTCTATCATTACCATCAAGTCAGAGAATTAACCCTAGTTCAATGAGAGAAGCATGCCAGAAACAACACCAAGCACATGTAAAAATGAGGTGTCAACCTGGTGAAGCTACAACAGAGGACTATATGCATGCCAAACAGGAAGTTATAGATGGAGTTAAGCGGATCAGACCCAAGTTCTGCAGTTCTGCCACATGCAGTCAGGAATGGTGGGAGACAATGAAACAACTCACTGGAGGAGGAATATTCTGGCAAATATACGAACCTCAATGATGATCAGCACATGAACGCAAAAGATAAAATTCTTGTCTTCAGCCAGAAGTGAATGATCCATCTCAGCCTCTTTTGGATGTCCCTAGCATCACAGGTGCCAGTCTTCAGCCAACTTGATTCACTTAACAAGACTTAGGAAGGCACTGAATATTGCAAAGGCTGTGGGCCCTGATACTATTCAGGCTATAGTACTGAAGACATGTTCCAGGACTTGCAGCATCTATAGCTAAGATGTTCCAGTGTAGTTATAACAGTGGCATCTACCCAGCAATGCAGAAAATTGCACAGGTGTGGGTTGTTCACAAAAAGCAAGGTAAATCCAGCCTGGCCAATTACCAATATATCAGTCTATCTTGATCATCAGCAAAATGAAAGAACAGTCATCATCAGTGCTATCAATTTGCTAAGCAATCACCTGCTCACCGATGCTCAATGTGGCTTTTGCCAATGCCACTCAGCTCTTGATCTCATTACAGTCTTTGTTTGAACATTGACAAGAGAGCTGAATTTCAGAGGCAAGGTGAGAGTGACTGTCCTTGACGTCAAGGCTTCATTTGACCAAGAGTAGCATCAAAATGCCCTAGCAAAATTGGAGTCAATATGTATCAGGGGAAATCTTCCATACAAGGAAGATGGTTGTGATTGTTGGGGTCAATCATACCAGTTCCAGGACATCACATCAGGAGTTCCTTAGGGTAGTGCCCTAAGCCTAACCATCTTCAGCTCCTTTATCATTGATCTTCTTTCCATCATAAGGTCAGAAGTGGGATGCTTGCTGATAAATGTACAATGTTCAGCATCATTTACAACTCCTCAGATACTGAAGTAGTCCATGTCCAAATGCAGCAAGACTTGTACAATATCCAGGCTAGGGCTAATAAGTAACATTTGAGCCACAAAGGCAGTGACTGTCTTCAACAAAAGAGAATCTAACCAATATACCCTGTAACATTCAATGAATCCCCTACTATGAACCTCCTAGGATTACCATTGACCAGAAACTGAACTGGACTAGCCATAATAATACTGTAGCCACAGCAGCATATCAGAAGCTAGGAATTTTGTGGCAAATAACTCACTTCCTGACTCCCCCAAAGCCAGTCCACCATCAACAAGATAGGTCAGTAGTGTGATGGAATACTGTTCATTTGCCTGAACAAGTGCAGTTGCAACAATGTTCAAGAAACTTGATACCATCAAGGACAAAGCAACATCTTTTCCACAAACATTCACTCTCTCCACCACTGATGAACAGTGGCAGCAGTGTGTACCATCTACAAGATGCACTGCAATAGCTCACTAAGGCTCCTGAGGCAGCACCTTCCAAACCAAGAACACAACCATCTAGAAGGACAAGGGCAGTAGAGGCATGGGAATATCACTACCCAGAAGTTCCCCATCAAGCAACTCACCATCCTGATGGAAATACATCACCATTCCTTTACTGCTGCTGGGTCAAAATCCTGGAATTCCCTCCCTAATGGCATTATGGGTGTACTAACACAGGGTCTGCGGTGGTTCAAGAAGGGAGCTCACCACCATGTTTTCTAAGGCAATTAGAGATGAGCAATAAATATTGGCCTCGTCAAAGTTACCCACATCCTATCAATGAATTAAAAAAAAACCTTTTCTGATAGTTAAGTTTTGCAAGCTGATGAGCATTCACACTCAAATGTGTGGATTGCTGGTAAATATTTTGGGTTGAAAATCTTTCCTTGGTGTTTCTTGTCTTTGGTTTCTAAGAACAGTCAACTGAATAATTTGTGGCAGTGTTTTGTAAACATTACGTACACTTGCATGTTTGACCAGCTGATTTTGCAATCTATAGTTCAACTCCAATCTACTCAATATTTTGAATTATCATTCCACTAATAGTTCATTGGATTGAGTGGTGAGATACAGAATTGTTGAAATCCAGGTTGGCTACAATGTGCTAAAGCAAATAAGAGTGTCAGAAACATTCTCCTGAATTGGTTGACTATAGTAGATACACAGGGTAGGATGGACACAAATCAACATTTTTTAAGGTAGGGAATTCCTATTTTCACGTAATGAGAGTTGGGAGTGTTTAGAAAGTTGTACTTCCCTTTGAGTTGTCTGTGAGATGGAAGTAGAGACAAGCTATGTTTTCAAAAGGAAATTGAACAGGCACTTATAAGAAATAAATTCAGGAAGGGCTACAGAGACAGGGCAGGAGAATGATACTGACTTGATTGCCTTAGACAGCTGGCATGGATGCAATGAATGATCTGATCTTAAATGAGGCAGTTGTGGGACCATTACAGAAGATAGCAAGGGAAAATAATTAACCATGGTTCATGATCTTGTGATATCTCCATGTGAGATATGGCAGAACAACTCACCAACAATTACGACAATGCAAAACTGAAGGCCTGATATACCTCTAGCATGATATGTTGCCATTTATTTTACTGTCGTTGTAGCTTTTTCATTAATGACACCTGAAAACAGATACATCTCCGTACCGTAGTCTCGCGTGCTACAACTGGTGGGTAGTAAGTAGTAATTCCACGGTTCATTTAATGTGCAACTAGTTCTTAATCCATTTTAAAATAATGTTTCTGTTTGTTATTATGTCATCTCCAAAAGTCAAAACCTTACATCATATTCTTTGGTGAGAAGAGCAAGAGACAGCTTGTTTCTAAGTATCAGTTTTGCATCATTATCAATCAAAAGTGGCTTTTTCCAATGAGTTTATCTCTTTCCTCATTAGGAAATATGTTTCCTGTTTAGCACCAACTCCAAAGCTCCATGCAGAGAATCCCACACCTAAACTTGCTGTGGTAACACACAAGTATTTTTTGTTAATAAGAGAGAATCTGAGATTTACCTTTAGCTCAGCAAGAATTTTCTCTATTGTTGTGGTTACTACTTCAATGTCCTCTGTAGGCACAGGGTCTGAACCAACTTTATTCTTCAATACCTTGACTGTGGATTGTAAAACTGTGAAGGTAATGGGTTTCCGGGGTTTCTCCAGCTTTCTTTTCTTGGAAGGAGGAGACTGAGATAATAAAGAGACAGCTTGGTTATGAAACACACTGCAATTCCTCCTTATGAATCTCTTATAGTATAAAGTTGCCAATGAAAATTGGCAAAAAAAAATCCTGCAGTTCTAACAGTCAAGTAGAACAGAACAAAATCTGATGCCAACTCAGAACACTTGATTCATTAAACAAAAAATGAATATAGCAAAGTCATTTAACTGTATTTGGTAATAGCCAGACTTGCTCTTATACATTAATATTTTCAACGTTTTTGAAACCTTAAACAATTAGTTCCACACTTGTAATAGTGTAATAGTTAAACTCCAGCAGCAATTATCACATCATATTGTTAAACAAGATACTTAAATTTGAAATGACAAAGCTCAAGTTTGTGGCAAACTACTGGGCAAACGCAGCAACTATTTCTTCAGTCGGAAGTGGACATTGCTGGCAAGGTCAGCATTTGCTGCCCATCTCTAATTGCCCTTAATTGAATGGCTTGCTAAAGCATTTCCAAGAGCAGTTAAGAGTCAACCGCATTGCTGCCCAGACTGGTAAGGAAGGCAAATTTCCTTCCTTAAAGGATATTAGTGAACTATGTTAGGCTGCAGATCAAAAACCGCAAGCTTTATTATGAAGTTAGACCAAATCCCAACTAATTGCTATTTTACGTTGTCAGGATACGGTGTTTCACTCCAGGTGTGATTCTATTGACACATTAGGAAGCTTTTATCAAAACAAAATATATTTAACAATATTGTTTAACTATAACAAATTAATTAGTTTAACATTTGAACAATACTTAAACATAAGATGTAATTCTTAACTGCTAACATATCTCTATTAGTTCTATTTCAAGCAATATTCCTATTAAAAACTTAAAACCCCTCTTCAAAATTAGTTAGCAAACAATACAGCTTACATGTTTGTACTTGTTAACAGTCCTAGAGTTTTTTTGAACACCTCTGGAGACAGAGAGAGAGAGCTCTTCTGAGAGAGAAGAGTTTACTTCTTAAACAGTTCTAGTCCGCAGCTATTCTTCATTTTTAAAAAATGAAACTAAAATATTATCTTGCTGCAAGCTTAGCTCCTCCCTTTAATTATATGACTCTATCAACCAACCTAATCAAAACCCTTCTCTGAAACCCCAAGGGAAACCCAAATAAACAAAAAATGCATTTCTATATTTAAACTAATACATACATGGCTAACATCAGTCATTATCCCACATTCTTAACATTTAAGCTGCCTGCTGCCCGCTGCCCAGACAAATTGACATCATATAAAACCGAGCTGATTTTCAAATATTCCCCTGACAAGAAATATGATAAGAATATATTTAAAGGCCCTGTATCATCACAATTAGATGGGATTTTACGACAATCAATGATAGCTTCCTGTTTACCATTACTAAGACTAATTTTCAATTTCAGATTTATTAACTAATTTAATTTCCACCAGCTGCCATGGTAGAAATTGAACTGATGCCCCAAAGCATTTGCTGGGTCTCTTGACTACTAATCCAGTGACATTACCAGAATGCTAGTCTCCCCTAAACTGTTTAAGAAGTCACTTTAAAGTTTAATTAAGTTGTGGTTTAACCTCTAGCTTGTCAAAAATTGAAAACGATTCTGATCATACAAGAGCAATCCATATTTCACTGAGGGTTGTGTTAATGAACATTAATAATGAAAACCTCTTTTCTCAATTAGATTCTAACTATCATTCTTCTTACTGATTGCCTTCCCTAAAAATGTTACTTTTATTGGTGATCCTAGACAGTGCATCAAGTTATTCAATAAGAACATAAAAAAAAGGAACAGGAGCAGACAATTCAGCTTTTTGAGCTCACTCTGCCATTCACTGAAATCATAGTTGATTTTCTAATTGAACACTATTTCTTCCGTTATCTTCATACTCCTTCATGTTTTTTATATGCAGAAATCCATTGATCTTAGCATTCAACATACTCAATGACAAAGTCTCCAATCTGGGGCACAGAATTCCCAAGATTCACCATCCTCCATGTGAAGAAATTTTTCCTCATCTTAGTTCTAAATGGCCTGCCTGTTATTAGGAGACAGTGTGCCTGATTCTAGACACTCCATCCTTCATGCATCTGCTCTGTCGAGCCCTGTAGGAACTCTGTGTGCTTGAACGAGGCCATCTCTTGTTCTTCTTGTTAGGAATTTGGACATTAACAGTGAACTTGAGATGGAAACAAAAATAAGAAATAGGTAACACTATTAACAGGCATCAAGAAGAAGATGTGATTTGCCCAGTAACAAGATTAGTAGGTGTCTAGAGAATTATTTACCAGAGATCTTCTAAAGGCAAGGGATTTGAGAGACAGCGAGCCAAATTCACAAGGTGGGAAATCAAAATGGCTGAACAGCTCTTTGGGGAGAGAGGCTAGTTTTCCATCCAACTGCTAGACAGGCCAAAACCTTCAGAGAAGCCAGTTCAATCAATGATCAGAGCCGAGAGGCCTGTTCCATCTAATATTTAAAGCCATGATAGGTTGTAAATACTTGCCTCTAAAAGACACTGTTTCATATCTTCGTGGAACCAGCAGAAGATGTTTTCCTAGAATTGGTCATGTAAGCTGTATTGTGAGGTAACTGTGAGCAAGTAACTGAAGTGGTGATGTTATTTGGGAAAAGTGGTGACATATGGAATTCAGAGAAGGTGGGTTTTTTGAGGAACAAGAGGTAACATCAGATAAAGCAGCCCGTTTAGTTATTTATATACTTAAATGTCATAATGTATATTAGTCTTTCTTGTCCTGAATTTTCTTTTATTTTCCTTTGAAAATACTCTTTATTAAATGGTTACACAGAACTGAATTAAAACCTCATTGGGGTTGTACATTGTTCCTACATTATTCCAAATAAACAGACATCACTAATAGCTAGTGTTTCAAGTTATCTTTGTCGTTTGTGACACCCTCGCAGGTAACAGCAACATGGTTCCTGACACTTCTAAATTCCAGAGAATAAATGCTGAGTCTATTTAATGGTAGACAGCGCCACTGCCAGGTCTTATGTTGTCCTCATTCAACATCTGTAAGTGCACACATACGAGCCTTCACAACTTTGCTCCTCATCTCAGGTGTGGTGATCCTCAGGTTAAATCACCATCAATCAGCGCTCCCCCTCAAAGGGGAGAGCAGCCCACGGTCATCTATGATTGTGATGAATTTATCTTTCCATTCATAAACCCAAATGTTGGGCAGCAATTAGGAATAGGAAACCTTGATGATTTTTCCTTCTTTCTGGGTGCTGAAGCCAACTACATGAGCACAAATGCACCAGTTGAACTGTTCTGACTGAAAACAGATTATTCAGTACAGCCTAGCAACAATAATTTATTTCTAACTTTTCAAATTATATTTTGTATGGACTGTGTAATACTGCAGTTTTGTATCAATACCAATAAGCCAGAACATACGCTACAAAGAACAAAACAACACGGGAAACAGGCCCTTCGACCCAACGAGCCCGCACCACCACCCCAATGTTCCTACTTCTACCCATGATCCCTGTCTATGTTTATAGATCTATGCATTGCAAATTTGAGATAATTTAGGGAGAATTTGTTTTGCCAATCAGCCTAAGAGCACATCTTTGGGGTGCGGGAGGAAACCGGAGCACCCGGAGAAAACTCACATAAGCACAGGGAGAATGTACAAACTCCCACAGACACAGGCCCAAATCCACATATCTGCACAGGACAGTGATAGTCACTGAGCTGTCGTGTTGTCCATCAAACAGTCCACTAACGACATGAAGCACTAGGTTACTCAAAAAATCCAAGAACAGCCCTCTCACAACCGATCACATGTATGCCCCTTGTTAGACAACAAGGCAGACCGAAATACCCTCTACAAATTCACCTCACATCATTAGTCCTGCAACTTGGTGAATCTATCAGTGAGAAGTAATCAAAGAGGGAAGAACACAAAAATGTTGCACAGGAAGGGGTCATATTGCTTCTCCATCAAGAGCAGCAAAAGCAAAACTCTGATAGTCCTCTCTACTGGGAACTGAGAAAGGGAGAAAAATAACTCTTACATAATGACTAAGTTCCAAGCAATTAATGAAATGGATTTGCACTTATATCAGTAGAACTATTCTTCTTCACCTGGCCAAATCTCCCAAACAGAGAACTTGCAATGTTTGGGTTTGCACTGTACCATATGATGTAGCTTGTTAGTACAGAACTGCAAATTATTAATGGCACATTTAATTAATGAATGAAACTTGTGATGTGTAACCAAGTGTTGAGAAAACTTAGAACAAATCTCTGTATAATTCAACTATTAGGCAAGATGGTGCCTCACAGTTCCGGGTATCTGGGTTTATTCCCACCTCGGGTGACTGTGTGGAGTTTGCATTCTCCCTGTATCTGCGTAGGTTTATTCCAAGTGCTTCATTTCCTTCTATAGCTCAAAAATGTGCAAGCTCAGTGGATTGGCCATGCTAAATTGTCCCTTGGTGTAGGTTAAGTGGAAGAACCATGGTAAATGCATGGGGTTTCTAGGATGGGGAATGGGCCTGGGTAAGATGTTCTTTCAAAGAGTTGGTGCAGACTCGATGGACTGAATGGCCTTCTTTTGCACTGTAAGGATTCAATGGTTCTATTAAATATCTCAACACTATAACAGGTTTATCTCTGATTTATTAGGTAGTTACAGGGCACTAAATCAGAAAGGATAGTATGAATGAGATATTCTTCCTCTAAACAGCACTTTTTTCCCCTGGAGTACTCTTTGTTCTGCCCCATGGAAATTCATGGTCCTACAAGACATCAGATTGCATCCTATTTTCGCTTGGAAATTGAGTTAAAACAGATGATTCATATCAGCACCTGCCAGTGACTTGTCCAATCTGCACTGCTTGTGGCCACAGGTAATGATGTCCAAATATTTAGTAGCCAGATTCAAAACTTAATCTATTGAAATACTCCAGCATGATTTCTGTAGTCATCTTGATATTTTGCTTATCCTTTAATAGGTTATTCATTTTTGTTTTGGTTACCACTTTCTTTTTTGTCCTCATTCTTGCTGGATTCCCCATGTTTCATTCATCACTGTTTCTGTAAGGTGGTTTCCTAGGCCTTACTGGTAGATCGAGAACAAGTTTATATTCTTCAGCAATCTGCGTGAGAGTTATTGTTAATCAGGTATAATATTTCATATGATTATCTCTGTCTAAAAGCCTTTCAGGGTTAACTCCCACTGGTTGCTCCTTTGTGGCTACCAGACTAATAACAGAATTAGAAAAAAAAACAAGTAGATTGTCACCAAGGCTGGCAGAATGTGGCACTTTAATTATTTCTATCATAAGTGCAGTAGGTTCCAGTCTGAAAATCTGAATTTTTCTTTTCTATATAAAAGAATGCCATTCATTCCAGCAAAACGGGCTCTTCACAGAGAAAGTTCTAAATTAAGGCTAACCACCAGGGGGCCTCATTTTCATGTTTTTATTCTTGACATTTGGGAAGGGCGAAGCAAAAAGATCTACAGCATTTAATCAGAAGCAGCGTTAGTTAATAAATGTGCCTTCTATTCAAACTGCAGAAAGCATTTTAAAAGTTAATTGTAAAAGTTAATTGATGATAACATTGTAAGTAAAGTTAACAATCAATGAAAGTGCAGCAATAACACCGTCAGCTCGAACAAGTCAATTCAAGTCAGTAAAAAAGTGGACATTAAACGAACATAACGGAAACCTGCCATCTACCATTTCTTAAAGACATCCCAGCTGTATGTATAAATGTATTAGTACAACTGAGTCTCAGTACAACATTTCCAAGAAATACAAGCAACTTTTCTCTCTAAATTGAAGGTACTGAAGAACATAAATTTGTAAAAATACTTATTTAAATTAATGCTGAAAATGGAAGTAGAGATAATTTTTCTGACAACTTTCTGGAGAGGTAGGACAACACAAGATGATATTGCTGCCCAAATATTCCTACCACTCAGTTTGAAGTTGAACTGATCTTCTTTTCCACATGTTCCTTTAACTGTGCTTGCTTTCAGAATGTATTTATTTTGAGACTGCTGATGGTTGTTGTGATATAAATGGCAGCTCAGTAAACTAAGGACTGTTCCCAGCTCCGGACACTGTACCCACCACCACTGTCATCTCCAGGCACTGCGTCCACCATCACTGTCATCTCCACGCACTGAGCCCATCACACTCCAGGCACTGTGCCCGTGTGCACCGTCTCCTCCAGGCACCGTGCACACTATCTCCTTCAGGCACTGAGCCCATCACACTCCAGGCACTGTGTCCATGTGCACCATCTCCTCCAGCCAACGTACACACCGTCTCCTCCAGGCACTGTGCTCACCTTCACCTCCAGGAGCGCCTACTATCACCTCCTGACAATGTGCTTATCACCACTCCAGACATTGTGCCCATCACCAAAGGAGGACACTTTCCATGCGTGGTACAAACAGAGGCAAGAGGATTTTCTGGCTGTGGAGGACCGAGTGGCTCATCTCAGCTACACAAATGAGCAAAGTGCTATTTGCATTCACTAGGCTACTTTTACATTCACAATGATCTTCCCAAGAATATACAAAAGGAACGGTTGTGAATTAGCATGGAGGTATTGATATAATGGGCAAAATTGTGGCAAATGGTTTTCAAATGGCAGTCAAATGTGAGGTCATCCACTTTGGACTCAAAAGGACAGAAGAGTATTGTCTGAAAAGTAAGAATCAGTGGAGGTCCCAAGAAACCTGGCAGTCCGTGTACATAGATCATTAAAATACCATAATAGAAAATCTTCAACAAGGCTAATGGAATACTGGATTTTATATCCAGAAAGATAAATACAAAAGACCCGAAGTCATATTTCAGCTACACAAACCCCGGGTCTGATCACACTCCTGGAGTGTTAAGTGTGGCTCTGAGTATCCAAATAACATTTGGATTCTAAGGGTTAAATTGCAAGAAGCAAATATACAAAGCAGGGTTATATTCTTTGGAATTTAGAAGGTTATATGGTGATTTGCATGAATTAAGAGGACCAGATAGGATGGAGAGAAATAATTTCTGCTGGGTGCAGAGTTTAGAACTGGAAACATGGTTCAAACATTAGAGAGACAGACCTTAGAGGAGTGAAATCAGAAAACACTTATTTACACAACTGTTGACAGAAAGTTGGAATTCTCTTCCATAAATGTTAATTGATACTAAATTAAGTGGTAATTTAAAAGCTGAGATTGACCTTTGTTGTCATCAGACATGGTTTACTGCTGGTCTTTCACCCAATAGTCCATTGATAGGATTTTTACCAAATCTGTTAAAATAACTATTCAATTGGATTTACTCCAGGTCTTTGAACTTTCAGGATACATTGAATAGATTCCATACAGCTCTCAAAAAGTAGTCCACTTGTTTTCAATGCTGTTCAGGCGCTATGGAATTTACTCAGTATAAATAGAGCGAGTTTCTACAACACCTGGTACCCGAGAAGAGTACAGAGCTGTTAACAGATGTAACATAAATATATAAGAGATTAAAAAAGTGAATATCAATATGCTACTGTGAGGTCTTTCACTATTTTTGGTGCAATATACTGAGGTTGTGTTTGGCAGGCATTAGAATAAAGACAAAACAGCTATAAGCACATCAAATTCCCCTTTTCAAAAATAAAGGTTTTCCATTAGCGAGTAAGGTATAAGCAATAGATGTTACATTGAGTACTGTTTATTTATTAGACTGGGGCTGATTAATATACCACAGAATATATTAATATTATGCACTATATCAGCAGCAGAGAAATATTCTTGGAGCTAGCTGCTCCTTCCTGTTATATGACAATACATAAGGGATCACTCACCACATCTGCTGCTTTATAACGCATTCTTAAGACATGACACAATCAACAATATTGTCATACAACAACATTAATGGCTTACCGAAAATGACGGACTTGAAAGATATAAAAGACTGCCATTTGAGAAAATGTGTAGGTGTAAAATAACCAAAGCATTCACATAGTGTCATACAATGAACAGCTTCTCAACTCTAACCAAATGATTTCTGATCCGTGCATCCTCAAAGATGTTCTCCCTTGACAATTACAATGTCTAGATTGAGGGGGCAAGTGAGAGGAAAATAAGACAGGCATAGGGAGAATATGAGAATGGAATGGGAGTTGCCATAAAAGGGGTTGTGAAGATTTTCGACTGGCATTTAAATAGTAGCTGGTAGTAAGATGTGTAGTGAGTCTTATTATGGACAAAGAGGATGATGTATGCTTGGAGATGCAGGGCAAGGTTAGAATACTTAATGAGTACTTGGCATTATTATTTATGAAGGGGAAGCTGACAATCAGTACTGCCACACAACCCTGCTTTTTTTTCTTCCTTACTTTTTTGAACACTTTATATTCTTGAATATTAATGCCCAGCCTCAGAAATTTAAACTATATTTCTGCTAGTCCCATTACATCATATTCCCAGACATTTGTGCTTGTAGCTCACTGAACCTTTTCACCACACTTCGCATTTAGAATCTGTATTGTAAGCCTGTCTTTGCATTCCTCATAGTTCTTCTTTGTTCACTCTTATCTAATATGGTACTAATTCCTTCTCTAGTACTAAGCAACACTCTCACTTTATGTATGTTACCTTTCTTTTCTACCTTTAAGTGTTAGCACCCAACCCCTCTGTCAATTTAGTTTAAATCCACTCCACCCACACTCGATAACCACCCACAGAGGTCACTAATTCCAATCTTGTTGAGGTGCCAACCACTCCTTTTGAATAGGTGTCTCCTGCCTTACCATCAGTCCCAATGTCCCAAGGATCTGAAGTCCTCCCTCACATACCACACAATGATATTCCCTATCTTCACCCTCCTAGTCCATGGCAGTGAGAGTAATCCAGTGATTTCTACCTTTGAGGTCCTACATTTTAAACTTCCTCCCCAGCTCCTGAAAGTCTGACCATAGGATCTCACTACCTGCCTTCAACGTGTCACATCTTTCCTCTCCATAAGTGCTGCCAATCTTTCAAGTATTTCCTTTTTATTTTTAACCTGTAGAATTTCCCTGCTTCCTCCTTTAGTGTGAAATTAGCAGAGTTATCTTTTTTAATGAAATCAGATACTAAAATATCAATTCAATATCTCAGCGATAGGATCGCCATTTTTGGTGCCAAATCTATCAGAGCCAGTTCTTCCTTGAACCTGGATTCGTTTTCTACTGGATTATGAATCTGACATTTATCTGAGCTTCCTTTTCGTGTTTCATTTTAATCTCTACATTTTCAGTCCTCCAGGGAGTTCTAACTATGGATACTCTTCCTTTTTCCTTCATGCGAATAGGTCCAGTCTGTAGCTAAACTCTCTCTTGCTTGAAACGCTCCCATTGTGTTATTTACCAAATTTTGATCAAATTTACATGGGCCAGATTCTTTTTCAATTCACTGAAATTAGACCTATTCACATTCCAGGGCTTTGGAGAAAGAGTGAAAGAGTAGGATAATTGGACAGGTCTTTCAAAGAGGCAACACAGGGCTGCCTTCTATGCTGTATGATTTTAATGAGTAAATAAACTCAGGTTAAAATGGTACAATTAGTACTGGTATGATGCTTTAAATAACCTAATGCTGTGCTGTAATTTCCATTATTCTATAATAATAAAATATTGAGTTTAACACGATTGTGAAAATAATGTGGATGTACATGGTGAAAAGACATAAATTCAATCTCCATGCCACTGAAATCCTGATTTTGGCCGTTTTGTTGTTGGAACTTTCCAAGGTACGTCAGATGTTTCTTAAAAAAAATTAAAGAAAACATATACACACCCAGTGAAAATAAAAATAAATATCTGAATATGCAATACCATAATACATTGCAAAATATCTCAAGATACTTCACTCAATTAAATATTTTTAGATTAAAAATTATTACAGAGAATGAATGTGTCATTGTGCACCTGCAATGCCTTTCAAAAGTCATCCAAGGTGAGCTGATGCAGAATGGCACAAGATGCTTTGGGTGGTTTTAGATCACAGAGAAAAACTGGTCAGAACACTGAAATAGTGCCTTTCTTTAACATTAACCTGAACAGCCAAACATTTGACCTTAAATCTTGCTGATGGTTTGGGCTCAGGCATATCAGACAGAAGAACAATTCTTCCAAAACAGAAATTGAATCAATGACCAGGCTGCTGTTTTTCCTTCATCACTGATGTATCTTCTTTTATTGTTTAAGAGACTAAAAACAACAGTGTCAGGAGATTTTGTCGACTGCCCACGTGAAGGGGAGGAAACTAGGCCAATTTTTCTGCCTAACTTGCTCTGTTTCTTTCCTTTTTTCTTGGCAGCCTATCCTGATTCTGGGTCTTTAAGAGGTGAGTGTGTCAAAGAGAAGAAAAAAATCCCCCTGAGAAGATTACTAATCGCTGTGCACATCAACTGCACTGCATGGAACTGTTGCTGGGTTACTGCGAATCAGAAACCACCAGCATTCTGGTAGCAGGTTAAGTGCATCTAATGGAAGGCTAGGGAATGCATTATTAACAACATGCTGCTACCCAGACTGACAAATGTCAGCTTCTCTGTTTTGATGTGTTTATTAATGATAAAAATGTAACTGCGCTCAATACTCAATGTCCAGCAAATGGAACTAATGGTATATTTATGTGAAATAAGTTAAATATGCAAAAAGCATTTTTAAAATAATGTTTAATTATATCAAAAATTACCTAATTTTTCAGTTTTCTACTTTGAGAGCAAATTCACACTGTGTGCTCTCAATCGTACTGAAAAATCATTAGTGTTGTTCTTTCCCTCTCTCTCTCTCTCTCTCGCGCTCCTTTATGTGCTGCTAAATGCTTGCTTTGAGTATCAAAACACCTGAGGACCCATTTCAAGCTTTGGTAATTTTTTCTTGAATACACTGCTTTGAAGAAAAGCTAAACGCCACATGTTCTGACCCAAGAGAAATAAGATATTATAACTGAGGTTTTTACTGTCGACATGACTGTTAGATGTTGATACGTCAAGGTCATTTTGGCAACTACCTAATTCATTTTAAACCTGGTCTCATGCTTAGATATCAATCAGAGTCCAAACTAACAAGGACTTATGTCCCCAGACAGCAGGTGAAGTCCCTAATTTCCAAACATTACATGTCCAAACTACCCCATTAGAAGAGGATCTATGATGATAAGGTTCTAGCAATGATACACATAATCTTTATCTTTAAAAATTAAGAAGTGGGGGGGAAAAAAAGGGTACTAAAAGAAAATCTCATTAATTTGCAAAACAGCTAACATGCATCAGCTGGTGTGCCACTGCAGCTCCAGACTGTGTAACACAAACACTAACAAGCCTGGGAATCCCACACTGTGCCCGAGGGGAATACAATAACAGGCAGAAGTACCACAGGAGGCTTCTTTCTGTAACTGAAGGCTGCGAAAAAACAGCACTTGCCAAGCAACACAAATACTACTGCGAACTTTAATATTCCATCAAAATCTAGGAAGAAAAATAGTACAATGACAAAAATGTTTGTAAAATTTAACAACACTTCTCATTATTTTAACTCAGGGTCCACAAAACAATATATATTAAAAAAACGGATAATACCTATCAAAACTAAAACTCTCCCGAGATAAACCTAAAATCCATGTTGCATTTTCCCATTAATAAAAGACAAATATATTGTCAGAAACAGAATGTTAAATTATTTTTCACTTAATGATAGAAAAAGTAAGTTTGTGGTTGAACAACTGTATCACACCACTTTTGCTTTGTAACGGCAAAGACAACAAAAGTGCTGTTTGTAGACAGGGGTAGGATGTACATGCTTCTGTGTGTACATATGGGGTTGGGGGAGGGGTATTAATACAAAATAATAGGATTAGATTGACAACTTCATTCTATGGCTCGGATGCTAAATTATACTGTACTATACTAATCTGTATTAAAATAACCAAATAAAGCTCATGTGTCACTGTGGCCTTTTAAATAGGTAACCAATGACCCTTTCTGTGGATACAACCAGATGGATTGTGAGGCCCTTATCCCACCTAGTATATAAGAACTACCTTCTGCAACTTAAGATCTGGGATCACACAATAGGGACCAGAACTTGAGTTGCTAACCGGAGAGTTATCATCATTTTTGGATTAATACTTTTTCAAGAGGGAAGAGTAAATAAAAAGATGGAAGGATGTGATGAGATTGCCTTGAGAAATGTGTTTTGGTCATGTTTCTTGTGCAGGGTCTGTTCTATATACTTGGAACTATTCTGTGGCTAACTGGCTGTTGGCATGAGAATCTGCATTCCAGCCTTTTGGTTAAGATCATGTGTAGTATCGACATGCTGCATTTGGTTGAAGTCATTAGGTTACATTTCAGTTTCATTTGAAGAAATTTTTTTAAGCGGCATCTCGGCCTTTTGGCTAAGATGCAAATAAAATCAAGTCTTGGAGGAGAAGCTATACCTACTCCAATTAGCTTGGATCATGTAGATCAAGCCCAAGACAGGTGGTGAGAGCCACCAGGTGGTCAGTTTGGATCGGGAATGTCCCAACTTTTGGGACTCTGAATTGGGTTTAATTTGATTGGATTGGAATAAAGTTTGAAAAAAAAATTCTGTCTATAACCAGCGTCCTCTATTGTTATTGTCGCAGTATAATTGCTAGAGTGTTTTTTTAAAAATCAAACTAATACTTTTGTTGTTTTTAGTTTTCCCCTGGGATTTTGCAGAGGACTGCTTGATTAGGTTGATTGCAGGTCATATACTTGCACACCTAGGTCCTTCTGTGCTTCTATACTCTTGATGGCCCTACATGGAAATGTGGAACTTTACATAACAGAATGAGATCATTTGGCCATCTATCTGGAGGAGATTCCTTGGTCCAATGTTCCTGCCATTCTCTATACTTTTCTAAAATTGTTTTCAAATAGTTATCCACCTCCCTTATTCATCCACCATCATTTGTGATAAGGTATTTCACACCTAAATTAACCATGTATATAAAAACCTCAATTTCTCACTAAATTATTCCAGCAACAACTTAAATCTATAATGAAATGGTACCAACTCCATGACAAATAACTATTTTTCCTCCAAATGTATTAATCAAAACTTGCCATACATTTCTACACTTTGTCATGTTTTGGGATTTTTGATTCTTTTGCTATAGAAGGACCTTGTTAGGATTTATATTACAATGCTATTGACTGAAATGGCTAAATATATCGAACAGAAGCACTGGAAAATGTATATTAAGGTCAAACAAATCAATTCACAAAACAGTGCCTTATCACTGCATTCATCGCGTGCCCTCTTTTCACCTGGAGAAAGAGAAAATGGTTTCATTCCATCTCCAAGCCTGCATTATCCTTCATATGAATATCAAGTGGAAACTGTGGGCAGAATAGTGTCTGTGGATATTCACACCATTGTTCCTCTTGGTTAAATACTGTACTGGTATAGGTGCAATTGCTCATTATGATATCGTAGTTCAGCTTCACTGTATTTGAAAAATTGAGTGGGATTATTAACCCATTGTTATTCGTGTATTTGGCCAAGCATTTTAGAAGAGGCTGGGATTCAAATCTACTTTTTTCCCTCCAGGCACCAAATACATGTTTATTCTTCATGGATTTATGAAGCAGAGTAGGATATTTTTCTACATTACAGGTGCTATGTTATCACCAGCATTCTACATATAAGGTTCTTCATAACCTATTTGCTTACTGCCTAAATTGGCAAAATGTAGGATCCAGTGTTAATAAAATATGGAAACAAAATTCCGTAAGGAATAACATTAATATGCCTAGAAGAGAAATTATATATTCTTCAACATCTTACTAAACATTTCTGGAATCCTTAATAAGTATAAATTTGATGCCGCATAATGAATGCATCACATGCCATTAGTCCTAGATATCACAATCCACATAAATTTAATAATGTCATGTTATTTAGTCTTCAACTACAACTGGATCAAGACCCATTTGTTAAAAATAATCTACAAATAAGCTTGCAGCCATTCAGTAAATGAGAAAGGAAAGCTTCACCACAACCTGATCTGAACCTGTGTGATATACCCAAAATTCAGTGGCAACAAGGTTATTGTTTTACATTAACTTTTAATGTTTAAATATGAAGTTTACAACACAGCAAGCTTGGTAAAGCTGCAGCTCAGAAGAAGATGATAATACTATATTCTCTTCTGCAAAGTACACATTTGAACTCCACATAATAAATTAGGTATGATCATTGAAATATTTTAACCTGGTTGTAATCTTCCATTATGTTTTAAATTGTATTGGAAGACCGAAGGTTGATTATGACTCATTGAACGCAATACTTACAGGCATAATTACATCGTCATAAAAACTCCATGCCAAAGCCCACCTCATGGTTCGTCCTTGACAGAATTCAGTATGGGTGACTTTAGGGACCTGGATGAAATACAGCAGGTGCTTAGAGACAAAAACAAAAGCTTGACTGATTGCAAATTAACTGATGCATTTAGCCCAGGGCTGCCAATTTTTGTTATGTCAATCAGTGACAAATTCAGCAAAAAATGGAAATTTAAATTCCAAAGTGAAGTGCTATTTAGCACAAGATAACCAATATTTAGTTTCAAAACAGTTTACATCCACATGCGAATAAAGAGGCATATTTCGAAGGAAGCAGTATGTCTTTAACTTGACCATTTGAATTATTCACAATTAAACTCTGGGATAAGTACCGGTATGTTTGTTTACATGACTGCAAACTGGGTTATAAAGGATGTACATGCTCTAAAACCCTAGAGATTTGATTATTTTTAAATTTGTCGCTTTTTAAAAATTGAATTATCTTACATCAAACCCCAGACCAATTGAATTGTCAGATAAGAGAGCTTTACTCCAAGTTCTTCCACAATTTGATAGTAGCGAGAGCAGCATCAATTAGTTTCTCATTTTGCAAAATGCCTTACGTTCACTCTATGCTTCTTTCTTTACTGTCCAAAAGATGTGAAATTTATCATGTGGGGAAATCATAAGCACTAATCAATGTCCTATTAATCAGATCTCTGTGAACATTCTATGACTGGTACATTCCATTTGCTGATAAGAACTGTCAGACAGCCTTCAAAATTTTGTCTATTTATGCTATTATTTGGGAATTCAGAACTACAAGATAAATTATTAACACTAAGTCAAAAATGCTCAATACATCTTAAATGTTAGATTTTGCATTCCAGATCTGTCAAAATTTTCAGAAGCTGGGAAACTTTTAAAATATAATTTCAATTGCTTGCCAGAATAGCAGGTAAATTTCTTTTAGCAAGCGCAGCCCAATCACTTTTCGTTCCTTTCCCTTACATATCTCAATTACTACCTCTTGTTGTCGAAGTTCTTCTTTCAAAGGAGCCAAGCTGCATTTCTTTCCCAACATGCAACTGTACCACCTAGAAGTAGAGAAATCAGGTTAACAAGTAAATACTATCCAAGCTTAAAGAGCTGGGGTATTACGTTGTGCATTAAAGGTGTCAATTTCTAGCAATTCGTCAGAATTTAACTTCTTATATTCATACACATCGACAATATGGTATTAGTTATTCATATATCTTCAACCCAATTAGGTCCAAAAATGCTTTTCTTTTTATCAACATTTGTATTTACATTTTTAATGGAATCTATTAAACTTATCAGTCGAAATTTTCCCGCCCGGCCCGCCATGGGAATTGGAGTGCGCGGATCATAGAAAGGTTTGTTGACCTCGAGCGGGATTTTAAGGTTTCGGGACAAGCAAGACCATAACATCTGCCCTACATATTGTAATTCTACCTTTCTTAGAGAGGAGGTAACTGAACTTGCTGAAGGAAGTAGCAGGGTAGTTTCCATTAAAAACATGAACGCAGGAACTTGTAACAGAAATTGTTCTCAAACAGAAGATTTTAAACTATCTTTAAGACAATATCATTGGGTTGACCAATCAAATCATAGAGTCAGAATGAATCACATCACCGAACTACGCATAGAACCAATTGTATTTTGCAGCATGAACCAGCTGTGCTAACATGCCTCTTTAAAGGGGCAATCCTTTGAAGATCACATGATCAGGCCAGCCCCTACAGAAAGGTTGCATGGGTGCTGTGCTAATTGGGAGCAAGTGTACGCATTCTGGGATGGGGAAGAACTTTAGTTGGAGCCAGAGAGGAGGAAAGCAGACATGTTTTTCAGTTGTATCAAACCAATAAATCAATTAATACTTGAAGCCACAACTGATCACTTTTTATTTTACTACACCGGCAATGAGAAAAAACTTTGCTAATCATCAGGAGATCACAGTGCTTAGTGATAGGGGAGGTGAATACCAAAGCTAAAAAGAGGCAATTATATAAAAACGCCTCTAATTGGAAAGATTGAGCTATTTGACCCACAAATGGAAATTTGAGGCAATATATCGAAAGACTGTGTTCGTGTTTTGCAGTCAATGAGAGCAGTGATACTACTCAGTCTGTGGCTCACAAACATACAGCCATGTGAGGAATCTAACATCGCCTGACACTCCAGACACAGTCTTTTGACCAGATAGTCGAAACGGTCAAAGATTATTTTAACCCTCGACCTTCAGGAGACTCTCTCTGGTTTTGTGGCCAGATTAAGAGAGTTAACAGAGCACTGCAAGTTTGACTAACTTTAGGGAAAATGTTAAGAGACCATTTGGTCTGTGGGATCAACAGCCTCACATTGCAGAAAAGATTGATGGTTAGGACGAAAACCTCCTTAGAAAAAGCTGTGGAGATGGTCCAGGTGACTGAAAGTGTTGAGCAAGGCAGAGGTGAAAAACAAGGTGTGCCCAATAAGGTGGAAAATGGCTGCTTAAGGAACAGTCCAAGAGAGTGTAGTACAGCACCGGGGGTGGAAGCCTATTTTCGACATGGGGGAGAGCACTCCCAAACAACCTACCGGTACAGAAATGTTTCAGTTGTAAAAGGATGAATCATTTACAAGCATGGAGCAGGATGAAGCAGGCAGAATAGAATGCACAAAGAAAATAAACAACAGCAAGGTTAATTCAAAGAACAAAACAGCACAGGAAACAGGCCCTTCGGCCCAATGAGCCCGCGCTGCCACCTCGATGTTCCCATTTCTACCCATGATCCCTGTCATCCTTGACTATGTTTATAGATCTATGCATTAGAACCAAATTATAGACAATTGAGGGAGAATTTGTTCTGCCAATCAGCTTAAGCGCACATCTTTGGGATGTGGGAGGGAACTGGAGCACATGGAGAAAACTCACGCAAGCACAGGGAGAATGTGCAAACTCCCACAGACACAGGCCCAAATCCATGTGTTTGCACAGCACAGCAATAGTCACTGAGCTGTCGTGTTGCCCATCAAATGGTCCAGGTCAAGCATACACTAACAACATGAAGTACTAGGATACTCTCAAAATCCAAGAGCAGCCCTCTCACGACCCATTGAGTGTATGCCCCTTGTTAGACAAGGCGGACCGAAGAACCTGTAGGATAAAACAAATACATCAAATATCATCGACAATTTACACACTTCCCAGGGAACTCCCAAGGATCATGATCCTCATTTTAAATCAGTTTTCTATATCCCTCCATTCCCATTCTGTTCATGTGCCCACCTAAGTATGTCTTAAATAACTCCAGAGTGCCTGCCTCCACCACTTTATTTGGCAGCATGTTCCATACCCCCACCACCTTCTGTATGAAAAAACTCCCCGTAGCATCCAAATTATACCTTACCCCCCTCACCCTAAGCCCGTGACCCCTCATGCTAATTGAGTCTATCCTAGGAAAAAGCTTAACTCTGTTTACTCTATCTATATCCCTCATAATCTTGTACACCTCTATTAGATCTCTTCTAAGTCTATGTCTTCCTAAGGAAAACAGCCCCAATTTGCCTAACCTCTCCTCGTAACTCAGACCCTCCATAACAGGCAGCATCCTGGTAAACCTCCTCTGCACTCTCTCCAGAGTCTATACCCCTTCCTATACAGGCTAGCATACCATATGCTTTCTTCACAACCTTCTCTACCTGCTCTGCCACCTTCAGAGACTTGTGCACCTGCACCCCCAGATCCTTCTGTGTTTCTATACTCTTAATAGGTCTACCCTTTATCAGATAACTCCCCCCTACATTCTTTCTCCCAAAATGCATCACCTTGCATTTATCAGGATTGAATTCCATCTGCCATCTATCAGCCCAAGCTACCAGCCTATGTCCTGCTGTATCGCCTGACAATGCTCCTCACTATCCGCAAGTCCAGCCATCTTTGTATCGTCTGCAAACTTGCTGATCACTCCACTTATTCCTTCTTCCAAGTCATTTACATATATTACAAATAGAAGTAATCCCAGTACCGAGCCCTACGGCACACTACTAGTGACCGACCTCCAGCTAGAAAAAACACCCTTCCACTACTACTCTCTGTCTCCTATTACTAAGCCATTTACTTATCCATCTAGCTACTTGTCCTTGTATCCCATTAACCTTGACCTTTTCAACTAACTTCCCATGAGGGACTTTGTCAAATGCCTTACTGAAATCCATATAGACAACATCAATGGCTAACCCTTCGTCGACTGTTTTTGTCACCTGCTCAAAAAATTCTACCAGATTCGTAAGGTACAACCTTCCTTTAACAAAGCCATGTTGCGTATCCCTAATCAGATCGCAATGCTCTAAGTGCCTATACATCCTATCTCTAAGAATCCCCTCCAACAGTTTCTCTACCACTGACATCAAACTCACCGGCCTATAATTTCGAGGGTTTTCCCTGCTACCCTTTTTAAACAACAATACAACATTCGCTATTCTCCAGTCCTTTGGGACCTCACCTGTGTCCAAAGAAGAGACAAAGATTTGCTTCAGAGGCCCAGCAATTTCACCTCGCACCTCCCTAAGCAGCCTGGGATAAATGCTATCAGTCCCCGGAGATTTATCAGTTTTAATGCTACCTAGAAGCTCTAACACTTCCTCCCTCAGTATGGATATTTCCCTCAACTGGTCCACAGCTCTCTCAGAGACAGGAGCTGTCAACAAGCCCCTCTCCTTCGTGAATACTGACGCAAAGTATTCATTCAGGATCTCCCCCATTCCCTCGGGCTCTAAGCACAGTTCACCCCCCTGTCCCTAAGAGGTCCGATTTTCCCTCTAACCACCCTTTTATTCCTAATATAGGAGTAAAAAGCCTTTGGATTTTCCTTAATCCTATCCGCCAAAATCATTTCATGCCACCTTTTTGCCCTTCTAACTCCCTGTTTGAGCTCCCTCCTACTCTATATTCCTCCAACGCTCTTTCCATTTCCAGCTGCTTTGATCAAACATACAGCTCTCTTTTCTTCCTAACCAAGTCCTCAATATCCCTAGTAATCCACGGCTCTCTAATCCTATCTTTCCCATCCTTCCTCTTAGCCAGCACATATCTTTCTTGCATCATTTTCAGTATTCCCTTGAAAGAATCCCACGTGCCTAGTGTGGACTTACCCTCGAACAGCCGTTCCCAATCAGTTTCCATAAGTTCCTTCCTAATCCAATTGTAGTTAGCCTTCCCACAAATCAGCACCCTCCCCCTAGGGCAGCAAGCATCCTTTTCCATCTGTTTCCTAAAGTAGACAGAATTGTGGTCACTGTTCCCCTACTACATCAACCACCTGCCCTGGCTCATTACTCAGAACTAAATCCAATTTAGCCCCCTCTCTAGTTAGGCTAGCTACATACTGCTGTCATGATCCTTCCAGTACACATTTTACAAATTCCTCCCTGTCCGAACCCCCCCAGCTCTAGGTACCTTCCAATCCACTCCAGGGAGATTAAAATCCCCCACTATGACGGTTCTGTTCTTTCTGCACCTATCCAAAATGTCTTTACATATGCCTTCTTCAACTACCCACGGGCTGTTGGGTGGCCTATAATACATCCCTAGTATAGTAATCGCCCCCTTTCTATTCCTCAACTCCACCCACAGCGACTCCACTTCTAACTCCTCTACATGTCCTCCTTCTGCACTGCTGTGATGCTCTCCCTAACTAACAACGCTACTCTCCCACCTCTTCTGGGCCCTCTTCTGTCACACCTGAAACACTTATACCCAGGAATATTCAGCTGCCACTGCTTCCCTTCCTTTAACCACGTCTCCATCACTGCAACCACATCCAAGTTCCTTGCAAACATTAAGGCCCTAAGTTCATCAGTTTTTCCTGTTATGCTCCTCACATTGAAACAGACGCATTCCAGACCTCCACGCCCACTTGGAACCTCCTTCTCCCTGGTGTCTTTCCTCTCATCCAAGCTTACTCTATCTTCCATCTCACTCCCTACCAAGCTATCGGTCTCTTCCCCTCCCCCCCTCCATATTAGTTTAAACCCTGCCGAAACACTCCAGCTAACCTCCGTCAAAGAAATTGAATGAGGAGCCCAAAAGAAAATGCAAATCCTACTCTTTAAATCAGGTCCAACTCAAGCAGATGTCACCTATTGAAATAGCCTTAATGGTCAACGATAGATTTCTTAAAATGGAGGGCAGCTGAGGAGCTGCAGCCACAGTCAGAGGGAACAAGCATCCCAAAATCTTCAAAAAGGTGTGAAAACCTTAAGATTGAGTGATTCAGGAATCATTTTGTCTGCAGGAGAGACAAAGAATAAACAGAACAAAGAAAATGACAGCACAGTAAAAGGCCCTTTGGCTCTCCAAGCCTGCACTGACCTTGCTGCCCGACTTAACTAAAACCCCTTACCCTTTCAGGGACCATATGCCTCTATTCCCAACCTATTCATGTATTTGTCAAGATGCCTCTTAAAAGTCACTACCGTCTCTGCTTCCACTACCTTCTTCTGCAACAAGTTCCAGGCACCCAATACTCTGTAAAAAATCTGCTTCTTACATCTCCTTTAAACATTGCCCCTCGCACCTTAAACCTGTGCCCTCTAGTAATTGACTCTTCCACCCTGGGAAAAAGCTTCTGACTATCCACTCCATCAATGCTTCTCATAATCTAGTAGCTTTCTATCAGATCACCCCTCAACCTCCATCATTTTAGTGAGACGTTGAAGACGGTAGGATCAGCTCCAACTACAGTATTCTGTGCAAACCAAACAGCACAATTCTGGTGATTTGAAAGTCACAGACTCTGTCTCATGGGTCAAGACTGGTTGAAGCAGATAAAATTAGACTGGCTGGAGGTATAACTACAACGATGGAGGATTTCAAGAGCTATTGGGCCAATTTGCCAAAATTTATTTAAACTCCTAAGGCAATGCCTAAATTATTTTGGGCCCGCCCAGTGCCTTACGCATTCAAAGCGGAAATGGAGCTAGGAAAATTCAAAGACTTAGGTCTCTTAAAACCTGTACAGTTTTCTGAATGGGCTATGCCTATAGTTCCTATTCCAAAACCTGATCATGCTAAAAGAATCTGTGGGGATTATATAAATTAACTCTAACTCAAAAAGCTCAGACAGATATCCTATTCCAAAAATGAAGACCTCTACACCAAATTAGCAGGGGACATTAAGTATATCAAGATTCATCTCCATCTTGCCTATCAGCAGTTGAAATTGGATGAAGATTCCCAGCGATTAGTTACCATCAACATGCACAAATTTTATGCCAGTGCACCCATTCGGCCTTCAGTCTCATTGGCCTGTGCCATTTCCCACTGTACAATGAAAAATTTATTGCAGGACATTCCTAAAATAATGGAGTACCTGAATGATGTCCTAACTACAGCAGCGTACTTTGAGGAGCATAGGTAAACTTAGAGCAGGTTCTAAGAAGTTTTAAAGAAGTGGGCATCCATTTGAAATGAGAGAAATGCACTTTCCAGGTGAATGAAGTTACATATCTGGGTTTCAGGTGAGATATAAAGGTCTACATCCTTTTCAGGATAAAGTTAAAGCCATAAAGGAAATATCACAATCGGGAAAAGTATCGGAGTTAAAACTGTTTCTAGGAATGGTGAATTACTATGACAACTTCCTACGAAATGTCTCTGTAATTTTAACCCCTTTTCATACGTTTTTGAAGAAGCATCAGCAATAGAAATGGGAAAAGCACAAAAAGAAACATTTGTAAAAGTGAAGCGAGTCTTACAGTCATTAACACTGCTTGCACATGCTGATCCAAACCAAACATTAGTAGATCCTTATGATGCATCACCATATGAAGTGGAAGCAGACTTGCCCCACAGGATGTTCGACAGAGTAAAGTGAACAAATGCATCTGCATCAAGAATCTTACAAGATCCTGAGAAAAAGTATTCTTAGATTGACAAAGAAAGTCTGGCTTCAATTTATGCAGTGAAGACATTTCATCTATATCTATATATAGCAGAGATTTCACCACAGTATCAGACCACAAACTGTTGTTGGGTTTATTCCAAGAGGATAAACCAGTGCCACCAATTGCTTCTATGAGAGTACAGAGATTGGCTCTACAGCTAGCTGCGTACTGCTACTCTTTCCAGCATAGGCCAGGAATGCAAACATTGCATGCAGATACGCACAGCCATCTCCCTCCGCTACAGAAGGTACCATCACCACAGAAATAGTACTAGTGCTGCATTGGTCTCAGTTACTCATATAAAAACTTGGACCAAAAGGGACCCACAGTGTTCTCAAAGGTTAACTGGATGGTGATGCAAGGATGGTGCCAAGTCAAAATGAATCAGACCTTACCTGCAGGCTAGGATGGTTCTAACGTGTGGGGGCGGTGTGTTATGTGAGGGGCTGATATTATAGTACCATCCCACAGATGGTGGTACTTATTAAAGAAATTGCATGCTGCACACCCTGGACAAAGTAGGGTTAAAACACTACTGAAGTTATGTTTGGTGTCCAAGCATCAATAAAAAAATCGAAAGAAGGACGTGGAGACTCTGGAGAGAGTGCAAAGGAGGTTTACCAGGATGCTGCCTGGTACGGAAGGTCTGAGTTATGAGGAGAGGTTAGGCAAATTGGGACTGTTTTCCTTAGAAAGACGTAGACTTAGAGGAGATCTGATGGAGGTATACAAGATTATGAGGGGTATAGATAGAGTAAACAAGGTTAAGCTTTTTCCTAGGATGGACTCGAATAGCACGAGGGGTCACAGGCTTAGGGTGAGGGGGGTAAGGTATAATTTGGATGCTAGAGAGAGTTTTTTCACACAGAGGGTGGTGGGGATATGGAATGCGCTGTCAAGTGGTAGAGGCAGGTACTCTGGAGTTATTTAAGAAATACTTAGATGGGCACGTGAACAGAATGGGAATGGAGGGGTATAGAAAACTGATTTAAAATAGAGATCATGAGCCTTGGGAGTCCCTGGGAAGTGTGTAAATAGATGATGATATTGATGTACTTGTTTTTATCCTACAGGTGCTTTGGTCCACCTTGTTGTCTAACGGGGGGCATACACACAATGGGTTGTGAGAGGGCTGCTCTTGGATTTTTTTTCAAGAGTATCCTAGTGCTTCATGTCGTTAGCGTACGCTTGACCTGGACCATTTGATGGGCAATACGACAGCTCAGTGACTATCGCTGTGCTGTGCAGATACATGGATTTGGGCCTGTGTCTGTGGAAGTTTGCACATTCTCCCCGCGCTTGCGTGGGTTTTCTCCAGGTACTCCAGTTTCCTCCCACATCCCAAAGATGTGCTCTTAGACTAATTGGCAAAACAAATGCTCCCTATTGTCTCAAATTTGGTTTTTAATCCATAGATCTATAAACATTGACAGGGATCACGGGTAGAGGTGGGAACATCGGGGTGGCGGCGCGGGCCCGTTGGGCCAAAGGGCCTGTTTCCCGTGCTGTTTTGTTCTTTGCTCTTTGAAAGAATGGTCAACCAGTGCTAGAGTTGTGAAACCCAGTAGTCACTGCTGCTACCAGCAAAAATGCAACCATGGGAGAGGCTGGGTTGCCTGCGGTCATGTCTGTATACAGACTTGGTAAGGCCGTTCATGGGACAGATGTTCCTCATCCTGGTTGATGCTCATTCTAAATAGCTGGATATCCAATTGAAGTCTATAAGGGCTGCAGCCACATTGATAAGTTGTGATAAATTTATGCCATCAGTGGCATCCCAGAGATCTTAGTGTTGGACAATGGCATAGTATCTACAGTGGAGGAATTTCAAAAATTTAAGTCAAATAGTATTCGCAATGTTTAATTAGCTTCAAATGGTTTAGCAGAACGAGCTATACAAATATTCAAATCATCAATGAAAAAGCAAGTTCACAGGCTTTACATTTGGCAAGTTTCTTATTGTCATACAATACCATGCTGAATGTGACCATAAGGGTTACTGCATCTGAATTACTGATGTGATGTTGCCCGTGAACCCATCTGGATTTGGTATTTCCAGATTTGGCGGGGAGGGTGGAGGCCTCCCAGAAAGAAAACCAGGAATCAAGAAAAAGGGACAGAGAGTTATTCCAAATTGATGATCTAGTTATGGCCAGGAACTTTGCAGAGGGACTGACAAAACTGTGGAGAATAGGACCAGTCTCCTATGTTTTAGAAGTACAAGGTTGCTGTGTAAAAAATTTGTGGAGCCTGTTGAGTTGAGCCTGATACACGGACCAACAGGTGTATCCTGTAGTGACGGACTCATGTTTGCCAGTTGCTGATCCAGGGATCCCTGTTGTCTCTGGAGCTGAGGCAAATCATGGTTGAATCCGAGGAGACAGTAGACACTAAGAAGGATGTTGACCCAGATTGATGAGTTTGCCTTTTGCCTGATCTGCATTCTTCATTTGGCAAAGGACTCAGTTTTGATTTACAATGTTCCTCCAGAGTTTGCCAGTCTTCAGACCGACTGACTTTGTGAAGAGTTTTTCTCTGGGGTGTCCCACCATTTATGTCCAAGTTTAATGATGCTCCTTTTGGTTCATTAATAGGTGGACTCAGGAGATGGGGGAAGGAGGGTGACAACATGCTTCTGTTAAGGGGGTAATTCTTTGTAGGCGTAATCGAGCTAGACTATGTGGAGAGACCGCATGGAAGGCTGAGCCAATTGGGATCAATAGCATGCCTAAAGGATCGCAGAGGAACCTCAGTTGGAGCCAGAGTAGACATCTTTTCAGCTGTCAGACCCTTATATATGTGTGTGTGTACATATATATAATATATACTGTTAATAAATCAATTATTATTTGAAGCCACAATGACTTGCCTTTGACTTTAATCCAAATGTTATGACAGTTGAAGAACAAAATCCTTTCCATATATTCCTAAAGTTTTTTTAAAAATAAACTAGTATAGTATACAAGTCATCTCTTTCATCTTACCTTCATAATTTTATGTACAAGAGAAATTAAAGCTGCCCCCCAAAATTGGGCTGGGAAACATCAGGTTAGAAGATGCCCATAATTCTGTAAACTCTCATTCTCAGAATATGCACACATTTCAAAATGCAGCTACATAGCAGTACTGTTTCTGAACTTTCCACTTTTGCTCGTACAAAAAAAGTTATAATTTGACTGAAGAAACAGTTTCATTTTACATCTCTGATTTAGTTTTAATAATGCAGCAGCATCAAATTCACAATTCCAAGCTAGAAATTTTATTTAAAATACATTCAGGGGAACAGTTTCACACATGTTGCTAAGCCTTTTTTTTGAAAGACTCAAACATTTTCAAAAACCTCAACATGACAAAAGCACCAGAACCATAAAGGAAAGTAGAGCAAACGTTCAGAGGAGTCTCAAGGACTTCAAGCATTCGGAAAGCGAATAAGGGAGAAATGAAGAAAGAAAGGATAGCACCACGACTCCATGGCAAATCTGTGTTTCAATTACATCTTAAACATAGAACAGTACAGCACAGTACAGGCCCTTCGGCCCTTGATGCTGTGCCGAGCTTTGTCCAAAACTAAGATCAAGCTATCCCACTCTCTATCATTCTGGTGTATTCCATGTATCTCTCTAATCACCACTTGAAAGTTCTTAATGTGCTTGACTCACAATCACAGCAGGCAGTCCATTCCACACCCCAACCCCTCTCTGATTAAAGAACCTAACTCGGATATCCCTCCTATGTGTCCCACCACGAACCTTATAGTTATGCCCCTTAGTAACAGCTACACCCACCCAAGGAAATAGCCTCTGAACGTCCACTCTATCTATCCCGTCATCATTTTATAAACCTCTATTAAATCACCTCTCATCCTCCTCTGCTCTAAAGAGAAAACCTCCACTCCTCTCAACCTTTCCTCATAAGACTTAATCTCCAAACCAGGCAGCATCCTGGTAAATCTCCTCTGCACTTCCTCAATTCTTCCACATCCTTCTTATAGTGAGGTGACCAAAACTGCACACAATATTCCAAATGCAGTCTCACCAAGGTCCTGTACAATTGCAGCATGATCCCATGGCTTTTAAACTCAAACCCCCCTGTTAATAAACGCTAACACACTATAGGCCTTCTTCATGGCTGTATCCACTTGAGTGGCAATCTTCAGAGAATATGAATCCCAATCTCCTCAGGACCCTGCCATTGACACTGTAATCCGCATTCAAATTTGTCCTACCAAAATGAATCACCTTGCACTTATGAGGGTTAAACTCCATCTGCCACTTTTCTGCCAAGCTCTGCATTCTATCAATGTCTCTCTGCAGTCTACAAGAGCCCTCCACCTCATCCACTACTCCACTAATCATCAGCAAATTTACTGACCCACCCTTCAGCATCCTCCTTCAAGTTACTGATAAAAATCACAAATAGCAGAGGACCCAGCACTGATCCCTGTGGCACACCACTGGAAGCTGATCTCCAGTCTGAAAATTTTCCATCCACCACAAACTTCTGTCTTCTATGAAATAGCCAGTTACTTATCCAATCGGCTAAGTTTTCCTCTATCCCACACCTCCTTAATTTCTTCATGAGCCTACCATGGGGAACCTTATCAAATGCCTTACTAAAAATCCATATATACATCAACTGTTCTACATTCATCTGCACACTTAGTTACCTCAGAAGAATTCAATCAAATTTGTGAGGCAAGACTTACCCTTCACAAATCCATGCTGACTATCCCAGATTCAGCTTTCCAAATGGTCATAAATCCTGTCCTTCAGTACCTTTTCTTTTAACCTACCAATCACTGAAGTAAGACTAACTGGCTTATAATTACCACGGTCATTTCTATTTCCTTTCTTGAACAGAGGAACAACATTTGCCACTCTCCAGTCCTCTGGCACTACCTCCATGGACAGCGAGGACCCAAAGATCAAAGCCAAAGGCTCCGCTTGCCTCCCAAAAAATCCTAGGATATATCCCATTTGGCCTAGGGGACTTAGTGACCTCAGGTTTTTCAAAATTGCTAATATATCTTTCTTCAGAACAATTGCCTCCTTCAACCTATCAGCCTGTATCAAACACTCATTTTCAAAAACATAGCTGTCCTCCTTGGTAAACACTGAAGAAAAGCATTCATCACCTCTCCTATGTCTTCTAACTCCATGCACAAGTTCCCATTTCTATCCTTGACTGGCCCTAACTTCACCCTGGTCATTCTTTTATTTCTCACATAAAAGTAAAAAGCCTTGGGGTTTTCCTTTATCCAACCTGCCAAGGACTTCTCATGCGCCCTCATAGTTCTCGTAAGCCCTTTTTTATTTCATTCCTTGCTACCTCGTAACCCTCAAGCGACCCAACTGAACCTTGTTTTCTCAAACTTACATATGCTTCCTTTTTCCTCTTGACAAAACATTCAACCTCTTTTGTGAACCATGGTTCCCTCACTCGGCCACTTTTCTCCCTGCCTGACAGGGATATACCTATCAAGGACACACAATATTTGTTCCTTGAACTAGCTCCACTTTTCATTTCTGCCTTTCCCTAACAGTTTCTATTCCCATCTTATGCTCCCAAATTCTCGCCTAATCACATCATAATTGCCCCTCCCCCAATTATAAACTTGCCCTGCCGTATGGCCCTATCCTTCTCCATTGCAATAATGAAAGACAAATAATGTTTCTTTGTTTACTGTTGCCACTCCACAGTTCAAAGATTCAAATCACTGACTGTTCTGTCAGTATCTGTTTCTGTGTCATGCACATTTTTTTAACAATTTCAAGTCAACTGCCCTAGTTTTAACTGCCCAATTTTAACAACTTCTCAGGTACCTCAAGCCAAATTCTAATACCAAAATAATTTTCACAAATAATGGAGAAAATATATAATTGAGGTTCCACTTTGTGTATATGAACTAATTACATTGCATTTGTAGCTGTAAGTTGCTTTCTTGCATTTCCTATTTATGGTATTTTAGAATAAATTGTCCTTAACTCTTCCATGGCATTGCATCAGCCTATTTCCATAACTTTCTCTAGTCTTATATCATCACTGGAAACTATTCGTCCTCCTCCTTTGGTCTTCTCTCTCCTGCCCTCCATTCATTCTGCCAGCCGTCTTGATCCTACTTACTGAAATTCACTCCTTAAACTCCTGTGCCTCTCCACTTTGCTGTCCGCCTTTTAAAAATAACTTCTCAAGCGCCTAATCTTTGACCAATCTTTTGCTCCCTCCTATCTCTTGCACCATGGCTCAGCATCTGTTTCTTTATTCTTTTGTGCATTTATTTTTCTGCAACCCCAAATGAAGCGCAAAGTGAAACATTTTCTTCAAAAAGCAATGCAAGTTGTATAGACGGATATCCTTTAAACTATAATAAATCAGCACACTATAATAAAAATGACCAATCAGAGCTAAAAATACCTGATGCCCAGTCCACACAGTGAATTTGTACCATCTGTACCTACTATTTTAATGATTGTAACTTTTGAAAGGCATTATTAAATAACTTCAATTGTTGAAAATACTGAAAGCTTTAAACAAACATTGTGAAATACAATTCATAATCCCAACTTTTTGTAGCCTTTCTGCCTCTGCGCTCTGGGACATAATTTTCTCATTATCACAAAAGTAGTGATCCATACTTTTACTACCTCCACACAGATTTCTCCAGTGTTTTCTTTATAAATCTCCTCTTCATAAATTTAGTCAATTCAGAACTGGGCCAGATGAATCCTCTATTGCAATAAAACTTGAACTCCAACAAGATTTCAATCTCATGGTTCATTGGTTCTCCATTGCTCATTTCATCATCTTCAAGATTCTAATTCTCACTTTTAAACTCCTGCCATTTAAGACGTAGATCAAGAGAATCTTTTCTGCTCAAAAGGTGCAAGAGAGCAAAATGAAGTTGAGACCACAACCAAATCAGCCATCACCTTGTTGATCAGCAGAGCAAGTTAGAAGGGCTGAAGATCCTATACCTGCTCCAAAGTCCCACGTTCATATGATCCAAGATCACTTACCATGCCAAATGAACTGCTCTAGCTGTGCACCAACATCTTTTCAGCCAGTGTAATACAAACAGGACCTAGTTCTAAGGCTGGTAAAATTGAATATCCTAAATTAAAGAATTGAGCATATTAAAATACCTCGGGCAGGCCAATTGTACAACACATAAACCTGTCTGGGCCTGATTCATCAATAACCCATTAAAGGTCATTGCATCCTACTGATACTTAGCAGGAGATCTTTGCACCTCATTAAAATGCACCGACCTATTATCAGAAGTCCAGATCGGGCCAGACTTTCTGTTATCGCGAGTTCCTGCAGTTGGCTTAATCTGATAACAAGTTACACGTAAGCAACAGCATGGAGATGAAAGCCTAGTATCCTATCAGGCAGACATTAAGAAACCTACTGGGTATTGGAACTCCCTCCTGGGACCTCATTGGTCGGAAGCCAAAGAAGTTTCTGGAAAGGCAAGCAGGCAGGGGATAAAGAGACACATTTTCAGATACATCAGTAGTGGAGACTCGATGAAGGATGACCATTTGGAAGACTGACCAGAGAAGGAAGGAAGAAGCTGCCATTGAGACTCACCTTCATGATGATGGACCAGAAGAACTCAGAGAATTGAGCCTGCAGTTTTAACCAAACCATCTTTGTGGATAGTATACTTGAATCTGGGGTATCCTCTTGTTTTATCCAGGTAGTTTAAGGGTTAGTAGTGTTATTATTAATAAACTTGTTGACCCTTTACTCGTGTTTGTCCTTTGTCCATCTTGCAAATAAGGGCACCAGAGTAAAACATTGGAGTAAGAAACTGCTCAAATGTATCTGAGAATTAACAGGTACAACACCAGAATTACAGCGTAGTCTTCATTTACTTTGTTCTCCACTGACAATAATCTGTGTGGTGGCAATGATTTGTCAGTTGCTTAATTTGATTTATTATTGTCACATGTATAAGTATACAGTGAGAAGCATTTTCTCGTGTGCTATACAAAGCGTATGATTCAAAGAGGACAGGATGCAGAACGTAGTGTTACAATCATAGTTAGGATATAATGAAAGATTAACTTAATCTAAGGTAGGTCCATTCAAAAGTCTGACGATAGCTCTTGAGTCAGTTAGTACACAGTGTCAAACTTTTGTATTATTTTTCCAATGGAAGAAGGTGGAATAGAGTATGCCGGGAGTGCACGAGGTCCTTGATTGTGCTTTTTCAAGGCAATAGCAAGTGTAGATGGAGTTAATGGATGAGGGGCTTTTTGTGTGACGAACAACCTTTGTAGATGCTTGCCGTCTTAGACAGAGCAGGAGCCTTACCAAACTGCGATATAACCAGAAAGGATGCTTTCTATGATGCAGCTGTAAAAGCTGGTGAGAATTGCACTAAACATATAAA
Organism: Sphyrna mokarran; assembly: GCA_024679065.1. Classification (NCBI taxonomy): domain Eukaryota; kingdom Metazoa; phylum Chordata; class Chondrichthyes; order Carcharhiniformes; family Carcharhinidae; genus Sphyrna; species Sphyrna mokarran. The sequence continues at coordinate 13,220,800 of JAGIQG010000022.1, forward strand.
ATTTCCTTAGCTTCCTGAAAAAGTATAGGCGTTGCCCCAATTTCTTAACTATAGTACAGCATGGAGGGACCAGGACAGGTTGTTGGTGATCCAGACACCGAGAAATCTGAAGGTCTCAACGATTTCCACTTCATTCCCATTGATGTAGATAGAGGCCTGTCCTCCACTACACTTCCTGAAATCAATGACTATCTCCTTCACCCTGTGGTCCCTGATGCTTCCCTCTAACCATTTTATCTTGCTGACTTGTCTCTTATCTTCATAAGTCTATCAACCTCTTTTAATCCTTCCCATTTTTTGCTCTGAATCTCTAGTAAAATATTCTAAGGTGATTTTTCTGTGAGAAGATCATTTGGAATACACAAGCTTTTTACCAAAAAGAAAATTATTTTAATATGTTCCGGTGAACTTTCTTAATATCTGTCCATCTGCGTCTGGTGCCAAGAGATTTGAGCATGAACATAACGCTGGGGAAACTTTCTTCACTTAGATGATTCAGCATTTTCATCACCTGCAGCAGGTCATCCAGAATTTTATTTCATGTCAAGATTTGACTCATCCAGTAATTTGAGTTAAAGAATGTAAATAATGCAGCAATATTTTAGTGTTAAAAACTTCAGATAATGTGAGTATGAGTAGACTTTTTTTTTTAATGACTTAAATAATATAAGAATTTGAATATCTGTCTGAAATACTATCAGAGCTATTGTTTATCAACAAAAATACCAACTCTGCCTTGCAATAAAATTTTGTTAGTCATGGCAATTTTTTAAAATTCAAATACCCACGTTTTCTCCATAATCTTTAATACCCACAATTTCCAAAGGTTTGTTTCCCGTAAATTGACTATGCCTTCAAGGAATTATTGGGCAATGTATTCCATGTGCTCACACACTATAAAAGGAAAAATACCAGGCATTCAGTTTCAACTGCTTTAAATAAAAACTCTCTGTATAATAACAATGATATTTCAAATAGTACTTTATTGGTTCTTAAGAACTTTGGAACATTCTAAAGATGCAAGTGGCACTATATAAATGTAAGTATTTCTTTCTAAATTCTAAGAACTTCCTTTCTACATTCTATTACATATCATGATTCTGGATTCCTTTTCCTTAATTTCTTTTAAATTTCTCAATCTGATTACCTCTTAACAATTAATTTCCAGGCACTGTAGTCTAAATTAATACAATTTTTCAATGCTTGGTTTTTCAACCCTGCTTCTGTGAATCATTACCAGACTAATTCGAGGCCAATATATGCTTCCTTAAATAGAATGGCTAAAACAAAACATAATGAAGTTTGAGCAGTACTTGTACCACTGTAATTCTTCCTGTTTTTCTTTTCTACACTCTTGCGATGAAGCTCAATATCCTGTTAATACTTCTGGTGGCTTCCTGCATCTGTGAGGTAACTTTTAACGACTTATTCACTGAGCCCTAAAAATCCTTTCGTTCATCAAGTCCCTATCTCCACTTCATCACTTCCCAATTTACAATATATTCTCATCTGCCATTTTTACATCTATTATGTTCTATGTGCTATTTGTGTAAATGAAACAACCCAATGATTGGACTGTGGAGATGGAGAAAAACACAAATGGAGACTCACTGGAATGGTACCACAAAGAAAATACAGAGAATTAAAGGGAGATGTAAATTTATAGTAATAAACAGAAAGGCAACATGAGAGTAAGATAATAATAAGCCCAAGAAAATAGAAAACAACAAAAAAAAAGGAAAAACTAGGTATTGAGAATTAAAAAACTATGACTATCAGTCAAACCTCCGTTCACTGCAGCAGGACCAGAGAATACCAGCTGCAGGGAAGGTCGCAGAACTCTACTCTATAAGGCAGGGAAAAAGACTTTGTTCATAATTAGTTTTCTTAAGACGTGTTGAGAAAGAATGATGCTGGCGAACAGCTATCACCAGGAATTAGTATTATTTCAATTTTTAATCTTTTACTTATTTACTAAATATGTACTTTCGAGGCAGATGACATAATCAGGCAGTGACACTTAAGTTTTCTGAAAAGTTATAGCAGTGGTTGACATTTTACCTAAAATTCACAGGCAGCAGCAACTACATATGTATATACTTCTGGGTCCTCCAGGGTTAGAAGATGTTGAAATCAATGCAGCAAGAGGTATTTTGTCCCATTATCATTTTGCAGCCTTGGGCTTAAATGAATCGCACAGCATGTGTGCAAATTGCAACGGAAGATAAAAAGAGTTCATAAGTGGATGGGAACACATATGTTAAGAGCAAGTACATGGCAACTGTGAATTCAGTTAATATTTGATTTAAACTAAATTTATATCAAAGGTATTTTTCTTTTGGTTTTGCATTTCAAGAAGCTTGATACCACGCAGACAACGATTGGCACCCCCAATCATAAACATTCACTCTCTCCATAACTGATGCACAGTTGCAGCAGTGTGTACAAAATGCAAGATGCATTGCAGGAATTCATTAAGGCTCCTTAGACAGCATGTTCCAAACCCATGAGCTCCACACTCCAGAAAGACAAAAGCACCAGATCCATGGGAATAGTACCATCTGGAAGCTCCCTTCCAAGCTAGGCGCTATCCTGACATGGAAATATATCTCCGCTCCTTCACCATCACTGGATTAAACTTCTGGAATTCCCTCCCGAGCAGCACTGTGGATGTACCCACATCACTTGAACTGCAAAGGTTCAAGAAGGCAACTCACTTTCTCTAGGGCAATTAGGGATGGACAATAAATACTGACTGAACCAACTATGCCCATATGCCATTAAATATACGTAATTTTTATAGGGTTCCATGAATCCTAAATTTTATACAAGTTTTGTTATACATAGAGCTAGACGCTTACAACACAAAGAAGACCATTTCACCAATCACGTCCTTGCAGTTCTTTGTTCTCACAATTCATAACTAATCCTGCAAGCTAGTATTCTCCGCGCGGCCCTGTTATCTTCCACGGGTTCAAAATTTATTAATGTTATACAAACCTGATGGTTCAGCCAATTTACTCATGCGTACTGATATAGAATTATGGAATGCCCATAAAATTTGGTATGTGCTGTATTGCATATAATGTGGATATCAAGTTGCGGGGGTCAGGGGGGTGGTGGTGATGGTGGTGTTGCAGTTGCACACTTCTCCAAGATACAGCTAAGCTGCCTAAATTTAGTGCTAATTCTTGACAAATGATCATTTGGATGATGTACTAGAAAAAAGCAATGTGCAACAGTGAGAAGTCTAAATCTTCAATTGATCAGGCAGAATAAATAGAAGCGAAATTAAAAAGCTGACATTAGTAAATTCTGTGCCCATTTTCAGCATGAAATCGGCGAGAGTACACACTTCATCCTGGGAGCCTCAGATAAACCTGTATCCAAGGTCACCATTGCTGACATCAGAGCAGCCTTCACAAAAGTCAATCCATGGAAAGCGATTGGCCCAGATGGGGTACACAGTCAAGCGCTCAGATCCTGTGTGGACCAGCTGGCGGGGGTATTCACCGACATCTCCAACTGTCTTTACACCAATCTGAGGTCCCTACCTGCTTCAAGAAGATGACCATTATCCTCATACCAAAGAAAAGCCAGGCAGCGTGCCTTAATGATTATCATCCGGTGGCTCTGACATCAAACATTATGAAGTGCTTCGAAAAGTTAGTTACGGCATGAATCAACTTCTACCTCCCAGACTGCTTGGATGTGCTACAGATCCCCTATCGCTGCAACAGGTCCACAGCAGATGCCATCTCTTTGAGCCTACACTCAACCCTGGAACATTAGATAACAAGGACACCTATGTCAGACTCCTATTCATAGACGACCTCTTAGCCTTTAATGCCATTGTTACTATGTGACTCATCTCCAAACTTACTGACCAGGGGCTTGGCTGGGCCCTAGACTTCCTAACCCACAGTCAGTAAGGAAAAGCAACAATACCTCCTCCACGATTATCCTCGGTATCCCTAAAAGCTGTGTCCTCAGCCCTACTATACTCCTTTTGCACTTCTGAGTGCACAACCAAATTCCTCTCCAAATCAATTTTCAAGATTGCTGATGACATCATCAGTGTGGCTGACATCTCAGACAATGACAAGTTGCAGTTCAGGAAAGAGATAGAGAATCTGGTGAACTGGTGTGATGACAATCATCTTTCCCTCAATGTCAGCAAAACAAAGGAGATAGTCATCAGGAAGCATAGTGGAGGCCATGCCCCTGTCTACATCAATAGCGGCAAAGTAGAATGGTTGAGAGCTTCAAGATTTTAAATGTCCAGATCACCAACAACATGTCCTGGTCCCTTCATGTAAACACTATAGTTAAGAAAGCCCATCAATGCCTCTGCTTGCTCGGGAGACAAAGGAAATTTGGCATGTCCACTACAACTCTCACCAACTTCTACAGATAACACCATAAAAAGCTTTCTTTCTGGTTGCATCACAGCTAGGTAAGGCTCCTGTTCTGTCCAAGACTGCAAGAAACTACAAATGGTTGTGAATGAAGCACAGTTCTCACATCCATTGACACTATCTACACTTCCCACTGCCTTGGAAAAGGAGGCAGCATAATTAAGGACCCCACACACCCTAAACATATTTTCTTCCATCTTCTTCCTTCAGGAAAAAAATACAGAAGTCTGAAATCACATACCAACCAACTCAAAAATAGCTTCTTCCCTGCTGCCATAGGTTTCTGAATGGACTTACCTTGCATTATGTTCTTCTTTCGCTACACCCTAGCTACAAGTTTAACACTACATTCTGCATTCTCTTTTTCTTCCCTATGTACGGTATGCTTTGTCTGTATAGTGTGCAAGAAACAATACTTTTCACTGTATACTAATACATATGACAATAATAAATCAAATCAAAAAATTATAAGATTATTTCTACCTTTCAGCTTTAAGCTGCAAACTGTTATAGTGTGAACAGAACAGACAACTACTCAGCAACAAATGAATGAGACAGATAAAGAGCTTCACAATGGATTTGTCTCACAGATTTTGATTGGAGTAGAAAGCAAAGTAGACAAGAAAGAATCTGACATCTGACAATTCTGTCACAACTCATTGCTCTCCATCCATTTGTTTGCAAATTTTCGCTGCAGTTCTGATGCTTGACTGCTCATCTCAAACTGTGAGTAAGGGTTTGAGCCTGCACTTACATAGCTTTCTCTTGCATCTTTCTGAATAGAGCAATTTTTCATTGTCTGTGATGTTGCTCCTAAAATTAAAATTTGACCCTAGAACAACCAGTTAGAGACTGCAATTAAAAACCCAAACTACTTTGGAACAAATCATGGAGATGCTGAAAAATAATTTACTTCTTAATTTCTAACGACGGTTCAGATCACCAACAAGCTACTAATCCCCTCCATGCGGATGTTTAGTTAACAAAGCCTAATAACGCCTCTTTCTCAGGAAACTAAGGAATTTGGCATGTTTGCTACAAACAATTTCTAACAAGTATTCAATGACTTACTTTAATACGTGCTATATTTAATAACCAAAATGATTAACAAATATACAAGCTGTTGAATCATCTATCCTATCACACTTTTCTGAACACACTATTACAGTATGTTGCTAAAATCATAGAATCCCTACAGTGCAGAAGGCCATTCGTCCCAATAAGTCTGCACTAGCTCCCTGGCAGAGCATCCCATCTAGGCCCTATTCTTGTAACTCCATATATTTACCCCACTAATCCCCTAGCCCATATATCTTGAGCCACTGAGGGGAAACTTAGCATGGCCAATCCACCTAACCCGCACATCTTTAGAGTGTGGGAGGAAACCAGAGCATGTGGAGGAATCCCACGCAGACACTGGGAAATCATGCAAACTCCACACAGATAGTGACCCGAGGCTGGAATTGAACCCAGGTCTCTGGCACTGAGGCAGCAGTGCTAACCCATTGTATCAAATTAGATCCAAGGGGTGTTCAGTTAGGCATCTGTAACACAGGATACATGCCAGAAGGCAAAGTTGGAATGAGTGGCGTTTTAAGTATCAATTCACTTTGCACCTCATTTGTATTTGAACAAAATCATATTTGTGGCTGTCATCTCAATTCAGCATTTTGTATTAGGAGCAGAAAGTGCTAGAAATACTCAGCACATAGCATAGTTCATTTGACCTAAACGGAGTTATACAATATAATAATTAGGCAACTTTTCAAATTTCCTTTCACGGTGGTTTCAAATTTCTACCATTTAGAATATGTTAGGGTATAAAAGGTACTAAGCATATTATAAAACTACAACATGCTTTAAAACACCACAATCATTATTGTTTGAATACAGAAAATAAAGGTTAGCATTTCTGGTGACAGCCTCTGTTAGAAAATAGTTTCCGTGGTCCTTTATTTTATTAGAAATTCTATAAGTTTACAGCTTTTAATCTTTCATAATAATAAACAACTCACAATTTGACTGCCTGATATTTTATATAGAGTTCTAAACAGGAAAAAATGCGCATCTGGTGATCAAGAAAAATGACCATGATATATTTAAATTTTAATATTTTATTTTACTGAGCATGCATCACAAATCATAATTTTTCCATTAGCCTTTATCACGATAAAAGGAAAAGGCACTATGAACCAGGAACAACTGATTTGCTTAATAATGGATATTGTCAACTTCACAGTGATGTACAAAATGATTCATAAATTCCTCCGTACACAGCTCAACAAATAAATGGAAACAAAGGCAGCTGTGATCTGTGAACTTATGGCTAAAACCATCATGATAATTACATGCCATTTAACTGGCCCTCCCATTTGCAAGAAGAAAAAGTTTAGTTATCCACTCAACTACATCTAAACTGCAAACTTTAGCAGCTTTTGTATCAATGTATCAACTTTTGCACGTTTGTTAAGCTCAGTTAAATATGGTCTTAGTGAATAGCTGATGCTTATAATTTTTTTAAAGTATAATGTTTCCAAATCCAAATCCATTTGCTTTCAATCGATTTACTGTGTTATGTATTTGCATTATAATACAAATAAAAAATTTAACTGCAGTTTCAAAATTACAATAAGTAAACCTTCCATGAAGTGGATGGGATGTTTTCCTATCTTTTTATTATATAAATGCAAGCTGCTGTTTTGTTTTTATTGGTTCAAGGTTACAGAAATGACCAAGTTATGTCTAAAGCAGAGATAGAGTGTATCACTGCACGACATAATGCCAATTTTACAACCCAAACGCTATCTAGGTTGTGTTTCCTAAAAATTGGCAATTATTGTTTTATTGTGACTCTGATGAAAATTTTAAAAACAATTGCCACTAATTTACGCTATGTGTTAGCCAAGAGCATCAAATAACATTTCTATCATTTTTTAAATTGATGTTTTTGTTTGCTCTGCTATTACGTGCAGCAGTTCAGCAATATTCCAGTAATATGACTATCAGTAGTCACCTTCAGGGTAGAATGGCAGAGTTCTTGCTCTTGGGAACTGGCAATATCTCTGTCTAATCATTTAAATTAGTGTCACAGCTATATGCACATAAATGGAGATAGTGCCAGCAAAATTCAGATCTAACAGAGCTGAAGATGTAAATCTTAACGTTATGAATGTTGCAGTAAATAATGTGTTTACTTAAATTATAACATTTTAAAACATGCAATGATTGAGCTCAGGATATGTCCTAAGATCTGCTTCCCACAATAAAATGGTAATTGGAAAGAATGACTCTCCCACATCACTTGCCTCAGTCTCTTTTTCAGCTGCAGGCTGTCGTGGATAATTCTCTTTACAAATTCCAACTCTCCGCCCTCAGCCATAATTTCAGTAATTCCACCCGTATTTACAGAACTGGGAGGTGGACGAGTTGGATTCCTGGAGTTTACACCCTATTAATTAAAACATCAGTTAGAATCGAGGTACAATAGAATATTTGATAATACTTACTTCCTTTTTCTTAACATAGCTATCACCTAGAGTTGGAAATGAAATTGATAATGTAGCCTCTTGTTCATCACCTTACACATAATGGGCATTTGTGTAAATAACATAAAAAGTCAATAAAGAGAAAATATCACTAATCCCATTGAGGCTCATCCTTCTAGACTGAAAAAGCAATATCATTTGCTTTTCAACTGACAGCACACAAAGTATAAATTTCCCGCAGCTTTGACCAAATCAAAGCAAATCAGAAGGAACTAAGATCTATCCTAGGAGTTCTGCTGAAGACCTGTGCAGTAAGAAGTCTCACAACACCAGGTAAAGTCCAACAGATTTATCTGATAGCACAAGCCACGAGTTTTCGAAGTGCTGCTCCTTCATCAGGCGAGTGGGAGTTCTGTTCACAAACAGGGCACATAAAAACACAAACCCAATTTACAAAATAATGGTTGTGAAGATTTGTGCATCAGAACTAGTTTCCCTCAGCCAACCTATCCCACTACGTTATGACACTTGCATCTATCTGGCAATTTGGTGATTCTTCATACATGTCCTCCCCATTAAGGAAATGGTAAATCTAACATAGTTATCAAAAATAACCATTCTGCAACACATATTGTTGGTGACAAAATACTAAATTACTTGTGAACCAGCAGTAAAGCACATCTCTGTGGTCTAGCTTCAAAACTAGGTGGGGTAGAGACTATCACTGTGCTATGCAGATACATGGATTTAGGCCTGTGCGAGTTTGCTCATTCTCCCCATGCTTGCATGTGTTTTCTCCAGGTGCTCCGGTTTCCTCCCACATCCCAAAGGTGTGCTCTTAGGCTGATTGGCAGAACAAATTCTCCCGAAATTGTCTCAAATTTGGTTTCAATGCATAGTTCTATAAACATGGGTAAAAGTGGGAACATCGAGATAGCGGCGCGGGCTCATTGGACCGAAGGGCCGGCTTCCCGTACTGTTTTGTTCTTTGTATTTTTTTTTTATTGAATTCAAATTCCACCATCCGCCGAGATGGGATTTGAACTAGGGTCCCTAGAATGTTAGCTGAGTTTCTGGATTAATAGTATAGCGATAATACTTACAAGACCATTGTCTCATGTTCTGTCTTTTATTTGGCTCTTATATAAGCACACACATCAGTTTTATCATGTTGCATGTTAATTTGTTGACTTGTTTCCCCCCCAACTTTCTGCCTCACTGAGAGCTTTGCTTGACCATTCCAAAGCAAATAAAGCTAGTAGGCAAGCAGGTGAACTATTCTATTCCTTAGTGGTTTAACATATAGAAATTGAGTGAAAAGAGCACTGATTACAATAGCCATGATCAAAATTTAAGGTACCTTTGAGAATGCACCTCCATTCTTATGCTAAGTTCCTCCACTAACCCTGTAATTCTTTCAGCAGCAGATCAACTACCCACCTGCAACACATTTCGTTGGTGACAAAATACTAAATTACTTGTGAACCAGCAGTAAAGCACATCTCTGTGGCCTAGCTTCAAAACTTCCATCAGTGTGCTTATGCAAGAGTTCTTACGTCATAACATGAAAATGTAGTCCCACAGCCTTCAGATATGTCTTCAGATGAAGTCCAGTCTTCAGTTATGTCTTACAGATGAAACCAACTGTTGCCATCAGACCTACACTATTTGTTTAATGGGAATATAGCTAAGATGGGGACTAAGTGGCATAAGGTTTAAAAAAGGATGATGGTCAAATATTATCGCTGAGCAGGAAATAGCTGAATGAATGCAAGAGATTCATGCAGGAAACTGGGGAATCATTCATTTGATGTGGCTGACCATAGAATACGTGAAACATAGTTTATAAAAAAAAACGATCATGGCAAATAGTTGGTGTTAAAGGTCAACTCTCAATGGGAATATTGCATGTTCCAAATAGCTTGAACAATTGAACATAAAAGGAAAAGAAAAGGAACAATATGAATTAAGAAAATATATAGGTAAGCAAACGATTTACAGATTTACCTTTGCTTCCAATTGATTAGCAAAGAATGGTGGGTTACACATACAGAAATCATAAACAATCTCCGATTCCTCTTTCAGAGCATCCATCAATAGTGTCTTCTGGGGTACCTTCACCACTAGAAAGAGACAAACAAATAATTCAGAAGTGCAAGTTGCGAGGCTGATGTAAGACTTTCAACCTTTCTTTCTTTTTGGCTTTATTTACAAGACTTTTCTGTATGAAATATGTCTATTTCCTTTCTTCAGAATTGGCAAGGAGAAAAAAGCTCACGAGACTACATAAAATAAATAGTTAATCAACATCTCTAATGAAAAATGCATGCAGGAAATGCTCCATCCAGCTCATAAGACATTTAAATTATCTAATTTGTATTGCACTTCTTGTTGTTAGGGAGGTGAACACAGTATACATCACTAAATTTTGTTTAGCAATTCAATATTTGAAAATGAATTGTAAGATTTGGCAATATTTTTTCATTCTCAAAAAGAATTCAATTAAAGTTAAACCAAATATTTCATCTACTTTTGAGTTAATTTGGGCGCAAACCCATGATGATTGCAATGCCCCATATTGCACATCTAATTAGTAGTAAAAGCCCAAAAGCATCTATCGAAGAAATACAATACTATAGGGTCTTAGTGTATTAAAATCTTATAGTTTCAGGGTTGAGTGATGTACAACTTTTGATTAGGCAATGTTAATTTTGAAGCAGTCGACACAACATTTATTGTGCCAGCTGTACATTGTTCCTGTTTATTCCACAAGGTATTGTGTTCAAATACAAAATGCTAATAATGTTTAAATTTTTAAAATGTACACACCCACTCACTCTTACAATAAATGTACTTTTTGGTACAACTTCACAACACAATATTAAAACTGAAAAGGATATATTTAAAATGTGTGGCTCAGCAAGTGATTAGAAATGGTAGTAATAATTATTTGTGTTTTTTATGAAAGCATGTTTGAAGATTACTTAGGATGTAAAGACAATGGGGAGAATTTTCCTGCAGGCTTATGGACCCAGACATCAAGACCAAAGTGAAGATCTTGAGCCCACTCTTGGCAACACCAAGATTAGCACTGCAATCTTCCAGGCTGTCATCTCCAAATTGGCCATCTCTGGGATCCTTCCTTAAGGGTCTTGATACTACCAGGTTAATCAGAAGGATGGCAGCATCACAGCTAAGGCAGCCTCACCAGTATAAGTGCTTACTGCTGTGTCAGGTCAGAACCACGAGTGCACCTCACCACGGAAGCATCCTTGCCAGCCAACACTTCAATAAATAGCCAGGGTATAAATTGCTAGGTTATTCGGAGCGGAAGGGAAACTGCTTCGCTGGACAGACCTTGGGTGGAATGGCAACCTTTTGTTAATCAAGCTCTTCTTTGTCCCCTGGAGCTTCTGGCTGCAAAGATCCCTTGACCTGCTGCAGCAAGGATGTCTCCAGTAAGTTGTCAGCCTCTCCACATAACGGAAGCTGCTGTGTCATAGGCGAAACAGTAGCGAGACTGCAACATCGACCCTAATGGGTATTAGGTATTCAAATTGGCTGACTGCCTGGCAGAGCAGACAGCTGACCTGTTTCCCATCCTGCCTCTGAGAAAGTTCTTCAGCAGCAGGAATGCATCAAGAAGCTGAGTCAACACATCTCCACCTCTAAGCCTGCCACCACGGACCAGGAAAATTCAGACAAATATTACTGCCTCCTCTGCCTTGAACAAGTAGGTAAGCAGCTGACAGAAGATCTTCCAGTTTAAATCTCCTAGGTAGAACATAAGTAACATTGTGACTCATTTGACAGCTACTTCAGCTGGGATGTTTTAAATGATACTCTTGATTTGATTCATTGTTGTCACATGTATTAGTATGCAGTGAAAAGTATTGTTTCTTGTACATTATATCGACAAAGCATAAAGAAAAAAAAGCAACGGTGCAGAACGTAGTGTACAATCAGATAGGATGTAGAGAAAGATCAACTTAATACGAGATAGGTCCATTCAAAAGTCTGACAGCAGCAGGGAAGAAGCTGTTCTTGAGTCGATTGGTACATGACCTCAGATTTTTGTATTTTTTTCCTGATAGGAAGTGCAAGAGGATATGTTTGGGATGCATGGAATTCTTAATTATGCTGCACGCTTTTCCAAGGCAATGGGAGGTGTGGACAAAGTCAATGGAAGAGAGGCTGGTTTACATGATGGGCTGGGCTTCCTTCACAACTTTTTATAGTTTTTTGCAGTTTTTGGACTGTGCAGGAGCCATACCAAACTGTGATACAACCATAAAGAATGTTTCCTATGGTGCATCTGTAAAAGCTGGTGAGAGTTATATTGGACATGCCAAATTTCCTTAGCCTCCAGGCAAAGTAGAGGCATTGGTGGACTTTCTTAACTATTGCATTAGCATGGAGGGACTAGGACAAAACTTGAAGCTCTTGATCATTTCTACTTCATTCCCACTGAAGGGCCTCCACTTCCTGAAGTTGATGATTGTCTCCTTCATTTTGTTGATATTGAGGGAGACATTATTACTGTTACACCAGTTCACCCCAGATTCTCTATCTCTTTCCTGTACTCTGTCTCATCATCGTTTAAGATCTGTCCCGCTACAGTATTGGAATCTTGAAAATTGAGTTGGAGGGGAATTTGGCCACATTGTCATTGGTATATAAGGAGTATAGTGAGGGACTGAGGACACAGCCTTGTGAGGCGCCAGCTGAGGATGATCATGGAGGTGTCGTTGATTATCAATACTGATTGTGATCAGTGGGTTAGGAAGTCTAGGATCCAGAGATAGAGGGAGGAGTTCAGCCCCAGGCTGCCAAAGTTTGGAGATGAGTTTTGTAGGAATAATAGTGTTGAAAGCTGAGCTGTAGTCAATAAATAGGAGTCTGGCATAGTGTCTTTGTTATTCAGGTGTTGCAGGGTTGAGCGTGCTGCACCATGTCGTAGCAACTTCAAGCCCTGGATTCCCTGCTTATACTCTTGCCATGGTGTATTGTGTGCTTTTCCTTCTCCACATTCTTTTATCAGTGATAGGCATACCTCAGAACTGTCAGCCTAAATTCTTGCTTGATCTATCTCCTTATAAACAAATGCATTGAGCATGGTTCACACTCCTATCAGGTTTATCTTTGGGTCTTCCCAACATCTTGCTTTGTCAAAAGCTCCATGTAAATTCAAGTAGTTGTTCATATGCCTCTCTTCTAATCTTGGAGCTGGAACAGCGTTTACCAGAGTTAAGCAGTGGCTGGAGTTTACAACATGAGTCTGGAGCATGGATTAACTGACAGGCTGAAGCTGACAGTTTCTGATTTGCTGACAGCTTAGCTATCAAAAAATCTTACAGGTGTGAACCTTTTTTATATCCACACACTACACATCATTGCTATGTTAACTAACTCATTTCTGCCTTGCTGAATATTCCAACAGTTAAGAAAACAAATGAACTAAATATTTGTATTAATAAAATGATTATCAGAATAATATCACATTTTAATTAAAGGTGCTGACAATCAAATCATACAAAATGAGCTCTATTTCTCATTCCATTTCTTTTTCAGTAAATGCATCAATTAATGAGCAAATGCTGTAAAATGTCAGCATTTCTTTTAATTGTTTTCTACACATATGACTAATTATCATGCGCATCCACTAACATCCATGCCTTAATGTCCATTATGATTGGCTGGACAGGATGATTACATGTCTAAATTTTGTCAATAATTATTTACTTGATTATATTCAATAAATCAACATAAATCCATTTTACCACACCAAAGTCTCACCGTAAATAAAATTTCCTTGAAAAGTCATGATGTACAAATACAGTAAAGAAAACAAGTACAACAGAGCAAGACAATTCCAGATACTAGTTTCTGACAATCTTTGACCTGGAGCAGAGCTGCATTTCAGCATGTTTGGAAAACACTTCTTCCAATAACTTGCTGTGGAAAACGTGGGAATATGGCAAAAAGGTAAATCCATATTTGTCTCTGTTTGTCCTTAGGTGTGGTTTGGTTATTTGTTTCATTTGATTTCTTATATGATTTTGTTAGATGTTTCGATTTTTTTGGACTCAGTTTTCCAAAATACATGAAGTCAGGTGCAGATGAGCCAAGAATGAAACAAAACGGAATCAGGAAAGGTTGGATTTAATTATGAAATTAAAAAAGGAAAATGTACTCATTGTGACAGTGAAATTAATTACTATAAATCTACTTTTCACAAAGTAAGACGTACTATTTATCACGTAACACAAGTCCTATTATTCTATGGCTGGAAGGAAAGTCTTTTAAATAATAATTTCATGAGGCATCTTAAGAGTTTTAACACTTTTATCTGAAATTTTGGACTTGAAGTCCTCCAAATCTACTGCACCTTCACGATGTTTCTGGAAATTGAGAGGAATGAGGTGGGAGAAGAATGAACAAAGAATTTTCAAAAAGGATCATCTGCTCAAAATAATAAATTAATTTCTTCAAAGGCAAATGTTTTAAAAAAATCATGCCACTGTTAAAAATAATGCAAATCAATATAATTTAGACGAAACTGCAGTGCAAATACATTTAAATTTAATCAGTATGTGACTCATTATGAATATAAATGATTTCACTTATGTTTCAGATGTGATATGTTACAAACAGGAAGGGGGCCATTTTGAACAGCCCTGATTTCTCCTCTCACCATTCGTCCATACTTTGATTCATTTCCTCGTTCCTCATAATAATCAATGGCATATTTCCCAACTTCTCAGGTTGGGTGTGATTCCATTTCCATTAATAACCACACAGCAAACTCATGCTAGAGTGAACTCAAACAGTTTTTTATTTGCGCACACTCAAAACAAAAGAGGGGGGTTGCCATGTAATCCCTGTGCACTCAGAGTAAAAAACGGCAGCACCATGGTTAGCACTGCTGCCTCACAATGCCAGGATCCCAGGTTCAATTCCAGCCTCAGATCAATGTCTGTGGAATTTGCCCATTCTTCCAGCATTTGCATGGGTTTCCTCTAGGTTCTTCCCAGAGTGCAAAGATGTGCAGGTTAGGTTGATTGGCCATGCTAAATTGACACTAACACTAGGGGATTAGGAAGGTAAATGGGTGTGGTTACAGGAATAGGGGTCGAATGGGATTGTGTTCAGTACAAACTTGATGGGCCAAATGGCCTCCTTTGGTACTGTAGGGATTCTATGAGAAAAGACATATGCACAGGGCGCAGAAAAATAATTCTTGTTTTACATGTATCCAGATACCAGAATCAAACTGAATACGAGAGTCAGGCTGCTTAGGGAGGTGTGAGGTGAAATTGCTGGGCCTTTGACGCAAATCTTTGTCTCTTCTTTGGACACAGGTGAGGTCCCAGGGGACTGGAGAATAGCTAATGTTGTACCGTTGTTTAAAAAGGGTAGTAGGGATAACACTGGAAATTATAGGCCGGTGAGTTTGATGTAAGGAAGATGTTGGAGGGGATTCTTAGAGATAGGATGTATAGGCACTTAGAGCGTTGCGATCTGATTAGGGATACGCAGCATGGTTTTGTTAAGGTGAGGTCATACCTTACGAATCTGGTAGAATTTTTTGAAAAGGTGACGAAAACGGTCGACGAAAGGCGAGCCGTTGATGTCGTCTATACGGATTTTAATAAGGCGTTTGACAAAGTCCCTCGGAAGGTTAGTTGAGAAGGTCAAGGCTCATGGGGTACAAGGACAGGTAGCTAGATGGATAAGTAACTGGCTTAGTAATAGGAGACAGAGAGTAATAGTGGAAGGATATTTTTCTAGCTGGAGGTCGGTCACTAGTGGTGTGCCGCAGGGCTCGGTACTGGGACCTCTTCTATTTGTAATATATATAAATGACTTGGAAGAGGAGTAAGTGGAGTGATCAGCAAGTTTGCTGACGATACAAAGATGGCTGGACTTGCAGGTAGTGAGGAGCATTGTCAGGCAATGCAGCAGGACGTAGATAGGCTAGTAGCTTGGGCAGATAGATGGCAGATGGAATTCAATCCTGATAAATGTGATGCATTTTGGGAGAAAGAATGTAGGGAAGAGGTATATGATAAAAGGTAGACCTATTAAGAGTATAGAAATGCAGAGGGACCTGGGGGTGCAGATGCACAAGTCTCTGAAGGTGGCAGAGCAGGTGAAGGTTGTGAAGAAAGCATATGGTATGGTAGCCTTCATAGGAAGGGGTATAGAATACAAGAGCTGGCCTTTAATGTTGCAGTTGTATAAAATGTTGGTTAGACCTCATTTGGAATACTGCATCCAGTTCTGGTCGCTTTATTACCGGAAGGACGTGGAGAGTCTGGAGAGAGTGCAAAAAAGGTTTACCAGGATGCTGCCTGGTATGGAAGATCTGAGTTACAAGGAGAGGTTAGGCAAATTGGGACTGTTTTCCTTAGAAAGACGTACACTTAGAGGAGATCTAATAGAGGTGTACAAGATTATGAGGGGTATAGATAGAGTAAACAGGGTTAAGCTTTTTCCTAGGATGGACTCGAATAGCACGGGGGGGCACGAACTTAGGATGAGGGGGGTAAGATAAAATTTGGATGCTAGATGGAGTTTTTTCACACAGAGGGTGGTGGGGGTATGGAATGCGCTGCCAAGTAGGTAAGTGGAGGCAGGCACTGGAGTTATTTAAGAAATACTTAGATGGGCACATGAACATAATGGGAATGGAGGGGTATAGAAAACTGATTTAAAATAGGGATCATGAGCCTTGGGAGTCCCTGGGAAGTGTGTAAATAGATGATGATATTGATGTACTTGTTTTTATCCTACAGGTGCTTGGTCCACCTTGTTGTCTAACAAGGGACATACACACGATGAGGTCGTGAGAGGGCTGCTCTTGGATTTTTTGAGAGTATCCTAGTGCTTCATTTCATTAGTGTACACTTGACCTGGACCATTTGATGGGCAACACGACAGCTCAGTGGCTAATCGCTGTGCTTTGCAGATACATGGATGTGGGCCTGTGTCTGTGGGAGTTTGCGCATTCTCCCCGTGCTTGCGTGGGTTTTCTCCGGGTGCTCTTAGGCTAATTGGCAAAACAAATTCTCCCTAAATTGTCTCAAATTTGGTTTTTAATCCATAGATCCATCACTGGTAGAGGTGGGAACATCGGGGTGGCGGCGCTGGCTCGTTGGGCTGAAGGGCCTGTTTCCCATGCTGCTTTGTTCTTTGAGATATTCCTTCATGGAGATTAGCAAATTTAAAGTCGATGCTGTATAATTTACATTTCCGGTGGATACTTCCTTCAGATAATTTGGTTCCTTGGAAGTGTTAACACTGACTTTGCTTCAGTCTTCAATTTTCTCTTCAATATGTTCCAAAGGTCTCTCCATACTGAGAGAAAGTAGAATTAATAGAACAAGTCGCATAGTATCACAGTATAACATTGTGGCTGTGACAAAATTTCTCGGTGTTCACTGCACTGCCTTCAAACTGATGGAGTGTTATTTTGCCATAGGCAGTGCTCTAAAATCACACTGGCAAGTACACATACGAGACAGTAAAACCGATTGGAAAACAAATTGGAAACTTTTAATTCCAAAGATGCATTGATTTGGGATCCCTACACTTAAATTATGAGTCTAGCCTGTTCATCATATCTCTAATAACGATCACTCAGGATTGAAGGCAGTTCAATCTCTGAAAATCTTTGGCAGGTAAGTTGTAAGGAAATCTAAACTTTGTGTTTCAAAAAACTAGCTTCTGATTCCCTTTAAATTAGTTAGAATCTTATATTCCAATGATTTCAAAGTTCTGGTAAGATTATTTAAATCAGGTTAAGTGTTTACAATAATTCTCGCAAACATTAGTAACTAAAAATAACACCAGTTAGTGCAACTTCTGAGCCAGTTTGTTTTAAATAGACAGTTAAATTATTAGATTAGCTAACATGAAGAAAACAATTTAGAATGTGATACTTGGTTACCAAATTATAAATACTTAATTCTGGCTATTTGCCATTTCCTTGTTTTCCTTCACTCTATTACTGGCAAAAAAATCTTTCAGTCAATATGACCCTTTCCTGAGGAAACCCCTCTCCAAATCATGATGCCTCATCACTCCTTCAGTTCAATCGTGCTTCAATTTCCTTACCTTAATTTCTCTCATCCTCAGTCAACTTCTATGATGCCAAATCGAAACAATTTAATCTTGTGAGGCATTGACTTTTAGATAGTGTAAAAGTTTTTATGCAGTTTAATCTTTAGAAAAGATGCATGGAACAGTTTGTACTCAATAGCATTATTACAATTCAATGAAAAACTTGCATCCATTTTAACAAACTTTAAGCTAAGTTCCAATCTTCGTATAGCCAGAATGCTAGAGCAAGTGATTCAACGAACAAGAAAAACTGAAAACATGGGGCCACTTCCCGTACTCTGGCCGAGTTAGTATTGGAGTTATTCTCCCTTACAGTTCACACTGCTTTTCTGCTGATAGGTTTGCTGATCAGGTCCTGATGTGATGGATTAATAATACTGTGCTCACACTGACTACTTGTTATCTTCTTGATGTTTGCCAGTAGTTGACTTCTGCTATGGAAAGTAAGGAAATGTATAATATTTGTTGTGGGATACTATTAGATTAAATTTGCTTCAAGTGTGATGATTTTTCAAACCAGCATAAAAGATCATGAAAGTTTGACATGTGCTGAAATCTTTATGGTCTTTTGTACCAGTTACACTGACTGCGGGCTAATTGCACCAAGAGAAACAGTGCAGCTGAATGGAAACTTCAGCTCAATATATTTTGCTAAAGCTTTCACAGGCAGAATGTTCAGTGCTATGGATCTTGACACATACATTTAAATCCCAGTCTCCAATGGCGTTTGCATCCCCACAGGAAGCAAATTACTATTCATTGTCAATGTAAGCACCAAGAGTGCTGCCTGATCTGAATTAGCCTGCATTTAGAATGTCAGAAATTATAGCATTGCCAGAAGTTAAAGCATAGACAATTTAATTTGCCCTTTGGTCCAAGGTAAGAAAAAGTACAACTGAGGGAAGAGCATGAATGGCCAAGAGAAACTAATCTCCTGTCACAGGATTATGAATTTAGGAATAGGAGTCAGCCATTTACTTGCTCAAACCTGCATCTCCATTCAGCGCGACCATGGCTGATGTGTGACCTAACCATAGACTTGCTTTTGCTCCACAATCCCGTAATACCTTTGATTAACAAAAATCTATCAATCTCAGATTTAAATCAATAGAGGGTTTGGAGACAAAGTAGGATTCCTAGAATGCTACATTTTATAATAACTTTATGACAAGTCACAAACTCATTTCTCAGAGATCTAAGAAATACATTCCTTTTTACCAACCTTTAATGAGGTCAGAAAGATTGTTTTGTTCCACATTTTGCTTTGCGTAGTTAAAGCACATATCATCCACTTCAGTTGCAAGAAAGAACCAACCATTCATAGTAGCTCCAAGCAAAGGATAAATGCAGGAGGCCCCCGTTCCTGAAATGTAAAAACGCTATTAGTTATTGAACTCAAATTTCGATATATGTATAAGAATTAGTTCTACACATGGTAAAGTCCATTAAATAGGTGAACCTCTGTCAGTGATAAGTAATTGACTGGGTTGACTCAAACTATCAGTGGTCATTTACAAGTTTCTCATTCTGTCCAGCTTTACCCAATGTAAATAAAACCATTTGAAAATAAACTTCTAGCATATTTGAAGAGCAAACTGTTTTT
Source organism: Sphyrna mokarran (assembly GCA_024679065.1). Classification (NCBI taxonomy): domain Eukaryota; kingdom Metazoa; phylum Chordata; class Chondrichthyes; order Carcharhiniformes; family Carcharhinidae; genus Sphyrna; species Sphyrna mokarran. The sequence goes on from JAGIQG010000022.1 coordinate 13,240,431, forward strand.
GCTGTACTTCAGCAAGGAATAAAGCTGCCATTGGGTGCATTAACTGTTTCTTGGTAAGTTACATGACCAAAATGGCCTAAAACAAAGGTGGGAAAAGACAAATCTTCAGTCAGTCTTCTGTTTTTTTAAAAGATATTTCTCATCCTCATTTGTTTGGTCCTACCAAATATGCAGAGAGGGCTCATTATGAAACAAACAGTTGCACAGTTATTATGTTACCAAACTTGTAATCCAAAACAAAAACAGAAAATGCTAGAAAATCTCAGCAGATCTGACAGCATCTGTGGGGAGGGAACGCAGCCAACATTGAGTTGAAATGACCCTATTCTCTTTGCTCTCAGCTCTGACGAAGGGTCGTCTGGACACTTTGCACTTAGCTCTAACAAAGGGTCACCTGGACTCGAAATGTTGTCTCCATTCTCTTCCCATAGATGGAACCTGCTGAGATTTTCCAGCATTTTCTGTTTTTGTTTCAGAATCTAGCATCCACAGTATTTTGCTTTTACTATAATCCAGCAGCCTGGGTTAATGAGCCAGAGATAGAAATTCAAATTCTACACTGGCAGCTAGGAATTTGAATTCAGTTAATGAAATTAATCTGAAATAAAAAGCTGGTATCAGTAACGGTGGTCATGAATCCACCAGATTGTTCTAAAAAAAAAAAAATCGGGTTTACTTATGTCCCTTGAGGAGAAAATTTGCTATCTTTACCCAGTCTGGCTAGTGTACATTGCAACCACAGCAATGTGATTTATTATTAACAGCCCTCTGAAATGGTCAAGTAGTCACTCAATGGTCAATTAGGAATAGGCAATAAACACTGGGTTTGCCAAGTGCATCCTGTTTGAGAATTTTTAAAAATTCTCAATCAGCCATAAAAGATGTAAAAATAGCCTGTTTTAGGTTGCCTTCTTCTCCTCCCCGCTCCACTTCCCATAAATCTTTTGGTTAATATCCGTACATCTGTTTGGTTCTTTGGTGGCATCTCAGCTAAGATCACAGACTTGCCATCTGAGGAATTGACAGCATGAATGAATGCATTAATACCTTCAGATGCATTACAATAGTTTGCAATGAGCATTTTGAGAAAGGCAAGTAGGGTTGGTATTATCTGCTGGTACACAAATTATAGCTAAATTAGATTAATTTATTTTTGGGACTGAGATTAGACTGTGACTACAATTCATTGTACATTACTTAATGTGGTAATGGTATTCCACAAAGTTTGATAATTCAACAATGAAAAATAACACAAAATTGCATGGTCTTAATGCTCCTGAGGAAAGACCTATAAAACCTATCCTTTCAGTAAATGACAAGCATGGTAGCCTAATTAGAAGGATACAAATCTCATGCATATGTAGAAACCAAGAAAGCTGCAGTAGCTTCCTGGTAATTGAGTTCAACATTTTAGTATTGTGTTTTACCACATAAGTATATACTACTTTTCAATGAAATTCTTTTACTAATAGTCATCTGACAGAAGAGAAGAAAAATAGATCAGACATGAAATTATATTTGTTATTTATACCTAAAAATATGATCAAATGTATAGAAAACACAAGGCTGCAAAGTTAGAATTTACCCTATGTGGATACATCTGTCACAATTCAATAAGATGACATCAGTATGTTTCTGTCAAGCAAAGCCATAGGCAATATTCTAGTCAGGAAAAATAGCTAACGAATAGTAAGAATGCTATCTCCAGTTTGAAATATATGACTGATGACAATTTTTGATAGCAACTACTAGTTCATATGGTATTTTAGTCCAAGAATCAATGGCAATAGGTTCAGCATTGAAGTATGTACTTCTTCATTGTTCATCATTCTTCATCCAGGTTTGCATTTTATCATTTGATTTTTCATCACACTCTACTTTTGTATGTAGTGATTCCACCTGAGCTATTGAGGCAAGAACAACATGCCTGCCATTAATGGAAATGATTATTCATTGGTGTTTTCACAGTAGGTACTGTTGACTATTTTACCAAACAAGATATCACATCTGAACTTGATTCTGATATTCCTGCAAACACATTTTCTATCTATCAGAAACTAAAACACAGTGTGTTTGTTTCATTATTTCAAACTAAGTTGTTTAAAACCATATTGTGATGTTTTCCTCTGCCATCTCAGCTGATAGCAGATAACTGAGTACACACCAGCAAGCAAAGTTGGAATTTTTTGGTCTGCACCATTATTCACATGTGTAGTATATCTTCCATTAAGCAGACAAGGAACAAAAAGCTGTCTGTTTGGATGGCTGAGTAGCTTGGTTAACATTTGATTATTCAAAAATAAAATTTAAAAAACTGTTGCCGTGTCCTTAAGACATGAAAGAAATCGTAAACCATATCTTTTTGTTTATTTAAAAAGTGGGCTTTGCTAAACCATGATTCACAAGTTGGCTATAGCTACTGGAAATTTCCAACAGCATTTACAAGACAAAAGCTCAATCCTCCGTCCTTGCGGGATCACATACCTCTTATTGTGGGAACATATTGCAATCAACTAAACCAGGAAACAGCAGAGGATCTGTTTCTCCAGCTTGATCCTGTATCAAAAGGAGAGCCATTAACACTCATTATACCTGTAGGGATGGTAATAGCCACCATCTATCTCCTAAGGTAAACAATGGATTTTGACCAGAGGCATAGAAACTGCTCGTCAGCCTGCAACTGTGTGGTTAAAGGACAACATCACATGACCTAAGCTTCTGGCCTTTGGCAAGTTTTAATATTACATTTCTAGACTTGCAACTCGGTCTGCTGTTTAATCTCAAGAACCACTATAGGCCATCACCCTGACCAACATCTAATATCAAGTCCAAACCTCCTCAAAACCTGCTTCTCTTGAAGATTCCTACCATTGCCTGCTAAACAGACCAAATCTCTGAATAACAACCTAATTTTGCTGAGTCATGATCAATTTTTAAAAATTCTGCAACTCCTGCTTCAGCGCATTGAACCTGCCTAAACTACAACTCCTCATGACAGAACCCTCTCCGAGCTTTGACTTTCTGGATTCTGGCAATCACGTGAACCAACATCCATATGCTTTTCCTTAAGTACAGTTGTAACTCCTCTTTCTTATCTTCTTATTGCGTGCTTGCATGTTGCAACCATCCTCCCAGGTTTGAGCATATGAATAAGCAATACTTCCAACTTAACTCAGAGAGTTTGCTTTGAGTCACTTTAAAAATTGATTTCACAAACCAAGGGTTTGGGGAAATATGCCACAACTTAATTCTAAATTAAAACATCTCAGCATATGGACAGCAAGAAGTGAAGGAGTTCAGGCTTGCCTCTCCCCTGTCTGCACTGCTGTGAGGCCACATTTAACAGTCTGTGCATGTGTAACTTGATAGTGTTTAATTGGGACAACTAGTAAATGAAGGACTTAACAACACAGGAGAGAGCAGTGGAGGTTATTTGAGCTGGTTGACAACTTGTGCCAATAAACATCTGAACTAACCTGGTTTAATGGCAGTTTAAGACGGATATTATGTAAAACATTAAAATGTGGAACATGATCACTTTACAACAGCAAATGACAGTCATGATTTGGATTGCACTGGATTTTTGATGATTATAACGGTGTTATTTCCTATCCTATGAATTTCCTTCTAAAAAGAATACTCAATTCATACTCTGAGACAACATATCTGAGAGTTTATTTACAGCACTGTTGTCAAAAAGATTGATAGTTCTTCTTCATAAAGAAACATCATGGGCGTCGTAATCAGCTGTACATTTGCCTTGATAAGTGGTAATGCCAAGGTTTCTGTATTGAACTATAGTACAAGCCCAGATTCACACAATTTGGGCTTTAACTTAGTGTAAGATATCCCTGGTCCCAATGGTAAGTTGGAAAAACAAAGAATCAGCATCTACGGGACACAGGCAGATTAAGAATTATGGCCAGGATTTCACCGGCAGGACTAATTATTGTATTTATGTCAGTATGGAATAGCATTATGGATGACGATTTAGTGCTGTACAATTTAAACATTTTCTGCTGTTATAGGATTTGAGGTTCACTACAGCACTGAGATTTCCAAATTATTCAAGCTCTTGCAGTTCAGTAGACTGAAAACCCAGCATCATCTAAATATCACAATGTATTAGCTAAGTCTTTTGCCAAAACAATTTACACAACTTTTAATTAAGAAATGCCAGAAACATAATGCCTTAAAGTGATAACACAATGCACTATACAAAAGATCAGAATACTAACTCATCCTAATGATTTGTCATGTGCCAAGTTACCAACCTTGAAAACTCAGAAATCAGAAGTCCAAAGCATCTCCCAAGTAGAAAGGAAAAACAGACAGGAACTCACCCTCATCGACAAAAAGAAACAAGCCCAATTTACACCGGGCTGCTTCCAGGCAATAGTGGCCATTGAACCAGTCACCAATCCTTTGGTTTCACATACTGTCATTCCATAAAGTACTGTCACAAAGCTTACCTATAATTAATACAGGAAATAGCCTGGACCAATGCGCTTTAATTTTGCATTATCAAGACTTTGCCAATTTTTTTTATCACTTTAAATTATTCTCATTGATACTGTAAAGCTCAAAATGTTCTCCAAGTTTCGCAAGACAAGATCTATAATTCTGTCGCCCACTGTTCTCTAGACTAAGTAATGCATTATGAAACTTTTACATGCCTGACATTATACTTTACTGAAATCCTAGTGATGCTGAACTAAAAATGTGCTCATTTGGGGTTACACATGAAATAATCAATCCTTAACTATACTTTGATGAAAGAAAAAAATGAAAACTGAGGCTTTATACCAATGTCAATTCCTCGGATGAGTTTACTTTTAACAGTGTCACTGCCGATCAGGTCTTCAACCCAATGAATGTAGTTGAGCCGCAAAGGAACAGTAGGAATCAATCTCTCCAATGGGATGTTAATCGTCAGTCCAAAGTCCTCCTTCAGTAGTGTACATGTAAGGGCTCTGACTGCCTCAGGATCTTTAAAATTTAAACTGAAAATGAAAGAAACAAATGTTCACATTCAGAAGCAAATTTCTACCAGGTAAAAGCATTATGACATTTTGCTCTGCAGCAAGACACACCAGAAACAGCACACTCCACTATGCCTGCCAGAATCAAATAGTTTGCATTTACCATCTATGTTCACATATGAAGAATGACCACTTAAGTAAAGACTTGGAGAACTCTATTTGCCTGTGAATCCTTCAAGAAAGGATACATAAGTGCCAAAACAATAAAAGCAGAAAACATGCCTCCCTCTTTCGGAAGGATGTGATTTTAAATAATTGGTCTCGTGCATCATCTAACCAACCCATTAAGTTCACTTCCCTCAGAGCAGCTAAAATGGCAAACATAACATTGAGTAATTGCATCCATCACTATTCCAAGTATTATTGAAAGAAAGATGCAGATAGTTCTACACATCATAATGAAAATGCCATTTCTGAAAGTGCAACAGAAATACATCTCTTCGAGAAACTGTTAATACATGTTTGTTGGCAGATTGGTGGCAACAAAGTCACAATATCTGTGATTCTACCAACAGTGATACAAAGTAAGGATTCTGTTTCCTTAAACTGAGTGCAGCTTCTTCATTACTCAAATCAGTAATTTTTTTTTAAGAGCAACACAGCACGGGAAACAGGCCCTTCGGCCCAACGAGCCCACGCCGCTGTCATAACTATATAGTAGCAATTCCATTATCCTATTATAGATTTAGGTTATTCCTAATATGGAAGACTCTCACTATAGTGATATAATATCCAGCTGAAGCAACACACCGTGTGTAGAAGTTTTGTATTGCAGAAATGAACACACTAAGGAATCCAATTACCACCAATGGGGTTTGAAGTGTATGTTTTATAAAATGACCCCGTTATTCAAGGGCAGATACATGATATACAGCAACACAGTGCAGAATAACACTACAGATAAAGATTGTTGTGTGCCCATTCAAAATACAAGTTTATATTTAAATAGTTGACATGCCCTTGCATGCTCAGTACATAAAGTGAATTCCATCCATATTAAAAGACAAAATGTGTCTTTTGCCAAAAATCCAAATTGGATTCACAAGGTAATGGTGAATGTGTATGAAACTCAGTAAAACTGGAGTTGGAATACTGCATGTAGTTTGAGCTCCATACAATAACAGGGTACTTGCAGAAAGAGATATAGCAGAGGTTCAGGAGGATTCTGCCTGGTACAAGGAAAAATAAAAACTGGTGTTGTTTTCAGAAAATCACAAGGTATTATTAATACAAGCAAATGACTCAGCAGGTGGTCATTTGGTCTATCATACATGTTCCAATCCTTTCCTAAGAGCTATCCAATTATTCCTACTTCCCTGTTTTTTCTCTCCCCATGTCTTTCTTTTACATGCATGTATTCAATTTCCTCCTTTTGGAAGATACTACTGAATCTGTTTCCACCACCGTTCAGGCAATGCAATAAAAATGTACTTGCATTATTAGACAATTTACTGGCTGGTATCAGCATTACTTTTCAGGCAACTATGAAAATGTTGTGAAAAACTGGATACCATTCTTAATAATTTGTTCATGGGATGTGGATGTCACTGGCCAGACCAGCATTTAATGCCTATCCTAACTTCCTTGAAAAGGGCATCACAACAGCATAATTTATACAGAACTTCAGGCTGTGACACTCTGCATTACTTAGACTGTGCAAGTATACACTTTTAGTTTAATTACTAGGAATAGAGAGGTTTTAAACAAATACGTTATTTATTCAATCATTTATTTTATTGATAGATAATTTTAATCAAGTTGAAGTTACTATGGATACTATTCCTAAAGCAACTAAGACATCTTTACTAACGATGGGTTACTTTAAACTGATAAAACAGTATACTTCAAACAGCTGATGTACATCAGGGTCAGAATCTCAGTAACTAATTTGCCATCTAACTAATATGCAAATCCATAATTTCCATATTTAGTTATAATACAAATTATACATTCAGAAAAATGACTAAGGCACAACAAAATTCTATTCTACTATTTTCACAATTATTTTTAAAACTGTTCCCTTTTACCCAAAGAAATCCTTGGCTAAAAGGATAGGATAATTAGAAATACAGTACATGTATTTTGACAAGAATGCAACAAGAATGCGACAAGAATGTTTGTCGCAAAAACTTTATACAGCATTAATTTTGTGTCCGTTAACATCTGCCCTTCACAATAAATATAACCTTAATTAAACATTGGGAGAAATTCTCCAGCCATTCAAACCTGTAGAATTTTCTGGTCCACTGACAACACATCAGCTTCTGTGTCAAACAGAAATCCCACTGACAGCAGAGAAGCCAGAGAATCCTATCATCAGTAACAGTGTGCCACCTCAGCCATCGAAGAACACACACTGGGAGACTGGAGAAATGCCCCCAACGTAAGTATTCTCAAACTTCAAAGAGCAAGCACCTAATCCACAAAAATTAGGTCAAAAGTTGTTTTGATTTGCAAAGTCAGTCTGCACGCCACTTTTGGGTTAAATCTACAGAAGTGTGTTTCAGTATTAAGATAAAGAAAGCTAAGAAATTAATGTAAGTTAAATGAAACAGGAAAGTATACCGCAATGAGCTCACTTTTAGTTTTTTTTGAGGGTAGGTTGATTTCCTACAGGGAAGGTACAATATGGTTCGGTCCTTAAATAATATATAAAACTCAAATATACAAGCTGTATAATTGTCATCCATTCAAAATTAAGTATAATTCATTTTTATGTTTTTACTGACATTCACGATACCAAGAAATCAAATAGTTGACATTGCTCATTAAAATTTGTACACTGCTAGTGATTGAAAATAATGAAATGGAGTGCAGATTTGAAAGAATTTATTAAACTAGAAACTGTTGAAAATGTAGAATGAATTCAAATTTAATAATTTTCCAATAAAAAGTTAATATTGCTCATTAATTATATTTTTCTCCCCTCCAAAATTCTCCTTGTTGGGACAAAGTTTCACAAAAGATGAACTCTTACAGTACTTCATAAATGTGACAATTGCGTTAGTCTAGCTCTGTTTTTATTACATTGAACTGCAGGATTCGAGTGTTTCAGTGACTGAGAATAAATGGATGGAATTATAAAATACAACCAGTGGTCATGGCAATATCCATATGCGAACAGCAATAAAATGCCAGCAGCAATACAAATTGAGAAAAGTTAAGCGAAGCCTAACCCTGTTCTTACCCAATCATTATGCATCCACTTTTGCAGCCAGAGTTGGGAATCACGAAGTCTGTCCGCTTTTTCCTTTCCTAACTCAGTGGCGCAATAATTAGTTACTTCAGCCCTTTCCAGAGCCAGATAATACAATTCTCAAAAGATTGAACCTGGGACACCATGTTCTGCATCACTGAAGTGATATAGAATTCAGGTCATTAGGGTAACTGATTTTCAAAAATAAAAGTAATGAATATTGTTTTTTTTCTATATTTTGGCCTATTACTGTTACTTTGTGTCTAAAGCAATAAATTTCACCAGTCAACTGCTTCCTTTAAAAAAAGTAAAATAATATGTGCCTTGATCTGGATGAAAACATATGAAAATTATGGCACTAGAATTAAACATAGGAATCATGAAACATACCTAATTAATACTACACTATCAAATTGTCCCTCATTCATAGAATTCCTAAAATGCAGAAGGAAGTTTTTGACTCATCAAGTCTGCATTAATTATCTTACCAAGGCCCTATCTCTGTAACTCCACATATTTAACCTGCTAAACCCCTGACCTACATATTTTGGGAGACCAAGGGGCAATTTAGAAAGGCCAATCCACGTAATCTACACATTTTTGGACTATAGGAGGAAACCGGAGCACCCGGGGAAATTTACAGGGAGAACATGCAAACTCACTCAGCTGAGGCCAGAATTGTACCCGGGTCCCTGATGCTGTGAGGCAGCATGCTAGCCACTGTGCTGCCCCTGTTAAGTTCATCTAGATTTTTGTTTGGTGCTTACAACCTCGTCAGAAAGCACATTTTATTCACTCATTAAAAAAAATTACCTCTAACCTGAAAGTTAATAATGTCTAATTAAATGCAGATTATGATTCTGATTATCTATCTGTTAGTATTTTGCACTCTGTCTCAGCTATCTATTATTAGCTGTAGAATGTATTGGTAAATATGGAAACGTCAAAAGCATTTCTCAAAGATCAGCTGGAATCAGCTTGCATCAAGATAACGATCCTAAATACATTCAGCAAAAGTTTTGCATGTAACCATAACACTTCTGAAACGCCATGCCATCATGACAAGAAAAAACCCTTTTGCACTGTGTGAAAATGGCAAGGATTAATGAGCCAAAAAAATTGCAGGAAAGTGGAATGTGCATGCATACATGCACATGCTTAACAGAATTAAAAAACGCAATCTATGCAAGTTAGGTGAATATTGAAGCAGAAGGGTGTTACACTGGACTATGAACAGAATCATAAATCAGTGCCAATAAGAACATAATGATTTATAAAAAGGCAAAATAATGACCAATTAAGATTCCAATACATTATTAACAAGTCAAAAAATCTCAAATCTTTTTATTAAAGATATGCAAATGTAAAAAAGATACTGAGAATGTTGGCAGCCCTATTTTTTGCAATGGGATGTTTCTGAACCTTTCAGTCTTCTCAATGCTGGTGACAAGCAGCTTCCAGAAGCCACCTTGGGGATTAGTGAGCTAAACATATATCAAAATAAACCTGAAAGTTAATAATATGTAATTAAATGCAGATTATGATTCTGATTATCTATCTGTAAGTATTTTGCACTCTATCCCGGCTATCCATTATTAGCTGTAGAATGAATTGGTAAATATGGAAATGTCAAAAGCGTTTCTCAAAGGTCAACTGGAATCAGCTTGTATCAAGATAACAATCCTAAATACATTCAGCAAACATTTCCATATTTACCAATACATTCTACAGCTAATAATGGATAGCTGAGACAGAGTGCAAAATACTAACAGAAAGTAATCAGAATCATAAGAACATAAGAAATAGGACTAGGAGTAGGCCATACAGCTGCTCGAGCCTGCCCCGCCATTCAATAAGATCATGGCTGATCTGTAGTGGTTCAGTACCACTTTCCCGCTTTCTTCCCGTAACCCTTAATTCCCTTGTCAATCAAAAACCTATCCATTCTTGACTTGAACATATTCAGCGAGGAAGCCTCCACCATCTCATCAGGCAGAGAATTCCAAAGATTCACCTGAAGAAACCCCTCTGCAACTCCGATCTGAACCGCACCAACCCCCCGCCCCAATCTTGAGGCTACGCACTATAGTCCTGCTATCTTTGCTAAGCGGGAAGAGTCTTTCAACCTCTACCCTATCCATCCCCTTCATTATCTTATACTTCTCTATAAGATCCCCTCAGCCTTCTAAACTCCAAAGAGTATAAACTTAGCCTATTCAGTCTCTCCTCATAATCCAACACCCTCATCTCCGGTATCAACCTAGTAAACCTTCTTTGCACCCCCTCCAAGGCTAATATATCCTTCCTCAAATGCGGTGACCAAAACCGCACACAGTACTCCAGCTGCAGCCTCACCAGCAACCTATATAGCTGCAACAGAACCTCCCTACTTTTATATTCTATCCCCCTAGCTATAAAGGCCAACATTGCACTCGCCTTCTTAATCACCTGCTGCACCTGCATACTGTGTTTTTGCAATTCGTGCACAAGGACCCCCAGATCCCTCTGCACCGTCGCATGCTGCAGCTTTTCGCCAATTAAATAGTAATCCTTCCTACCATTATTCCTACCAAAGTGGATAACCTCACACTTGCTAACATTATACTCCACTATACCATTACACTCCATTATACTCATAATCTACATTTAATTAGACATTATTAACTTTCAGGTTTATTTTGATGTATGTTTTCCAGATCGAGTTCCAGAAACTATTTTCCTCATGGAGTAAATAGCACTAGTCGACAAAAATAAAAATCTGAAAATTACTAAATCATGAGAAGTTGCATCAGACATCCCAAAAACAATGTTTCAATTCTTTAAGAAACATGGGTGGCACAATAGCACAATAGTTAGCACTGCTGCTTCACAGCTGCAGGAACCTGGGTTTGATTCCCAGTTTGGGTTACTGTCTGTGTGGAGTTTGCACACTCTCCTCATATTTGCATGGATTTCCTCCACGTGCTCCAGTTTCCTCCCACAGTCCAAAGATGTGTGGATTAGGTTGATTGGCCATGCTAAAATTGTCCTTAGTATCCTGAAATGCGTAGGTTAGAGGGATTCGTGGGTAAATATGGGAGTAGAACTTGGGTGGGATTGTGGTCAGTGCCAAATGGTCTCTTTCTGTACTGCAGGGATTTTATGATTCTATGATCCTAGGAAAGCCAGCATGAAAAAACAAGGCACCACACTGGACACAACTATGCCAATTCCAGATTGTTCAGGCAGAAGAAGATGATATTCATTGTAAAATCTATCTCCTTTTAAAGCATGATATTGTCAATTTTAGTTATGACAATTTTCCTGACAGCTGTCCCATGCATGGTTTGTTGGAAAATATGCTATAGTGGCAAAAAAAATCCTATGAATAGTTTATTACTACATTTTCACTTTGGAATACTACGTTGGAATGTTGTTCATATTGAGCAATGATATCACGGTTTTTAAGTACAACTTCAATCTTTCATCAGATAATGGGTACAAATGAAATATGTGTTTCATTTTGGCCATGAAACAAATATAAGGACTAAATTAGCACAGTTTCTAGCTGGTTCATAAACAGATACTGCTCATCAGGAATTTACAGTGCATATATATTAGGTATTCTAACATTTTGCAATCTTTTAAAGGAATGCTTTAAGATTTAGCTTTGAATATTCAGCTTGAAAATTATACCTGGCAATTGGATGAACCAACATATTGGGCATTTTTTTTTTTTTTACAGTTCCCAAGTTAGGCACCCTTTGTTTTATCACCTTCCACTTTCATGAGAAACAGGGAAAAAAGGTTGCTGAGAGTTAAGCAAAATTTTGGGGTAGAGATTGGTATGGATTTTTTTTGCCAGCAATGCCCACATCAATGCACAGTGGTTAACATTGCTACCTCACAGCACCAGGGACTAGGTTTGATTCCTGGCTTCAGTCACCATCCACGTGGAGTTTGCAATTACTCCCTTTGTCTGCGTGGGTTTCCTCTAGATGCTCCGGTTTCCTCCCACAGTCCAAAAGATGTGCTGGTTAGGAGCAATTGACTAAATTGTCCCACAGTGTACTGGAACGGACACTGGAGTGTGGTGACTAGGGGATTTTCACAGTAATTTTATTGTAGAGTTAATGTAAGCCTACTTGTGACTAATAAATAAACTTTAGAATTTTAACTTTATTTTCTTATTCTTTCCCGAGATCTAAAGTAGAGGTGCTGAGAGGTGTAGAGAATGATTAAATCAGGGATGCACAATAGGCCATAATTAGATAAGTATAGATATATCAGAAGATTGAGGGGCCAGAAGAGTTTACAGAAATAGGGAGAAGGGAGTTCATGAAAGGATTTAAAATAAAGGTGAGAATTTTAAAATCAAGACAATGTCTGACCAGGAACCAACGTAGGCTAGCCAAAACAGAGATGTATATGAACCGAATTTAATGCAAGTCAAGACACAGGTAGCAGAGCTTTGGATTGCAAGTTTATGGAAGGGAGAATGCAGAGACCAGCTATAATGGTACAATTGATCATCAAACCTGGAGATAAAAATGGCAGGAATGAAGATTTCAGCAGCAGACAGTTCGGTCAAAAACAAGTGATATTACAATGGTGGATACAGGCGGTCACATGATTGATGATGTGCTCATGTGTTTGGAAGCTTATCTCAGGGTCAAATATGACAACAAAGTTGCAAAGATATGGATTTAGTTTTGAAATGTTGCCAGGGCAAGAGATGGAATTGGTAGCGAGAGAACAGAGTTTAGCACAGGGACTAAAAACAGTGGTTTCAATCTTCCCAATACTTAATTGGAGAAAAGTTCTACTCATCGAGCATTGGATGAAAAAGAAATAATGGCGTCTGGCCAGCCCTTTACCAGTAATAAAGAACAAAGAACAAAATAGCATGGGAAACAGGCCCCTTGGCCCAACGAGCCCGCGCCGCCACCCCGATGTTCCCACTTCTACCCGTGATCCCTGTCTATGTTTATAGATCTATGCATTGGAACCAAATTTGAGACAATTTAGGAAGAATTTGTTTTGCCAATCAGCCTAAGAGCACATCTTTGGGGTGTGGGAGGAAACCGGAGCACCCGGAGAAAACCCACGCAAGCGCAGGGAGAATGCGCAAACTCTCATAGACACAGGCCCAAATCCATGTTTCTGCACAGCACAGCAATAGTCACTGAGCTGTCGTGTTGCCCATCAAATGGTCCAGGTCAAGCACACATTAATGACATGAAGCACTAGGATACTCTCGAAAAATCCAAGAACAGCCCTCTCACGACCCATCGCGTGTATGCCCCTTGTTAGACAACAAGGCGGACCAAAGTACCTGTAGAAAAAATCTTTAAGTGACCAAGATTCTCTCAAAATCATTCACACAGAGTGGCTGTGAAAACACTGCAGCATAGGCAGACTGCTAAAGTTGTGAATTTGTTGAGGGCAGTCTTTCTGTACGAAGCACAGGTGAGTATTTCTCAAATTGAATCACTTTGAATTTAGCTTAGAACCTGAAAAATTGCACACAAGTAAACAAAAAATCCCTTTGGGGATAGTTAACTGTCAATCAATTGTAAATCTTTTGCTAAAGAGGAACTAATTATTGAGTGCAGCAATTTGAATCAGCACTTATAGCTAGGTGTGGCTTAAAAAAGACAAAGTAGTGTCTGTTAATGTACAAAGTGATCATGAGAACAGTACGACATAAATAAAGAACAAAAAGTAGGGAATTTGGCAAGTGTGAAAATTCAGCACAGAGGAGTTAGGAGGAGCCTTTTCATAAATCTCCAATACTTGAGGGATTAAGTATTCAAGATATCTGTCCCTGTTTAAAGCTTCATATACATTAATACGTAGAAAAATACTTAATATAGACGGAAATGATAGATATAAATAATACGAATAAACCAGACTAAGATAATGACAGAGCATAGCCTGGATGGGCATGTGTGGAATTTGGAGATAGTGAGGCTGTTCTGAATGAACACAATCTTTATGGTTGAACAGGAGTACAAGTCGGAGCTATTCAGTAGAATCTCCTGTCTTTTTGCCACCCAGAACTTTTATTAATACCAACTTTTCCTGGCCTTAAAGTCCACAATTAAAAATAAAGCAACTGGAAACATTGATAATTTTCACTTGATCAGAGAACACCAACATTGATTTGGGGTTGTCATATCATATGCAGTGAATCTGATTGAATTTTTTGAAGAGGTGACTAACGTAGTGAAGAGGGGTTGATCCATGGACATTATTTATTTGTCCATGCAAGTATTTATCTGGATTTCCAAAAGGCATTTGATAAAGACTTTCAGAAGAGATGACTGCCTAAAGGAATTGAGGGCAATTTATTGACATGCTGCAAAAAGTGCTGAGTGGCAGTAAAGAGAGAGTAGGGATAATGGGTAGGTACTCTAATTGGCAGGATGTGACTAGTGGTGTCCTGCAAGGATCTGTGTTGTGGCCTCAGCTATCCATCATATTTATCAACGACTTAGATGATGGGATAGAAAGCCATGCTTCCAAATTTGCTGATGACACAAAGAAAGACAGCATTGTAAGCAGCCAAGATGGAAGCATACCATTGTAAAGAAATGTTCACAAAATAAGTGAATGGGTAACACTGTGGCAAACAGATTAAGATGGGATGGCATGGTAGCACAGTGGTTAGTGCTGCTGCTTCACAACTCCAGGGTTCTGGATTCGATTCCCGGCTTGGGTCACTGTCTGTGTGGAGTCCACACACTCCCACTGTGTCCGCATGGGCCTCCTCCAGGTACTCCGGCGCCCTCCCACAGTCCAAAGATGTGCATGTTAAGTCAATTGGCCATGCTAAGAAATTACTCCTTGGAATGCATAGTTTAGAGGGATTAGTGGGTATAATACGTAGGATGTGAGGGTAAGGCCTGGATGGGATTGTGTTCGGTGCAGATTCGATGGGCCGAAGGGCCTCCTTCTGCACTGTGGGATTCTATGAAGATATAGGCAATTGTGCAGGCATCCGATTTGGCCCCAAAGACGCATACAACAAGATACTTTGTGAATAGTAAAAAGATCAAAACAGTGAAGGACCCAAGACACTTGGGATTTCAGATACATAAATCAGTGAATATCACGGAGAAGGTAAAGAAAATATCAAAAGGATTAATGGAATACTGGTTTTCACATCTGGAGGACTAGAATACAAGAGCATAGAAACCAGACTTCAGCTATACAAAACCCTGGTTAGACTACACCTGAGTTAATGGGAGCAGTTCTGGGCACCAGAGACACATATTGGTTTTGGAAAGAGTGCAGCCTAGAATAGCCAACATGATACCTAAAACCCAACAATTAAGTTATGAGGAAAGAATATGCAAACTAGAGTTGTAGTCCAAGGAATTTAGAAGATTAAGTTGTTGTTTGATCAAATTTCAAGATATTAAAGGGAACAAATCAGACAGATAGAAATTATTTCCATTTACTGGAGAGTCTCTAGGACCGGGGTTCAACTACTTATAATCTAGATCAATGATCTACAAACAGGGACAGAGTATATCATAATGAAATTTGTTGATTACATGAAAGCAGGCTGTGATGGTGAGATAAAACATTTAAAAATGGATGTCGACAGGCTAGGGGAATGGGCTAAAATCTGACAGATGGAGTTTAATGTGGATAAATGCAAGGTTATCCATTTTGCTCAAAAAATAAAAGGGCAACTTAATATTTAAATGGAAAACAGATTCAAAGGACATCAGTGCAGAAGGATCTGGGTGATCTTGTGTATGAATCACAGAAAGTGGATATGCAGGTGCAGAATGACATCAGGAAGGCAAATGGAATCTTGGCATTTTTTGCAAAGGTCTCAAGTATAAAAGTCACTATAATTGTATAAGGCATTGGTGAGACCACACTTGGAGTATTGTATTCAGTTTTGGTCATCTTCTTTGAGGAAGGACGTGGTGGTTTTGGAGGCAGTTCAGAAGAGGTTCATTTAGATTGATTCCAGGATTGAAGGCACTGTCATATGAGGAGTGGTTGAGTAGTCTGGGCTTGTACTCGCTGGAGTACAGAAGAATGAGGGAGGGATTTGATTGAGGTATATAAAATACTCGATGGGATTGATAAAATAATGCTAACCAAGTGTTCCCCTTTCTAGAACAGTCTAGGCAGGAGGCCATAGTCGTAGAGTAAGAGGGAGGAGGTTCAAAACAGCGATAACGAGAAGCTACTTCTCAGAGGGTTGTGAATCTATAGAACTCACTACTCCAGGGTGCAGTGGATGCAGAAATCAATGGATTGAAGAAAGAGATAGATAAATATTTGATCAAAAGCGGGATAAAGTGCTATGGGGAAAAGGCAGAGAAATGGAGTTAGAATGAGATGAAGGTCAGCCATGATCATTCAGGATGGTGGAACGAGCTCCAAGGGCTGGGTTGCTTGCTCTCACTTCCTAATTCCTATGTTGACCAAGAGGGGAAAGTGGAAAAATTAGATGCAGAAGTGAAATTAGAAGACACTTTTACACTCAAAATGTGGTAGAAATTCAGAACTCTCTGTCAAGAGCAAATGATGCCAAGAGGTAGGTGCAATAAATCACAATATCACATTGATTACTAGAGAAGCAATGTCCAAGGATGTGAACTGATGGTGAAAGTACATTTCCAAGCATTCCTCTTCAATTTTTTTCTTTCCGAGCCAGAAATGTCAATCAGGGAAGAAGCTAAGATTTGCAGACCATAAATGCCAGAAAGAGGATGTGTTGGCAACGATTTGTTGTCATAGAAAAGCTAAACTGTATATGTCTCATGGAATTCTCTACAGGCAGATTTTTAATTAGTAATGTGGTGAAGGGTTATAGAGAACGAGTAGGAAAGTGAAGCTGAGACCGAGACAAGATCAGCCATGATCATATTGAATGGCAGAGCAGGCTCAAGGGATTTTTATGCCTAATCCTGCTCCTAGTTCTTATAAGTGTTTAGTATTGAAACTGTCTCAGCATCCCTCAATGCCATAACAATCCCAATCCTTTTCCTTTCAACCCTGGAGATGTTCAAAACAAATAATATCAATGCTAAGCTGTGCAGGATAACTCTTTGACCCATAATATTCATTTGCTTCTGTAACACTGGACTGCAAATTCAATTTTAAAAATTGATTACTGGTAAATGCAATGAATAATCCTACTCAACCAAGATGAGGGAATATAGTTGTTGATGATTCAATTTGTAAATGGTACACTTTTTCCAACTGGAAAAGAACCCTCTATCACAAACAGGGAACCTACACTGAATGTTTCCAGCTCAGTCAAGATAAAAGTTATGCAAATATCATGTTATGATTAATGTGTGAATCAAACTATCTGTTTCAAAACACAGGCAACTTAGAGGCACTGATATCAAGAACAGCTGAAGAAGAGCCAAGAGGAATTAACAGCTACAGCTTTTATGCTGCACGGAACCAAGAAAGATCACATGGCTCTCGTGAGATTCAGCAAGCGCGGCTTTTAAAAGGGCATTTTCACTGTAATGGCCCGAGCACTTTCTACACAATAGTCACTGCTCTTTAAAGTAATTTGTAATAGCTTTGACCTACCTTGCCACAGTAAACAGCTTTATTTCAGTATTATCAAACATTTTCCTCCATTGCATGATGAGCATACCAAATGACAAAATTTAAAGAAAAAAAAAACTACCTTTATTTTTCCCACAAAATAGGAGACAATCAAGCATCATCATGCATTTCCTGCATATGAAAAGATTAAATTTCATGAGCATACCCTTCTTCAATTAACAGTTTAAAGAAATTAATAAAATTGCAAAGAAAATTCATTTAAGAGAAGCCTGATAATTAGATGGCAGGATCAATATTTTCTGTGAAGAAATATATATTGAGGAATGCTAAATGAATCAAAAGGTAAATGTACCAATTTATTGAAAGTAATCAGTTTCTACACTAAAATAAAACTTTATGAATGCATTTATTTAGTACTGCGAATTAGATTTTTTGTGGTTCCACAGTGTTAATTAAATTTGGTTGTTAAATTTGCATTTTAAACCATGTGAAATGAGGAATGTATAGACGAGATGTTCTCCTAAGAAAATATAGTCAAGGAATGCCAATGATGCAACTTTTAAAAGGTCAGCTTGAGCTGTAACTGGTTCAACTGAATTCACAACATGTCTGCCTTGCATTGTCACATTTCTTCCTTCTAACAAATCATGCTTTGTAACTGCTTAACGGAAAGTACAATTGAGTAGGGCGTGAGTGATCTCTTCTACTCTCCCCATGCCATTGGGACTGCCAACATCATTTGCAGTACTGACTGAACGTTTTACACCCATGTCTAACCTTCTGTACATCTTTTAATTAAGGATTTCATGAACAGGCATCACGAATATTAATGCAAAGTAACCTAAATTCCACAGCTTACGGATATTGAATTAATATTTTCTTAAGAGCTATCAAAAAAGGCAAGCAGGCTTGATTAGCGAGTCCTATGTGGTTAAGTGTTTATTAATTTTCTTTTACATTCAACAATTCGCCTTTTTATTATAACTCATCAATGTAAACAGCATCAAATCATTGGGTTACACTAATAAATTACAGTAATTATAGAAGCCTTGAGTAATGCTATATCTATGAACAATTAGCTGTGTAAATATTGTACTCACTAATACTACTAAACCCTTAATATCAGTTTCTCTCCCCTCACTTTTAACTATTCTTCAATACAGTACGGTGAAATAGTATGTTTATAAAAAACTTCAAAGACATTTTTTAATTTTGCTGTGTTCAACAGTTGGAAGTAAATTTTATTTTTCCATGTCATTTCATATCCCTGAGCTCCTTGTTGAAACACAGCATGATGGCCACAAGGTATTATTGTCTTATCCAAATGGGTAGTATTTAAGTGAAAACCTTGATACAAATTTCAAAAGTTTATATCTTGAGTGTTGGGAAGGGACATGCAACCAAGTCTGGATTTTGTTTCCATCCCAAGCATCTATACCTACATGCCACAGACGTGCTACAGCAAAATGGACTATTGCTTAAATGGTAAAAAAGTGCAGCGTGGCTGTGCAGCGGGACTTGGCTGTTCTTATGCAGGAATCTCAAGGAGTTGGTTTGCAGGTGCAGCAGATAATTCAGAAGGCAAATGGAATTTTGTCCTTCACTGCCAGAGGGATGGAGTTTAAAAACAGTGAGATTATGTTGCAGCTGCATAAGGTGCTGGTGAGGTCACACCTGGAGTACTGCATACAGTTTTGGTGTCCTTACTTGAGAAAGGATGTACTGGCACTGGAGGGGGTGCAAAGGAGATTCACCAGGTTGGTTCCAGAGTTGAGAGGATTGGCTTATGAGGAGAGACCCAGTAGACTGGGGCTATACTCATTGGAATTCAGAACAACGAGCAGAGATGTTATAGAAATACATAAGATCATGAAGGAATAGATAAAATAGAGGCAGAGAAGTTGTTTGCACTGGCAGGTGAATCTAGAACTAAGGGGACATAGCCTCAAAATAAGGGGAAGCAAATTTAGAACCGAGTTGAGGAGGAACTTCATCACACAAAGGATGGTGAATCTGTGGAATTCCCTGCCCAGTTGAGGCTGTCTCACAATGTTTTTAAGACAAGGATAGATACATTTTTGAAAGTAAAGGAATTAAGAGTTATGGTGAGTGGGCGGGTAAGTGGAACTCAGCCCACAAAATGATCGGCCATGATTTTTTGAATGGCAGAGCAGACTTGAGGGGCCTAAAGGCCTATTCCTGTTCCTAGTTCTTATGTTCAACCGAACAGGAACAGTAATAGTGACTAATTTTCTTCTCAGCCCAGGGACATTCAAGGCAAAGTGCAACATCCTAACTGAAATTAGCTACTTAGCACTGATTAGGGAAAAAACCTAGGAGCTTGCCGGTGTATATGCATCAGCTATTCACCAAAAGTTCCACTTCCTAAGGGATTGAACCTAATGCACACTCTTTAACTGCACATTAAGATTATTGCTTGTATGAAGAACAAACAACACGTAAACTGTTGTAATTTCTATGCAAGGATTTCTATTTACTTTAATTGACAGTGACCTAATACTTACAAAGATCACAGGTTTTCAGGATAAACAATCTTGAGGTCACTGAAAGCATCTTGTTTTCAACCATTAATTGACCTAAGACTAAAAACACAAGTCAGTGTTTATTTTACTTTTAAGATGGAGCTTGAGTAACCAGATTAATTTAGGGTAATGTAATTTAATGTACATCAGTTACAAAACAATTTAATGAATAATATAATAAATTATTTTTAGTTACAATATACACTATCTTTGGGTTCCCATTGATGACACCATATTCCATATCTGAGGAAGAAGAATGCCAACCTGTTTCCAATCTTCTCTCTCGCTTGACTGCTGACAGAAGCCCAACTGTTGCCCAGGACAACTCCGACTCTAATTTACTCTTGCCTCTCATAGTGAGGTTGCCACATGACTCTCCTTGGGACAGGCTAAAACTAAAAATTCGGTATTTGGCAAAATAAATACAATTGTGGGTCCTATTGTTCTATGATTTGGATATATCTCAGCTTGTTAATATTAACAACTTCATGATTGAGCCACCAATCAGGCATGAAAATAATAACTATTTTCAAATCCTAAACCAACCAATTTCAAGTTGGACAAAGTGGTAAATAACTGTAAAATATAACTGGTGTTTGATGGGCTGTAATGTCAGGTCTTACATGCATACAAAAAGGTAATTAATAGTATTTCCAGAGCTACTGCTGTTCTTCATTTTTATATATATGCTCAGATCCAAACATATCGGATATAATTTAAAAATTTGTAGATAATCCAAATCTATACTGAACTGCAAGGAGGCTAATCACAAACTTCAAAATGAGATAGTTTAGCAGAACGGGGAGGCACCAGGCAGACGGAATTTAACTGAGAGGTTAGTTGTAATACATATTAGTAGGAAGAGCAAGGTAAAGCAATGTAAACTAAAGGGTACAAGTCAATAGGTGTGGAAAGTACAAAAACGTAGAGACCTAGGAATGCACGTGGACAAATCATTGAAGGTGGGAGGACAGATTGTGAAACGTGTGTTATGAAACTGCACAAGACTTCCCAAGCTTTTGCTAAGATCTGCAGGGATCAATACATTTTGTTTAAAGTAGACAAAGTTTGAGATTCAAGACACTTATTGAGAGAGTAAGTCACAAGATTCTATAGATCGAGAACAAGCAAAAATAAATTTTACTATACAAGGTCAAAAATATGAAAGAATTTGCAATATCTATCTTATACTTGTGTAAGTCATGTAATTCCAGGGCAATGTGAATTACTGAGCAAAATGTGGTTGAACAGATTACACCATAAAATAAATAGCAAATTGAAATCCTGAAACGATCCAAGCTCCAGCCATCTCTATACCCACATAAATTTCCCGGCCTCAATGAATGTTTTTCAATTAACTGGAGTATTCATTAACTCCCAAAACAAATCAACTCTCTTGGCTGCAATTTTTTTTTGAATTTTTGATTATTTTAATAGAAAGTTACAGCTCAATTAAAATAGTTAATAAAATACAGAAAACATAATTGTACAATACATCTGAACATTAAATGCAACAATACTAAGAAACAAAGGAATGAACACAAATGTTAACATAACAAAATTACATTATATTTGTGCCTCTAGTATTACAATATAGTACGTATAAGAGTAATGCAAAATACATACCTCATGCCAAAAGACAAATAAAATTATCAACTACCAGTAGCGAATGAAAAAAAAAGGAATGGGTTTCCCCCTCATGACAAAGCTCAATATATACAAGAGGCCTAAGAGACATTCAATTTAGAACAGGAACAAAATTACTATATATTTTCTCCCCAACTTTTATTCCAAACAATGGCCACCAGTTCTGGATACTGCATAATCTCCTTCATCTAAAGGCTATGAGATTTCTCCAAACAGCTTTACAGCATCTGAAATGTTGCAACAGCACCTCCTGCAATCCACAGTGATGCCTCTGCATCCGCTGCAGCTTAGGAGAACTTATCCCAGCTGCATGGCAATTGGCTGAGGGTCAGCCTTTTCCTTGGCAGACCTTCCCCAGCCCTCGGATGTGCCAGCCTCCACCTGATGCATATCTACGGCTGTGTGGCGCTCATCAGAAAATGCCCCAGAAACCTCAACACTGATATGGCCCACTGAGGTGACTGTATCTACACTGGTGGATGGTGCATGTGATGCCTGTGTTGACTGGTAGGTGCTTTTCTTGGAAGTTTATTCTGGGCTTTTCACTGAACTTTCCTTAAACCATCCCTCTGAGGTTTCAAAGAGAGTCGCAGCATTGTGAATTCCTGACAACCTGGCTGCATTGGGGTCATCTCTGCAAATGGAGACACATGGTTCAGTGGAAGGAAGAGATAAGCAGCTGGGCAGATTGCAATTTACTTGGGAAAGGTTACGTGAATTAAGGTTTCACGGCTCCTGACTTCCAGATGCCGACTTGGCTGTCAATCATGGCTCTCTCCTCGGCCTCCTCTGAGACCTCCTTGGCATGTTTCTCAAAGGCAATTAGGAGACGCAACTCAGGAACTCCACCATCTTCTCCTAGAAGGACAAAGAGGGGAACTGAAAGCCTAATCAATGGAAGGGTGTGGGGCATATGCCAAGACTATCCTGGGCAGGCAAGTGTTGTGGTAGGGAATGCCAAAGGAGTTGGAGGAAGATGCTAGGGAGTTGGGTGCTGGAAGGCCATGAGGCATCAGGGAGTGGATCAATGTGGACATTCCAAGCCAATGGATAGGACTTAAGTCAGAACAGGATGAAAGCTCACTCTTGCTACCCAAACAAGGTTGTTTATTTCCTTTCTGCATTGGCTGCCAATCCAAACTCAGTGCGCAGGTACTCACTGTGACTGCCACTGCTGCCCAGGTTGCATTGCCGGCCCACCCCTGGAACATCAATTGTCTCGGGGGAAGAATATTTCCCTCTTCCCCTCCACTGTGCCCAATATCCATTCCAACTCCCCCTCCATGAAGCATGGTGCTGCTTTGTACAGTACCATTCTCCTGGCATGACTGACTGTCAGTGCATTGTTCGCATTTAAATACAGCTCCCCCTGCTTAACAGCTCTTGGACGAATCACATGTCTGGATACTCCATGCCTGCCTGATTCACACGGAGGCTCTTTCATTGCAGAGAGTATCATAAGATTGCAGTGCAGAGTACCCTTAAGAGGCCAGAGCGGAACACTCCTGCTTGCTGTTATGTTTCTTGCTGTTATGACACTTAGAAATTTTTTGGGAAAATTCCACCCCGGGTTTTTTCACTAAAAATATATAATCATAGAACATTACAGCGCAGTACAGGCCCTTCAGCCCTCGATGTTGCACCAACTAATGGAACCAATTTTATGACCCTCTAACCTAAACTATTCCAATGCTATCCATATGCCTACTCACTGACCATTTGAACACCCTTAAACTTGGCGAGTCCACAACTGTTGCTGCCTGATATAAAAAGTAATCTGTCAGGGAAACACTAGATGTTTACCTATTTGCTTACATTGCAAGTTGATGAATAAAATCTATATTTGACACCAGACAGACATTGCTGAGATTCATACAGTAAACTGTTTCCATACATCTATGTATTTCAACAATAGATTCCAGAACCTAGCAGCATTTCTCTGCTGGTGCAATAATGAGCCTTAAATCATACAAGTATCAGGAGGTGCACCATAGTATTAATTGCTTTGCCA
Organism: Sphyrna mokarran; assembly: GCA_024679065.1. NCBI lineage: Eukaryota > Metazoa > Chordata > Chondrichthyes > Carcharhiniformes > Carcharhinidae > Sphyrna > Sphyrna mokarran. Next base: position 13,264,407 of record JAGIQG010000022.1, read on the forward strand.
CAGGGCAGAATGCAATGGTAATTTAATCATTTGCAAAGTCATAAAAAAGTTAACCATGTCTCTGTTCATTGCTACAATAACATAACACCTCTTAAAATATCACATTGTTGAGCAACAATAAAATGATCAAATTAACTTTAAACTATAGTTTAAGAATGGATTCACTGCTCAGATCAGCACAAACAATAATGGATAACTGTTACCAGAACAGTGGGATTTTGAACAGACATTACAGGATGCTAATACAGGCAAAACTACAACTATATATTACAAGGAACAAAGTAAAAGAACAAAGAAAATTACAACACAGGAATAGGCCCTTCAGCTCTCCAAGCCTGCACCGACAATGCTGCCTGTTTGAATTAAAACTCCTACCTTTCCAGGGACCATATCTCTCCATTCCCATCATATGCATGTATTTGTCCAGACGCCCCTTAAAAGTCACTATCATATCGGCTTCCACTACCTCTCCCGGTAGTGAGTTCCAAGCACCCATCACCCTCTGTGTAAAAAAAACTTGCCTCATACTTCTCCTTTAAACTTTGCCCCTCGTGTCTTAAACCTATGCCCACAAGTAATTGACTCTTCCACCCTGGGAAAAAGCTTCTGACTATCCACCTGTCCATGCCCCTCAATCTTGTAGACTTCTATCAGCTCATCTCTCAATCTGTCATTCCAGTGAGAACAATCCAGGTTTCTCCTACCTTTCCTCATAACTAATGCCCTCCATATCAGGCAACATTTTGGTAAACCTTTTTTGTACTCTCTCCAAAGATTCCACATTCTACAGTGTGGCAACCAGAACCAAATTGTATTCCAAGCACAGCCTAACTAAAGTTCTATAAAGCTGCAACAACTTGTCAATTTTTAAACTCAATGCTGATGAAGACAAGCAAGCCATATGTCTTCTTGACTACTTTCCCCATCTGCATTGCCACTTTCAGTGATCTGTATACCTGTATACCCAAATAAAGGTTATGTCATTTACTGTATATTTCCCATTTGTGTTAAACCTTCCAAAATGCATTACTCAGTTTTTCCGAATTAAACTCCATCTACCATTCTCTGCTCAAGTCTCCAACTGATCTATATCCTGCTGTATCCTCTGGTGGCCATCGCTATCCGCAATTCCACCAATCTTTGTGTCGTCCACAAAAGTACTAATCAAACCAGTTACATTTTCCTCCAAATCATTTATATACATTACAAACAGCAAAAGGTCCTGCCATTGCTTCCTGAGGAATGCTGCTAGTCACTGCCGTTCATTTAGAAATGTATCTTTCCACTGCTACCCTCTAAACTTTGTGACCAAGCCAGTTCTGTAACCATTTGCCAGCTCACCTCTAATCCCACACGATTTCATCTTCTGTACTAGTCTGCCACGAGGGACCTTGGCAAAGGCCTTACTGAAATCCATATAGACAAAATGTATTCTAACCAAGTACAGTCTTAATTTCATAAATCAAATACACATTTTTTCCCCTCATCCATTAGCGGAGAGTAATATTTTTAATTTGATCAGTACTTTCGTTAATGATTTTATAACTCATCATTCATTAGTCTTGTCATAATGGAAAATAAAACATTTGTTTTTCAGAGTGAAAAACTCTAGCATACAGTGTATTAAACATTAACTCTTTGGTGGGCAATTTAAACCTGTCAGCAGCAGGGAGAAAAAAAAATCAAGTGGATACATTTCAAAATACAATTGGTGATATTATGTTTTTATTCTCTGACAAATGTTATTCTGCTATGAACTGAGCGGAGTCAGAAATAACAATGATGGCTGGAACCAGCAACATCATTGTAGTTTTTAAAATAGTTGCATTATTGTTTTGCTGGTCAGTTAGTATGTTTATAAGCAAAATGATGATTTTCAATGATTTTGGTATTATTTAAGAAAACATTATTGCATTATTTTACCAGATCACCGGACATATTCAAAATATTTTTCAAATGCTCTGACGAATAATAAGCAATGCAAATAATGTGGAACTTTTACTTTGAATGGAAAGTTAGTCATCTAGAAAAAACACACTCCAGTGCATTTGATGAACTTACGTTTAACAAAAATGAATAAAATGATTTATTAATGCCTGCTTGGCTCAAATGGGAGCATTTGCACAAGAATCAGAAGTTCATAGGTTCAAGCCCCTCTATAGGACTTAAGCACTTCGAGCAAAAAATAGAGCTTCCTGTGCCCTGTTTTGTGGAAGATGCACTCATGTAGCATTCCTCCACACCCCAAATCATTAAGTTTAAAATTCTTACGCTCATCTTTAAATTCGTCCTTGACTTTGCCCTCCTCTACCTGTCCAATCGCCTTCTTACTTACTAAATTTTTTAATTCTAGCCTCCTGTGCATCTTCTTTCACATGTTCCATTTTTGGTGGCAGAGTTTTCAACTGCCCATGCCCTCCTCTCTGGAATTCTCTCCCAAAAAGCACCACCCCAACTCATGTTCCCCCATTATCTAATTCCTCCACTATTTATATTTTCTCAACATTTTCAAAATCTTTAGCTTTCGCTTTAATTTTTTATAGAAAATCTAAATGAAATCTGGATAACTCCACAAAAATTCTAAAATTGGCAAGTTTTGCTCAAGCCTTCATCACCTCTCCAAAATTCTCCCTCCCCCCGACCACTGGTTCACAGTTCCAGTTCTTTTAATGTAACTCTGTGAAATGTTTTGAGGCATTGTGTGTGAAAGGCGCTTTGATGAGGATACAGTACTACAATGTTTGGGTGTTTGGATGGAGTGCTGGGAATGTTCTTTACAAAATTGGTTTCATAACAGAAACTCTTATGACTGTTTCCAAAAAGTAATTTATTCATAATCCTGAAACATTTCATGAAACATTCATTAATTTACTCACCCATGTTTCATAATAATGTCATTTAAATTTGAATCAATCAATAAACAATAATAAATAAAACACCAAATGATTTAAAGCATATTTGCTGACCAGAAAAATTTCTGTAATTTCAAATAATTATATCTTCACAAAGTACATGTTAACCTATGGTCAAGTAAACTTGAAAGTGATTGACAGGCATCTAGCAATTAATAAGTTCCATGAAGAAACCCTCTAATATCCATTCTCTGATATTCTTCTCTAATTCTCAGTGAAGTGTTGGGAAATAATGGAGATTCATTCATATCTTACTACTTCTCAGGGTAATCTATTGATATATCAGCCTTCTATTGGAAATATTTTCAATAGTTAATAAAACATTGTGTCCAACTTTACAAGAATCCTCACAAGAATACAAGTTGACAGTCTAACTATTGAAGTATTTACTAAGTGTACTTCAAGTATCAAGAAATTGATTGGGCAAAATTATTTCATTTTTAAAGCTTATATACTGAAGGTATTGTACTTCAGTGATGAACAAAATAGAAGCCTGGAGCTATTTAACTTTCTCTTTGAAATTTTTTTAAAAAAAATCTAAAATGAGATCATGGATAGCTCGTAAAAATTCTAAAATCACATAAGTTATATTTTAATCATTATTTTTCCAAAACATTTTTGTATTAAAACCCAGAATACTATTTTCAGGATTTAAGGATTAATTAATTAAAGGATTAATTAATATATTGCATCACAAAAAAAAAGCACAATGCATCTAATATTCTTAAAACCTCAAGCTCAGCAATAAGGACACTTACAATAACTTTAATTTGAATTGACTCCCACTGATTCAGCTTCAAGTAGATAGGTTCAACTTCACCTTCTTTCTAATCAAGGTCATTGCCTAAGCTTCGTGGAGTAGCTGGTGGAGGCTCAAATTACTGCTCTTCTACATTCAAGCTCACTTAATAGATAATTGAAGCACATCTTTTTGCCCTATACGAACAGTGGAAGGAAGATTCAGTCACCAAATCTTCTGTGTGATATACAGGTGATATGTAATATGTACCATTAGTTATAATGTCAATTTTGTGCACCTCTGATGTCTGAATGTTTGCATGTTGTGGCTACCCAAAGACTAAACAGTAATCAGTCCAGTAAGACCAGAAACTGTAGCAATATTTATATCTAACTAAGCAGAATATGCCTTACTTGCTTGCAACACAGTGCTGTGTATCTATTATGTGATACCAAATGGGATTACCAACAATTTACAGATTAGGGCAATTGCAATCCCTACATCAGGACAAAATCTCACTAGTGTGCAACTGATGGAAGACTGGAGCACAATTGAAATTTTATAGGGAGACTGGAATTGATGAGTTGAAGGTTTTCTTCTTCACTGGAAACCAGGATAGTGGAAGAAAGTTATGATTGCTGAAAAAGCCCATTTGCTCCATCAGTCTTATGAGGTTCAAGTAGTTTTACAGAGTGGCACTTGACACATAACAGTCTAAAATAGTAGCTAGCTTTTGAATTGTGATTCCTTTCCAACATAAGCTGCTAATATCTATGCACTAAGTACTACTGGATACAAGCCAATTTCTCCCTCAAAATCTAGCTGTGTAACCCTCAGTATTCAGATGAAATTGGCACACTCAAAACACACAAAGCAGCACAGCTTCCATTATCTTTTAACCCTCAATCTGGTACCCTCCAATCAGACACCAACTTCTGCCAAAAATTATGGAAACCTACTCCCAGCTGCTCTCCACTCACTGCCAGGTGGTGCATGAGGGAGCCCAGAAATTAACCTTCCCTTTCTCAGTAAAAAAGGCAAAGTTTCATTCATGTAGCACATTAATAAGTTATCAAAACTTTCCAAAGTTTTTGTTCACAATGAATTAAATTGTGCAATTGGTGTTGGTCAGGTAAACGAACAATGTAGCCCTCAGAAAAGAAGCATAACCAGCATTCAAGTGAAGAAAGTGGCAAGCAACTTAAGCATTAGTACAGCAAAGTGGTTGAGATTGTTAAATAAGAATATGGAAGATTTTGGATAAACACAATGTTGACATGAGGATCGTTTTTTTTGGACTACAAATTATAAAACATCTTTCAAATTTATTTATTTAGAATTCTATATGTCTTTATTTGAAAGAGGGAAGAAAGACAAATAATCTGGAACTTCAGATGTATATAACTCAACACGTTCTGAGAAATGCAAGGAGTTTTTCAACTTGGAAACTAAATTAGGTACTCCAGCAAACTCCAACATTTCCTAAATCAAAATGTTATTTTAGATGAATAGAGTTCTATTACGATTTGCCAGTGATTGGATGTTCTGTAAGTATTAACTCTGCATATTAATTACATTAAAGTTTATTTATTAGTGTCACAAGTAGACCTACATTAACACCATAATGGAGTTAAATTAATTTTAGCATACAAGTAAGCAGAGACATTAGAAAAAAGATGTTGAGCGATAGGACTGGCAGAAAGCTAAAGAAGCAGGGAGGGTGGTGATGAGAAAATGTCCAGGGAATTATAGATTACTCAGTTTATCATTGTTAAACAAAATGGAAATAAAAGACAGAACATAAGAACATCTAGAAATTAGAAACATATTAATGTACAATCAACCTGAATTTCAAAAAGAAAATCTTCCTTGACCAATCTCTTGAATGTTTAGAGAAGGTGACAGGGAGAATGATAATTCAGTAAATTCAATAATTCAGAAAATGGTATTCAAAAGGCCTCAGATAAGGTATCCTATGTCTAATGAGTAAGGTCAAAGAATGTGGAGTCAAGGGATATGTGGCAGAACATGGTTTCAAAGCAAAGAGTGGGAGTAATGAGTGGTTATTCCAAAGTGACAGAATATAGGAAGTGAGGTTCCATAAGCATCAATGTGGTTCATAATTTACATTTATAAAATGGATGTTAGAATTAAAAGCACCACTTCTAAATTTGCAGATGATAGCAAATGTCCTTTACATGGAAAAGATTGAGCGGGGACACCATGTCATCCCATGCCATGTGGAGATGCTGGGTGAAGGTTTAGCACTGGCTTTGAGATGGGTGGGGTTACTGTCAATGCAGGCTCAATGGACCACATGAATTCTATGATTCAAATTGCAGGGACAGGCAAAATAGTCAATATCAAAGAGGACTGCAACAAATTAGAGAAATACATCAATACCTTTGCAGAGTGGGCCAATAATTGACAAATGAAGTTCAACGCACATAAACGTGAGGTAGGACATTTTGGTGGGAAGAATAGGAACGTCACATATGACTTGAAACGCTTAAGTCTAAGTTGGGTAGAGGTACAAAGGGTTGTGCCAAAAACCTACCCAGGCTATTAAACAAATAAACCAAGCATTTGGCTTTATTTCTAAGAGGGATTTAATAAAAAGTAGAGAAGTTATGCTAAATCCATATTAAACCTTGGTTAAACTACATTTATGGAGTACTGCATGCAACGCTGCTGCCATGTTATAAAAAAGATATAAAGGCACTGGAAACCATTTGCAAGGATACCAGAAATGTGTAGGTATACATATTAGGAAGTGGTTGGCAAGCTTGGTCCCTCTTGAAAAAAGTCTGCGCAGTGACTACCAGGTCTTCAAAATTATGAAAGATTTTAATAGCGAGGTTACAGGGAGAATGTCTTCTCTTGTGGGAAGGGGACAACTAGAGGCCATCAACATAAGATAGTGACCAAGAAATCCAACAGGGAATTTCAGAAGAAACACAAGAAACATTTTTACCTTAAGAGTAGTGAGAATGGGATTATAGAGAATAGTATGGATGTATTTAAATCATAGCCAAAAGGCAGAGAAACAATAGTCTGTTTCTCTGCCAAATATTTTATGTAATCTTTATATATATGGCTAGGCATGAAAATAAATTAAATGCTAAACAGCAATATTCTTCACTCAAACACACCTCGGAGTTTACCATCAGTGTTAGGTTACAAAGTGTGTGTTTGAATTATTTGTCTGTAGTTGCAACAAACTCTATTGATAGGAGTAACATTAACAGTCATTCAAAGTATTTTACCAATCACCCATTATTTCTAATACTTGTTTCAGTGTAATACAATAGACAATGTCAAAACTGAATATATTCTAAATTCATATCGGCCTGAATCTCTCACTGAACCCTTATACCTCCCACAATAGATAATCAGCATTCATCTTGATGGTTTGAATTTTTATTGCACAGTTAAGATTAGCCATGCTGTGTTCCTTAATGATGCCAGATCAATTTGATGAAGGTTAGTGGCAGAACAGTTAGCTACAGGAGGGCTTTATGCAAAGGAAGCAGAGATCTTATTGTCAGGTTAACATGTCGCTGGGTATAACTCCCAATTATTTATAAAAGGTTTGGAAATCACCATTACTCCTTGGGTATGGACTGAGCTTTCACACTATACAACACTTTAGCAAACTGATCTAAACCCCAACTCTGAATTCCTTTGAATATTGAAATAAGTTTCATCTTAATAAGTTATTAATGAACTATGAAGGATGATAGATAATGTCACTGGTAACCTTATGTACATATTAGTGTTAAGGCATGCTTTTGACAAAAAGTATATGTTATATTACATATGAAAATCACTGCACAAATACTATTTTGTGCCAATGCTTCCAATCTTAAATTTGTCTTTCTATGCAGATAATATATTTGCTAACATCCCAATCAGAAGCTCTCATTGATAAACTGAATTAAAAACAGAAGGGTTGACCTAAATAAGTATTTTTGCAACGATCTCCATCATTGTAGTTTAAGAAGCTTTTGTTTTGAAAAGCATCTTTTAATAGTAACATGTGCATATAGTTACCAGTGACATAATCTGTGATCCTTCAAAGTCCATTAGTAACTCATGAATATACGTACAACACTTAGTTACTTGAGCATTTTAAAATATTGCATGCAACTATGATGCAATGTGGGTTTATGTTTGCTCTTTGAAAGAAAACACAGATGTTCATGTATATTGTGGTTGTTTTAAAAGGTCATCCATAATTATCATCACTAAACAAAAACGTAAACCAAATAAGAAGGGGTGCGGTCAATACTCCGTACAAAAATGAGGGACGGACTAAAAGACTCGTATTAACATATCGATAGCCTTCTCAGAGTCCCAATTATTACAGAATTTTCACACAAGACCTGGAAACAAACTAAAGATAAGAACCTGGTCATGACAGCACAGCAGGTGTCAATGGTTAAAAAAAAGACTGCTAATACAGAACCTTTCCATCACTATTATTGTCAGTTAGAGCTCAAATAAAGGAGGTGAAAACCATTTTGCAGGTTCTTTAACCTTGGTTTGCAATGGAACTTTAATGGAGTGAACTACATTTCATGTTTCAGATACATTATTATGAGATGACCATTTCCTGAACTCCAATTTGAAAAGATGGTAGTTGGTATCTCATCAACTCTCAGAAAAAGATACAGCTGCAGCAAAACACAACAAAGATATAACTAAGTCCTGTCAAAAGATATTTTACTTCCACCTGCAAGGTAAATGGTAGAGTGGACATTTTAGAAAGATGAGGTGAAATGAACCAAAAGCCATTTCTAAACTTATCACTTAATAGAATGGTAAAACAATGTGCCACATTTACCTCATGATTAGACTCACTTATGTTACTCAACTTTGTCCACTTGTCCACCCCACAAAAACCAGCCAACTGCCATTTCTACACAAATTTTAAGATTTAGACATTAAACTTATGCAACACCAGCTGCAATAAAGACATTCTTATTATTTGCAGATATTGAAACTACAGGAGAAAAGATCACTGTTCAGAAAATGCAAATCACTTCCCAACATGTACAAAAAAAAACAAACTTGCTTTCTATTTACATTCTGTCAACTCTTTAATATATTTATATTCATTATGAGTAACGAATTCGTATTTTCAGTCAACTGAGAAATGTGTCTGGAATAGAATCTTCAAATCTTAAGTGTGTTATTAATTATGCATAAACCAAATCTGTAACAAAGTAGGACGATATATGCACGTAAATAAATAGAAATGTTGAAATGAGCTGAATTGATCAGCTACATACAAAATCAAACCCTTGAAGGCAGGGCATTGAGTTGAAGCTCAAACACATTGCATTATAGAGCGGCAGCTTTCAAATTTATCATCCACATGTTGAATGCCTAGTCTTGATTATGTTGCTAAGGGATTCAAAGATCTTCACATATATATATAAAAAAAAAATTGCAAAAATAGCCACACTTATTCCCGCTCACATCCTCTAGCAGCTGGTTTCAGCATGGTAGGGACCTATTAGAAAATCCAAAACGTTAGGAATACGAGCAGGAGAAGGCTATATGGGCATTCAACCCAAAGCTGCCATAATAGATCATGGGTGATCTACTACCTCATCTTATCTCCATATTCTCGAATTGCTCTTGAATCAAAAAGTGTATCACTCTCAATCTTGAACATGCTCAACAATTGAGCATCCACAGTTCTCTCAGGTATGGAATTTAGAAGATTCAAAACCTATTGAGAGGAAAAGAAATTCTCCTGATCTTGATCCAATGGCAGGTAATGACATATCTAACAATACAAAATCTAGCCATTGCTCCTTGACATCCTATGATATTAGCATCAGCAAATCCCACATCAATACCCTGAAGGTTACCATTGACGAGAAACTGAACTGGACTGTAGCTACAAGAGCAAATCAGAGACTCAGAATCCTGTGACGGGTAACTCACCTCCTGATTCCCCAAGGTCTGTCCACCATCTGCAAGACAGTAGTTAGGAGTGTGATTGAATACACTCCAGTTGCCTGGATGAGTGCAGTTCCAACAACACTCAAGAAGCTCAACATCATCTAAAATAAATGAGCCTGTTTGATTGCTACCCTTTACACAAACATTCACTTCCTCCACCATTGACACAGTGGCAGCAATGTGTACCATCTACATGATGCGCTGCAAGAAGAACAAAGAACGAAACAGCCCGGGAAACAGGCCCTTCAGCCCAATGAGCCCGCGCCGCCACCCCAATGTTCCCACCTCTACCCGTGATCCCTGTCTATGTTTATAGATCTATGGATTAAAAACCAAATTTGAGACAATTTAGGGAGAATTTGTTTTGCCAATTAGCCTAAGAGCACATCTTTGGGATGTGGGAGGAAACCGGAGCACCTGGAGAAAATCCACGCAAGCACAGGGAGAATGTGCAAGCTCCCACGGACACAGGCCCAATTCCATGTATCTGCACAGCACAGCGATAGTCACTGAGCTGTCGTGTTGCCCATCAAATGGTTCAAGTCAAGCTTACACTAACGACGTGAAGCACTAGGATACTCCTGAAAAAAATCCAAGAGCAGCCCTCTCACGACCCATCGCGTGTATGCCCCTTGTTAGACAGCAAGGTGGACCAAAGCACCTGTAGGATAAAAACAAGTATATCAATATCATCATCTATTGACACACTTCCCAGGGACTCTCAAGGCTCATGATCCCTATTTTAAATCAGTTTTCTATACCCCTCCATTCCCATTCTGTTCATGTGCCCATCTAAGTATTTTTTAAATAACTCCAGAGTGCCTGCCCCCACCACTTTACTTGGCAGCGCATTCCATACCCCCACCAGAACTCACCAAGCACCTTCCAAAACCATGACTGCTATCATCCAGAAAGAAAAGGACAACATATGCATAGGAACACCATCAACTGGATATTTCCCTCCAAGTCACTCACTATCCTGACTTGGAATTATACCACTGTTCCTTCACTGTTGCTGGGTCAAAATCTTGGAAATCCCTTCCTAATAGTACTGTGGATGTACCCACACCACATGGACTGTAATGGTTCAAGGCAGCAGCTCACTACTACTTTCTCAAGGGCAATAAAAATGCTGGCCTAGCCAGCGATGCCAACATCCCATGAATTAAGTTTTAAAAAACCTTTCAGCATCTATCTTGTCAAGCCCTCTTAAGAGTTCTACATATTTGAAATAAATCACCATTTATTTGTCTGTACTCCAGAGAATACAGGCGCGTTATAGACAATCTCTCTTCATGGGATAAGCACTTCATCTGCTGAAAGCCCTCCGTCCACTTCTCAGCTAAGGAAAGCATATTCTTCCTCTGACAAATTGTCAGATCTTTTAAGCCAGGTCATCGTACATGCAGAGCAAAACTTAAATTTAATACAGAATGCCTGCAAGAGTAAAAAGGGGGTCTCATTAAAAAAAAAATTCTCCAAGAATGTACATGAACCAGCATTTCAATCCGTTATTAAAGCTATACATTTTCAACTGGGCTTCTTTGGGCCAAATTTCATATTCCTTACACATCAATTTTTCTAAGCAATGCATTATCATTTCAACAAAATACTACCTATGAAATACACTTCACCACTTTTCTACATGTTATTTTTGTCAATAAACAGGAGAAAAACACAACCAGCAAGGAGGGTCAGAGTTCAGAAGGAGTTGAAATGTTTGACATTTAAATTAACAATTAATGGCACATGGTGTTATATGGGGTCAGGTGTTCATGCCCATACTTGTCAGAAATTCTTGGCAGGACTCAGATTATGTTGATGACTTAGGCCAAGAATAAAGAGCCATAGGCAAGGAACAGATTGGATTATTTGCTTCTCTGAAAGTCACTGACAAGATGCAGGATCCCTAAACTCCATTCGCACAGGCCTTCATTATCCTGCTCTCTTTCCTTCTTAGGAGTGGTTTGTGAATATGATTAGGAACAAAATTAATCCTTTACCCAAAAGTGAGTCAAGCCCAGAACATTTTGATTAAGACTTTAAAGAATCAAAGCAACATAACCAGTAAGTTGCAGGTACTAGTTAAGAGGAAGATGAATGCTAAAGCTGAAGAGGCTACATAACAGGAGGGTGAATACTTGATTTCATCAATTCACCAAAGCACAATTCCTGTTTAGACACTGGACAAACCTGATCCTATTCTGCTCTGATGTCAATGCCCTTAATGGGTTTTTTTGGATTTCACCTCTGCATTCCACACAAAATGCAGCACACTGATTAGAAACATGCAAACCATTTCTTTCCTAAGGCCACAGCTGTCGGAAAATCTCATTTCCTGGTAGTGGAAGTAGAATCAGGATAGTGAGAATAGTCCCATCTCTAAAGTGAAAATCTGGCCCAAAGTGTTGGCAGATTGTTCAATTTGGCAGTAAACATTCCGCTCAGCCCAAATATTAATCAGTATCTAATCCTCATTACCACACTTCAGAACTGCTAGTTAAGAACGTATGAACCAGGAGCAGGAGTAGACCATCCAGCCCCTGGAGTGTCTTCTGCCATTCAATAAATCATGGCTGATTATTTTGTGGACTTAGCTCCATTTACCCACCTGCTCACCATAACCCTCAATTCCTTTACTGTTCAAAGATCTATCTATCTTTGCCTTAAAAAACAAACAAGGTAGCGTCAACTGCTTCACCGGAGAGGGAATTCTCCAGATTCACATCCCTATGGGTAAAGAAGTTCCTCCTCAACACAGTCCTAAATCTGCTCTCCCTTATTTCAGATAGACTCAGCTTCACTTACCTGCCAGCTCACTACAATCTTTAATTCCTTTACTGTTCAAAATCTATCTTTGCCTCAAAAAACACCAACAAGATAGCCTCAACTGTTTCACTGGGCTGAGCAGATTCGCAACACTTTAGGTGAAAAGACTTCTCCCCAACTCACTCCTAAATCAGCTCCCCCCTTATTTTGAGGCAATGTCTCCTCTCCTGCCCAGTTCTAGTTTTATTTGCCATTGGAAACAACCTCCCTCCTTCTATCTTATCTATTCCCTTCATAAGTTTATATGTTTCCATAAATCTCCCTCATTCTTTTAAATTCCAATGCGTATAGCCCCAGTCTACTCCGTCTTGCCTCATCATTCAACCATTTTGACTCTGGTATCAAACTAGTGTATCTCCTCTGCACTCCCTCCAGTGCCAATATATTCTTCTCAAATAAGGAGCCCAAAACTATACACAATACTCCAGGTTTGGCCTCACCAGCACCACCTTAACATAACCTTCCTGTTTTCAAACTCCATTCTTATTTCTTCCTTGATGATAGATTCATTTTCCCTGCTACAAAAGTTAAGCTAATTGACCTAAGCTAGTTACTCATCTTTTGTCTACTTCCCTTTTCAAACAGTGGCATCACATGTGTCGCTTTCCAATCTGAAGGAACTGCTCCAGAGTCCAGTGAATTTTGGTAAATTACCGCAAGTGCATTTGCCGACCATCTCATTTGGCATCCTGGGTTACATTCCATCAGGGCCAGGAGATTTCTCTACCTTTAGCCCCATTATTTACCTAACACCATTTCTTTAGTGACAATGATCGTTTCTAGGTCCTCACCCGCCATAGCCTTTTTGTCATCAATTTTTGGCATATTATTTGTGTCTCTCACTGTGAAGGCCAATACAAAATACCAACTCAATGCCATGGCCATTTCCTATTTTCACATTTTTAAATCCCCCTTCTCATCCTCTAAAGGAATTATGTTTAACTTAGCCATTCTTTTTCTTTTTATATATTTGTAAAAACATTTGCTTTCTGTTTTTATATTGAGTTAGTTTATTCTCTTAATCTTAAATTTTAATAGCTTTTTCGTGGCTTTAAAAGATTTCCAATTTGTTAGTTTTCCATTAATCTTTGCCACTTTGAATGCATTTTCTTTCCATCTGATATCCTTCTTTATTTCCTTCGATGTCCATGGCTAATTACCCCTTATTCCACAGTTTTTCCTTATCACTGGTTTATACTTTTGCTAAGCACTGTGAAAAATCATTTTGGAAGTCCTCCAGTGTTCCTCAATTGTACCCCCTACAGTTTTTGTTCCCAGTCTACATTAGCTAACTCCTCCCTCATATTATTGTAGTCTCCTTTGTTTAAGTACAAGATACTAGCAGTGGATTTTACCTTCTCACACACCATCTGTATTTTAAATTCAATCATACTGCGATCACTCTTTCCGAGAGAATCCCCATCTGTCAGACCATTAATTATTCCTGTCTCATTATACGGGACCAGATCTAGGATAATTTGTTGTCTCGTAGGTTCCACTCCATATTGTTCGAGGAAACCATCGTGGTTACATTCTATGAATTCCTCCACAAGGCTATCTTGACTGACCTGGTTTGACCAATCGAAATGTAGGTTAAAGTCCCCCATGATAATTGCCATACCATTTTTATATACATCAGTTATTTCCTTGTTTGCTGCTCGCCCAACCGCGATGTTATTTTGGCACTATAGACTACACCTATCAGTGACATTTTCTCCTCACTATTTCTAATTTCCACGCAAATAGATTCAATGCTTTTCTCCATAGAACCTATATCATCTTTCACTCCTGCCCGATACCATCACTAAATATCAGGCTATACCACCTCCCTTACTTTTCTGTCTGTCCTTCTGAATAGCCTGATATCCCTGGATACTTAATTCACAGTCGTGACCACCCTACAACCACATCTCTGTAACTGCCACTGAATCATACTAATGCATGATGACTTGTGCTGTCAATTTATATTCCTTATTTTGAATGCTATGAGCATTTAGGCAAAGTGCCCTTATGCTAGTTTTTGTATCTTCTTTTTGAATCCTAGCACCTCAAATTCTCCCTTTAATGTCTTTTGTAATTTTCCATGTAGCTGAAATCTTCTCCCTACTTGCTAACCTGCTTTGTTTCCTATTAACCATTATACTTCCTATGGTTTTATCCTTCCCTTCCCCCACAACTTGCTAGTTTAAAGTCTTTGTGGCCATTCTATTTATCCTTACTGCAAGAACGCTGCTCTCAGATCAGTTCAGGTGAAGATCGTCCCAATGGTACAGATCCTTCCTATTCCAATACTGATGCCAATGCCGCATGAAATGGAACACCCTTTTCCATTCTCATTGCCATATGTTCACTTCCCTTATTTTCTCATCCTGATGTCAATTCGTACATGGCTCTGATAGTAATCCAGAGATTACAACAGATAGGTACAGCTCTGAATTAACTAATTACAACCTGGACAGCAATAAGAGGGCTACAGTTGATTGCAGCATTTATCAATCATGGAATGGAAAATTAGACAGTTATTTTGTTCCCAAATAACTGGTTTCCACTACTTGTGGAAGCATGTCTGTAGACATTGTAGATTGCCGAAAGCTACTGTCCATATGGACTTTTAAAAGATACTTTAAAAAGTTCTGCATGAGTTGACAAAAAATAATGCACAAGGTAATCCTGTGACATGAGTTAGTGTTTTTTTTAAATATTCTTTCATGGACAATACTAACATTTATTGTTCATCCTAAATTCCACGAGAAGGTGATGGGGAGCCACCTTCTTAAACTACTGAAGTCTGTGAGGATAGATGCACCGATAGTGCTGTTAGATAGGGAGTTCAACTCAGTAACAATGAAGGAACAGGAATAAATTTCCAAGCCAGCGTAGTGTGTAACTTGGATGGTGTTTGCAAACGCCTGTTGCCCATGTTCTTTTAGGCAACAGAAGTTAGGGGTTTGGAATGTACTGGCAAGAAGCTATGAGATATATTGTAGTGTAGATGGGTTATACTAATGACTGTACATTGGCAGTGCAGTGAGCAAATGCTTTAGGTGGCAAACCAGGTATGTTACTTTGGCCTGGATGGTGCTGAGCTTGAGTGTTGCTGGAGCTGAATTCAGAAACAAATGGAATGTTCCATGCCATTCCTGGCTTGTTCCTTATAGATGGTGGAAAAGCTTTGGATAGTCAAGGAGGGGGAGCTATTCATCTCAGAACATCCAGCCTCTGACTTTGTTTTGCAGCCATATTATTTATGTGGTTTGTCCAATTAGGTTTCTGGTCAATGATAATCTCAGAATATTAAGATTGCAGGATGCAGTAATGGTAATGCCACTGAATGTCAAGGTATGGTGGTTAGACTGTCTTTTGTTGGAAACAATCCCAAAATGGTAATATGGCTGGTTTTAAAAACCATCCAGTAAAAGAGAATATTTTAAATATGTTGAGCCCATTTTGGACATAACTTGGGAAGCACTTTTTCAAAGCATGTTGGATATGTGGAATTATCTCCCCCAAAAAACTGTATATACTGAAAGTGGACTGGGGTGAATTGAAATATTCACTGAATACCAGTACATTTTTGCTGTGGTACCTAATAATATGGAATGAAGATACATAAATAGATTTTGAGTTACAGACCAACCATATGTTAGCCATTATTGAATGGCAGTACAGCTGGAAGGGCAGAACAACTTATCAGGCATTGGACATCGGTTAGCTAGTTAGAGCTTCTTTGCCTATCCAAGGGCCCACATTACAAATTGTACATGTGGGATTTTAACAAAGACAAGGTTAAGATGAAATTCATCTATCCCACCTCCCCATCCTCTTAAATGAAGTATTATGATCTAGTTTCACTCACAAGAAATAGAGACTTGGGTGAGTAAGATCAGGCAGATCATTTTGCTTTCTGAACTATGATCCTTTTGTTTGCATGTTTATATCTTATTTTGAAGACTTCCATTTCCCTCAGCAGCTCTAGGCTGTTCTCCATATCATGAGGGAAGAAGTCTGTTGTTTACAAGGCCTGATCTTTTCAGGCCAAATAAACAACTCTTTGATTTGTCAACTATTTGGTTCAATGAAAGTTGGATTTAACGTGTGACCTTCAAATTCTTATTTTTTTATAGTCAGAAAGGACAGCATTTTTTTTAAGCATATTATCTATGTCTTTCTAAATTTAACATCTGCGGACAGAGCAATATGGAAATAAATTTCCATATTTTACAGGAAAATAGTTTAAATATTTATACAATAAACACTTGTTGTTTAGCTTTAGAGAGCAAAGACAGTTACCGAAACAAATGCTATGATTTCACGAATTAAATTATGAGCCACTATCAGAAAGAAATGGTTTAGACTTTAAAAATATGGAGATGTTCTGATCAGCAAGTCTCTGAAAGAGGAACTTCCCCAAAATATAAACACATCCTCCCCTTTAAGGCAATGCCCAGATTACTTTCAGTATTCCGATGTCCCAAGGAGATGGAGGGTGCAAAATGATTTTACCAATGATTGTTTTTCCACGTTTATTTCAGATTGTCCATCCATATTCATATATGCATCTAAATGATGAATGATGAGATTTCTCAGTGAGCCCACAAGATCATGGGGTGGGATTTTCCAGTCCCTCCTGCCCAGAGACTGGAAATTCCCACCCAAAGTTAATAGGCCTTTCAACGAAGCATCTCCATCACACCCATCGACTGGAAAAATTATCCCATGTGCCATGAAGCAAGAGGACTGACACTTTTCTCATTTAATTTATTTATTAGTCACAAGTAAGGCTTGCATTAACACTGCAGTGAAGTTACTGTGAAATTCCCCTAGTTGCATGCTCTGATGCCTGTTCGGGTCAATGCACGTAATCAGCATGTCTTTCAGACTGTGGGAGGAAACCGGAGCACCTGGAGGAAACCCATGTGGACATGAGGAAAATATGCAAACTCCAGACAGATAGTGACCCAAGCTGGGAATTGAACCTAGGTCCCCGGTGCTGTGAGGCAGCAGTGCTAATCATTGTGCCACAAGGCTGCTCTTGTTAGTGGGTTAGAACTTGAGCAGAGCAAACATTTGTCAATATTAGGTAGAACTGAGAGCACCAACTTATACAGTTTGAGATGAAGTAACCTGGTGTTTACTGTGTAATGTGCTGACATTGACACTAATTGGTCATTGTGACAAATGATGCATCCTTAGGGCAATTCCTTTCTTAATTTTTGAAGAAGACAGCTTCCATTTTCTAAATCTGTCTGGTTCTAGGCAGGAACGCTACAGCAATCTAATGTAGCTTAAAATTATTATCTAACTAGAAGGATCCAAGGCATTTTGTCACAGGTACCAGTCATGAGAAATGAAGTGTTTACTAATATATTTGAACCTAATAGGATGAGAAGCTATTATAATGCAATGCTAGATAGTGACTTTTGACAACATCAGCACCTTTCGGCTACCAATGAAAACAGAACCAATCTTGGTTTTGATGCTTTCCCACTGATTCAAGAGCCCAGCCATCACTGACCAGATTTACACACGAAGAACAGCTACTTGGATAAAAGTGTCCAAACGTAATCAAGTCCCTAACATCTCAACCCAAAACACTACTTTTTGAGAACATGACAGATAAAGCAGAACTCTAATTTTATCATTTATTTGGACCTTCTTTCACTTTTGACATTTCATTTAAAATAGTCCTAAATGAATAAGCATAGAAATTCTAGAGTAGAGCACAAGATGTTTGAAGCAGAAAGATTAGCAGGGCTATAGGGCAGCAGGACTAATTGGATAGCTCTTTTATCCAAGAGCTGGCACAGGTAAGAAGGATTGTATGGCCTCTTAGTTTGCTGTATTGTTCTATGAGTCTATGATCAGAAAAATAAATAAGAATGACAAAGAAAATGTAGAATATAATTTGGACTCATGGTAGGTGACAGGAACTATTAATTGAGACATGCAGGTGATCAGCCCATGGATTTTGTTTGAATTTTTACACGTAGACCATTTGATCATTTCTGAAAATGCCACATGATAACACAGTTTGATTCCCGGCTTGGGTTACTGTCTGTGTGGAGTCTGCACAATGTCCTCATGTCTGCATGGGTTTCCTCTGGGTTCTTCAGTTTCCTCCCACAGCCCCAAAGGTGTGCTGGTTAGGAGCACTGGCCATTCTAAAATTCGCCCTCAGCGTACCCGAACTGGTGTCTGAGTGCAGCAACTGGGCAACTTTCACAATAACCTCATTGTCATGTTAACATAAATCAAATTGTGATACTAACAATTAAATTTCAACTTAAACAAAATACTCCATGTGTAATGAATAAGAGATGAACTATTAGAAAGAAAAACTGTGTCAAACAAGCATTCAAAGAAGAAATTCTACAAGCACAATATGGCCCCACCAAGAATAAGAGGGTACTGCCAAGTCTAGAGCTCTCTAGTTATCCAAACGCATATCGGCCAAGATAAAGCAAAAAACAGAAAGCTTATGCAAAAACAAAGTAGGCTTATGACATTCCCAAAATATTTAATGGTATAGAAAGTCTGGAAGAGTGTAGAAATTATTCGTTCAAGAGCACTGAAGTAAAAGGGAAATCAGGAAAGCAAAGAGAGGATACAAAAACTATTGGCAGGTAAAATCAAAGAAAATCCTAAGATACTTTACCAGTACATTAAGAGCAAGGCAATAACTAAGGAAAAGGTGGAGCCTTTTGGAGTACATGGTAACTTGTGGGTTGATGCAGAAGATGGGTATGGGATTCTTTATGAGCACTTTGTCTCTGTCTTCTCTAAGGAGAAGGATGATGCAAACATTCTAGTTAAAGAGGATACAATAGTAGATACAACAAATATAATGTGAGAGGAAGTAGCAGAGGAATTGGCATCTTTGAAGGCAGATAAATTACCAGGAATGATGGATTGTATCCCAGAGTGTGAAGGAAGCCAAGGAAGAAATAGCAAATGCTTTGGGGATCATTTTCCAATCCTCATTAGATCCAGGCAAGGACTTAGAGGATTGGAGATCCTCAAATGTTATACCATCACTTAAAAAGTGTATAAAGGATAGATCAGAAAATTATCAGTCAGTTCGTCTGACTTTGGTGGTGGGAACATTATTGAAATCAATTCTGAGAGACATGATAAAACATCACTTAAAAAGGCACAGATTGATCAAGGATAGTCAGCATAGCTTTGTTAGGGGAAAATTGTGTCTTACTAAATTAAATAATTTTTTGAGGAAGTAACAAGGAAGATCGATGAGGGTAGCGCAGGGGATGTTGTCCACATGTGTTTCAGTAAAGCATTTGACAAGGTTCCATATGGCAGGCTGGTAAGAAAAGTGAGATGTCATGGAATGCAGGGGAAGGTCGTAGAATAGATCAAAAATTGCCTCACTGACAGGAAGCAAAGGGTAACGGTTGATGGATGTTTTTGTGACCAGAAACAGTTTCCAATAATGTTCCACAGGGCCGTTGCCATTGTTGCATATATTAATGATTTCAACTTAAATACAGGAGGCAGGATTGCGAATTTGCAGATGACACAAAAATTGGCTACGTGGCGATAGTGAAGAGGATAGCTGTCCATGGTTTGCTTGAAGATGCAGAGATGTAGCAAATGAATTTCAATCTGGAAAAGTGTGAGATAATACATTAAGAGAGGACAAACATACCAAAGAAATATTTGATATTAGGGAAGATATTGAGAGGGATTGAGGAAGTGAGAGATCTTGGAGTGCATGTCTGTAAGTCCTTGAAGATGGCAGGATAGGTGGACAGGGTGGTTAAGAAAGCATTTGTTTTCCTTTACTGGGCAAGGTATTGAATACAAAACATGTAATAGTGGAACTGTATAAAATGCTGGTTAGGCCATAGTTGGAATTTTGTGTTCAGTTACGATCAACACATTACAGGAAGGATATAGTTACTCAGGAGAGAGTGCAGCAGAGATTTACAAGAATACTTCCAGGGCTTGAAAATTGCAGCAATTGGATAGGCTAAGATTGGTTTCCAGAGAACAAAGGAAGCTAAGGGGTGACCAAATTGAAGTGTATAAAATTACGAGGAGCCTAGATAGAGTATAAGGAAGACTTGTTTCCTAACACTGAGGGATCAATTATCGAGGAATAGATTTTAGGTGACCAATAGATGAATTCGAGGAGACATAAGGAAAAGTTTTTCAACCAAAAGGGTGGTGCACTGGCTGAAGTGGTGGTTGAGACTGAAATACTTCTCATTTAAAAATGTACCTGGATCTGCATCTGCAGATTCGGCATCAGGTGCATGAAAGTGGAATTAAAGAAATTGGCTAGTTTCTTTTTTCTCTTTTTTGGTCAGCATGGACACAATGAACTGAATGGCTTCTTTCTGCACTGTAACTTTTCTATGGAATTACTTTGAAATGCAGTCAAGTTTTGCTATGTCAACAAATCTTTGCACACAGCATCATCCTACAAAGTATAATGAGATGAATGTTTGAGTTTTGTCGCTGCTGGATGAAGTGTTGGCCAGAAATATCTTTGATCTTCAGTGAAATATATCACACAATCTCTAACATCCACCTGCACCATAAAACAGACAAAACAGTTTCCACACCTGCCACAGCACTAAAATACCACGAATCAAATACCAAATTAATGCATTACATCTTCTGTGACAACCCCTCTCCTCATTGGCCTGTTCAGAATTGCCCTCACGTGGGTCCATTATCATCCGTTCAACCTGTGCTCGAGAATCCCTACACATGTCCTCTTCTGCCCATATTGCACCTTTGGCGACACATGCACGCACATACACAAACATTATGAGCAGGAAAGCAGTACTGGAGGGATTTTGAAAATTAGAGACACTAGGTGGAAATTTAGAAGCTGCTGCTATAGGCACAGAGCCAGAGGTTGATGGCAAGAATGCTTTTGAGCATTTTAAGTGCAGGTGACAGAGCAGCTGATGATTTCAGATTCACATGTGGTGGAACTGAAGAAGCTCCAAAATTGAAAACAAAATGTTATGCCACAGATTGATCAGATATTGCCCAGTTGGGTTTTCCCAAGCAAACTATCCACAGCAAGAGGGGAACAAAATTACAGTTAAATCACTTGTCTGATATGATGCGGTTTTTACAACCAGCTAGAAAATAGCATAGGCAGACATGTTGGGATTGATTTTCTGTCAATCCGCTTCAATTGGGAGCAGTCTTTGAACCATGTAATATCCATTAATTCACAGAGTTCTTGGAACACATTTGCAGGCTGTAACTTAACACAATTTTGATTCTGGGAAAGAAATGCTACTGCAATATCCAATGTTTTGTTCCCACAAATCAGAATAAATACACAAATTTGGATAAAGATGGAAGACATGACATTATCAGAACTATGAAAAGCATTTTCAACAGAAGAAAATTCAATTTTGTTTAATTTTTACAAGGTGTGAAAAATGGTGACATTTTGGCAATTTTATGCGGAAACAAACAAGACAAATGTTAATTTGTAGAATCAAACTCTGACATCTTTACAGTTTGTTAAGCCAAAAGTACCAAACGACCTTATTTTACAACATTCTAGGATTGTATAAACTGATCCAGCTTCATTCCTTTTGAACATATCCCAAATGGAAATTATTTGGTGCTCATACTGACAGCATATGCCATTCCCAAATCAGCTGTATATTTACAAAAATCACTGACTAATGTTTAATGGACCACTGGTATCAGTTCATTTCTTTTTCTCTTGGAAATATTGTGTAAAATTCACTAAGATATTTTCTTTTGCTAAGAGATATGATTAAACTCAATGCTAAGCAAAGGCTTGTAATAATTACTTCATTACTTTGTATATTTAAAAAAATACTGGGAAACCTTGGTAAAGAGCTGTAGCTCACAATACAAGACACTGTCTCAGACGGAAAAGAAATAACATGAATGAGTATGCAGTGATATCGCACTTGAGTTTTTATAAATAGAATATTTGAAAAAAAAAAGGAAGTATTAAAGGAGATAAAGATTTTGAAGCCCTGAAAAAGAACAACTTGGAACCGAATATTTAGAGTTAATATTTATTTCAACGCACTAAAGATGGGGACAGCCAGTTAAGGTGATATATTTGGAGCTTTCAAGTTACAAGAAAGGAAACATGTTGGGACTAAGACAGTAGTTGAAAAGTTGAATGGGTGGCACGGTGACACAGTGGTTAGGATTGCTGCCACACAACTCCAGCGACCCAGTTCAATTCGGGTCTTGGGTAACTGTGTGGACTTTGCATGTTCTCCCCCTGAGTGCTCCATTTCCTCTTTCACTCCAAAGATATGCAGGTCAGGTGAGTTGCCCATGCTGAATTATCCCTTTGTTTCCCAAGATGTGTAGGTTAGGTGAATTAACCATGGAAAATTTATGTTTACGGTGAATGGGCAGGAGAAGAGATTCTGGGTGAGATATTCTGTCAGAGTTCGTGCAAACCCAATGGACTGACTGGCCTCTTCTGAATTTAGGAATTGTATTCCATGATCATTAAGTCTAGGACATGGACTGATTGACTGATTATGAATGGATGACATCAGACTTCTCTCTTGACAAGTCTCTTGCAAATTGTGCTCTAACACAAATTACAAGGTTGATTTAGGTCAGACTGTTCATGTATGGATTGTTGCCAATATTTCACATAAGCCTGTTTTGAAACAATTATGTTAGACAACTGAATGGCTGGCTAAATCACTTCAGGAGGATAAATGTTTTTTTCTACAGTGTCGGTAAATATGTTAATTTAGTGAACAATAGATTTAACAAGTTTCTGAAAAGTAAGAATAGATTAGAATTTTGAGTCATACTGGGATAAAGTTAAATGACTAATACCTCTAATCACTGGCCATTTTATACATGTAACATCAACCATTGTGTATTATTGGGCAATTCCAAGTAATTCCCAGTTGGATAATGGATATTGGTGCAGCACATTGGCACAGTGCCAGCAACTCGGGTTCAATTCTGGCCTTGGGTCAGTGACTATTTGCACATTCTCCTTGGGCCTGCATGAGTTTCCTCTGGATGCTCTGGTTTCCTTCCATTAGATTGACTGGCCATGCTAAATTGATCCTAGTGTCAGGGAGATTAGCAGGGTAAATATAGGGTTGTGAGAATAGGGCCTGGATGACACTGTGGTTGATGCTGGCTCAATGGGCTGAATAGCCTTCTACATTGCAATCTATGATTCTGATATTACAGTAAAACTGAATCTCACATCAGCAGATATTAATTTATGTACTTTCAGCAGAGCTCACTGCATGGTGATGGGAAGTGACAATACCAACTGTTTTTCTCACTCCCATACCAGAGAAAGGCAAACTGTAAAAATTATATTATTAAGAACAGCTAAACATAACTAAACTTAAGACCTTTCACAGGATGCTTTCTTTCACTTGATTACTGGGGAAACTTGGCGATTTTATAAAAACCAAAGTATCCAACAATATTCACAACTGCCCCCACCACTATGATCAAATAGCATGCTAGTATTCACTGTTGAGGTACATATACTAAGAATGGCTTTTTAGACAGACAACAGTGCACAGGAAATTGTTTGATGAAAATACATGGTGTCTTCAGGAGTCAGAAAAAACAAATAAGTAGGTGCCACCTATAAAATAGCTTCCTATAATGCTATTTTCTAAATTACAGACAATTCTCAAACATTTCTAAAAACAATGTATGCTACAAAAGAAATGATGAGCCACACAGAAGAAAACCAGCCCTCTGAGGATAAAACAATTTGATAATACAACTCTTAGGACAACAGCAAATCTTTCATAGTATGGACCAAACAGATTTTGTTAGACAGTGAAACAAGTGTTAGTTGGTACCAGTGGGACACTTTCCCTTCTTCATTAGCATACCTCACTTTCCCAGTCAAGCTTGTATGTACGTGTTGCTGGAATTCTGTGTATTTTGATGCCAAATATGTAAAATCTGGTGGCTTGTCTTTATATCGGTTCCTTGGATGCATAGATTTGTTAAGGGCCATCCTAAAACAAAGGAAGAAAGACAAAACAATTTTAAGTTGCAAACAGGATGCATTGATGAAGAGCAAATTTATCAGCATGAAACTAGCTGCTACTGTAATATAATGCTAATCAATGACTTGCAACCATTTCTAGGGACAATGAAAAATAGCAAATTCTCTCTTATCTCTATTCCTGCCTAATGGTTTTTAACTTGTGATAATCTAAGCAGTAATATCAATACAATTATTTCACATGTAAAATAATGAAAACAAATCAACTAAAGTAACACTCATCTCAGAAAAACATTCAGTAGGGAGGGATTCAGATATTTTTCCTCCAAGCAATTATTCATATTACTTCCCTCAGTTACTTTGGTTTCCCTCACTTCCAAAGTCTATTTTGATACCCCCCCCCCCCCCCCCCCCCCGCTAAGTGACACCAATTTAAGTAGGAGCATGGGTAAGAATTGCTGATCTTTCGGAAAAAGGTGAAGCTGAGATAAATGACTAATTTCTACCAGATTTTGGCATAATCAGGAGATTATTTGTTAAAATAAATGAAAGCACAGTAAACCAAAATTAGAATGATGCAAAATACAACTAATTTCTCTCAATTTTCTTGTATATGTAGCCATCTTAGGAAAAGAACAGGAGAAAAAATATAGAAAATGCACAAAACTTCATTTCCTTTGGAGGCTAAGGAGATTTGGCATGTTGGCTACAATTCTCATCAATTTTTTTTTTTTACAGATGCATCATAGAACGCATCCTTTCCAGATATACAACAGCTTGGTATGGCTCCTGTTCTGCTCAGGACCACAAGAAACTACAAATAGTTGTGAATATAGCAGTTTATCATGCAAACTCGCCTCCCATCCACTGACTCTGTCTACATTTTCCGCAGCATTGGAAAAGCATAATCAAGGACACCATGCATCCCAGATATAATTCCTTCCACCTTCTTTCATCAGAAAAAAGATACAAAAGTTGGAAATCACGTATCAACCAATTCAAGAACAGCTTCTTCCCTGATGCCTTCAGAATTTTGAATGGACCTACCTTATATTAAGCTGATCTTTCTCTATGCCCTACCTATGACTGTAACACTATATTCTGCATCCTCTCCTTTCTTTCTCCCTTACGTATTCTATGAGCAATATGTTTTGTCTGTATAGCGCACAAGAAACAATACTTTTCACTGTACCCTAATACATGACAATAATAAATCAAATCAAAATTTTAAGTTGAAACATTTTCTCTTTCAAACAAACATACTTCATTTTAAATTAGCATTTCTTCCCTGCCTCCTTCCACAGTTTCATACAAAAATTTGTATGAACTGAAAACTCAAAGCTGTAGAAAGTTTGAAGCTATTAAATAACGTTGTATATGCTTTAGTTTCCCTTTCAAAATTTTGCATCTTTCACTGTTGAAGAGTAGATTATAAGACAAGGAAGAAAAAGGGCCATTTAATGATATCAAATTGAAAAAAAACCTTGCATTCATGTGCTCTGTCAGTCAAGCCTATCAAAAGATCTCACATAACTGATTTGAAATAGGAAAATATGGCAATGCAATGATATCCAAGAAAAGATGATGAATAAAATCATCAGCTTTAATCTTTGGTGGTGTTAGTTGGAGGAGGCATAGCATAGATTAGGTAACATATGTGCCACATAAATGTCAAGTAATGGCCAATTTAACCAAAACAAGACAACCACGTCACGTTATTTTCAATGGTTCCACTTAACATTGAATCACTCACCATCAACACCTGCGACGTAACCATTGACTAAACGTTGAATTGCAACAACTAGATCATTGCTAAATATTCTTCTACCCGAGTCATATGGATGTCAGGAATAGTCACCCGCATTTCAGACTCTAGCTGGGACTCATCCATCTGTCATGTCAAGAATGATATTGTACACAAACTAAATAAAATCAAATTAATGGAAAGAAAGGAAACTAACTGCCTCAGATGGAAATGAAAAAAGCAGAGGAGAGATTGGGTACTCTGTGATAAGTGGCTCACTCACCCTTTCCTCAGTTTCAATCACATTGAGAATATGAGTAAAACATTGTCCTGTTCTTATTAACTATCATTGCATAGGTCCTACAGAAAAAAATGGGCAGATGACTAGAATGGACCAGTTAGTTGCCTGATATATATTGGTAAGCCTTTTAAGTGCCAGAAATTGTGCAGCAACTGTACAGATATACCCCACCAAGGGACTAATTTGGAAAAGGAAAGGAATAAATATGTTGCATCATTATCGTGTTAGCAAACCTGCTTAACTGATGATTTCTGATTTGATTTTCCAAAGCTCCTTGCAACCAAGCAATCTGTCTGGGTCTCCCTACCGTTACTCTGAAACAAGCTGCTACGAGGTAATTGAGAACTTCTGGAACACAGGAATTTATAATCTCAGATAATATGACTGTAATCCATCTAGTTTCCCCATGGCAGCTTAACTGAGATCATAAATTAAATCAAAGATGTGAAGTCCTGCCATATGATGTTATTCCAAATGTCTCTCTCCCTACTGCAGTTTATGATCATACAACGACATAATTATATGAAACCTTTAATATAACAGAATGTCCCACACTACTTCATAACAATATTAAAAAAACAATATATGACACCAAGACATATAAGGAGGTATTAGGGCAGATGATTAAAGGCATGGGTAATGAGTAAGGTTTTAAAAGCGTTTCTTAAAGGAGGACAATAAGATAGGAAAGTGGAGGTTGAGCAAGGAAATTCCAAAGCTTAAAGCACAAACAGCTGAAGGCACATCAGACCATGGTGGTGTGATCAAAATCTGGGATGCTGGAAAGATCAAATTTCAAGGAGCAGGGACACCTCTGTACATCTGGAAATTATGGTGGTGGAGAAGGGTAACAGTATGGAGGAAATTGAAAACAAGGATAAGAGTTTTAAAATCAAGGCATTGTTTACAGGAGGCAATGTAGACCAGCAAGCACAGGCTTGATGGGTGAACTGAACTTAATGCGAATTCGAACATATAATGCTTAATATTCTTCTACCAGAATTATATGGATGTCAGGAGTAGTTACCCCTATTTCAGACTCTAGCTGGAACTCACTCATCTGTTATATCAAGAACGATATTGTACACAAAATAACTAAGATCAAATTAATGAAAAGAAAGGAAACCAACTGCCTCAGATGGACATATTGGTGTGCCAGGCAGACCGGAAAACTAAACACCGTGAACTTTTTTTTTAAGCTCAATAATTTTAATTTACAACTACAGAAAGATTACAATATTAAAAACAATCTTTTTAAAAACATTTGGCAGGGCCAAATCTGCTCCTTTCCTAGATTTTTATGATCAAAATGAACATTTGTGCCTTGTAAACAGAATAATTTTAGTACTAGACCACGATCCTGCTTCTTACCCGCTTCTCAAAGCTTTAACCTCGCACTAAATAATTACAAACCTCGAGTGTTTCAGAACATTAAAAAAAGCGACAGGCCTCGGCAGCTGCGCACACAAACTATCTTCATCGCGACCCGGAAGGACCACCCTCTCCGGCAATTAGAGGTGAGCATTGCACAACAGCCAGTTACTTCACAGTTTGATGGTGCAAACAACTTGAACTTTATCTATGTTGGACCAATGCATAACACACAACATTAGGGGAACGTCGCGTATGTCTGCTACATACACAAAACTCCGCTGTTTTTTTCTGACTGCAAGTTCTCTATGAAGGTATGGGAATGTATTTCTGTTCCCTTTTTCAAGATGATGGTTTATTCGAAATTGGGTCACTGTTTTACCTTTCACCGATTGAAGCTGGACAGAGAGGGCATTTTAAAAAGGCTGCGCTGATAATCAATCTCTCAAACAGACACAATTGTAAAATGAGATATTTAATTTTAAATTGTAGGAATGTGCATCCTCATGAGTATGTGATTTCCACCCTATCGTGCTTCTGTAAAAATATAGCATAGGACTTTATCTTTTGTTTTAAACTTCGCAAAATTATGGATCAGCTGGTCCAAGCTATTGAAATAATAGGGAAGTACAACCCATCCTTTAATCAAATTAATCAAAACTATTCTTAAAAGATCGGAAAGTAGAAAATGGTGGAGATTAGGAGTGAGGGTCAGAAAACATTTAAGCCTCTTAACAGTAGTTATTAAATTGGACAGAACATTAAGCAATGAATAATTGGAGCTTGTAATAAATGCAATAGTTGTAGGTGATTTTAATCTTCATGTAAACTGGGTCAACCAAATTGGCAAAGATGATCTGGAAATGATTGCAGAATGTTTTTGTGACGGTTTCCAACAATATGTTGTGGACCAACTAGGGAAAGTTTATTAAAGTTTGTTTATTTATTAGTCATAAGTTAACACTGCAATGAAGTTACTGTGAAAAATCCCCAAGTCGCTGTACTTCAGAGCCTGTTTGGATACACTGAGGGAGAATTTAGCATAGCTATTGCACGCAACTAACATGTCTTTTGGAGTATGGGAGGAAATCGGAGCAAACCCACATATAGTGAGAACATGCAAACTCCATATAGTGACCCTAGCTGGGAATTGAACTAGGTCTCTGGTATTGTGATGCAGTGGTGTTAACCACTGTGCCATAGTGCCACCCAAATAAAGCTATTTTAGATTTAATATTGTTCAGTGAGACAGGATTAATTAGTATTCTCATGGTAAAAGATCCACTGGGAAAAATGACCACAATACAATTGAATTCCATATTAAATTTGAAAAAAGACATAATGCAGCACCAAACAAGAATCCTAAATAAAACCAATTATAAAGAATAAGGAAACAGCTAGTTAGGGTTGATTGGGTAAATAGACTAAAAGGAATGATAATTTAAAAAAAGTGGGAAACATTTAAAGAAACACTCAAAACAATTTAATGCATTTAATCAAACAAAATTCAGTAAGTAAGATCCATCCCTAGCTACTAGGTGAGTTAAGGGTAATATTAGATTAAAAGAGACTTATAATATTGCAAAGAATAGTAGGAAGCCTGAGGAATGGGAGTATTTTAAGAACTAACATAAGACCATCAAAAAGCTGGAGAAAAAAAATCTAAAAACAAAAGTAAAATTAGATTGTAAGAACTTTCACAAGTAAATAAGGAGAGTAGCTGAGGTATCTAAAATTTTGATTCCTGAGAGGAAGAAACAAGATTCATTATAATGGGGAATGAGTTAATAGCAGGGACATTGAATAAATATATTATGCCTTTTTTCAGAGTAGAAGACACAGATTACATATCAAAAAAAGTGGCCAAAGGGATAATAAGAATGAAGGACTTAAGGCCATTAATATTAGCAATGAAAAGATATTGAAAAAACTTGAGGGACTAAAATCCAACAAATCCCAAGAATTTGATGGCCTACATCCTAGGGTTCTAAAAGAGGTAACTGCCAAGATATTGGATGCATTGGTTATGATTTTCCAAAATTCTGGGAGAATATCTACAGTAACTGCAACTCTTTACTAAAAACACAGCTCACATAACAGGTTTACATTCATGGACAGAAACATACTATTTGCTTTGCCCATTAATTCACCTAAGATTAAGGAAATGCTAACAGTGACCACGTTGTTTCTTCATTACTCTTCAGTGCTTTGACCAGATCACAAATTTAGTTAAAAGGATTAAATGCAGAACTAATGAACCAGATGAGTTCCAAGATCAGTCACCAACACTTCAAAATCAAAACTTAATTACAGAATATTATAATTCACAAACTGTCATTGGTTGCAGATTGTGTATTTGAACCAAAATAAAGTTCTGAGAACTATTTTAATGCAATTGCTTGTAATTTCTCTGAAATGGTTCACATTGGCCTAATTGTGTTCTTATACGTTTGAGTTATATACCAACAATTTGATTTGATGTCTTAAATTTCCTTTGTACTTTTGTTTGGGCTGTTCCCTTTCCTTTTGGGGAGCTGCCCCTTTTACTTTGTCCTAATTTAATTTGAGTTTGTCTATTTGGTTTGACCTTAAGAGGACAACCATAAATATTTTAAAGTATTTACTTTCCAACAGACTTTCTCAGGTGAATTAACTTATGATTGTGGATTGAAATGATCAAATCTCATGCTGATTAAAAAAAATAACTTTTTGTAAACATGTCATACTGTCCTTCAAAAAAATCTTGCACAGTGAAATGATGATGAGTCAAAAGAGAAAATGCTGGAAAATCTCAGCAGATCTGGCACCATCTGTAAGGAGAGAAAAGAGCTAATGTTTCAAGTTCCAGATGACCCTTTGTCAAAGCGAATTTGGATGACACAAATGTTGAAATGATCAACCATTCCCATCGGTAAAATAGCAAATCACACAGAACAATGCCCATGATAAGCCAAAAAATCCACATTGGTTATTCTGGATTAGTCAGAAGTGTCTAAATTTGATATATGACAGCATCGATCAGTGTGAAGTTAAACTATAGAGGAGTGTGAAATCATAGAAGGTTGGGCCAGGCATCAATTGATATCAGGATTTCTCTATGAAAAGACATGCAAAACTGCAGGTATGGCTAAATCTGAGAGAAAATTAAAAGTGTTGTCGATTAGAGAAGGTGAAGTTAGTACACCAAGTAGAAAACTGTGGTGTGAACTAGAAAGTAGACACCATTAAAAAGGAGTGGAATTTGCAATCAAGTTTGTTCACCATTATACAACACATTTTGCAACAGTTTGACAAGCAGACATATTCTCCAGCAAGGAAGAAGATAAGAATGACTCCCTATCCTAATGCTGAAGAAGCTGTGCTAATGTGGTTCAAAGCAGCCCAAGCAGAGAACGTTCCCCTCTCCAGTCCACTTCTGCAGGAAAGGGGAGCTGTCCTGGTGAAGAAACTGGGTCTCAGAGTTCATCTACACTGACAGACATCTGGTCTGATTCAAGACAAGATGCTGCATTGTCTTCTGCATGCTAAATGAAGGTACAGCAATCATGGCTGCCATGACAGATGACTTGCTTCAAAATAGTCTCACTCCCATCTTGAATGAGTATTCACCAAGAGACATTTTTTGACATGGTTGAAGTTAGACTATTTTACTGCCTTTTTCTCAACTGCTCTATGAAGTTTAAAAGTGAATTTTAAACATTTAATGGTAAACAGCAGAGGAAGGAATATTCAGTACTTTGGTCTGTGCCAATGTGAACAGCACTGAAAAATTGCTGTTTCTTGTGATAGGATAGTCGAAGAGGGCACACTGCTTCGTGAATATCAAAACACAACCCATTGCAGGACCAGGCAGTCAAAACTGTCTGGGTAGCCTCAAGCATTTTAAGATGTGGATCAGGAAAGTGGACAAAATGTATCAACAAAAGAAAAGGAAGATTGCCATTGTTACTTACGTACACCCAAACATTGCTGGCCTGAAGAATATGAAACTGTTCTTGTCTCCCAACAACACAGCAAACTCCAACTAATGAATCAGGAACCTAAATAACTACTACTTAAGGCAGTTGATCTTTCAGGTTAATGAGGCCATCAAAAAGAAGCAGGAATACAATTGGAGTAGAGACCACATTCATGATGAAAAAGACATGGAAGATGATGACAAGGGCCACGTCAATAGCTTTCACGTGCAGTCAAGCAGGTTATGGCTGCAGAAGATGACAAGAATGAGCGGAACAGGGTGAGGCCAACCAACTCAATGATGAGGGTTCTCACTTGGCTGAAAGAGACCGGCATGTAAATTCTCAGAGTCAGCCATGAAAACTTAGGCGGAAATGGATGATGCCATATGATACACAAAGGAGATGATAGATGATGCCATTGTAGATGCAGTACATTTTTTAATTAAGTCCAA
Organism: Sphyrna mokarran; assembly: GCA_024679065.1. NCBI lineage: Eukaryota > Metazoa > Chordata > Chondrichthyes > Carcharhiniformes > Carcharhinidae > Sphyrna > Sphyrna mokarran. Next base: position 13,296,682 of record JAGIQG010000022.1, read on the forward strand.
TGAAAAGAAGACAATGAATTCCTGCCTGCTCATCTGCTTGCTTCCCTAGCCAATGCTACGAAGGCCATGTAGATGGTCTAAGATTTCACATTGCAACACAAAAATACCAAAAAATGTTTGACAACTTGACAACATGATGGACTTATTGGGCATGTCTGAAAACTACATGCAGGCAGAAAATGATTATGGATTTTTTTCAGAACTAACTCCCAACCCTTATCAATGCAAAGTCCTGGCCTTTTGTAAGTTCTGGTCATTGTAAGCTATAAACAAGCTGAATAAAGACTTTTCCAGACATTTGCTGCTTTATTTTCATTTGACATTTGAATCTGTTATTTTTGACAGATCACATTTGCAGGCATTTGGGGTTACATAGTGATGCATTCATATGGAAATGGGACCTCCCTGGCAACATGAACTCTGCTTAACACAAAATTGGAGGCAGTTCCCCTGGGATGTGACCTATCAAGATTCTACTGAGTGTGTCACTCTTTATAAAAAAAATTTTATAGAAGACTTTTCTTAATGTGGAACACAGACCAGAAGGCGTCAGATATGCTTACTGATCACAGCTGCATCAGCTGACTGCAGCCAAGAGTAGCATTTGGGGCACCTGGGTTACACAAAAGAAAAAGTTGCCAAAATTCTCATACCAAATTACAATCTTGAGAACCTTCCCACGCTCCCCCCCCCGTGCCCCCCTGCATAGAAAGACCTTATCAGCTCACCTCTGAAACCCCTTACCAACTAACTTTACTGTGGTATGCTCACTGTCTATGAAATTGTACCCAACTAAAAATTAACATTTTCAAGTGGAAGTAAGGACCAGGTTGTGAGGAAAGAAAGGAGAATGGAATCACATAATTGTTATGGTGCAATAGAAGGCCATTGGCTTGTCGTATCTGTATCACCTTTCTAAACAAGCATCATGGCTTTGTGGCACTCCCCTGTCTTTCACCATATCCCTGCACATGATTTCTACTGAAGTAATCACCTAAAAGCCCTTTGAATGCCCTCACTGAAACTAGCCTCCATCATACTTCCAGGTAGTGCATTCTGGATTCCAATCACATGCTACTGAAAAAAAATTGTTTTTTTTTGCAAATCATTTTAAACCTGTGCCCTCTCATTCTTGATCTTTTTACAAGCTGGAACAGTTTCTTCTAATCAACTCTGTACAGTCTCCTTATGATTGTGATCATCTCTATCAAATCTCCTCTTAGCCTACTGCTCTCTGAGGAGAACAGTCCCCATTTCTACATTTTATTCTCGCAAATGAAGTTTTTCAACCCTGAAACCATTTGTGTAAATCTTTTCTGCACTCACAAAGCATTCACATCCTTCCGATAGTGTGATGCGAAGGGCTGTACGCACCTGAAATCTAACGCATTTTTTGTGTGAGTTCCGCATAACATCCTTGCTCGTGTACCCTATGCACTTCTTAACAAAGTCCAGAATACTAAATGCTTTATTAACTGCTCTCTCCACCTGTCCTGCCACCTTCAATGATATGTGCACATGGAAAACATTAACAAAGAAGTATAGATTCTGCTATGCATCTTTTTCATCACACTTTATAGAGAGGTCAATAACCAGGGGACCAAAAATTAAGTGATTGAAAGAAGAATTAGAGGTGAGTTAAGCAGATATCTTTTGCTAATAGTTGGATATTCACCACCTGAAAGGGTGCCAGAGGCAGAAACCTACACTTCATTTAAAAAAATACCTGGATATGACTTTGAGGTTTTGTAAACGTCAGGTTCTGTACCATAGCTGGATAGTGGGATTAAGTTGAATCTCTCGTTTTGTCTGCAGACACTATAGCTTGAATGGCCACTTCTTGTGCTGTAAATTGTCTGTTTCTGTTTACGTTTGTCTGTGTTAACACATCAATTATTTACAAGTGCAACTGATAAGAAAATTACAAAGATCATTCACAGTCTTCTGACAATGATACATTTTGATCTGTGTGCCGTTAGTTTACCTTTAAGAGATTAAAAAAATCCTGTTCTCTGCAGCTCTCAGCCCAGCAACGAGGGTTGAGACTGTGTCTGTTGAAGTCCTTTTATTGTTACTTCAATGACTTAAATGGCGTTGATTATTTTTACTGTTGGACTTTATATGACTCTGCATTGTTAGAAGGAAGACTGGATGGCAGCTCAGGTCTTTTTGGGTAGTTATTTTTCCTTTCTAGTAAATTTAAGGTTTCATTTTCTGTTTGGCTGGCTGCAGTTTCAGTTTTAGAATGGATACCAAGCTAAAAGAAATGTTTTTCTCTCCCTCTCTCATTTTGGGAGTTCTGCTGGTTAGCTGAAAGCAAGGATTCTTGCTTTCCTGGAGTAGGATATCTACTGTTGTTGGCTTGCCAGAGTCTCCTTGCTGTTATGGGAAGTTTTGTGACTTCAAATTTTCAGGGTGCATCAGACGGCTGCTAGAAGTAACAAGGCTGAAAAGTCAGGCTTTCAAATACTCCAACCAAAAGTCTCAGTTCCAGCATCATGTGAGCATCGGTCCTTGCTTTGTTAAATGGTGTTGTCTCTGTGAAGTTTTGTTTGATTTTAGATATATTTGTTAAGGTTTATATCATCGCAGTTGTTTCCTTTTTGTTTGTAATTGATAAAGATTATTGCTGATTTTCTTTCAATACATGTTAACTATATTCTTAAGTAAACTTTGTTTGATAAAGCTTCTTGGTGGGTTATTTGAATCATACCTGAAGTGAAATATATCATGCTTACCCTAGCCAAATTCAAAGTGCAAAACTTATGATCCAGGCAGACTTCATGAAACACTTTCGAGTTTCTGATCTGAAATAACATCAATGTGTGAAAATCTTCAGCTTACTGACCATAATAAGTTGATCTCTGATTTTATGAAAACTTAATCACAGCTCTGATAACATTTCCGAATTGGTATTCTCCAGTATAAATCAGTCATTCCCAACTGGAATAGAAGAGCAAGGAAGTTGTGTTGCAATTGTATAGGACTATAGTGAGACCACACTGAAATCCTGTGCATAGATTTGGTGTCCTTTCCTGAGAATGATACAATTGCCTGAGAGGGGATAAATGAATGTTGCTGAATTGATTATTGAGAGAGCTGTCTAATGCTTTTTTTAATTCACTTATGGGATGTAGATGATGCTGGCTAGCCAGTACTGTTTGCCCATCCTTAGTTGGCCTTATTCAGAGGGCAGTTGGGAGTCAACTACATTGCTGTGGCCCTGGAGTCACATGTAGACCAGATCAAATGAGAATGGCAGATTTCCTTCCTTAAGGAATGTTAATGAAGCAGAAGGTTTTATCAACAATGGTCATCAGTAGCTTCTTAATTGCCGATATTTTGAATTGAATTTAAATTCCATTATCTGCCAAAGCAGGATTCAAACCTGGATCCCCAGAAAATTAGTTGATTTCTGCATTAATAGTCTAGCGATAATACCATGCTCCATGTTTTTATTCTGAAAGGCTATTTCTTCTAAATGGAGAGTCTAGAACTGAGGTAACATAGTCTCAGGTTAAGGGGGTGCCCATTTAGGACTGACATGAGAAATTTCTTCACTGAGTTGTAAAACTTTTCAATTCTCGAAGGGATTGTGGATGCTCGATTGATAAATATGTTTCAGACTGAGATTCCGGGAATCAAGAAATATGGGAATTGGTTGGAAATGTGTGTGTATATTCGGGATATACAGCACAGATACAGGCCATTCAGTGCACCTGGTTCATGCCAGCATTTATGCTCCACTTCAGCCTCATCTCATCTGAAACTTTCATCCTAATTTTCCATTTCTTCTCCTTCACATGAAGATCTATTGGTGATTCCCTATGGCCATCATAATATCCCTCCCCTTTTATGTCCATTTCTTCCCCAGCACCCTGGCCACAGGTAGGCCCTTTCTGTTGCTTGGCGATCAGAGACCTTTACTTCTGAAGTGAGCTCTCTAAACCAATCTTGCTGGTTCTTCTTGAGGTTGTGCTTGAGGGCGCCAGTCTCTTCCTCCATTTCAGAATCTGTGTCGTCTTCACCTGGAGGGACAGATGTAGAATCAACTTCTAATCATGGCTTGACACTGGCTGTGGCCAACCTACAGCTGGTAGTAAGGCTTATAGTGGGACGAGCTCCCTACTGTTGAGATGGTCCAGGAACTTCCTCACAACTTTGCTTTGCCCTTGAGCCTTATAAGAAACAGGCCCTATTATTTTTCCCATTATGATCCAACTGAGACCATCTCCAACGTTTCTCCAGTGGACCAGATCACCAATTTTGAATATTCTTTCTGTTCTTGCAGAATCCTGGTTCTTTTCATTCTCTTGTTGGGATTTCACCCTCCCACCTGGTTTGGGAACAGTAGGCTTAATCTTGTCCGAAACCTCTGACCCGTTAAAAATTCTGCTGGAGTGATTTGTGTTGTTGTGTGAGGGGTAGTCCAATAGTTGAACAAAAATCACACCATGGTGATCTCTATGGATGCTGCAGGTTACTTTTTCACGTTGAGCTTCAAAGTCTGCGCTATCTGGTTAGCCAACCCATTCAATGACAGGTGAGAAGATGCAGTCCTAATTATTTGATTCCATGGTAAAGCATGAAGGTCTGAAACTCAGTGTTAGCAAAAGCAATTCCATTGTCAGAAACCAGGACTTCAAGTACAATATTCATACAGAAACTTTGTGGTTTCTCGAAGATAGCGGAGGAAGTGGTGAAGATCATGCACGTACATCCAACCATTTGGAGTGTGCATCAATAATAATTAAGAACATGGAACCCATAAAAAGCCTGTTAAAGTGCACATGTACTCACCTTCAGGGCCTACCAGACCAGTCCCACAGATGTAGGGAAGCTGAGGGACCGAGTCTTGGATTCCCACGGAATCCTTACAGTGCAGGAGGAGGCCATTCAGCCATCAAGCCTGCACTGACAACAATCCCAGGCCTTATCACCATAACCCTATATATTTACCTTGCTCATCCTCTGACACCAAGAGGCAATTTAGTATGACCAATCCACTTAATCTGCATATCTTTGGACTGTGGAAGGAAACCCACAGAGACATGGAGAGAATGTGCAAAATCCACATTCACCCAAGGCCAGAATCGAACCTGGGTCCTGGTGCTGTGAAGCAGCAGTGCTAACCAGTCCTAGATGACTTTCACTGATCAAGTCAGTAATGTCTGCATTAAGACCAGTCCATTAGATGTAGCCTCTGGCCAGCATTTTCATTTTTAAAATCCAAGGTGGCCATGCTGTAATTCCATAAATACTGGCTCACTCACCTGACGAAGGAGAAGCCCTCTGAAAGCTAGTGGCGTTTACCCCCAAATAAACCTGTTGGACTTTAACCTGGTGTTGTGAGACTTCTTACTGTGTGTACCCTAATCCAACACTGGCATCTCCACATCACGAGGGACAACTACACAGAACCCTCAGAGGATGATATCATCCTCAACAGTGAGCTTGTCTTTCCTCATCAGTTAGGGTTTCATTTCATCTGGGGGCTGTTCTCTGAATCCCCCCATGTAATTAAATTTATTTAAGACTGGATCCTTTTGCATCCAGGCCTTGATTTGCCTTGCAGATACCAACATGGTGTCCAAAAAATTGAGGATCATCAGCTGGTAATGTAGTTGGATTTGTGAGCAATGGCAGACAGCTCAATGTATCGGTATTAACTATCTGGGTCCCGGGTGGTGCTCAAGAGATATTGATAAGATGCTAGTAACAAGGTTTAATGCTGTATCTGGGCTGCGGCATAGGAGAGTATTGTCTTGTCTTCTTTAAAAGCTCCCAGCAATGGTTTATGATCAATTACTATGATCAAGTGTCTACTGTAGACGTATTGATAGAATATTTTAATGCTGAAGTCAACTGCCAATCCCTCTTTTTTTTGATTTGAGAATACTTTGCTCAGAATCTAATAGGGTCCTGGATGTGTTCACAATAGGCTTTTCTCTTCCATCTTTCCAGCGGCGTGCCAGTACCAACAAAACCCTGTAAGGAGAGGCATTGCATGTCACAATGAGATCATTTATGGGATCAAAATGGGCCAATAAATTAGAGGGCTAAAGTCGCTGTTCGGTGCTGTGAAAGCTTCCAGCTACAATGCCCCTCTAAGACCAACTTTGATTTTTCTATAGTCGGATATGCAAGTGATTCAATAAGGAAGCCAAATTCAGAATAAATTTCCCGAAACAGTCTATTAATCCAAAGAAGGATTTCAATTCTGTGGGGTTCCTTGGTTGAATTATTTGAAAAATGGTGTATGCAGACAGGACCCTCGAAGGGCGGGTGTGGATTTGTATGTACCTTAATGCATATTAATTGTCACCTAGATAAAGGCAAAATATTGCAGATGCTGCAATCTGAAACAAAAACAGAAAAATGCTGGAAAACCTCAGCAGGTCTAATAGCATCTGTGATGAAAGAACAGAGCCAATGTTGAGTCTGCTGAGATTTTCCAGTATTTTTCTGTTTGTATTGTTAACTGTTATTTGCTTGCAGAAAGGCTTGTCTACTTTAAGTTGGAGGTGTGCATGATTCATGTCCAACTTAGAGAATGCTTGACTACTACTTGGCATACAGTCTTCAATCCAAGTCACGGGTTATTGGTCAAGTTTAAAAACCCAACTGACTGCAAGCTTATAATCCACACAAGGTTGGGCTGACTCATGCAGCTGGAGGACAGGAATAACAAGTGTGGTCCATTCTGCAAATTGTCTTATGATGATCAGGTTTTCCAGGAGTTCCAGTTGCAACTCTATTTTTTCTAACACAAAGCATGGAACGGGACTCGCTCTAAAATATTTAAGCAGAGCATTGGAGTTGACGTAGGTCTTAGCTTTGGCTCCCTTGTTTTTCCAAGTACTTCCTGGAAAATTCTAGGGTACTTGGTTGATGTTGTAGTAGGGGAACACGTGGCTAACAGTGACCACAATTCTGTCTACTTTAGGGTACAGATGGAAAAGGATGCTTGTTGCCCTAGGGGCAAGGTGCTGAATTGGGGGAAGGCTAATTACGGTCGGATTAGGCAGGAACTTATGGAAACTGATTGGGAACGGTTGTTCGAGGGTAAGTCCACGCCAGGCATGTGGGACTCTTTCAAGGGAATACTGAAAATGTTGCAAGAAAGATATGTGCCAGCTAAGAGGAAAGATGGGAAAGGTAGGATTAGAGAGCCGTGGATTACTAGGGATATTGAGGACTTGGTTAGGAAGAAAAGAGAGGCGTATGATAGGTCAAAGGATAGGTCAAAGCAGCTGGGAACGGAGACAGCATTGGAGGAATATAGAGAGAGTAGGAGGGAGCTCAAACAGAGTTAGAAGGGCAAAAAGGTGGCATGAAATGATTTTGGCGGATAGGATTAAGGAAAATCCAAAGGCTTTTTACTCCTATGTTAGGAATAAAAGGGTGGTTAGAGGAAAAATCGGACCTCTTAGGGACAGAGGAGGGGAACTGTGCTTAGAGCCTGAGGAAATGGCAGAGATCCTGAATGAATACTTTGCGTCGGCTTGTTCACAGCTCCTGTCTCTGAGGGAGCTTTGGACCAGTTGAGGGAAATATCCATACCGAGGGAGGAAATGTTAGCTTCCAGGTAGCATTAAAACTGATAAATCTCTGGGGCCTGATGGCATTTATCCCAGGCTGCTTAGGGAGGTGCAAGGTGAAATTGCTGGGCCTCTGAAGCAAATCTTTGTCTCTTCTTTGGACACAGGTGAGGTCCCAGAGGACTGGAGAATAGCTAATGTTGTACCGTTGTTTAAAAAAGGGTAGTAGGAATAACCCTGGGAATTACAGGCCGGTGAGTTTGACGTTAGTGGTAGGGAAGCTGTTGGAGGGGATTCTTAGAGATAGGATGTATAGGCACTTAGAGTGTTGCGATCTGATTAGGGATACACAGCATGGATTTGTTAAGGGGAGGTCATGCCTGACAAATCTGGTAGAATTTTTTGAGGAGGTGTTGAAAACAGTGGACGAAGGGCAAGCCGTTGATGTCGTCTATATGGATTTTAGTAAGGCATTTGACAAAGTCCCTCATGGGAGGTTAGTTGAGAAGGTCAAGGCTCATGGGATACAAGGACAGGTAGCTAGATGGATAAATAACTGGCTTGGTAATAGGAGACAGAGTAATAGTGGAAGGGTGTTTTTCTAGCTGGAGGTCGGTCACTAGTGGTGTGCCGCAGGGCTCAGTACTGGGACCTCTTCTAATTGTAATATATATAAATGACTTGGAAGAGGGAGTAAGTGGAGTGATCAGCAAGTTTGCAGACAATACAAAGATGGCTGGACTTGCGGATAATGAGGAGCATTGTTAGGTGATGCAGCAGGACATAGGCTGGTAGCTTGGGCAGATAGATGGCAGATGGAATTCAATCCTGGATAAATGTGAGGTGATGCATTTCGGGAGAAAGAACGTAGTGGGGAGGTATATGATAAAGGGTAGACCTATTAAGAGTATAGAAATGCAGAGGGACCTGGGGGTGCAGGTGAACAAATCTCTGAAGGTGGCAGAGCAAGTGGAGAAGGTTGTGAAGAAAGCATATAGTATGTTAGCCTTTATAGGAAGGGGTATAGAGTACAAGAGCTGGCCTTTAATGTTGCAGTTGTATAAAACGTTGGTTAGACCTAATTTGGAATACTGCGTCCAGTTCTGGTTGCCTTACTACCGGAAGGACGTGGAGACTCTGGAGAGAGTGCAGAGGAGGTTTACCAGGATGCTGCCTAGTATGGAAGGTCTGAGTTACGAGGAGAAGTTAGGCAAATTGGGACTGTTTTCCTTAGAAAGACGTAGACTTAGAGGAGATCTAAAAGAGGTATACAAGATTATGAGGGGTATAGATAAACAGGGTTAAGCTTTTTCCTAGGATGGACTCAAATAGCACGAGGGGTCACAGGCTTAGGGTGAGGGGGGGTAAGGTATAATTTGGATGCTAGAGGGAGTTTTTTCACACAGAGGGTGGTGGGGTATGGAATGCGCTGCCAAGTAAAGTGGTGGAGGCAGGTACTCTGGAGTTATTTAAGAAATACTTAGATGGGCACATGAACAGAATGGGAATGGAGGGGTATAGAAAACTGATTTAAACTAGGGATCATGAGCCTTTGGAGTCCCTGGGAAGTGTGTAAATCGATGATATTGATGTACTTGTTTTTATCCTACAGGTGCTTTGGTCCACCTTGTTGTCTAACAAGGGGCATACACGCGATGGGTCGTGAGAGGACTGCTCTTGGATCTTTTTCGAGAGTATCCTAGTGCTTCACGTCGTTAGTGTACGCTTGACCTGGACCATTTGATGGGCAAAACGACAGCTCAGTGACTATCGCTGTGCTGTGCAGATACATGGATTTGGGCCTGTGTCTGTGGGAGTTTGCGCATTCTCCCCGTGCTTGCGTGGGTTTTCTCCGGGTGCTCCGGTTTCCTCCCACATCCCAAGATGTGCTCTTAGGCTAATTGGCAAAACAAATTCTCCCTAAATTGTCTCAAATTTGGTTTTTAATCCATAGATCTATAAACATAGACAGGGATCACGGGTAGAGGTGGGAACATTGGGGTGGTGGCGCGGGCTCGTTGGGCCGAAGGGCCTGTTTCCCGTGCTGTTTTGTTCTTTGTTCTTTTTACTTACTGATGACTTTCGCAGCCCACCAAGCCCAGCCTGAAAATCTCCAGTCAGTCCAGTCAGATGTGCTGGAGTCAATCTTTCCCCACAAGACTAGATTCTACCCTGTACAATGAGTGGAAGTCAAGCTGACTGCTGCCTATGAATCACTTGGGTCATGATGGTGCCCTTTGCCTGTAATGGTTCCCCTATGTAGAAGGCCAGCCTGACTCTTGTGTTTTCTAAGCTTTGCCTCCAGGCTCATATTCGGCTCCAATCGTAACTCTGCTCCTGATAACACAGGACGCAGCGCCCATATTCACTTCTATTTTTAATGGGTGGCCTATACTAACAACACCATATGTGGGCAGTCTTTGTCATGAAGATGTGATTTAATTGCATTGCCCCATTCCTGATAATGGGCATATCTTCAAGGTATGGTCCGCTGCCAATTACCAGCCCGTCAATCTACTCTTGATCATCAGCAAAGTGATGGAAAGGGTCACCAGCAGTACTACCAAGGGGCACTTATTTACTGAGCAGTAAGCTGATCATGGGTGCTCAGTTTGGGTTCCACCAGAGTCACTCAGCTTCTAACCACATTACAGCCTTTGTTCAAACATGGACAAAAAAACTGAACACCAGAGGTGAGGTCACAGTGACAGCTCTTGATATCAAGGCAGCATTTGACCATGTATGGCATTAAGGAGCCCAAGCTAAACTGGAGTCAATGAGAATCAAGCAGAAAACACTCTACAGGTTGGGGTCATACCTGGCATAAAGGAAAATGGTTGAAGGTCAATCATATCAAATACTGGACCTCACTGCAAAGGTTCGTCAGAGCAATGACCTGAGCTCAACATCTTCAGCTGCTTCATCAGTGACCTTTCCATCATATGGCCAGAAGTGGGGATAAGGTTCAGTACTATTTATGATTCCTCAGCTACTAAAGAAGTTCATGTCCAAACACAGCAAGACCTGGACAATACCCAGTCTGAAGATTGCCTTCCAAGCTACTCACCATTCTGACTTGGAAATACATCACCATTCCTTTATATTGCTGGATCAAAAGTCCTGGAATTTCTTCCATGACAGCACAGCAGGTATATCTATAAGTCAGGGACTGCAGTGGTTCAAGATGCAGCTCACTACCACCTTTTGAAGAGTAACTAGGAATGGGCAATAAATGCTGGCCTTGCCAGTGATGTCCACATCCCAAAAAAATTTTTTTAAAATTATACTTCACTATAAATATTGCACATCAAATTTTAGATTTCATTGTTTTATGAGATTTGGAATGAATCCTCCCAAACAAGATCATTTAGTCGCTGTACCCAATATTAATTTCAACTGACTCCATGGAAGTTTGCTTAGAGATACCACTGCATAATGAAGTGTTCACTCTCCTACTGATCATAGAGATCATCAGCAATGACAAGCAGGTTTATTGCAAGATAAATATACAGAATATAAATACAGTAAATATAGCATTAAAATACTCATATCTCTATGCATACTGTGGCATTTGTAAAAATGTGCATTTCTACAAATGTGTCTAGCTGAGAACAGAGCACACAGGAACTATGAATGATTGATCTGTCAATTATTTTGGCATTTTGGTGAATATTCCATACAAAAGTGGGGTTTCTGCTGATCAACATTGCAAGTTAGGGACTATTCCTAATATGAAGGATTTAGTTACGCCTTTTAATGTTTCACACGTTCCTGAGCAACACAAATTTTTTTGTATTAAGTTGATGTGTCCTTTTCTTCCCAATGCACAATGGTTCTGCACCCAAGAATCATTCATAGAGATGCCTGGATAACAAGATTCGTAAATAATGCATAAAATCAAGGACTATAATATCCTGCAATCAGCATTGGAAGATTTTTAAAATCTAGAGAACTTGACTGAACTTGGGTGAAAGCGATAATGGTGACGGACATGGATTATTGTGTAAAACATTGTCCATTGTAATAATATAGGAAAATCCTTCAAAGTGCACGGTATGATACCTAGTGAGGCTGTGTTATATGAAGTTTAATAAAATAATTCTAGTATTCACTCTAATTATTAAAAAACAGTAAACTCAAGGATGTCAGGCTTGCATTTCACAAATAGAATATACTGACAATATATTACCAGTAGGCTATTCAATTACAGACAGCATCACAGCCAAGCTTAATCATGAAACGTTACATGATAGAAATAAGCAATCTGTTGGTATTAGCCAGGGATGGCCAAAATCCATTCAGCTCCTTGAGCTTGTTCTGTCATTCAATAATATCATGGCTGATCTTTAACTTGACTACATTTACACACCTTTGTTTCATATCTTTTGATATTCTTACCGAACAAAATTCTGTTGATCATTTGATCTAGCATCGACAGCCTATGAGGAGAGAGCTCTGGTCTTCTGCTACCCATTTTGTGAAAAAAAATGCTTCCCACATTATTACTAAATATCCTAGATCTAATTTTAAGATTATGCCCACCGAGGAAAAATTGTTTGTCTGTGTCTACTCTATCAAACCCCTTGATCATTTTGAAGATCTCAGTTTGATCAGCCCTTAACTTTAGTAATGGAATACAAGCCACAATGTTTACACCACCTGGCCTCATAATTTAATTCTTTAAGACCTGGTAATCATTTTGGTCAATCTGTACTGTACTTCTAAGTCCAAAATAGCTTCCCTGAGATTTGAGTCTGAAAACATATATACAGTAATCCATGTGGGACTACTGGATGATGACCCAAAGCTATGTACAACTGAGGTATTTCTATAGGATTCTAACCCGCTTGAAAAATGCTCACATCCCACTTGCCTTTGTGATAACTTGAGTTTTTCTTTGAGCCCCCTGAACTCAGCCTCACTTTCCTGCTCACTCTTAAAGTCAAATAATATTCCTCGTTCTCAAGAGAAATTTCTCTCTTAAATCTATGGATGTTGTTTTAACAACCAACTTGGAACAGGAGTCTGCATTCTAAAAATTCCTATATCATCGCTTTTTGTTCTTTTTGAAACATTATGAAAACAATGAAATATAATCTACCACTAGGTTCTTGCCACAACCTTTCATAATCTAAGATCTCAATCAATTTAGCCTTAATCTATTTAAGATAGAACATAGAAAAACTACAGCACAAACAGGCCTTTTGGCCCACACGTTGTGCCAAACCTATCTCTGAGGGTTATAGGTAAACCTAGTAGACAATCTTACTAAGTTCCAAGTATTCATCTGGAAGTTTCTTAAAAGATCCTATCAAATCCGCTTCCACTACCACCACTGGCAGCCGATTCCACGCACTCGCCACTCTGAGTGAAAAACTTAACCGACATTTTCTCTGTACCCACTCCCCAGCACCCTAAATCAGTGTCTTCTTGTGGCAGCCATTTCATCCCTGGAAAAATGCCACTGAGAATCCACCCAATCAATACCTCTCAACACCTTACATATTTCTATTAGGTCACCTCTTATCCTTCGTCTCTCCAAGAAGAAGAGACCGAGTTCTGTTAACCTATCTCATAAGGCATACCACCCAATCCAGACAACATCCTTATAAATCTCCTCTGCACCCTTTCTGTGGCTTCCACATCCTTCCTGTAATGAGGTAACCAGAACTGAGGACAGTACACCAAGTGGGGTTTGACAGGTCTTATACAGCTGCAGCATTATCTCCCGACTCCTAAACTCAATTCCTCCAGTACACCATACACCTTTCTTAACCACATCCTCTATCTGTGAAGCCGATTTGAGGGTCCTATGAACCTGGACCCGAAGAGCCATCCGATCTTCCAAACTGCTAAGTCTTACCCTTAATGTTATATTCTTTCATCCCATTTGACCTGCCAGAATGAACCACCACACACTTATCCAGGTTGAAGAACATCTGCCACTTCTCCACCCAGTCTTGCATCCTATCTATGCCATGTGAAAAATACCTCTTGATTCATAACTAACAGAACTATCTGTCTTTTGCTCCCATCCCTGAGCTCACCTTGAAAATGAGATCCCTTGCCTGCTCTCTTGATTCTAAATTGATGAAAAAATTTTCTTTTTCCATTCAAAAGAATTATCATGTCTCTCCTCCTCAAAAGTCTGACCTCAAAAGCTACCACTACTTCTCCAAACTCCTCTCCAAAATCCTTTAATGGGATATTAGGTCCCAAATTTGTGCTCATTTTGCTCTCAGCTCAATTTCTCCTGTCAGGTTTTGCCTTTTCTACAGCATTCAAACAGCTCTATTCAACATCTCAAATAACTCTGACAATTATCTATGTTATCACTCTCCATACTACTTGTAGCCTTTGAAGTTGTTGATGGCACCATCATTTGTTAATGACTGTTCCATTGTCCAGCTCACTTAGTCCAACTCTTACCCAAGCAATTTGGAGGGCAAATGGCATGTTAGCCTTATTACAAATGGAGTATAAGAGTAAGGAAGCCTTACTGTTTCTTGGATTAATTGAATATACAGACAGGTTGAAATTATATAGGGCCTTGGTAAGACTGCACTTGGATCTCCTAACTGCAGAAAGGATACGCTTGGCTTAGATGGAGTAGAATGGCGATTCACTAGATTGATTCAGGAATGAAGGGATTGTCCTACGAGGAGAGACTGAGTGAAAAGGTCTGGCTTCCCTAAAACTGAGTAGAACAAAAGATATTTTCATTAACCCTGGAAGGATATGTTTCCTCTAGTTGGGAAGTCAAGAACTAAGGATCACAGTAGGAAAAAGGGGCCATTTATGACAAAGGTGAGGATTTTTTTTCTTTCAAAATGTTATGAATTTTTGGCACTGTCTGTCTAGAGAGGTGTGGATACAGAGTTGTTGAATGCTTAGCATAGTGACTGATAGATTTTGGGATCTGGAGGAATTAAGGGATAATGAGGCTAGTACAGGGAATTGGCACTGAAGTGGAAGTTCAGCGTCAGAAACAGAAAATGCAGGAAAATCTCAGCAGGCCCGACAGCATCTGTGGGGAGGGAATAGATGTTGTCAGACTTCTTACTGGGAGAGAATACAGCCAATGTTTGGAGTCAGGATAATTCTTCGTCAGAGCTTTTTCTCTTTTTGTTTCAGAAATTCCAGAATTCGCAGTATTTTGCCTTTGTCTAGAACTTCAGCCTTTCATTTTCTTGAATGGCTGGAGGAGGGCTGAATGGCCTGTTTCTGCTCTGCAATACAAGGGTATGCCACATTCCTTCATCAATTTAAAAAAAACTTTCGAAATGTTGGTCCACTCATATACCAAGTAAAAGTAAACTCTAAAACGAATGGAAAATAATATATTTAATACGATCCAGGAAAGTATTTTTCTGAGTCGGACTACTCACGCCATTCAAATGGGCTGAAGCGCGCGCTCTAACGGCTGTCAAATTCGGCACCGCCCCACTGCGCAGGCTTGCTCGAGGAAGGGTGGGCGCCAGTCTCGACAGAAGGGCGCGTGCGCGGCAACGGACGGGTGACGTCACGTCGGTTGGGTCTCTGGAGTCCGCTTTGCTCACTCCCTTCTCCGCACGCAAGCGCGGCGCAGCGAGGGAGTGGACGAATCCCAAGGCGCCTGCTTGAGGTGGCGGAAGGGGACCGTGACGCCGGCGGCAGCAGCGGGTAGTGCGCAGGCGCGGGAGACGGCGGCGGGTAGTGCGCAGGCGCAGGAAGCTGTGAGCTGTATCAGCAAGAGGCGACGACGTGCGTTGCCCGGTCAGGAAGGAGGGCGCGACAGAGACAGAGAAACGGACGGATTGATGTGCGCAGCTCAGTCTGCGCAGACTCCACACGGCAGCGTAGAGCGAGAGACGGACCCGGGCGAGAGAGAGAAAAAAAACAGTTTGAGCGAAGAAGGTTGGGAGGAGGGGGGGAAAAGGCTGCAATTCTGTTTGACAGCCGTGAAGGAAATAAAAACCCTCCGGATTCTCGTCTGAATGGTCGCCATTAGCCCACCGTGTCGAAGGCGACTCTCTTCAGGGTGAGTTGGCGTAGGTTTGTAATGGTTATGAGGCTGGGCGCTCGAGGGGGGCTGCGGGGGGGCGGAGAGAAAAGAGAAGCCGGGGCTTCCTTTCAGATTATGTGGCCGCTGCCTTGCTGTGTGGTAATAAAATGGCGCCCGGCCGTTGGTAAAACATTAAAACGGGGGACCTTCAAATGATCCGACTCTTTGCCGCTGCCTTTTTCTCCTCCCTCTGCGACCTTTTGGGGTGTATTTCAAACGCAGTTCCTCAAAACATCATAAAGTCGCCGACGTGGCCTCTTAAAAGAAACGGATCTCCATTTTTTCTCTCTTTTTGTATTTGGTTGGAGTTTGACCCAATTCCTTTCTATGTCGAAAAATGCAGGTTGGTTTTTTTTCTCTCTTCCTCCTACTGTGGCCGACGCCCGGGGTCCAGACACATTAGATCTCAATCCATTCGTTTTCATTAAAAAAAAATCTTTAAAAGTGTGCGCATTAGAATGGATGGGCATACTTGCAGGTTATGAACAGTACTGATGAGTTTGGGTGGAGTGAGAAGAAACAAGATTTTTTTACCGCAGGGTGGATCTTGACTTGTGAGACGCCCAAACGGTGTTATCCAATTATTACGTGCGTGTAAATATATGTCTTTACATATGTATATATAAAATCGTTGAATGCTTCATTTTGTTTTATGATCTTGAGTGCCTTTTGCAATATCTCGATTTTTTTTCAGCGTTTTTAGTTGTCATATTTTCATGGTCGGTGCAGTACCATGAACCACATGCATCCTGCTTTCTGGTGATGCAGGATTAACATTACGACATTTTTTTAAACCAGCTGCTTTTTTTTTCATTTGCCAGCTCTACTGGTTCTGCAGAATACTTATGAACTCTTGACTGTTTATCAATGCTTTTATGATGTGCAGAATATTAAGCTGGAACTGATTTTACATTTTCTGGCAGCAATTAAAAAAAATGATGACTTTCCATTCAGTATTTGATAACGTCAACACTAGTATATTTTTGGATGCAAATAATAGCATCATTTCATGTTTGTGCAAGTACTATGATTGCATTTACATCACGATCAGCTTGGTGAGGAAGGCAGTTTCATTTGTTAAAACAGGTTTCAGAGTTTTATATCTCAGGCCAATTTGACATTTTCGTAACTTGACTATGGAGAAAACCCCATATGAAATTGAGAAAATAATTTAAGGTGTAAATTATTGTGTGATTGTCAAAGGAAGAATAGAAATTCATTATTAAACTTGTGCATTTTGAAAAAAAATTGGGTGACAAATTATAATTTTTCTATTCAAAATAATGTAAACAGGAATGCTCATTACATCACATCAATTAGTGAATGTATAGCTTTGGCTGGAATGAATCTTCAACTAAGTGATTTTTTTGAAATAGAAAAAAATCATTGATCATTAGTAATTAAAAAGGAGAGAAATTGTTAGTTGACCACCCCCGTATCAAAAGTTATGATGCAAAACCTGTATATTCTTTACTAACATACTGGCTAAATACTATGTATTTTCAACATTTTCAGTTTTTGAAAATATTTTTGGCTCAAGGGTTTGTCTTTTTTTGCTAAGTTTTCACAAGATCTGATCAGAGCGTCCATACATGTAAATTTAGAAAAAGTGATATCCAAATGTTAACATGAAAATCAAAAGTAAACTCAAATAATTTTATTAGTTTAGGTATTCATTCACAACAAAAAAAACACAAAATATTGTGCATCCTGGGAATTTGAAATAAAGACAAATTGCAGAAACAGTTGGAAGAATACATGTAGAACGAAGCAAAGTTAATATTTCAGGTCTGTGACCTCATCAGAACTTTGAAAGGTCACATACAAACCTTAAGTGTTATCTCTCTCTCTTGATGTTGTGAAGCTGAATATACCCAGTGTTGTCTATTTTTATTCCATATATCCTCATGTCCATAGTTTTCCATTAAATCTAACAATTTTGTTTGGTGCACAATTTTGCTGTCAGATTGTCGAATTCAAAGACTTGCCATATTTTCTATTTAAATCTTGTGTTTACTCAACGGGCCCAATGTTGTCACATGGAAAATTTAATGGTCTGGTATAATAGAAGAATAATGCAAAGATGTGTAGGTTAAATGGATTGGCTATTGTAAATTAGGAGGGTAAATACATGGGGTTACAGAATAGAGTCTATGTGGGATTGTTGTTGGTGAAGACTTGATGGGCAGAATGGCCTTCTGCACTGTTGGAATTCTATAAATAGTGAGCAGAAGGCAAAATTGGTCCATTTAAATGATGAGATGGGGGTATCAGGAAATGGGGTAATAGCTGAGGCATGGGACACATATTTGTGTCAGTCTTCACAATGGAAGACACGAATAACGTACCAAAAATTGATGACAAGAAGGCGATGGCAGGTGAGAGCCTAGAAATGATCATTATCACTAAAGAAGTAGTGTTAGGCAAGCTAATGGAACTAAATGCATCCCAAGGTATTCAAAGATGGCTGGGACAGTGGCTAATGTGCATGTTTTTTACCAAAATTTGCTAGACTCTGGGGTGGTTCTGGTAGATTGGAAAACAGCAAACACGACACAATTATTTGAAAAAGGCAGCATCATTTGAGTCACGTCAGTTGAGTTGTGCTGGTTAACTTCTGTACTAGGGAAAATGTTTGAATTTATCATTAAGGAAGAAACAAGAAGACATCTGGAAAGAAATTCTCATTTGCAAGACACGGCATGGGTTCATGAAAGCCATGTCATGTTTAACTAATTTGCTAAAATTCTTTGAGGAGGTTACAAGTGTAATGAACAATGGGGGAACCTGTGGACGTGGTGTAACTGGATTTCCAGAAGGCATTTGATAAGGTGCCACAACAAAGGCTGCTGCAAGATAAAGGTGCACAGTGTTACAGGTAATGTATTAATATGGATTGAGGATTAGTTAATTAAGCAAAGAGTGGGGATAAATGGATGTTTTTCTGATTGGCGATCAGTGATTTGCTTCAGGAATCAGTGTTGGGACCAGAATTGTTTGCAATTTACAATTTACATAAATTACTTGGAGTTGGGAACCGAATGTGTGTCAAAATTTGCAGATGATAGGAAGATGAATGATAGAGCAAAGTGTGTAAAGGAGACTAAACGTCTACAAAGGGATGTAGATAACTGGGCAAGAATCTGGCACATGGAGTGCAGTGCTGGTAAATGTCAGGTCATCCATTTTGGTAAGAATGACAGCAGAATGGACTATTTAAATGTTAGATTGCAGCATGCTGTTGAGCAAGGGACCTGGCGTCCTTATGCATGAATTGAAAAAAGTTAGTTTGGAGGTGCAGCGGTAATTGAGAAGGCAAATGGAATTTTGTCGATAAAGGGATGGAGTTTAAAAACAGCAAGGTTATGTTGCAGCTGTATAACGTTCTGGTGAGGCCACACCTGGAGTACTTGTATAGTTTTGGTTTCCTTACTTGAAACAGGATATATTGGCACTGGAGGAAGTGCAGAGGAGATTCACGAGGTTGATTCCGAAGTTGAGAGGATTGGCTGATGAGCAGAGACACAGTAAACTACCACTGTACGTATTTGAATTCAGAAGAATGGGGGGTGATTTATAGAAACATAAAATTATGAAGGAAATAGATGAGATAGAAGCAGGGAGGTTGTTTCTACTGGCAGGTGAAACTAGAACTGGAGGCATTGCCTCAAAATAAGGGAAAGCAGATTTAGGATTGAGTTGAGGAGAAACCTCTTCACCTAAAAAGTTGTGAATCTGCCCAGCCCAGAGAAATAGTTGTGGCTACCTTGTTAAATGTTTTTTGAGGCAAAGATAGATTTTTGAACAGGAAAGGAATTACGGGTAGTTGTGAGCTGGCAGGTATGTGAAGCTGAGTCCAAGAGAAGATCAGCCATTATCTTAAATGGCGGAACAGGATCAAGTGGCCAGATCGACTACTCTTGCTCCGACATCTTGTGTCCTGATTGCTGTCTGCCTTGTCTGTTCTGGACACTGCGCACACAAGCACAGTAACCTCATAGCACAATAGACCTGAGTTCGACTCCCAGCTTGGGTCACTGCAAAGTTCGTGTGCTCTCCCTGTATCTGAATAGGTTTTCTCCCACAATCTGAAAGACATGCTGGTTCAGTGCATTGATCATGCTAAATTCTCCCTCAGTGCGCCAAACAGGTGCTGGAGTGTGGTGACTAAGGGATTTTCTCAGTAACTTCATTGAAGTGTTAATGTAAGCTTAAATCATTAATTGCAAAATACATTTTTAAATTTGAATTTTCTGTTATAATGATTCTGCATTCTTTTGGCATTGAAGTTTCAAATGACCCACTGTGAGCTAATAGGCCTAATTTTAGCTTGGAGAGCCTGACCTGTGTCTTTCTGAAAGTCTGCCAATTGATTAGTACTGTCAACATTTAAAAAGTTTTTTCCACATCTTCATTTTTAGTATTTCGTCAAAACAAAATTACAGTACATCAAATTTTTGTTTTATTGTTGCAAAATACAAATCATAACTTATTTGTATTTATGCATTTATTTATGCATTTGTCAGTTTCTACTGTAGTGATTTTCAAATTTAACTATATTATCAGTTAATAGAAATTTATTGTAAATACTAATGTGCTAAGCACAGTGAGCTATTCGGTATGACTTTATCTTATTTAATAGCAATATATTGTTCTAAATGTTTCTATTTTAAAACATTTTGCATTTTTTTAATTTCATGGGATATGAGCATTGCTGGCAAGGCTAGATTTGTTGCCCAGCATGAATTCCCTTTGAGTGACTTTCCAGGCCATTTCTATGGAATCACTTGCATTTCTGTGCATCTGGAGTCACATGTAGGCCAGACCAGATATGGATGACAGATTTCCTTTCCTAAAGGTTATTAGTGAATCAGATAGTTCCATAGTCATCATTACTGAGACTAGCTTTCAATTCCTGATCTAATTTGAATTTAAATTCCAGCTGCTGTGGTGGGAATTGAACTTTGTCCCCAGAACGTTAACTTCTGGATCACTAGTTCAGTGAAACTACCACTATGATACTATCTTCCTTAAGCTGATAAAGAAATCAGGTGTTTAACAAGCATTTTTACACTTGAACAACTTTGTCTGTTTTGTGTTTTTCATATTTCTTCAGTTAACTAATAATTTGCAATTTTTTCCTTCAAAATGAAATAGTTTATCTTATGGTTTCAAACTGGCTGCAATACGGGATAAAAGGAGGGGATTGGTATTGGTCAATTTTGAGTCTCAATCCATAGCATATAACTAGCCCCTGTATGCCATTGGAAATCTTTCCATTATGTCTCAGCACAAGAAAAACAGTTAAAGTATTTGCACTTTAGTTCTCTGTTCATTAGAACAGTGTTTATGTAATTGCCAGATTGTGCTTTTTGTTAGTAAAGATATCAAGGGATATAGAACAAAGCTGGGCAATTGGAGTTGAGATACAGATCAAGCTTAAACTAATTGAATGACTGAACTGCTTAAGGGGCTGAATGGCTTGCTACAATTCCTAGGTTTTCTAACAATGCATCCATTTGTGAATGGATATCAAGTTCACAGAAAGGGGTAATTGATACACAATCTGTTATGTACAAATTATGAATGTTAGTAAAATGGTAAAATCCGTTGGATACACTGGCACATTTAGTAAATATGAGGTTTAGTAAACATTTCCAGGGACAGATCAGGATTTGAAATTAACACCCATATGTTATCTAGTCAAGATTGCAGTATTTTTTAACTGAAAGGGAGCATGATTGATTTGACAGATTGGTAAATGTATTCCAATACATTTACCAATGGAAGTGTACATCTTCATAAAGATTGTGCACAGTTTCATTAGAGATATTTGTCTGTACAATACATTGAATTTCATCTATGTAACCCACTCCAGCTCTACAATTGTTTGAGATATTGGAACTTTCTCAGTTTTGATTTATGCACACCTGATTCCCATGTCCCCACAATTGGCAGCCAGGCATTCAGCTGCCTTGGGCATAGAGGTTTGCTTTTATTTCTTGAATCCCTCCATCTTTAAGTTGCTCTTTCTTTAAAAATCTGTCTTGTTCTTCTCTTAGCTTAGTGTCTTTTTTTTAATTGCCTTGTGACTTAGTCTTGAAGGTAATATACAAATTGTTCATAGTTAACTAGTCCATGCCAAATTGTTGACAGCCACTTGTTCTGTTTAAATTTTATGCTTTGGTGGTAAATCTTATCAGTTATATTTGTTAGATTCAGTGTTTACTGTCTGAATCCAGAAATGGACTTGAGAACCTGCCTGGGGTTATCTGTTAAACACTTTCTCTGCTGCCTCAACTTTTCATGGAACAGTTGTTACGTAGGTTTTCTCTGAAACAATATGCCTTTTCTCTCTTCTTGGGTAAGTCAAAATATTAGGCAATCAGTGACTAGTGATGTGCTTCAGGGATCAATGTTGGGACTGCAATTGTTTACAATTTACATAGATGATTTGGAATTGGGGACCAAGTGTAGAGTGTCAAAATTCACATATGACACTAAGATGGGTGGAAGAGGAAAATGTGCAGAGGACACTTAGTCTGTAAAGGTATATAGATAGTCAAAATGAGTGGGTGAGAGTCTGGCAGGTGGAGTACAATGTTGGTATATGTGAGTTCATCCATTTTGGTAGGAGTAACAACAAAATGGACTGTTGTTTAAATGGTAAAAAATTGCAGCATGCTGCTGTGCAAGGGACCTGGGTGTCCTTGTGCAGGAATCTCAAGGAGTTGATTTGCAGGTGCAGCAGATAATTCAGAAGGCAAATGGAATTTTGTCCTCCCTTGCTAGAGGAATGGAGTTTAAAAGCAGTGATGTTATTTTGCAGCTGTATAAGGTACCGAGGCCACACCTGCAGTACTGTGTACAGTTTTGGTCTCCTTATTTGAGAAGGAATATACTGGCACTGGAGGGGGTGCAAAGGAGATTCACTAGGTTGACTCTGGATGTGAGAGGATTGACTGATGAGAGACTGGGGCTATACTCGTTGGCATTCAGAAGAATGGGGGGAGATCGTATAGAAACATATGTAGGGAATAGATAAGACAGAACAGGGAAGTTATTTCTACTGGTGGTTGAAACTAGAATAGGGGGCATAGCCTCAAACGAAGGAAAGCAGATTTAGGACTGAGATGAGGAGGAACATAACACAAAGGTTACAAATTTGTGGAATTCCCTGCCCAGTGAGCAGTTGAGGCTATCTCATTGAATATTTTTAAGGCAAAGACAGATAAATTTTTGAATAGTATAGGAATTAAGGGTTATGGTGAGTGAGTGGAGCAGAGTCCACGAAAAGATCAGCCATAACTTTATTGAATGGTGGAGCAGGCTCAAGGGACTAGGTGGCTTCCCCTTCCTAGTTCGTCTGTTCTTATTTTCAGCATTATATGGAGACTATGGCTTTAACTGGTGTTCTTTACCCTTTCTATTTTCTCCCCTTCCCCCATGAGATTCATGAATACTGCCATGCAAAACACTGGCACAAAATTGGACTTGGCCGTTCTGTGTGAATGACTACATAACCTCTGGGTATTTGATGTGTGTGTCAATAAGGCATTATGGGGCATGTTTTGCTTCCCTGTTTCTTGATTTAGGAATGAAAAGTTGGTAATAGCCCTATTCAAGATGTGAGGTCATGATTTAATGGTTATGATTTTTAGTGAATCATAATGCAACAGATTTTCAAACAAATGTGCAAAATAGTAGGCAAAATAACTGGCACAGAATCTTGAGTTGATTTGATTTGTTAGTACTGATTTTGCAGCTCTTTCTGCTGCTTAGTACTCACTGCTGGAGTTTCATGCAGTATAGTAGTTCGGAATTCTAAAAATATTTTGCAATATTCCATAAGCAGAGCAAGTTGTTATGTGAAATTAAAAGTACTACCGAGTCTTTCCAATGGATATTGAATACGACGTAAAATTTCAAAATTTGCCAATGATACCAAATTAGATTTGCATCAGTTGGCTGCAGCATGACATTAAAGGGCTATCAATGTGGGCAGATAAATGAGAGATGGAATTTAACACACAAGTTGGCCAAGATATAAGGAAAGGCAGGGTGGCAAAACATCTTGGAGAATTGTTAGTAAGAAATTTGGGATCTTGGGCTTAAGAGGTATTGTGCAAAAAAGGTGAGGAGGTTGAACTCTTAAATCTCTGGGCTGTAACATGAGTATTATATTCAGTTCTGATCACCCCAGTTTAGGAATGGTGAAGTTCCTTGAGAGGACGCAGAGGAGATCTATCAGAATGGTTGCATAATCCCATGACTCCATAATTGATATTTTTGAAACCACTATCCATTAATTTCAGTGTGAAAATTGGAGAAAAGTTGCAAAAGCAATAATACTTCTGGGAAGAAAAGTCAATTGTTGATATATCAGACAAGCTTGTAGTCTGTCAGCACACCAGTAATTAATCTATCTTACATTAGGGATTGAACATGCATTGTTTACTTGAAAAGCTCAGAAATCAAGTTTTAAACTGCCAATAAATAGAAGTTGATCTTGCAGGTTTATTTTCTTGTATCTTTTGAAAGATATAATTTGAATGACATGTTGAAGTGAAATATAAAAAAATCTGAAAAGCAAATAAAAGTTGTAATCATCTGTTAGTTTTTGTTTTCAAAGTAGTATAGATTGAGTTTGTGAAGATGTGTTTGATGGTAAGACCAACCGTGTGCAAGAACCAATTTAAACTGCCAGGAAGGGAGAATTTAGAACCATGGCAATGACAGTCATTTTGTAACTGATTTGGTATTTTGTATAAAAGCCAATAATTTTCATGTGCATCATCTCTTGAAGATAATGGTGCATAGCCGTAATAGGTATACCACCTAACTGGTTCTTCCTGTTTGAATTTAGACCAAGATGCTGAGTGTCAATTAAGTGCTCAATCATGGAAGCTTTGAGATGAGCTTGATGCTACCTCCATCTGATGCTTAAACATGCAGAGCACTAGTCACGGAATAGTAACGAGCATTACATGAAACAACTTGAAACTTGCCTGTCAGCAAGTAATTCTTTGCTTTTAAAGTTGGGTGGATACAAATTAAGGCTTTCAAAGGAACATTTGGTGCTATGGCCCTAAATAAATCGGCATAAATTTGACATTGGAGTTTTTAAAGCATATGTTAAAATATTCTGATCTTTGTCTGTTATTGAGAGGCATGCTTGCTTCTGCAGATATAAGTACATGAGTAGTTTTTTCCTCCTTTGGATATGTATGGCAACAGAAACTGCTACGGGATATTTGTAAATAGACTGGGTACTTAACCTGTATTTCAAAAATATGGTTTTCTAATTATCTTTGTAGATCATTCTCCATGAAGAGTTGTGGCTGGTACATGAGATGTAAATAGGCCCTGTTTGAGTTGCCAACAGTGCTCAATTTGATTAAGGGTGGGGATGGAATAGATTCCACTGTTGGAGTTGAAACAGGCTGAATAACCTACCTCAAATAAAAACAATATTGCAGTAGTAATCATCTTGAGAGTTTAAGTAGAGGCTATTTGTAAGAAATGAATTTTATTGCACGTTAATATGCCAGTTTTTACAAATCATTCTTGAAAATAGTGTTTTATATCTCTGCTTATAAAATGACTTTTATTAATTGTAAGTACTCTAATTATACCCCTTGATTGGTTATACCTACCCAAGTGATGTGGATAATTTACATCAAAGTAAAATACTGCAGCTGCTGGAAATTTGAATTTGAAGCAGAAATACTTAAAAATCCAGCTTGGCATTTGTGAAGAAACAGAGTTAATGTTTTGAAGAATCATATTCAACTCAATGTTATCTCTAACTTAGATATTTATTTCACTTAGCTGTTAAACCTAAAACGATGACAAAGATAGTTGTCGTAAAAATTTGAAAGAATGGCTTACTTCTGAGCAGTTTGGTGAAACTGATCAAAATTAATGGGTAATGGATTTCCTAAATAACTTTCTCTAAGACCTGCAGGAATTATACCTAAAAACATGGAGTTGTGTAATGACTGGCAAAATCACGATCTTGCTAATTTTACAAGAGTGAAATATTTCATTTTCTACTTAATAACACTAAGCAAATTGACAATTTGCTATAATATTGTACAAAAGTTGATTTGTAATCAGAAACTGTTTGCATGTGACGTTTTTGTTTGTCATCCTGTTTCTTTTAAATGTGATGTTCTATGTGTACCAGATATATAGGATCCTCTCTAAGTAGTCGTTCTTTAAGTGAACAAAGACGATGAATGACAATCATTGGACCAAATCAAATGCAGTACTGAACCTGGATATTGTGTGAGCTTTTCAGCAGGAATTGTTGAGTAATAACTGGGAATGAGCCATTGGCCCCTCAAGGGCAGTGAAACGCCAATTATAGTGCCCCATTTAATGTCAAGATTAATCAATGCAATTTGAAAGTCTGGAGAGGAGATCTTACTAGTTGTTTAAACTCCCAACTAAAAATTTAACTTCGGCACAAGTGCAAATATATTAAAACTTTCTTAAATCTGTCATTGTGGAAAACAACTGGGGATATTTTCAAATGTCCAGAAAATAATGCTGTGCTTCGCAGAAGTTTGATAACTTCTCAATTAACACAATGCCATTTTATGTTACTTAAAATTTCACTTCAGACATTGACCTTTTTCACACTTGCTGGAAATATATACTTCAAGACCACACTGTAAATTGGATTTTGTATGGTGAAATATGAGTTTGATTAGCAGTTTCTGTGACTACAAAGCATTGTTGTCTGTCTGCTCCTTGTGTTGTAAGTAATAGGTTCAACTTGTATTTTTGTGTTTCTGTATTTTTCAGAAGGTAAGGCTTGAAGAATTTCATCCTTAATTCCTTAAAGTTTATTGTATATAACTTATCCAGTCTGAGAGATTTATTTGCTTGAGGTCTTTCACAGCTATTTGGCAATCGGCTAGTAGTGATGAGAATTGTTGTAACTTTGGCTCTGCAATATCTACTAATTCCCTGTCTGGATCATCTAAATTAGTTATCTGCTGTCTCATTAAATACTGAAGCAAAAATCTTATTTTGCACCCTGTAGAGTCAACTTTCATACACCTAATACTACTGCCAGTGACCCCACTTTATCCATCATTTTCCTTCTAATGCAAGTTAATGATCTTGCTATCTTTCACTGCATTCCATTTTCAATTCAGAAAATCATCTTTGTTATTTTAATGCCACCTTTTCACTCCTGGCATGCCTTTTGATATTTGAACTGTCTTCGTTGTGGAACATTTACAACTAGGGAACACAACTGTAAAAACTTAGGGGGTCTTCCATTTAAGATTGAGATAAGAATTTTTTTCTGGAGGGTTGTTACTCTGGATTTCTCTTTCACATGGGTTAGTTCCTCAAAAATACTTGGGACTGAGTTAGATTTTTGATTGAAGTTATCAGGGAGCTGTCACAAAAATGGAGTTGAGGCCCCAATTAGCTAAGTCATGATCTTATCAAATGGCTGAGCAGGCTTGAGGAGCTAAAGGACTGACTCCCAAATTCTTACGTTCTTAGTTCTGTGCTTTATTCTTTGAGTCATTTGGCAGTTCAGTTTGACTGGTCATTGCTTTTAAACTTGATGTATTCTGTTTTGCATTAATCTACTGCATTCTGAATCCCCCCTCTTGCAAGAACTCAATCCTTCTCTACCCCAGTTGTCATGTTGAAATCTTCCAAGTCTATTCAAACATGATGTCTGATGTGCCTGGGGCATGTCCTCTTAAAACTTGGCATTTTTATTTCTAAATATCTCCAATCCTTGTAATATGGTGCTAGCAGTATTTTGCATTTTTCTTCATGTCAAGATACCGTCCTCTATACTACAACATAAAGTTGTAAATACAGTAACAAATTTGCTACAAGATCCAATAAATAGGAATGCAGTACAAAGCCCAATAATTTGATTCTTAGTAATTATTCGTTGCGAGTTAAATGATCCAGACTGTTAAGAGGATTTCACCAATCTTGCTTGAATTGTATCCACATGAAAGAGAGATGGAGGTTTTGCATAGGGCTCATCCAAATGATAGCACCCCTTCATTAATGCACTGAAGTTGTCAGCCAGATTGAGTTGAAGTATTTGAAGTAGAACTTAAGCATTCTGACACAAGATGAGTAAGCCGAGGCTCATATTTAATTACACCTGCCATTGAGTTGTGGATTTGAGCGCTCAGATCAAATTAACATTTCACTTTGTTTGCACGTCCACAAACTGAATTGTGGAACATCTTCATAAGTAGCTTGGAGTCATAAATCAATGACTCCATTTCATAAATCCAAGACACCATTTCCCTGGCCCTGCACTCAAACATGGAACACCTAGATAACAAGGACACCTATGTCAGACTCCTCCTTATTGACTATGGCCTTCAACACTATTATTCCCACAAAAATCATCTCCAAATCCCGTGGCCTGGGCCTCGGCACTTCCCTCTACGACTGGATCCTGAACTTCAGACCACAGTCGGTAAGGA
Organism: Sphyrna mokarran; assembly: GCA_024679065.1. Taxonomy (NCBI): domain Eukaryota; kingdom Metazoa; phylum Chordata; class Chondrichthyes; order Carcharhiniformes; family Carcharhinidae; genus Sphyrna; species Sphyrna mokarran. Next base: position 13,324,752 of record JAGIQG010000022.1, read on the forward strand.
TAGGCAACGTCACCTCCGTGATCATCCTCAACACTAGTGCCCCACAGACTGTTTTCAGCTCACTACTAAATCTTTTATGCATCTATGACTGTGCAACCAAATTCTCCTCCAATTTTGATTTTCAAGTTTGCTGATGACATCACCATATTGGGTTGGATCTCAATCAATGATGTGACAGAGTACAGGAAATGAGAGAATCTGGTGTGGCAACAATAACGTCTCTCTCTCAATATAAACAAAACAAAGGAGATTGTTAACAACTTCAAAAAGCGTAAAGGAGAACATGCTCCTCTACATCAACGGGGACGAAATAGAAAGGGTCAAGAGTGAGAACTTCAAGTGTTTGATGCCCAGATCACCAACAAGTTGTCCTGGACCTCACATGCCAACAGTGCAGTTAAGAAAGCTCACCAACGCCTCTACTTTCTTAGAAGACTAAAGAAATTTGGCGTGTCAGTTACGACTCTCTCCAACTTTTGCCAACATACGATAGAAAATATTCTCTCTGGTTGTATCATAGCTTGGTCTAGCTGCTGCTCTGACCCCCAAGCAGCAGGGGGTTTTGTAGCAAGGAACTACAAAAGGTCATGAATGTAGCCCAGTCCATCTCACAAAGCAGCCTCCCATCCATTGACTCTTACCACGCTTCCCACTGCCTCAGCAAAGCAGCCAGCACAATTAAGAAGCCCACGCACCTGGATGTTCTTATTCCACCTTCTTCCTTCAGGAAAAAGATACAGAAGTCTGAGGTCATGTATCAAACAACTCAAGAACAGCTTCTTCCTTGCAGCTGCCAAATTTTTGAATGGACTTACCTTGCATCAAGTTGATCTTTTTCTATACTCTAGCTATAGCTGTATCACTACATTCTGCAGCCTCACATTTCCTTCTCTGGTATGTTTTGTCTTATAGCATACAAGAAACAATACTTTTCACTGTTTATACATGTGACAATAAATCATAATCAAATATTTGATGATTTACAAAGTTAATAAAGATGATGGGATTATTTGGGTAAGCTTGGGGATTGGCATATGAAATTCAACACAGAAATGCAGTTCTTCATGAAAACATCCTGGTAGGTAATACATAAATGACATGGAAAATAAGAATGCTGATTGTTAGTACATGGAAGCTATAGAACAGTCCTCGCTAACCATGAGTAAAACTAATCAGATGCACTCAAGGTCAATACTGAAAATAAATGATATTTGTCTGTATTAAGCAAACGGTATATAGTTCAGTTTACCATAATACAGAAAGACTGCTGGAGCTATTCAAAAGATACAGAAGAGGACAACCAACATGGTGGATAGTTTGGATTATGATGAGCATTTTCTTGTCTTCGCTGGAAAGGAGATAGTTTCCTCTGAATTCGGCTTGCTGAGAGTAACTGGCTTGTTGCACTGCTTGGTCTCTTTAAGACTAAAACGTAGTCACACATTTTAAAGGGAACACTGCTTATGCATGGCCTATTTGTTCATTGCACTGCACATTCCTGTTTGTTGCTAGGCACGCAGCGTAAAATGGACGTGCAAGATTGCTTCCTTTAGGATTCTAAGGAAGCTGAATAATGTAGACCTGATCAGCTGTTTTACATATTTCAATAGAACTAAAGGACACTGCCTGTACTTCAAAGGTAGCTAGTTGTAGTCCACAAGAAACTATGGACATCTATCTGATGGAGGGAGAGCCAAGTGGTAATAAAATTTGAGGAGCATCATTCTGCATCAAATAGGGAGCAAGGTAAGGAGGCAGACTTCCGTGAAGTACTCCAAATCTAACCGACAAGAAGTTATTTGAGTCATCAATGTAAGAAGGCAGGTGAAACAGTAACTTGTTCAAAACAGGATTTTTAAAAATGAAGTAATATTTTGGGATAGTAAAAATAGCATAGAAAATAGGAGTAATTCATTTAGACTTTCTGTCATTTTATATAATCATGGCTGATCTTTTATCTCAATGCCAAACTCCATTCTTCCCATTGTATTTTTTATACACAGGGATACAGTGTACAAGTAATTTGAGACAAATGAACATGTGATTTTCAACCTGTGGTTCACAAAGCTTTCCAGGAATATGGAATTTGTGTATCAGGTTTGGGTCTGCTGTAGATTAATTTATAGAAATTGTCATGATTAGTCATTATCATCATTGTACAATTGCCAGTATGATAGATGGCAAATTAGATGGACTTTTTAATCTATATTCCAGTGCACGTAAATAAACCTATTCGCTGTCTGCAGGTTTGGTTGCCGCCTTGGTTGTTGGAAGAACTTGACACTGCTTATAAATCTCTTTCATAAAAACAAGCTGACCAGCAGGTGTTGTGCTGCTGCTGCTGGCTTCTCCATCCTGCTTTGAGTATTTTGGCTGCCATTCAGCCTGCTGAGATGTAGAAAGGTTATAAATACAAGGTATTGCAATGGATAGAAACTATTGAATTGTGGAAGAATGGAGAAATATGTTAGACTCCCAAGTTTCTGAATTGGTGTTAGGTATTACTGATTAAAGTTTTCTGGCATTTTGGGACTCTTAAAGTTTTTTTAATTTAAGCCCGAGAAGTAGAAATATATGTTCTAGTGTAATGTTGTTACAGTTTACTCTGGTTCCAAAATGGCTAATATTGAATTTTGTACATCTTTTATTCTTTGATCAAATGCTGAAGTGTATCGAAGTGCAATTTAAGTTTTAATTAGATATCTAGCTTGCTGCAGTCCTGTATCAATTATCACTGAAGGGAGTTCATAACTGACTCAACATTAACTTTGTTCCTCCACAGCTACTGCCAATCCTGCTGAGTATTTCCAGCACTTTCAATAGTGACTGCTTTCATGTTATTTTCATTTGAGTAATCCTAATGTCATGCCAGAGATGAAAATAATGAGGGTAATTAAAGATTTGGTCAGAAATTGGTTTCAAGTAATACCTTAAGAGATGAGGGAGGAGGTGAAGGCAAACGCACTTTGGAAGAGAATTCCAGATCTCTCCCTAGATAATTGAAAGCACAATTGTCAATAGGCAAAGAGGAATGAAAGAATTAAAAAACTGAGACTTAGATGAAATGCAGAGTTTTTGGACAGTAGTAGAGTTGGAGATGGTTATGGTGAAGGGAGGTGGAAAATTTCAAGCTCCTGAAAGAGTTTAAACATAAGGATGAGAATTTAAAATTTGAGGTTCAGAAACCTGAAGTCCATAAAGAGAGTAGAAATGGAATTATAGATGAGTGGAACTGAGCGCAGGAGCAAATACAGGTAGTGAGAGATTTGGGTGACCTGAGAATGGGCAAGCATTGGGGCAACTGAGGCTGGAGGTGAGAGGCATAAATCGGAATTTCAATAGCAGGTACGATAAGACAGTGATACAGAATGATGGAAATTATTATAAGTCTTTTACAGAACAGATATGGGATTGGCCACATGCTTTGGCAGCAAATTGGACACCAAACTTGAAAGCTTTGCGAAGTTAGTAGGGGTGTGCTATATGTTATGAGGCAATGGTAGTTTCATTGATTTTTCCAAATTTTGATGGTTTACTGAAAGCTTATCCAGAACTGAATGTTGTGAAACAGTTAACAGCAGATGCAGTGAAGAGATTGAGAGAGGCTTTTTATTTTGAACTATATATATTACATTTTCATGTTTCAAACACTTTCAAGTAAGGTTTTTTTTTCTCTCATGGGCAGATGTATAGCAATTTAATTGTCCAGCTTTGTGATTCATTCAGTCATATCTCAAAATGCTGTTGTATGCTGATCCTGCCCAGTGCTCTCCCTAGCATGATGTTATGCTGGACTTCATCAGGAGATGAAGAATATGAAGTTGTGTGTGGAAACTGGTTACTGGTGAAATCTTGATTGGGATTCATATTGTAACTGTTGCTCTTCTAAATCTGCAATGATCTCGATGAAGATGTGGAATACACAATTTATGCTATTGATAGGCACCTATAAAGGAAAGCAAGTTATCATCAACTTGATGCAATGGAAAGAAGTGCTTGATAGCGAAGTTTTGAAGCAGAAAAAGAATCAAGATATAATCTGAATCTTTTAAAATACACAACCAGTGTTTAACAGTCTATTGCTTTATAAAATAGACAACTTGGATATAAAACCACAATTTGATATCAAACTAAAATGGCTTTGATATCTTTGTATAATACCCTGTTTGGGTCTCACATGATTGGCAAGACCACATGGAAACCCTGAAGGGATTGTAAGAATAATACCTATCCTTAAAACTGAGATGTCATATAGACCCAGGGGGTTGGGCTTTTAACTCCAGATTACTTGAAGAATTGAAAATGTTGAATACACGAGTGTGTGGATAAGTATGTGAGCTGGATAGAGCAAAAATAAGAATTTATACCCTGGATCCTGGCAAAGGCACAGTGGATGGTTACAAGATGATTTTACCTTATGGAAGATGTAAAGGTTATGGAGAGTCAGGAGGTGACCTGTTTGCTGCAGAATACCCAATTGCAGTGTTTACCTTGCTGATCCAATTAAGTCTCTGGTTGGTGTTGATTTTACTCCCAACATTCTTTTGCGTACGCTTTCTTCCTGCCCAGACAAAAACATGTTGATGGGGGATAAGGGGATGTCATTATGTACATTCTTAAGATTGTATCTAAAATTTGTATGGTGCAAATATTACTTGCCACTTATTAGCTATGCCTGAACGTTGTCCAGGTCTTACTACGTACAAGCGAAGGCTGGTTTGTTGTCTGCATTCGTCACTGAGCATTCCCACTTCTGACCTATAGGGAAGACCAATTAAAGAAGTAGCTGAATATGTTGGACCTAGGTGTTGGTCCTGAAAAACTCCTGCAGTGATATCCTAGTGCTGACAGGATTGGCCTTTCACAACCACAGCCATCTTCCTGTTAAGTATGATTCCAGCCAGTGGAAAATCTTTTATCAATCCCCTTTATCGATTTACTCTGATTCCTGGGTAATTCACTTCACCTCCAGCATTTAGCTCTTTTTCCTGTGTTTGGATCAAGGCTGTCGATAAGGTCTGGCAGCATCCAACCCTCTATCAGCGAGAAGGATAAGAGTAATAACCACTTGATAGAACATGTCATAAGCAGACCTATCACTTTGATCGAGAGTTGAATTGATGGTGTAGGATTTGGCCTCGTTGAATTTGTCTTGCTTTATTTGACATTTTACCTGGGTTATTTTCAACTTCGTCAGATTGATATAGTGGTACTTTTACTGAAACGGCTAAAGGTGTGGTGATATCTCTAAAGCATATATCTTCAACGCTATAAATAAGATGTTGCTGGCACCAGGACTCTTTATTTGTATTCCACATTTTAAACACAAAATAGTTGAATGTGTGGAATTGACTGAAGACTGACTGACTTATTGGGGACGTTGGTTGAATCATCCACTTGGCACTTCTAGCTGAAGATGGCTGCAAGCTCTTCAGCCTTGTCTTTTGCACTTGCATACTGGACTCTACAATCATAAAAGGATGGGATGTTCATGGAGCCCTTTTTTTTAATTAATTGTCCATCACTGTTCACTGCTAGGTTATGGCAGGATACCAGAGCTCTGTTCTGATGTGTTGGTTGTGGAATTGCTTAGCTTTGTCTCATTATATAATGCTGCTTCTGTTATTTAGCCTCTATGTAGTCCTGTGTTTTAACTTCAAGTTAGCATCTCATTGTTGGATATTCAAACAGTGTAGTTAAGAACAGAAGTTGGCCATTTGGCCTCTTGAGCCTGTCCTGCTACTAGAAAAGATCATAGCAGTTCTCATTGTGTTCTCCACTTTCCAATGTGTCTGGCAAAAACTAACTCCCTTGTAGATCAAAAGTATGTTAGGTTGATTGGTCAAGCTGAATTGCTTCTTAGTGTCCAAAGACGTGCAGGTTAGGTGGCTTGGTCATAGTGAATTTGTGGGATTGTGAGCTAGGGCGGGGATTGGACTTGAGTAAGATGCTCTTTTGGAATATCGGTGCAAGTTGATGAGCTGAATGACCTCTTATTGAACTATAGGGATCCCTTGAAGAGTCAACATACTAATGGCCTTCTGAGTTTAAAAAAAATTCTCATCTATCTTAAACAGGTGACCCTTATTTTTTAAACCGTATCCCCTGGTTCTAATGTCTCCCAGGAGAGGGAATATCTCTCTCCATCCTGTCAACTCCCCTTAGAATCATGTTTAGATAAGATCAACTTGCCTTCTGAACTCTGGTGAATTCAGGACCAGCCTGTCCAACTATTCCTCGTAAACTAATTTCTTCGTACCAGGAACCAGATCTTGGTGAGACAACATTTGGAATATTGTGTTCAGTTCTGGTCACCTCAATGTAAGAAGAATGTGGAAGCATTGGAGAGAGTGCAGAGGAGATTTATTCAGGATGCTCGCTGGATTAGAGGATAAGTCTTATAAGGAAAAGTTGGGGGCTTTTTTCTTTAGAGCAGAGGATGAGAGGTTTATAAGAAGATGAGGGGGACAGAGTGGATATGCAAAGACTCTTTCCTCAGGTGGATGTAGCTGTTACTAGGGGGCATCATTTTAAGGGTTCATGGTGGGAGATATAGGAGGGATGTCCAAGATAGATTCTTACTCAGAATTGGTTAGGGTATAGAATACACTGCCTGCTGTGATAGTGCAGTCAGACACTTTAGCAACTTTCAAGCTGTTACTGGACCAGTCCAGAATTATAAGGAGTGAGGTAGCTTGCTCTTGGGTTTGGACATAGTACAGGCCCCTTTGGCCCTCAAAGTTGTGCCGAGCTATGTGCTGTACTGTTCTATGCTCATCTTTAGTTACCATAAGACCCAGTGCACTCTGATGCTAGATATATTTCTCATCGCTTTATTTCAAAGCAGTTGAACAACTGATTGACTCTTCATGTCCCACATGTTCACCTGTTGCGGGAGTGGAGTCACGTGCATCCCAACCGGGCAGTGCTGATAGGATCTATTCATTAAAGGACCTAAATGAATCCTTTGTGTTTCTTTTAATGGTATAAATCTTTGAAATTGTTTTAATTTGTGAAATTTGGACAGAATTATATCTTTCTTTTAGAAGGAAAAGATTTTAGATAGTTGCTACAAAGGAAGAATGTGTTCCATGTGTGACTGTTTCCTTATCAATTATTGAAAAGCTAGAAGCCTTAAGAATAAAACAAAAGACAATCTGCCCATGTGCTGATCTGAGAACTAATTGCAAATGTGTAGACCCTGAAGGGTTTTAATCAGATTGATTTTTAAAATTTTATAAATTCATTTTTATGGGGTGTGGGCATCATTGGCCAGGCTAACATTTATTGCTTATTCCTCATTGCCCTTCAGAAAGTAATGATGAGCTGCCTTTTAAAATTGCTGCAGTCGGAGGCGTAGGTATATCCATGGTGCTGATATGGAGAGAATTTCAAAATTTTTGATCCAGGAACAGTGATATATTTTCAAGTGATGATGAGTCACTTGGAGGGGAACTTCCAAGTGGTGGTGTTCCCAAGTATTTATGCAGTTAAAATTTTAGTGAATCGTTTACTGTAGTTGATCAAGCTGCATTTCTCTTTATTTGGTAAATGCCAACGCCTTAGCTTCGATACACTAATTGAAAACCTATATTGTAGTATAGAAAACAGATCCACTAACCAGTGAGATGGATTATAAATCCTCTGCTATATTTAGTGTAGGATGAATTTCAAACTCAACCAGGTGTCTTGGAGTCAGGGTGATGTACGTTATGTAACATAAGAGGCAACAATTGAAGAACACGTTACACATCAGTTAAAAAGCACAAATCGACTAATTCAAGATCAACATGTTTGACAAGTAGCATTTGGTACCTAGTCTCTCTTTGACAGGAACAAACAGGAAAGAGAATGGAAAGAGTCAGAATATAGGAAAAAACGTAGGCCAAACAACCCCTCTAGTCTTCTCTGCCGTTCAGTAAGGTCATGGTTATGCTTCTAATCAACTCTACTTTCTGCTCTGTCTCCATAATCACTTAATTTCCTTTAATGTCCAGAAATCTATTTGCCTCCCTCTTGAATATGATGAATGAGTTAAGTATCCCAGTATGCTGGTGCTGAAAATTCCAAGCATTCCTAACCTCCAAGTGAAGAAATTTCTCCTTGGTTCATTTCCAATCAGTTAAAAAAAGGTGGCACAGACAAGCTGGGCCAAAGGGACTGTTTCCATGCTGTGAACCTCTATAGCCTTATCTGGACTGACCTCTAAACCTAAATTCTCCAATTAGGGAAAAATCCTGTGTTTTAAAACATGTTTTCAAGATAAACTGAAACAAGTGCAAAATGTAATTTTTTGCATTCTGATGATGGATGAAAAGTTAAATTTGATTTTCTCCACAAATTTTGTCATTTTTCCATGAAGCTCAAAACCCAACATTTCACTGTTGACTTAAATTATAAAATAAGCATAGCGCTATGAAAAAAAATTAGTTATTTTATTTGGCAAGTATTCATTGCACTACAGCTGCTCCAATTTCTTTTGAGTTCTGATGTTCCATTTGAAAATTTAAATTGCACGAACAGATTGAATATGGCCTACTTGTATATTTTGATCTACTTCCTTATTTCTGATCAACCAGTAATCATGTATCTAAATATATAAATTGACATTTCAATTGTTACAAGTTAGAAGCTGTTTTGTAGACTTTTTCTTTTATCTGCTCCTGTTCTGTAAATGATATTGGAAAAGGCAATTCAAGTTGCCATAAAATCATTTTTAAATTGTTATAGCAAGGTTTGAATACTGTGATCAATATCAGACAATTGACTCTGCAGTTGCAAATTCATTGAATAACTGTTTTCCAGAGATATAATTTTATTTCCTCTAACATTTTATTAAAGATGTGGAGAGTAGATTCTTCCTAAACAAAATTTTAGTAATACTTCAAACTAATGCAGGTTTTATATCTTTAAGGAAAAGCTTGCATAGGATTTATAACTCAAACAAGCTTCTTGGTCCAGCATGTTGGACAATGTTCACGCCACACCTTAGATTACTTCCATTCTATTTACCATATCAACATGTTTGAATATATCCTTCCTTTATTCCTTTCTCTCGTGTATTTATTTTGCCAACCTTTAACTGCATTTATTTATCTATGCTCGATTTCAAATTGTCACACTTTCTGGTAGAGTTTCTCCTCAACAAAGAACAAAACAGCACAGGAAACAGGCCCTTCGGCCCAACGAGCCCGCGCCGCCACCCTGATGTTCCCACCTCTACCCGTGATCTATGTTTATAGATCTATGGATTAAAAACCAAATTTGAGACAATTTAGGGAGAATTTGTTTTGCCAATTACCTTAAGAGTACATCTTTGGGATGTGGGAGGAAACCAGAGCACCTGGAGAAAACCTATGCAAGCACGGGAAGAATGCGCAAACTCTCACAGACTCAGGCCCAAATCCATGTATCCGCACAGCACAGCGATAGTCACTGAGCTGTCGTGTTGCCCATCAAATGGTCCAGGTCAAGCGTACACTAATGATATGAAGCACTAGGATACTCTCAAAAAAAAATCCAAGAGCAGCCCTCTCACGACCCATAGCGTGTATGCCCCTTGTTAGACAACAAGGTGGACCAAAGCACCTGTAGGATAAAAACAAGTACATCAATATCATTATCTATTGACACACTTCCCAGGGACTCCAAGGCTCATAATCCCTATTTTAAATCAGTTTTCTATACCCCTCCATTCCCATTCTGTTCATGTGCCCATCTAAGTATTAGAACATAGAACATTACAGCACAGAACAGGCCCTTCGGCCTTCGATGTTGCGCTGACCAATATAAAAAGCAATGTCCCTCCAAACTAAACCATTCCCTTCTCTTCCATATACTTATCAACTAACCTCTTAAACGCCACCAAACTTGGCGCATCTACAACTGCTGCAGGCAGGGCATTCCACTCCCGAACCACCCTTTGGGTAAAGAACCTACCTCTGATATCCGTCCTATAACTATCACCCCTTAATTTAAAGCTGTGTCCCCTCGTGCTAGCTTTCTCCATCCTAGGAAAAAGGCTATCACTGTCCACCCTATCTAAACCTCTAATCATCTTATATGTTTCGATAAGGTCCCCTCTTAGCCGCCTCCTTTCTAACGAAAACAACCTCAAATCCCTCAGCCTCTCCTCATAAGACCTGCCCTCCATACCAGGCAACATCCTGGTAAACCTCCTCTGTACCCTCTCCAATGCCTCCACATCTTTCTTATAATGTGGGGACCAGAACTGCACACAATACTCCAAATGCGGCTGCACTAGAGTTTTGTACAGTTGCAACATGACGTTGCGGCTCCGAAATTCAATCCCCCTACCAATAAAAGCTAAAAAGTATTTTTTTAAATAACTCCAGAGTACCTGCCTCCACCACTTCTCTTGGCAGCGTATTCCATACCCCCACCACCCTCTGTGTGAAAAAACTCCCTCTAGCATCCAAATTATACCTTACCCCCCTTACCCTAAGCACGTGATCCCTCGTGCTATTAGAGTCCATCCTACGAAAAAGCTTAACCCTGTTTACTCTATCTATACCCCTCATAATCTTGTACACCACCTATTAGATCTAACTCTTAATTAGATTTATTATTGATGTATATCTGAGACTTTGGGTACTGTGACTTGCACTTGAAGCACTTTATGTAATCTTAGGACATAGCCCTTCATGGCCAGAGAAGTATTTGAATGCCACTGTAGAAATGGGGTGCTATAGTTTTGTGCCTACATTCAGGTGTGTGTAATACGCCCTCCAAACCTAACCTCATTCTTCTCTTCTCCCTGCTCTCCATATCACACTGCATTTGCTGCCCCATCTGTTATGACTTTTCCTACCTTCTGTGCTTTGAACGTTTCAAGGTTTGGTTCCCCATGGACTGGCTCATGATTGCTTTTTCCAAACTGGGATTTTGCTTACTACATACTTGATCTCCCATGTGACCCACTGTCTTCCTTGCTGAAATCTGTTTGCATTGCTGATTTAAAAGGTGCTTAAACTACCTTACCATGTCCTCTGATTTTTTTCCTTTCCCCTGTTAGTCTAATGTATCACAATTCTTCAATTTGCATCTCCCTTTTGGAATTTGTTGTCAAAATCATTACATTTTTCAGACTCCTTCCCCACTCTTTGCTTCCAGAAATACTTCTGAATACCTACCTTTGACACTCCTTCTGATCCAAGTCTGCCTCCAGGGAGAGCTGAACTGTACTTCTACTTGTAACACTTAAAATTACTGATTCTTTTTTGGTCTGGTTCCTTTTTTACTTTGAAGTGAAGGCTGAGATTGGTATCTACTGTGAGAACAGCATCTTGAAATTACCAGATATTTTATTTTGTGCGCTTCCTACATTTTCAGTCAAGAATAGGAAAATCTTGCACTTGCTAGTGTGATAATCTTTAAGTGATGAACTGCTAAATGTTTAAATGTTTCGATTACTGTATGACCCATGTGTGCTCTTTTATCTCCACCTCCACCGCCATCATCAAAAAAAGGACTTGCAGCAGAATAACTTGATACTGTTTATGAACCCAAAATAAAGTGCAGCATCTTCGCTGTTGTAATTTGAAGGTCATCACGAGCTTGTGACCACTAAAGTGTCATTCTCCGATTGCGAAGAATTTATTTTGATGTGCACTTACAACTGAGGCAAATAATTGTTTTGAAGTTAACTGATATTTCATGTTTATTGTTTGTACTTATTCTGACCAATTTCTTTCTAATTTAATTTGCAGGTGAAATGAGTGTTGGTTGTTGAATGTTACCGAGTCTCCTCTTGGTTCTGGATTTGGCTTCTGCAAAGGTGTTTTGTGTTGGCGTAGGGCCACTGTGTGGCAGTACTCGTACTAAATTAGGAGTTTGCAAGGAATTTTGATCTCCTGTGGAGGAGGCAGCAGCTGCTGTACAAATCAGACTTGATTTCACACAATCAAAATGGTGTTGTCGCAGAGACAAAGAGATGAATTGTAAGTACTCCAATATGTTATAGTGTGTATTTAAGCTATGTTGCTGATTGAATAAGTGTCAAACAATAAGGCACAAATTCAGTGTGCTTTTATGTTTGAAAATAAAATTAATTCTTCAATATCTAGCTTCGATTATTGTAACTCTCAAATATATGAAGTGTGACCAAAATATTCTAAATCTTGAGTGTTTTTCTCATTCAAAAAAGTTGGTGAGCTTCAAAAGGAGCAATTAAAATTAACAAAGCTTAATAAATTGAATTGGAAAAATTTAAATGCACTGATCCATTGCGTATCTTTATAATAAATGTCATTGTCAAATTTTGTTTACTAAACACTACTCCTGTTTGGGGGAACTTGATTTGAATTTTTCTTGCACGAAAAGCCCCTTTAATTCACATTCCTTAATTTGAGTTGCTGGATAGTTTTGAGTTTGTACACGCATAGAACAATTTTTAATCAGCTGGAGTAAGTTAAGCACCTTACTGGCTGTGCAATGAGTAGTTTTTCGTCATAGTTATATGCATTATGATTTATGACTGAATATTTAACATATTATGCACGACATTGGAATATTCAAATTATTTCGTCAGTTTGCTGAATCCTGTGTTGATTATTGAAAGAAGATTGCATACATGTTCTAGAACATAATCATCACTTTGCAAAGTGTTGTAAATTTACCAGTACCCACCTACGCTTTCCATGATGTATGTTGAAGTTTCAAAACTGATTTTAGATGGCTGAAATACTAATAGTTTTAAGTATTTAGCCTTAATTGTGTCACTGTTAAGGATGCAGGGCAATATTGCAGCTGTGTGCACAACCCTTGGACTGCAACAGTATAGCAATGTAACTATTGTTTGGCTTTTAATCTTTGCTCCGTAATGAAAAGCTGCGTTCATTTTCTAATACCTACTTGAATGTAAAAAAAAAACTCACTATATTGATTTAAGAAATTTCTTTGGTTCCTCAAGAAAAGATGTAAGATCATGGTCTATCAGTTTGGAGATATTGAAATTGCTGTCACTTTCAATGCAAATGGGTATGAGTTTCAAAAAAGAGCGTAGTTCTTGTCATGCAGATCTGCACACAAGAATGATTTCCTTATTGCTACTTGGATTATTAGAATGGAAAAGCAGAGTATTTTTTAGAAAGCATGAAATTTGTATATGTTGATCTTCCAAGGCACTTGAGTGTGCTCATACAAGGAGCACATATGCAGTTACAATTAGAAAAACAAACAGCCTGTTCTTTATTGAAAGGGGATCAGAGTACAAGATTAGAGAAATTTTGATAACAATTGCACAAGACTTTGCAGCCACACTTAGAGTACTAGATGCAGTTTGACCTCCCTGTTTAAGGAAAGATAAAATTGCCTTGGATGCTGCACAGCAATGGCTCATTAGAATGGTTCATTGGGATGAGAGCTTTATCACTACCAATTGGATCTCTATTCTCTGGAGCTTAGAATATAGGGTTATCTCACTCAGGCACATGAGATTCTGAAGGGGCTTGGCAGTATAGTCAATGAGAATCTAGACATGGAATTTAGAACATGGGGGTATCATCTCAGGGCTCAGGAGTCGATCATTTAAGACTGAGATGAAAATTTTTTTTGTTCATAGAGTTGTGTATTTCTGTACTCCAATAGATTGTGGATACTTCATAGAATACCAGACTGAATTTAGTTGCCTCAGAATTGAGGGACGTGGGGAGGGGCAGGAGAATAGAATTTAAAACACTAGTTCAGCCATGATCTAATTGAGTAGGATCAACAAGCTGTATCATCTACCCTAACTCCTCTTCTGAGGATTGCATTTCTAAATTATTCGACTTCAAGAAGACAGCTGTAGGTTTGAACTGTCATATGCATTGGATCATAAAGGATACATAGTATCATTTCTGCATTCACTTGATCTGCTTTATGTTTTGAAACTGCCTTTTTGTTTCATTGAAACTGTTAGTCTGGGCATTTGTTAAGTGGAAATAGTGCCAACAGAAGTTTAAAAGTGGGAAATTGAAAACAGGTAGTGATCTCTGGAAGCCAGGTAAAGTGACATAATTATCCATAAATCCCAATTATGATTGATAGATCAACATTACAGTAGTAGAATTGAATGATTTAGTTTATTATTTCCAAATATTGACTTTATGCAACAAGCCCTTTTAATATAGTTTCAGAATTATGAAGAGGCTTTTTACTTATATTTTGGATTTTAATGTCGACATAGTATATGAAGGACCTGGCTGCAAGTTTAATGTTAAATTAATGGGTTTGAATAAGTATGTTGACACCTGAGCAGAGATGGTGGAAATTTGACTGTTTAGGGAAGGGCTCTCTTCACTCCCTGAATGAGTTTTACCATTGTCTCCAGAATGTAATTAAAATAAAATGCCATGGCCAATCTTTGTCTCAGAACTGATTCCACAAAGCTTACAGCCAACTTCAGTCTAATGTTTAGTAGCAGGCTGTCTTTGAACTTACAGGTTCTCAAATAGCTATTGTCAATGAGTAGTTGTTAATTTACAAGTTGACATGTATATCTGAAGTATATTTGTAAATCTGTGATATTGAACAGTTTCTTATATTTGAAAGACCACATTTGAGATTCCACACATAGTTTGTCGTCATTGCATTTGAGAGCAAAATTGAGACCAGCAAGGCAGGAATAATTATTCACCTGTTGCATGAGCTATATGCAAAAACTTTGTGAAACATGAAATTTAGGACGTGACTGAATTCACAATTAAATCGAATAGAATAGATTTCTTGAGAAATGATTGGCTTATGAAATAAGCCGCAAACTTGTGTAACAAACAGTCTGGTAATCTAGTTGGCAGAAGAACTGGATCCAAAAGCTTAAATAAACTTTGCCTGTTAACAGTGCGAGATTGACTTGATAACTAGCAGCTATTGTAGGACAAATTGCTTGGTTTAATGGGTGATCCGTGGCATGGTTGTAAATCATTCGTCACAGTTGATGTTACTGCTTGACGTTTTTGGAGCAAGAAGCTGCAAATTTCATTTCCTTAAATCCACAGTTGTTTCAAAGGAAGCTTTCTTCGTTTGCTTCCTATCTAAGCTCCAAATCCTTCTGTCATTCTCACCTCCGCCTCTTTCACTATTTTCTTGCAGCATAGCCATCATTTGAGATTTATTACTCCACGCCCAAATCCTGATCATTTGGTTACCTTTGCTTGGTCCATTGTTGGCTCATGTTAGAAGTGTTCCCTCTGTTCAGATAATCCACCTATTTCTTTTAAAAACTGCTGTCACCACTGTTGATTGATCTGCCTTTTTAGAGCATCAGGTCATCTCTAACCTCACCTTATCGAAACCCCATGTTTCTGTTTGAATCCTTTCAGTCCAGGTTCTACCCACCATGTTGCGCTTATTATGAGTGCAGATACCAACTATTTCCTCTTAGCTTTAATATGGATCCATCACTTGATGCAGTACAATCTACAAAAATTGATTCTTTTCCCAGAACTGCACACTGCACTGCTCCTTCTCTATGCTTTGGAGATGCCAGCATTGGACTGGAGTAAGCACAGTAAGAAGTCTCAACACAGGCTGAAAGTCCAACAGGGCCCTGTTTGTGAATAGAATTCCTGCTTACCTGATGAAGGGGAAATGCTCTGAAAGCTTGTGGCTTGTGCTGCCAAATAAACCTCTTGGACTTTAACCTGGTATTGTGAGATTTCTTACTGTCCTTCTCTGTGCCCCAGGGCCCTACTGAAAATCCCCTGCAATATGGTAGCTTTGCAGTATTAGGGACCCAGATTTTATTCTGGGCTTGAGTTTGCACGTTCTCCCTAAGTCTGCATAAGTTTTCTCCAGGTGCTCCGGTTTCCTCCCACACTCCAAAGGTTAGGTGGATTGCTCATGGTAAAAATGCACAAGATTACAAGGATAGGGCAGAGGATTGGGCTAGGATACGATGCCCTTTTGGAGAGTCAGTGCTAACTCATAGGCCAAGTGGCCTCCTGTACTGTAAGGATTTTAAGGTCCCTCATTTGGATATTTCACCCAGATAGCCTAATCATTAGTATAGCAGCTCAAATACATACTGTGAACCCAATTCTGTTCCTCCATTTCACTCAATGCCATGACTGTTCCTTGTTGCCAAACTGTCTGTCTGATGTCAAGTTGAGACAAGTAATTTTCTACCAGTTGAATATTGGGAAGGCAAAGACTTCACTTTGGCCCCAACGTAAACTTCATTTCCTGTTATTAATTCAATATTCCCCTCCATCTGTTTACTTAGCTGCATCACACTGTACATAACTTCAACACTTTATCCTGTTAGGTAAGGTGATGAGCTTCAAGTGCTATACCTGAGCTGCCGAGATGATTTCTTTCTTCCTGACCACATCTGTTATCTTAGCCAATCTCTCTCCACCACTACAGCCAGAGATTTCGCCAAGTCTTCCTCATTTTTTTTGCGACACAACTCCATCTTCGCACCATTTCCCAGGTGTTGCAAGTCTATAGTAAAACCAAAAAACACTGAAAATACTTGGCAGGTCTGGCGACACCTGTGAAGAAAGAAACATTTAATGTTTTCAGCCAGTGATCTTGTTTGAAACCTGGGAAAATTTCCAAAATCTAAAAGTATTAATCGCACAGTCCAAAGATGTGCAAGTTAGGTGGATTAACTATGCTAAATTGCTCCCAATTGTCAGTGAGATTAGCAGAGTAAATGTGTGGTTACAGTGATAGGGCTTGGGTAGGATTGTGGGTTTGATGAGTTGAATGGCTTCCTCCTGTGCTGTAGGGATCCTGTGATTCTCATTTGAGTCCCCTTACAATTACCTTGATTCTTGTGTTCTACACCCGACCTTAATTCCTCCAACTCTGACTTACTATGCTTCTCCCTGTTTGAGTTTCACCATCATGGTCCCCGCATTCGAGGAAGGATATATTGGCCTTGGAGGGGGTGCAGAGAAGGTTTACTGGGCTGATACCAGAGATGAGGGCGTTGGATTATGAGGAGAGACTGAATAGGCGAGGTTTGTACTCTTTGGAATTTAGAAGACTGAGCAGGGGATCTTATAGAAACATATAAGATAATGAAGGGGATGGATAAGGTAGAGATTGAGACTCTTCCTGCTTAACAAAGATGGCAGGACTAGAGGGCACAGCCTCAAGATTACGGGGCTGGTGGGGTGCAGTTCAGATCGGAGTTGCGGAGGGGTTTCTTCACACAAAGGGTGGTGAATCTTTTGAATTCTCTGCCTGATGAGGTGGTGGAGACTTCCTCACTGAATATGCTCAAGTCAAGAGTGGATAGGTTTTTAATTGACAAGGGAATTAAGGGTTATGGGGAGAAAGCGGAAAAGTGGTACTGAACCACTGCAGATCAGCCATGATCTTATTGAATGGTGGGGCAGGCTCGAGGGGCTGGATGGCCTACTCCTGCTCCTATTTCTTATGTTCTTATTGACAAAGCCTTTAACTGTTTCAACTTGCTTCTTGAAATTCCAGCCAATTTTCTTTTCACTCCCCCCAATTTTATGCTTTGACAAAAAAAGTATTAAATCACATCTTTGGTCATATCTCCTAACATCCCAGCTTTATTTTTTCCTCCTTGGGACATCTTCCTGCAGTAAGAGAGCCTAAAAATAGAATTTTAATGTGCATAATTTAAAGTTGAAAACTCAGGTTGTGATTGTGTGCAGGACATGATTTTATTTTTCCACCCTCCAATCAAAGACATATATAAAGCAGCTCAGCTTCAAAATGTATAAAAAGAAGGTTTGAAGTGCGAATGAGGTTTTGGAGCACTGCTCCTTCATCAGCTGGGTGTCACACTCACCTGATGAAAGAGCAATGCTCTGAAGGCTTATGCTACCATATAAACCTTTAGGAATTTAACCTGGTGTCGTGAGACTACTTAATAACCAGAATGAAGTTTCTACAATTGCTACCTGACAGTATCACTTGACAGTAGAAACTGCACAGTTGGGATTTAGTATATTATCCAGTACTTCCATTATTTAGTTTCTTGTCTGCAAGAGTTTTAATGTGTTAAACCATTGCGCAAAAAAAATCTTTGGAAGATTACTTGGTGTTTCTGGCCTTCAGCACCTCCATCACACGTGCTATGCTGCAATCTCAGTGGGATTGCCATCTCTCCCCTATCTTGTCTCATCTGCTACTGGGATTCTTGTCTCTGTTTCTGATGCTTCTAGATTGGGTTATTCTAATATTTTTTGGCTGTATCCCAACATTCATCTTCCAAACTTTGCTTTCATATTCTCTCTGCTGTTATATTCTAGCCTGCACCAAGTCCCATTAACTGTCACCCGCTCTGTGTGCTGATGTGCCATCTGGGCCTCTATTTGAAATTCTCAATGTGGTGTTCAAATCCTTTTGTGGATCTCTCTCTCTCTTTCTCTCTCTCCCTTTCTCTCACACACATATAGGGTGCTATATGAAAGCCTGCCTTTCTATGCTCATGTGAAACACATTTTGATCTTGTACATTAAAGGTGGTATATTTCTTTGGTTGTAATCTTGTAGTAGTAACAATATGTTTAGAAGTTGAAATTAGTTTCTTGATTCCTAATTTGTATTACTGCATAAATTGTTTTTTTTAAGCATGAGAAATAGTACTGTTTCTTTCTGGAATGCTAGCATCCATCATCGCCTTCAATATGCCAGCTCAGCCTTGGCCTACCTGAGAGACAATTTGAACATCAGGAGCTCAAATCCAAGGCAAAGGTCATGATTTACTAGGCAATAGTGATTCCTGCACTGCTATATGCTACAGAGAATTGGGCAATCTGCAGCAAATATCTCAGAGCGCTGAAGAAAGTGACACCTTTGCCAAGATCCTTTAAATCCACCAGGAGGAAAAGTGGCTTAATACAATAACATCCTTTCCCGAGCGAGCTTGCTTGCCCAGCATTGAGGCACTAATCACCCCAAACCAACTGTCATTCATATGTCTGACATCAGAGTCCTGAAGCAACTGCTCCAGCATGAACTTAGTCATGACAAGAGACTCCCACAGGGCAACAAAAAAGCTTTAGGAAAGACCCCAAAGTTTCCATGAATTGATCAAACGTGTTGACTCATAGAAGATTCTAACTTGTGATCGAACAAAATAGAGAAGGTTCAACATGCAAAGTTGAAGCACTCGGGGAGTACACAATCTTCCAAACAGCCTATCTACCAATCCTTAAAAGAATCACCTGACCCATGTATGACAGTATTTGTAGATTGCCCATTGGGTTTTTACATGGCAGATATGACCATTGTAATGGAATGGAAGCAATTCATCTTCTACCCCAAAAAATGTTTACACCAGTATTTGAGAATTTTACTTATTGCATTTAAACCATCAGCAATGTAGAAGTCATCTAACAATTGTTCAAAAGTCTTAATTTTTATGTTCTTCATTCTAAATCCCAAATTCAAATGATAAGTATTGACTATCTTCTTTACTAAGTTCAGAGAGTATGTCTAGAGGAAGACTGATAAAATACAAGACAATATCATGTGGAATAGAATGGAGAGATGATGATGAATTAGAGTATTTTAAAGTTAAATTTAGTTTCTCCCCGGAATTCATCTTCAGATTTTATCGCTATCTAACATTTCATTAAACCACTTGTGTAATATAAACCACTTCTGTAATACAAAGAGACTATCAAAGTCCTTTGTTTTCAACTTTCAACTGCTTTATTGTAATTGAATGTCTTGACTTGCAGATCAATTTATATGGTAAAACCTGAAATTTTCTCTGATTTATATATATTAGCATTAATTGAATGGACAGCTTGGTAATTAATATACACTAGACAAAAACCTCTGCTGTAGTCAGTTAGAAACTAAATTAAGTAAATGAAACAGAATTGCCACCAAAAACTGTGGCTTTCTTTTGCATTTCTGAATAAAATTGAGGTCAAAAACATTTTGGAAAATGTAATCCCTTGCATCATTTGCTTACCACTTCAGAAAATATGGCTGGAATTTTTAACGTGGTTAAATAAAAATTCCCTCCAATGCTGAAAAGAATCCTAAACGGCATAATGCACCTTCTAGATCAGAAATACCAAACCAGAATATTCTGATCTGATTAAAGGATTGAGAAATTGCTGTTCCTATTTCTTTTAAATGCCAAATCTGTGGATTGGATTTTGATTAGTACAGTGACTACTTTGCCATAGTTAAGATGCCCAAAAAATCAGTGCTGGTGGGTTTTTTAAAAAGCTATCAAGCTTGTATGACCTGTACCTTGAGTAATGCTACATTGCATATACAAACTTAATAGCATTACGCTTGGGTAATAATATTTCATCTATTGTGAACAGGAGGCAGGTTCATTTTAATTTAAAACTGCCCAGATTCTTCTCCTCACTACCTGACTGTAAACAGGATTTTTTTTCATTTTTTCTCTCCGTGCCCCACCCCCAACCTTCCAATTTATGTTGTCTAACCCTTAAATTTGGAGTGGTCCAAAACTCTAGGAATAAGTCGTACAACAATGTGAAGATAAGACAAAGTAAAAGAGAACTGCCACCAAGCATTGGGGCTTTCTTTGCATCTCTGAATAAAATTGAGGTCAGTAACCCTTTGGAAAATGCAATCCCTTGCATGATTTATATACCACTTCTCCCCAAGACCGCAAAAACAAACTGCAAGGAATCGTGCATGAAGTCCAGTCCATCATGCAGACCAGTCTTCCATTCATTTATTCTGTCTATACTCCCCATGGTCTCGGAAAAGCAGTTAGTGTAATTAAGGACCCCACGTACTCAGTATATTCCTTTCCACCTTCTGTCAGGAAAGAGATACAAAAGTCTGAGGTCACATACCAACTGATTCGTGAACGTTTTCTTCCTTGCTACCGTTAGACTTGTGAATGGGCTGATCTCGCACTAAACTGATCTTTCTCTACATCTAGCTATGACTGTAAAACTAGATTCTTCACTCTCTCCTTTTCCATGAATGGTATGCTTTGTCTGTATTGCATACAAGAAACAATATTTTTCACTATATTAATACATGTGACAATAAATTAAACCAAATCAAACTTTACAATAGGTTGATTTATTGCACACAAAATACAGGAAAGGGGTTTAGGGCCAGACCTCAATGATGTATGTTATGATTTTACATGTGTCAAGAATCAAAGGTCTAATGGAGGGTTCCTTAAGTGAGTAGGTTGATAGTTGCAGGGTGATTTGTCTATTTCGAAGTGAGACTTCCATGAGGAATGAAGTTACACTAGTTCCAATGCTCCAGTAAATAAGTGTAGGTAAGGGCTAGGCAATTTTACCTGGACAGAGCTCCTTTGGCTGCCACCTGTTTGATGTTGAGATGGTAGGCGTCAACAAGCCATTCATCTGGAGTTGTTGTTTTCTTCAGAGATCAAGCAATGATGGAGGATAAGGTCCACTAGCTTATTAATTAACTAAATTCAGACAGCTCAAGTATGGATCATGTGACTGTAGTTTTGGATTTACTGATGAGGTCCCTGGTTGAAACCTGTTGTGTTTTGGAGCATGTAACATTAGCACCACATTGGATATTAGGAATCGCAAACAGCTGCCTTTGTCCTTGGAGACACAGCATCTCAGGGGACTGATTTCTTTTTCAGAAATGCCAAGGTTTGTACAGCTACAGGAAGAGGTGTTAGGACCTCTTTTTTTTAAAGAAAGTAAAACTCTGCTGTTTCTCTGAAAATCAAAACCCTTTGGAATGAGTCATGGCTAGTGAGGGTAAAGCTTTGTCCATTTTAAAAAAACATGATTACACAGAGTAGCCTGGTTGATGTGGATATGTATTTATATTTTTCTTCCGATCTCAACTGGGACACATCTTCTATTTTGGGTCTCTTGGGATACTCAAGTATCCTATAACTGAGAGAAGAACCACAATGAAATTCTAGCCTGTCAATGTTTTTTGAGTCGTTCTGTAGAATATTTGTGGTAACCCACTCAGCTCAAATGGAAGAGAAGTATGCAGAATTGAGATGCAAGACATCTAGAGTGTAATTTACAAGGTCTTTTTGCCCTAATTAATGGTGACTGAACACTTGAGAATTTTAAAATGTGCGCAAGGAGTTAATTGCTTGCGGTTTTAGTAGCCACAGGACTTGTCTAAATGACACTGAAGTTGAATGAAGCTATAAAGTTGGCTTCAAAACTATATTAGTGAATAATTGTCTCATTTTCATGTTGTTTTTGGACTCAGGATTATATTTTTTTGTTGCACAAATGCAGAACAAATCTATCTGTTTGCAAGCAATGGTCATTTAGCTTTTGTTTTCTGCTGTAGTCGTGCTTATTTGCTCTTAATCAATTTCTGAGAAATTGGGCTGAATCATGTGGTTTGTATGAACAGGCAATAGAGGGATAGTAATGAAGTATACGTGTTCTTTCCTGCCAATTTTATCTTTTATTCTTTTGGCTTTTGTGATTTCAGGTATGATTTTATTTAAATTGAGATAAAACTAAGATATTAAAAACAATTCAACATATTTTTAGTTTCTCATTGTGTATGGTGAGTCACTTCTGTTTATCACAGTTCTACAACGCAAGGAGATACCTTTACCTGCTTCATTAAGAAAACCATTCACTTGTGTATTATGATACCTGACAGATGGCTTTAAAACACTTCAGGATGTTAATTTTAATCTAAACATTTGAGGGATTAAATTCAAACTAGCAATTTGATGTGTCAAAATGATTCTTTTAAAAGCTGAGTTACGTTGAAGGATATATACCATCAACAGTGTCAAAATAAGGTGTTAGCTGTTTCTAATTTGAACTATGCACTCTGGTAGAGGTCACCAAAAATTTAAATAGATAATGTATTGATTCTTTTTTCATTGTAGTTTCGTTCTTCCCCTCTTCTGATAGCAGAGGATCTCAATTTAATTGGGGTCAAATCCCAGCAAACCAATCTTATAGCCTTTTCCACTTTTGAGAAAGGCTATCTAGGTTAGGAACTTAGAAACATGGACATAAAGTGTCATTAATGTTGCTTGTTCTAATTTGTCACGCCTCAACTCTTTCCAATATTTTTATTTCTTAAATGCAGATAGCTCCAGGAAATGTGATCTTCCTCGAGCTTAATGTTTAAGATTTCAGCTCGTTGACCATGATGCTGTAGCAAGCATTAAAATACTAGAATTGATACTGAGTTCAAGGCTTTAAAGCTTATGTTAATTCTATACAACTAATACTGCAGATGTATTCTCAACACACTGTTCTTCCTGTTCCCGTTAACTATCCTTTACTAAATACTACAGCCCCTCTTATCTGGAATGTTTGGAACTAAGGCATTTCTGGATTTTGGAGTTTTCTGAACTTTGGAATTAAGTTATCTAATATACCTATGTAAATTGGTTATAAATCTATACCAGAATCATGAACATTATAAAGCAGTAATAATTTTTATTTATCTGAAAACTATTGTCCATGTTTCCAAAGTACTGTGTCCTTTTAATGTTAGAAAACAAATTTATCTTGAGTGTTGAATGAGCTTGGCATTTGGGTGCTGACTTGGTAAGTCAGAATACACCAGTGTAACTCAGTGAGTATGGGGAAAAATAGGAGGTCAAGTGCAAAGCTGGAAAGATGGCTAGTGGCTTCAAGCATTGCTGTGTTTCTGCTCCTGTCTACCTGTTGTACAGACTTCTTACCTCAGATTGGTGACTCTGAATCACAATGTTTCTAGGCAACATCTCTGTAGAAATTGGTATTTGGAAAAAAAAATGTTCTAAAGGGCATTTTTTTAGTCAGTTGAATCAGTATTTTCCAAATTGTTATTTAGAAAATACACTGGGGAGTTGAATTGGACAGCAGTCTACTTTAGGTTCAAAATCTAAATGTCTTGAGTTGGTTGTGTTAAATGCACTAGTTTTTGTTATCAAATCTTTCTCCACATTAAATTCTAAGGTTCTTTAGTCAACTAATTGCCTAATTAGACTAACTGGATAGGATTTTTACCTGTTACAAGTTGTTTTTATTTGGCAACCCAACTGGAAAAAATTGGTCTCCATTGCACATACTGTCCCTTTATTATCAAACTAGGTTGCTTTTTTAATTATCACATATATTGGTATGCAGTGAAAAGTATTGTTTCTTGCATGCTATATAGACTAAGCTTACCATTAAGATTGCATAGGGAAGAAGGAAAGGAGAGGATGCAGAATATAGTGTTACAGTCTTAACAAGAGTGTAGAGAACGATCAACTTAATACAAGGTAGGTCCATTCAAAAGTCTGGCAGCAGGGAAGAGTCTGTCCTTGAGTCGGTTGTGATGTGGAGTTGCCAGCATTGGACTGGTATAGGCACAGTAAGTAGCCTCACAACAAGTTAAAGTCCAACAGATTTATTTGGTAGCACAGTTGGCATGTGGTCTCAGACTTTTATGTTTTTTCCTGATGGAGGAAGATGGAAGAGAGGGTGCATGAGGTCCTTGACTATGCTGGCTGTTTTTCCGAGGCAACAGGAAGCGTAGATGTAATCAGTGGATGGGAGGGTGGAATCAAAAGAGAAAACACTGGAAAATCTCAGCAGGTCTGGCAGCATCTGTAAGATGAAAAAAGAGCTGACATCTTGGGTCCAGGTAACCCTTTGTCAAAGATGGAATGGAAGTTGGTTTGTGCAGTGTTAAATGTAATAAAGTAGAAACGTTTGCTCTGGAAATAAAATTTATAATGGGTTTGTTTTCCATTTAAAATGAAGGGGTATAAACTTTATGGTCAGTGTAAGAATTGTGTTCTTGTACAGCGCAGTCTGATGTGAACTCATCTGCATTCTCATCGATAATTTGTCAAATTCATGAAGCTGCAGACAACCTCATATCACTATCATTTGTATTTCTTGGATTATTAACTCTTTTTATGTCAGGCAGAAGCTTATTAGTCTACTGCTTTTCACCAGTGAGTTTACAATGTTCAGTCTGATATCTTAACCTTCCTTCATATTAAAAGTAAATTTTAGTGGGAATCTGGTCTTATCCATTTGTGCCCAGCCTCATATTTGTACATTTACTTGGAGAAACAAGCAAAGTACAAATATTGATATAGACTGCCTTTGAACATTGATCTTTAACTTATTGCTGCTGTTGGATAGTCTTAAGAGATACACGCATGGGTTTGGATGGTCTGCTAGATATCATTCATATGGAGCAGCAACTCTCACAGCTTACTGAAAATATGTACTGCTGAGAAGCATTTTTTAAAGGAGAATCAAAATAAAGCTGAGTGCCCATTTGAAATGGGTATGCTAAATCTTAAAGCCAGAGATTGATTTTTTTAATAGTGTAACACAGAGGGAATGAGAAATGAATGCCACAGCGTTCTACAACTTCTTAATGTGAATATTGCTGCAAGGTGACCAAGTGAAATGAGGGTGGCAATTCCAAACAATTTTGTAGGGGTTGCAAATTTATTATGCCTTCTATTCGGAACAGTTGAAAATCCTTAAGTAAGAGGTATGAGAAGTTGATGTGCTGATGCAGAGAGAGTCCTCTGCCCTGGTTGAGACATGTTCTCTGCTATTCATCTGACCATATTTGCCTCACCTTGTTGGCACTGTTTTTCCTTGCATTGGGCTTTCCCCCTCAATGAAAATTAGTGGGAAATGTCAGTACAAGTATAAAGTATATTTTCTGCTTTCTATTTAACATATGAGGGGAAAATGTAAAAGTCAGACTACAAAACATACTAATTCTTGAAGTAATTCTACTTTATCTTGTAATGGAAATCTTCTAACATTTTTACCAATGGAGAATTAATCCTGCTTTATCTGGTTTATTTTTTCTTTAATCAAGAACACTGGAATGATGTCTGTTTTGTGCCTGAAGTATTTACAGCTAGTCAATTCTTAGTGTTTTCAACAAATGTAATGAATAATAGGTAATCTAGTTGTTTGAAATATAGCTGTATTAATCTGCAATAAGAAGCTGTGATGTGCATTATTAGATAAAGGAAATTCTACTCTTTCTTTCAGTGCTTGAAAAACATTGTTCTTTGAGTAGAAAAAGCAGTAGCTTCTCTTAATTTCATCAACCTAGTGGGAGTTTTGTTGGCCGCCACTGAGTAACGGCTGCTAAAAAAGTTTTATTGTGAATGTGAAATGTGATAATTAAAATGCAATTACTGATGTTGCTGTGGCTTTGCAGGCAGTTATAGGTTGGAGCTCGGTGACGAGAATTTAAACTTGTGCTGTTTTGGGAGATGATGTAATGCCAGACGGAGTAACACTTCCTTTTAGTCATGCTGCATGATGACAATAGCTGCTCTTGTTTTATGGGTCTGCAACAATCTGCTGAAAGGTTGCCATTTCTTACAGCATAGCAGGTTTTCATTCTGTCAGATTGAAGGCTGAATACTGTGGGATGAGCCTTTGTGTGTAAAGGATGAGGACCCATAATGGATTGAAATTAGAATTCAGCAAAAAGCCTCCATTTTTCTTCCTAATTTGGATTTCTTCAATGTATCTTTATTATTTCATTTTTTTTACAAAATAATTAATTGCTTTTTGAAGGTGATTTACTTTTTGGAGATTTGGAGATTTTCATAACTTGAATGTTAGCTAAAACAATTTTTTTTAATGTGTTTAACTGTTTTCATATGCAGATCAACGCAATGAGAGAAAGAAAGACTTCCATAGTTATTGTAGAGCACTTTTCACAACGACCGGACGCTTAAGTGTATTACAGGCAGTGAAGTATTTTCTGAAGTATAGTTAGTATTGATGTTCTTCATTCCAACAGCTCATTCTGTGTAGCTGGCTCAGGATACCTAGAAACATACTTCCTTGGGCTCCTCAACGTCACAAGAGGTTCTGAACAAGTGATGTGTGGTTAAGTAATTGAGGGCAAAACTACTTAATTTTTAAAATTATCGCAAATTGAGTTAAGCCTGATATTGAAATTAAAGGTAGCGTTTGGCATAGTTCAAATTTGCAACAACACATACAAACCAAAACATGCTGAACATGTTGCAGACTACAAATTTATTTACAGACTGGTATTTTGTGCTCGTTCTATATTATGCTTGAGGAAACACAACAATTGATTTGCACTGAGCAAATACCCATGCAACATAATGACCAGGTAATTTTTGTCATTTTGTTTGAGGGAGCAAGGTTAACTACCCTGCTTTTATTCAAAATGGTGCCATACTTCCACCTAAGCAGGTAGATGGAGCCTCAGTTTAACGTTCCATCCAAAAGACTGCTTCCTCAGTATTGCTATAAGCAATAGAGTTAAACTTGAATCTGGAACTTTGAATCATAGACAAGTATGCTACAAACAGAGCACACCTGAACTTAAGATGGAATAAAGTATCTATGGTCTCACTAATAGGGAGAGAAGAGGGCAAAGTTCTGCAGGATATGAGGTACCTCCTCAAAGGAGAAGTAATTTCTTAGACAAATAAGAATGGGTTGCCCTTATGCACATGACAGAGGTTCCAGATACTGCATTTAGGAAAAGGAATGGTCTAAAAAGAAAATGGTTACTAAAGCATGGGTCACTATAATACAGAACCAGCACAAAATACCAGTCTGTACATAAATTAGTGTGCAACCTGATGAGCATCTTCGGTTTATGAGTTGCTGCAAATTTGAATTATGCCAACTTCGATATCAGCTTAACTCAAATTGTGATAGTTTTAAAAGTTAAGCAGTTTTGTCCTTGATTTGTGCCAGCTACATAGAATGAGTTGCTGGGATGAAGAACACAATAAAAAGTTCATAAAGCAGGTTTATTTGGTAGCACAAGCCGCTAGCTTCCAGAGCATTGCCCCTTTATCAGGTGAGTGGGAGTTCTGTTCACAAACAGGGCATGTAAAGACACACTCAGTTTACAAAATAATGGTTGGAATGTAGGTCACTATAGGAAATCAAGTCTTAAAGATACAGACAGTGTGGGTGGAATGAAGATTAAGTACAGGGTAAAGAGATGTGTATTTTCTCCAGCCAGGACAGGTAGTCAGATGGCAAGTCGTGGATCACCTCAGCACTTCTCTGTACAGCAAGTCCACAGATAATCTCACGATGATCCTCTTCTCCAGCTTCCACCCTAAACACGTTAAAGAAGCCACCCCCTATGGACTTGGCCTCCATATACACAGGATCTGCTCCAATGAGGAGAATTACAAAACACCTCCAGACACTAAAAGATGCCCTCACAAGAACAGGATATGGCACTCGCCGCATTAGTTGACAGTGTCAAAGTGCCACTGAAAAACTACACCGATCTCTTCAGAAGACAAACATGGGATACAGCAGACAGAATACCTTTCGTCATCTAGTACTTTGCCAGAACAGAGAGACTATGACATCTTTTCTGGTGCCTTCAACATGTCATGATGAAGACGAATATTTCGCCAAGGCCATCCCCACACCCCCACTTCTTGCCTTCAAACAACTGCACACAGAGCATTATCTGCAGCAAACTACCCAGCCTTCAGGAGAACAGTGACCACAACAACACAACCCTGCCACAGCAACTTCTGTAAGACATGCCAGATCATCGACAAGGATGCTATCATCTCATGTGAGAATACTATCCACTAGGTATATTTGCAACTTGGCCTACATTGTCTACCTGATACACTGCAGGAAAGGATGTCCCAAGGCATGGGACATCCAAGGTTGGGGAGACCATCAGACCGTACGACCACAGATGAATGAATACCGCTGGACAATCAACAGACAAGTGTTCTCTTACTGTTGCAGAACACTTCAGCAGTCACAGGCTTTTAGCCTCTGATCTTCAGGTAAGTGTCCTCCAAGGTGGCTTTCAGGACACATGACAACGCAGAGTCACTCATAGCCAAGTTCTGTGCACAATCTGGACTTGATTCATGTCACTCTATCTGTAACCATCACAACTTGCCTGGGCTTGCAAAATCTCACCAACTGTCCTGGCTGGAAACATCTCTTTAACTTGTGCTTAACCCTCTCTCCACTTGCATTCCAGCCGTTACTTTGTAAATTGAGCTTGTCTTTATATGCCCTGTTTGTGAACAGAATTCCTACTCACCTGATGATGGAGCAGCACTCTGAAAGCTAGTGGCTTGTGCAACCAAATAACCTGTTGGACTTTAACCTGGTGTTGTGAGACTTCTTATTGCGTTTTACCCCAGTCCAACGCTATCATCTTCACAGCAGGGATGAAAAACATCAGTTTAGTTTACAAATTTGCAGTGCTGCTTCTGGCCTCATCTTGTGTCTCTTGAATGCTCAGCATGCAGAAGGAAGTTTTTCTGTGGGACTGTATAGTTAATACCATTAAATTTATGACTTGTGCACTTTGGAATAAGTGTATCAGTTAATTACCTGATTACATAACTGTTTCCATATAAATCTTTGATCTTTCATTTAATTCAAAGTGGAAAAATGTGCAAACACTTATTTGGATATTTCCTGTAATGTGTGTTGAATATTGTTTAGCTAATATACTGCACTTTGTGCCTGTTCGGCAATGGTGTATTTATGTCTGAAATTTTTATTCATTTCTAATCCATTTGAATATTTAAGCATTAGTGCAAATGTAATTTATCTTCTAATAAACTGGAGATAGGGAAGGTTATCTGGTGTCTGAACACAATTTACCTCCAGTGAGTATGTAAGATTTTTTGGTGCTTTTTTTTGTTTTTGCTTTTTCAAGCAGTTAAATTGGCACTCCTAAATGGAATTTAACCACATCTACCACAAGATTTTCCTCTATCCGATACTTGTGCAAAATGGTTCCACAGATTGCTGTGGATTTTAAACTTGTCAAGAGATTAGCAATTAGTGAAATAAAAACTGAATACTAAAAATATCCAGCAAGTTGATTAGTATCTATGGAGAGCAATACAGATATCATTTCCAGTTGATCTTTTGATCGAACTGATGACATAGCATTTGGCATGTTTCAATAACAAAAATGTGGAGGGTGGAATTGTGGGAGTGTCCAACCTGATTGTCTTTTGATAGCAACTGCCTCAGCAACTTTTACTTGAAGCAGGCACTGGTCAGCAGTTCAGTTGGGTTGGGCAATAAATGCTGCTGTATTTGACAACACCCACATCTCAAAACAAGTATCAAAAAAAATTAGCATTGCTTATTGTACTTATGGTATTCTGGTGTTTAAATGCAGATTGTTAGACACCAGATACTTGATGTGTTGCATGAGTAAAGGATTCTTTCCTTGATGGCACAAAATTTAAGTTGGACCTTTCAGGCAAATCATGCTATGTTATTTCTTTTCTTACTCTTTCCCACCCCCAGCAACATAACCCATAAAGTATGCTCAACAGCTTGCAGATTTACTCTGTCACTCTGATTCCCATCTGTAATTAGACACGGTAGATTAACTAGGAGTGAGTCTAGTCTTAATGTGGCTGTTATACAAGCATGATGGTCAATTTCTGCTTTAAGTAGTTGGTGAAGATTCTTTTGCAGTTCCACTGACAATGCTTATCTCTGATCCCAGTTTCTGCACATCCTCCAGTCTAAGGCAGCGTGCGCTCTTGGAAATCACAATGTAACGAAGTGAGCTTGGAAGTGTTTTTTTTTGTAAGATGACAAATCTCAGCTACTCTGACTTTGCTGTTGTCAGCAAATTAAGTTTTCTGTATAGTTTTTTTTCATTGACCGTCTACTAGTTTTTCTGACATCTCTTGTAAAATATTTGGAATACATAGTTGGCTAACTAGAAACCATATCCAAATACAGGTTTGAAAATTTGGATTGCGGATTAATATTTAAGCAGTTTTTTAAGCAATCAAACACCATTCCATTTGTATTTTAAATACTCACACTATAGTTACTGTTAATTTTGCAACAACATCTTTGTTTCTGTGGAGAACGCAGAACTTGTTCCTTGATCTTAGCTCTTTTTGGTTTTTAATTCTGATATTTTACCACTTAAAGCAATAATCTAGCTGCACATACTTGGGCAGTTTATCCTTTTATAATGTAACTTCTTTATTCCCTTGTTAAGATTTGCCCAGATCAGACATGGATTACTTGTTCGTAAGCCTCTGCCACTATTGTTGTAGGTGGCTTCTGTGAAGTCCTTGTAATAATCTGAAAGGCGTCTTGTGTAATCCCTAAACATAGTATCATAGACCAATAGAGCACAGAAATAGACCCTTTGGCCCAACTGGTTCATGCCATCCATAGTGCCCCCCCCAGCTAGTCCCAAATGTCTGTTTTGGCCCATATCTCTCTAATCCTTTCCCATCCATGTACTTACCCAAATGTTTTATATTACGCATTACATTAACATTATGTACATTAATATTTAGCAGAATTACGAATTCATGGAAGTGCAGGATCTCAATGTATTTTCGGGTGAATTAATAAATGTTAAGTTTTCCAAATCCAAACTCGAGGTCCAGTGTGATGCAATGTGCATTGGTGTGGAAAAAAAAACTTTTTGAAAAATAAAATGTCAATTCAGTTTTTGTATTTCAAGAAACATTGAAAAGAAGGGAAAAAGTCAACCTGAATGTTGAAAGAAAGTCTGATAAAATGCCAACCAGAGTATTAATTTGTACGTCTTGTTTTGTTTCTCAGCCCCCACCTTCTATTTATGTTCAGCCTTCAAGTTTTGTGTTGTTTTAAGCTGGCTTGAATAGTTGCTGCATTTTGTGAATTCTGGTGACAGAAAAGTTGCTGATGTCAATGATCAGAGTTCTGGGAGTATGTGGAATTCAGGTGCACGAGTTGTGTTTGGATAGCACTTTTAGTGATTTTTTTGAAGTGTTCTTTAATCACAGCAGAAGCTTTTCAGAAGGCTTAGCTTGAGTTCAAGAATTTTGATTGTCTACACCCAACAGTAATTCGTTGAACGTCTATTGATTTGAGTTAGTAAAAAGCTGCCTCTTTATCTGCTTGTAAAATCATCTGTTTATTGGCATTAGTTGTTGGTTTCGTTCAGAATAATTGGCACTCGTTTAGATTATGGATGAGGTTATTCATTGAATCCTCGCGATGCATGGAAGCCATTAGACACATTGAGTCTGCACCAACTCTTCAATAGAGCATCTTACTCAGGCCATTTCCCTGTAAATTCACATATTTTCCCCACTAATCCCTGTAACACCCACATCCTAGCACACTAAGTGGCACTTTAGCATAGCCAATCAACACCTAATCTGCGCACGTTCGGAGTGTGGGAACAAACCAGCACATCTGGAACAAATCCACCCAGACATGGGGATAATGTGTGGAATTTGCACAAGCACCCAAAGTCAAAATTGAACCTGGATCCCTGACACTGAAGCAGCAGTGCTAACCACTACGCCACTCTCTTTTTTAATTTCCACATTCCCCTCAGAACAAATCATTCCTGTTCCTGATCACAATTTATTCAAGCTCCCATTCCCAGGTCACTCCCAGTGTGTGGCTCTTAAAAACTTTTGATTTGTGTTTTGTAGAAACTCTCTGCCAAATCCATAGTGTATGTGGCCCTGGCATTTCAGAGCATACGCCACCGTCTTTTGCTTGGCATGTTCAGTGTAAGTGATCGCATCCCTGATCACATTCTCCAGGAAAACCATCAGCATCCCACTAGTCTCTTCATAGATCAAGTCCAAGATCTGCTTGACACCATGGTGAGCCAGGCAGCAGATTGTTGGTTTGATGATGCCCTGAGTATTATCACTGAGCACTTTGCAGTGCTATTTTGCTCTGCCTTTACTCAGTCCTTTGCCCTCTTTGCCTCCCCAGACATGAATATTATTCAGTCTGATCAATGTACAATAGGCCAGTATGTAATTTTCAACATTGTGGTGTTCTGTCGCATCATTTGATCACTTTTTTGTTCCAGTAAATATCGTTTGCCATGATGTTTCACCCTTGTGAAATGACCATGGGTTTGTATCAAGTGAAATTTGTTCTGCTGATTTTTGAATCAACTCTCTAGGGCTCTTAACATGCAACTGTGCATACAAATAGTTTGTTTCTGTTCTCACACTAGCTCTGTCTACTGGGAATCATCAGCATTTAGCATTACAATGCAGTAGGATTCATTACCTATATTCAGCCAAAATTTTCAATACCTCACAAAGCAGAGGTGAGGTAATGGAATCTCAAGATCTGGAAAAATGCTGCCTGGTTACTCTTCTGTATAGAATTAACTGAGATGGGAACAAATAACTATTTGTTTTGTTGACTATTTAACAGAAATTGAATAGGAATGTTGCATTTTGGGGATAGGAGTGGTGATGGATAAGAGTACAGTTCAATTAGCTGTGTGGAAAAAACAAGAAATAAAATTAGTTCTTTCAGAGTTGGCACTGGAACCATGGATTAAATTGCTTAACTTCTGTGTTGAGATTTTATGAAAATGGGACATAAATGGTCAAAATAACTACTAAATGAAATAATTTATGTTCACTTGAAACCAGGAAATTTTTAAAATACTGAAAGCACATAAAGTTAATAGCAGTCATGCAGCTTATTTTGTTTCTTTGCCTTAATCTCAGATGCTGATTCATGCTCGTGCACACTTTTTGAATCCAAGAGTAAGCTAGAATGGATTTAAAATAATGGGACTTTGTAGCAGTTGACTCTGATTCTATTATTGCTTGACAGGCACATGGAGTAATGGGGCTTTAATCAGAAACTGAGAGCAACTAATTGTGCAAACAGAAACTGACCTGTAAATTCAAGTTTTTATGGCTCAGTAAAGGAAGCTCAGACCACCCCACTTTTACATTAATGCAGCAATATTTTGATACAATTGGGTTTTTGAAGTGGACTGATAAAAATACAATCTTTGAAAAAATCAAACCACTTCCTGCCACAAATGTTGGGTGGAAGTATTAATTTTCAAAAATGATAGTCTCTATAGGGATCCTATTAATGTTGAGAAATTCAAACTCCATGATGCGCTGAAGAGATTATACCATAGAATTTCACACTTTAAACTGAAACTTTACTGAATGTAGAGAAAAAAAATAAACCAAATTAAGCATGACTAATGTGACATTGTTTGTGAAGACTTTCATTCCAAACTCTGTTCTAGTTTTTAATTTCACCCAAGAATTCCCTTTTACATTATATCTTCTGATTCATTTTTCTGTGACCAAAGCAAAGTATGCCACAGCTTTACAAAATTTATTTTACACTTTCCTATGTATTCCAAATATTGTCCAAGATATGAGATTTTACAGAGATCCTCGGCACTCACTTTTGGCTAACTGACTCTCCAACTCTACTTCAGAACTTCAGTTATGGAATTTTCAGCTCAAATTTGGTCCTCACTGCCACTTTGCTTATGGACTAAAAATGGGTAACACCTCTGATTCCATGCTGCTTGTCCTGACTTTGGAAAATGGATCATTTTTCCCCAGTCTGTTCACAACTGTTTTACAGATCCTGGTATGTTCTGTTTCTCTGCATTCTTCAAGCTGTAACCATGCTGACTAACTCCCTAATAGAGGTAACTGCTCTTTTTTCAGACTTTATGGTTCTACTGAGAAACTCCATTCCCCTGTACAAGTTGCTTTTAGCTTTTCATCTGGGAACTGCATGAATAATTTAAATCAATTGTGATAACTGGAGGCATCCAGACTCTACCAAGATGCCTAGAGAGGATTGTGTATTGCTGAGGGTGTTCTTTCTTCCAATTCTGATGTTGGAAAATAAACACAGGTTATCCTTTTAAAATAATTAATCCAGATCTGGTTAATTTGTACCCACTTTAGATGTCTGCCAGAAATAGGATTTTCTATTTTCAATTCAATTTTAAAGCATGATTTTGAAATTATAGATATTCACAACCAGTGTAGTTGGTATAATACATGACAAAAGGAAAGCTACTGAACTGTATCATTAACCTTGTATTGTTGCAGTGTATGAAGCAACTTGGTGTAATAACTTCCAGGTTTTTGGTGGGGGTGGGGGGGGAATGAAGGCATCTACTTACACCGTTAACGTTTTAAATCAGATAGTCAACATCCAAGTTGAAGTGCCAGAGTAGCAATATTTCCTCATAACTGACCATAACTTAACCTTTGTTATCATCTTTTGATTTTTCATTGAGTTTAAAATACAGATTGTTCAATGGAGAAAGTACCATGCCCTTAATACTGAACAATGATTTGCTTTGGGTACCATTGTTGAAATTGTAAGCACTCAACACATTAACTGCCTTGTTGCTGTGGGATGATGCCACGCCCATGGCTGGAAGAAAGCTACAGTGTTCAGTGGAATTGCTGACTAACTCGCAAATGTGTTTTGCATTAGAAAGCGAAGAGCAGAAAAGCAGCAGAATCTACATTACTGAAGAATTTGAATAATCTGCAAACCCTATAATGAAAAAGGTATTGGGAAATACTGACTAGACTGTTGAATAGTTTAATTTGCTCCTTGAGACATCATTTATAGTTGAGAAGAATTGGGAAAAAGTATGCAAAATTGTCTAATCCAAAACTGTACTCCTTTCTGACTGTGGCCAAATTCTGCTCCAGCTCCAACTCCATGTTCAAGTTTGTTGATGACACCACTGTAGTGGATCAATGACAAAATGGGGTACAGGAAAGAGAATCCAGTGAAATGGTGCAGCTACAAAAATATCTCACTCAGTGTCAGTAAAACAAAGGATATGGTCACTTCAGGAAATGTTGTGGAGGACATGCTCCTGTCTACATCAACGGTGATTAAGTGGAAATGATTGAGAGCTTCAAGTTTTTAAGTGTCCCGATCACCACCAACCTATCCTGGTCCCTCCAAGCTGACGCTATAGTTAAAGCCCACCAATGCCAGGAGGCTAAGGAAATTTGACATGTCTGCTACAAATCTTTCCAATTTTTACAGATGCACCATGGAAAGCATCCTTTCCCAATGTATCTCAGCTTGATGTGGCTCCTGTTGTGCCCAAAACTGCAAAAGATTTGTTAACATAGCCCAGTCCATCAGGCAAACCAGTCTCCCATCCATTGACTCTGTCTGCACTTCTCACTATTGCGGAAAAACAGACAGCCTAATCAAAGATCCTATGCACCCCGAGTATATTCTCTTCCATCTTTTTGTTGGGAAAAAGAAAAATCTGAACACATACCAACAGAACTTGAACAGCTTCTTCTGTTGCTATCAGACCTTTAAATGGACCTATCATACAGTGTAGAGAAAGATCAGCTTATTGTATCTGCAACTGCAACATTATATTCTGCACAACCTCTTCCTCTCTGTACAGTATTTTTTGTCTGTGTAGTGTCCGAGAAACAATACTTTTCACTATATTCCAATACAAATGCAATAATAAATCAGTAGCTCTTTCTGCACTAAAAAGGGAAGGGGAACACCAATCTGTGCAGACTATGGAGAGTGTTGAAGAAAATTCTGCATCAGAATATCAGTGGGAGCCTCTATCAGGTTACTTATCAAGATCAATGGAGATAAAATTGGCCTGGATTTCTACTCCCAATTGCTCTCGAACAACTCCATAATCAAACTTCAATGTGTACATCTTTGGACATCATCGGAATTGTGATGCTTCCTGTTCAAACATAGTAGTCACAGAGCTGAGCTACTTCAACAAGGAATGTTCGCCTTCCAAAGTGGGATTAAAATTAGCCTGAGATGCCCACAGAAGCTATTATGTAATTAACTGGCTGCAGATTCTGTAGGTGTAGTGTTGTTAATTTCTGAAGTTGGCTTTATTTTCATAGAACCCTACAGATCATAGAACCCTACAGTGCAGAAAGAAGCCCTTCGGCCCATCGTGTCTGCACCGAACACAATCCCACCCAGGCCCTACCCCCATACCTCTACATATTATACCCACTAATCCCTCTAACCTACGCATTCTCGACACAAAGGGGCAATTTCTTAGCATGTCGAAACAACCTAACCTGCACATCTTTGGACTGTGGGAGGAAACTGGAGTACCCGGAGAAAATCCACGCAGACACGAGA
Organism: Sphyrna mokarran; assembly: GCA_024679065.1. Taxonomy (NCBI): domain Eukaryota; kingdom Metazoa; phylum Chordata; class Chondrichthyes; order Carcharhiniformes; family Carcharhinidae; genus Sphyrna; species Sphyrna mokarran. The sequence continues at coordinate 13,361,602 of JAGIQG010000022.1, forward strand.
GTGTGCAAGCTCGACACAGACCTGAGCCGGAAATCGAATCCTGGACTCTGGAGCTGTGAAGCAGCAGTGCCAACCACTGTGCTATCGTGCCACCCATTTTCTAAGATGATGCAATATATTTTTGGGATAGGTGAATATTATTTTAAACTGCTACTTTGGAAATGTTATGACATTTCTGTTTAGTGTGAAATATCAACTTGGAGATGAGACAATTCTTGTAGACAAGTGAATTTGCTTTTTTTTAAGAAGGTGGCAGGTTTTAATCAAAATCTGCATGCTTGTCCCTGCCAATTCAGGATAAAAGAATGATTCCATTAGTAAATTTTAAATTATTCTAGCTTCTCAAATTCGCACTAATAATATTGGTGGTTTGTTGCAAAATTGCATAAGTAATATGCTCCATGACTGCAGAGCCACCCAAGCTAACATGCGAGGGATATCCTTCCACCTATGCAGTAAACCATGATTATAGGAATAGATGGTATATCTGAAGCTTTATAAGAACAGGGGTGTTTCATGGACACTGACATATCTGCATTTAAGGTGGTTCTGGCAGTGCTGGAACGGTTGAGAAATTTTGAGACACAACCTCAAGTTCAGGGAACTTCTAAAGAATTTATTTATGGGATGTGGGCCAACATTTATTGCTCATCCCTAATTGTCCTTGAAGGTGGTGATGAACAGCTGCCTTGAATTACTGCAGTTCATGTGGTATAGGAACATCCACTGTGCAGTTAGAGAAGGAACAAGCAACACATGAAGGATAAAGATATATTTCCATGTCAGAGTGGTGAGTGACTTGAAGGAGAACTTCCAGGTGGTGGTGTTCCTTTGTACCTGCTACCCTTATCCTTGTAGATGGTTGCTGTTGTGGTTTTGGAAAGTGCTGCCTGTGGACCTTTTTTGAGTTCCTGCACTGCATCTTCTAGATGGTATACACTATTGGCACTGTTTTAAGTGGTAGATGGTGTGCCAATCAAATGGGCTGCTTTGTCCTTGATGTTGAGCTTTGAGTGTTGCTGGAGTTGTATTCATCCAAGTAAATAGTGAGCATTCCATCACACTCCTGACTTGTGCCTTGCAGATGATGGACAGCTTTAGGGACCATAAACGGAATTACTTACCACAGAATTCTTGTAGCTGCTGAATTGTTCTTGTAGCTGCAATATTTATATGGCTAGTTCAGTTTTTGGTCAGCAGTAACTCCTGGGATAGTACATTCTGCACTCATTTCATTCTCTATGAATGGCTATGTTTTGTCTGTATAGCAGGCAAGAAACAATACTTTTCACCCTGATAATACGTGCAACAATAAATCAAAATCAAATCAATTAGGAGATTCAGTGATGGTAATACCATTGAATTTTATGGGTTAGATTCTCTCTTGTCAGAGATGGTCTTTACCTGGCATTTGTGTGGCATGAATGTTATTTGCCCTTATCAACACAAGATTGGATATTGTCCTGATCGTGTTGCATTTGGACAAGGACTGCCTCAGTACCTGAGACGTGAATGGTACTGAACATTGTGCAATCTTCTATAAATATCCCAACCACTGAACTTAGGATAGAAGATCATTTATGAAACAGTTGAAGATGGTTGTGAATTTGCCCAAGAAATTGGGTGGCGGGGAGCGTGTCGGCATTTTCTAAGAACATTGGGGAAGATGCTGGGAGGAAATTCCCATGGCCTAACAGGATTAAAGAGAATTTTTGAAATTCATGAATAGTGGCTGTTGGATTTGGGATCACTGTGTCACAAGGTGGAATGGAGAAGGGAGGCATTCGTGAGAGATCCTAAGATACAACCACATACAGAATGAGGTTTTAGAGAATTAGCTATTGCGATTGTCATTAGATTCTTAATGTTGTACATGCTATCAGCACTTAAGCATAAATTTGTGAACAAATAAAATTGCTGGACAGGACCTGGGAAGGGGGTGCACAATTTTATCATAAATATGATATATTTTATTATAAATGCAGATTGGGTGCTGTGTATCAGATTTTCCTAAGCCTCTTTAAAATGACGTAGGAATGGGGCAGAGTATTAAAATGACAAGCAATTGTAACCTCACGGTTCACTCTTGCTGACTGAACAAAGTAAAAGCAAAGCAATTACGTTCTGGTCTGTCCAGTGTAGCAAGATCACATCATGAGCAGTGACTGCAGTCCAATAAATTCAAGGTGAAAGTAAACCACTTTCACCTGAAAGCAATGTTTGGAGTCTGGGATGGCAGGGGGAAGTGATGATCCATTGAGCTTGCAAATTTGGAGTTGCAAAACTCTAATTTCAAAAAAGTTCATAAATGAAACACACTATCTCAAAACAGTTTGCCAGTGCAGTTTTTAAGTTTTTTATATCAAACGTTGCTCATTATATAGCCAAAAGCATTGATTGACTAAGGAAATTTCTCAATTTTTCTTTACAAGCGATTAAAAATGCCAGAACCCCTCTTCCCATCTCTGAAGACTGTTTGTTTTCTCATGTTGCTTTTGTTTTTCTTTACCAACTTCATCATCAGTTAGAATGTAAGTTTATCACTTGCTTCATAACATTTGAGAATTAAAGCTTGTGTTTTTAAGTTATTGGATTGAGAAGAAATTAGAATCGGGATTAGAAAAAAAACACCCTTTTGCCCTCCCAACACCTGTTAGAATGTTTGCTGGAAAATACTGAAAATTACATGTTGAGAATACACAGCAGTGGAAATTCTCAATTGTTGAGAAAATTGAGGTTTTGAAGTAAAAACTTTGAACTTATTTAAAGACATTACTATTCAGTGGAAAATAATCTGAAATATGTTTTTAAAATATTTAATCTTAAATTTCTTCAGTGTTTAATGGAAAATTGATCTGTTTGCCCAATCTCTAGATGGCTTATAAACTCAAACTAATACAGTTGGAAATATGATAACCAGAGAATGTAGAAATACTCAAGGTCAGGAAATATGAGGAGTTAATGTTGAGAAATGGAAAATATTTTGAGATGTAACAAGTTTTAAGGAAGTGAAGGGGAAAGGGTAAATGGATAAGGAGAAGGAACAAGGGAAGGCATGGGATGGAGGACGGACGAGGTTATGATAAAACAACAGTAATGGTGTAAGTAAAGAAAGAAAACATGGGTCTGAAACAGGTGCAAATAGGAATATCAATCATCCCAAGCTGCTGTCCAAAAATGGAAACTATAATTATGAAGTGAAAATATTGAACATGATGTTGAGTCCAGAAGGCTGTGCCACGCTTAATTGAAAGATCAGGTGCTACATTTCAGATTTTCCTTTAGCTTCTTTAGAATGGTGTAGGAGTGGGGCGGAGTATTAAAATGACAGGCAATTGTAAACTCCCGGTTCACTCTTGCTGACTGAGCAAAGCAAATATACTCTGGTCTGTCCAGTGTAGTGAGATCACATCACGAGCAGTGACTGCAGTCCAATAAATTCAAAGTAGAAGTAAATCACTGTTTCACGTAGAAGCAGTGTTTGGAATCTGGAATGGCAGGGAGAAGTGATGCATCCACTGAGCTTGCAAGGAGATGAGATGTTGCGAGTGCTTGAAGTGGACTAGAGTGTCATGGAGAAGCAGTTTCTGCAATGTTTAAAGAGGAGAAAAGCTATGTTTTGTCATGACATCACACTTGAGTTGGTGAGAATGTGGAGGGCAGTACATTTAATGTGGAACAGTATTCCCTTGTTACTTTCTGCTTGTTGGATTCAGTTGTTTCATGCACAGTCACTTTAAGATTGCCAGGAGCATACTTGTGTGTATTTTAAAGGCAATGCTGCCTGTGTGTTACTCGTTTCCCTGCACAATAAATTCCTGGTTGCTGTCAGGTTGGACCGTTGAAGGTACATTGATACATAGGCTGGGGGGGTTGAAGGTGTGGGCAATGGAAAACCCAGTTGTGGATTTGAGGAAGGAAACTGGTTAATTAAAGAACAAAAAAATTATAGCATAAGTACAGGCCTTTCAACCCTCCCAAGCCTGCAACAACCATGCTGCCCATCTGAATTAAAACCTCTACCCTTCTGGGGGATCACATCCCTCTCTTCCCACTCTCTTAATATATCTGTAAGACGTCCCTTAAAAGTCACTATTGTATCCACTTCCACTACCTCCCCTGGCAGTGAGTTCCAGGTACCCACCATGCCCTGTGTAAAAAAAAAAACTTGCCCTGCGCATCTTGCATATCTCCTTTAAATCTTGCCCCTTGCATCTTAAACCTATGCCACCTAATAAATGATTCTTCCACCCTGGGGAGAAAGTTTCTAATTATCTACCCTGCATCCTTTTGGTAGCGTGCCAATCAGAATTCAACACTATATTCCAATTGTAGCCTAACTAAAGTTCTAGAAGGCTGCAACGTGCCTTATCAATTTTTAAACTCAGTGCTCCAGCCGATGAAGGCAAGTGTGCTGCCTTTACTATCTTCTCCACCTGCGTTATCACTTTGTGGCTGAAATTGTAGAATCCCTACAGTATGGGAGGGGACCATTTGGCCCAGCAAATCTACACTGACAACAATCCCATCCAAGCCCTATTCATATAACCCCACATGTTTATCCCCTTGACACGAAGGGCAATTTACTATGGTCAATCAACCTAACCTGGTAATCTTTGGAGTGTGGGAGGAAACCCATGCAGACATAAGGAGAACTTGCAAACTTCACATTGAGGTGGTGGCGTGGGCTCGTTGGGCCGAAGGGCCTGTTTCCTGTGCTGTTTTGTTCTTTGTTCTTTGTTCACCCAATCACCCAAGGCCAGAATTGAACCCAAGTCCCTGGAGCTGAGAGGCAGCCCTGCTAACCACTGTGCCATCATGCTGCTGAGTTCAGGGAATGGGATGGATACAGTTAAGGCAAATCTTTGAAGAAAATTCTAGATATGCATGCCGTATCCTCAGCAATTCCATCACCGCTGTATGTACATGTTTGGCATGCTTTACGGATGCATGGTTCCAGTCACTAGGAGGTTCCTTTTGGCCTCATTTCTGGAGTTCAAAAAAAACTCAATGTTTTTATTCTTCAAATTATCATTTTTTCCTTTTGATTCACATGTGAGCAGTGTCTCAGTTGGATTGCCTCTGAGTCAAGGCTTTGGGTTCAAGTTCCACTTCAAGGCTTGAGCACAAGACCAGGGGATTTTCACAGCAATTTTATTGCAGTGTCAATGTAAGGCTAATTATGAAACTAATAAATGTGAAAACTGTAAGTCCACTACAGTGCTGAAAGAGTGCTACACTGTCATGCCATCTTTCAGGTGAAATATCAAACCAGGGTCTATCTGCCTGCTCCAGTGGATGTAAAAGATCGCATGGCATTGTTTTGAAGAAGAGGAAGAAGTTATCGCCAGTGTTCGGGCTAACATCATACCTCAATCAGCATCACTATAAATCCAATTATCTGGTCAATATAACATTGTTTGTGGTAGCTTTTCCTGTCTTAAAGCAATAACTGCACTTCAGAAGTACTTACTGGCTATAAAGCACTTTACAAAACATCTGGTGGTTATGCAAAGCATTAAGTTTTTAAAATTTCACTATTTTTCATTTTAAAAATTCAATTTTATTTTTCAGAAATCGAGCTATAGCTGACTACCTTCGCTCCAATGGATATGAAGAAGCTTATTCAGTTTTTAAGAAGGAGGCAGAATTAGATATGGTAAGTCAATTTACTTTGCTGTTCACATAAGTATGTCAATACAATAATATGATTGAGTGTAACTGTTGTCAATCAACTGTATTGAGAACTATCTAAGAATTTCATAACTTAGAATGCAGTTCTGTTGCATGAGTTGAGCCAGTTCGGTGGTTGTGTTGTGTTTGCTAACTATGCTTCCAACAGCTTGCTTGGTTGCCCTGGTCAAGCTGTCCCAGGATACACAGAATCTTCATTTACTACTTGCTCACATTCAACATTCTCCCCCATATCTGCTTCATTACTGTTTTCTTTCATTGTCTGTTTGCCCTTTTCTACTGCCATTCTTCTGCCATTACCAAAATCTTAGTCAATTCAGTCAACATATTAAGGTTTGACTGCTCAATTTTCTCCCATTTTGACATTTCATTCAAAGCACCTCAGTCAAACAAAATTCTACATACTTCCATTGCATCCTTTCTTAGTCTTGTGCCCTGCCCCAACCAAGCAGGTTCAAAATCTTCACCATCCCTTATTGCTTCACTTTATCTGACCTTCAACAATCTTGCATCTTGGCATTTCAGTTTGTACAGTTATAATATCAGCCTCTTCATTACTGAAGCCACTTGAATCCTCAGTGCTGGTTTCTTCTGGATCTTACTGCCTAGGTCGTGCCTTCCTCAAAACTGCATTTGGAGCCCTATGATTTCCTCTTGTACATAGCATTCATTTTTATTTCCTGTTCTTTGACTATAAGGCAACAATGAAGATTGCTACAGAAATGCATGTGTGGATTGGATGCTGCAAATCTGCTTGAAAGGAAATATCCCAAACAGGGACTGATGTAAAGAGTTTGCACTCCATTGACTTGGATTCTGGGACATTCTGCTGATTTTGTATTAGAAATTTAGTGCAACAAGAGAAAATAAGTTGCTTTATTTTACATTTTGCATTTTTGCACCTTTAACAGACAAAATTACAATGTTATAAGTTCTTTTTCTGAAAAAGGTATAAATCAAGGCCATGATCTGATCTCGGTAAACTGATATGACACAATTTGACATATTTTGCCACCACACAAGAGACTTGAACCTGAAGTTGCAGCCGCATTATTTTGAGTTCCCCCAAGTGATCTTTGGTGTTTGATACACAAACCAAAGCCAAGGTGTCCAACCAAGTGAAAAATAAAATTGTCTGAGATTCTTCGTGGGTCCTTCTTTAATGACTTTGATCTCATGGCTGCTGAGCAGAAAAGTACAAAATGCTGTGCAAATTCCACATACCTGCATAGCTTCTCAACAGTGATGGCAAGTCTGAAAGGACAAATGTATTAACCTTTGTGTAGGGTTGGAGAATGTTTTAGCCTGCTTCGTGAAACCTTTTAAGGCAATCATTCACTTACGAAGAACCAGCATTTGTTCAATTCCAATGACCCTCTTTTTAACAAGAAAGGAAGAAATTGAACGCCCATATGCTGGTTTCAAGCCAGAATAAGAATTTTACTTATTTTATGATTTTGCCATTGTTCATTGTTTATCTGGAATAAGGTTTATTGAAGTTTATCCAATTAGGGGGCCCAAACTGCACATCCTGACTACAACAAGCTAACTGGATGCTTAATCCATAATACTTATTGATACTTTGCATGAAGGAAAGTCCAAGGGAAAGAAATACCATTTTATGCAATGCTACCTTTTCAAATCTTTTACACAGGATTCCTGTACCTTAAAATTCATCTGTGTTTTGTGCATAATTATAGGCACTCAGAACTTCAGTAACTTTTGAATTCAGCTGCTACTTTTTCCTAACTAAATATTTCGATATAACTATGATCAATGGACAAACTTTGCGGAGGCTGCAGTACCAATATTGATGTAAATACCATGGGCGGGGGAACTCTCATCCTGAGGTTCTGTACAAGATGGGTTTTTGCAGCTGTTACGCTCTGCTCTCTATACTTCAGACCTGCCAGTCCTCAGTCTCTGTCTGCTGTGTCAGTGGTAATCTTTTTGTTGGACAGACATTTTGCTTTTGTTGCTTTCAGGGCATCTAAAGTGAATTTAACGCATTGGCCAAATGGGGAGATGTATGTTTTGTTGATGTGCATGACCAAAATTCCATAAACAGTAGAAATTGTTACTGTAAATTTGAGCTTTGTAACTCTTTAAAATAGGAATCATTGTCCAAACTCAGCCATGAAAAGCATCTAAAATCAGCGACAGTTTTTGATGTCGTTAAGTTCAGAATTTTGATAAATGATGTTTAAGCAGAAGTGGTGGAAATTTTATTGCCTATCAATGTCTTTTTGTGTCTTTAATTTTTTTAAAGACACAAAGATGTTGATATATGATAAAGTGGCACATGCTATATATATTGTAAGTAAATGGACACTAAATGTAAGTTCTCACAATTACAGATTTCATAAGTTTTGAGCAAGATAGAAGTCTTTTTCCTCACTTGATTGGGTTTGGAGGACAGACTACAAGGGCAGATATTGCTTTTTTTGGTCACTTTAACAAGGATGATAACTGTTGGGGAAAAAATGAGTTACAGGTCATAAAAATTGGATTTGTTATCCAACTAAATTGCAACATGTATTTTTGACTTATTTTGTTTCTCTTCTCTAGAATGAAGAATTAGACAAGAAATATGCTGGACTGCTGGAGAAAAAATGGACCTCTGTGATAAGACTACAGAAGAAGGTGAATTTCTAATGTGATTTGTTTTGCAATTGTCAGAAGAAAACACTATTGGTCCATGTGTATTTGCCTAATTTTGCTGACCTCAACTCCACTTCCCAGCTCATGCGTTGCCTAAAATCTGAATGTCATTATAAGAGTCCAGTGTTGTGTCTGACTCTCACGAGCCTTCAGGCAACCTGAAGGAGGACCAACATTTTTAATTTTTCAAAAAAAATTATTTAACGCAGTTTCGGCACCACTACTTCTAGAATCAGATTTTAAATGTCCATCGTCCTTTAAAAATTTTTAAATTATTCTAGAAGACAAATCAAAATTCTGCATTCCTGAATTGAGATCTAATAAAATGAGGGGTTGCTTGATGAGATTTTCAATTGCATTTACATTTAAAACCAAATTTTTGTATTTGTTTAGAATTCCTTTTGTAATCCAAGCCCTTGGGTTATACGTATGGCTCAAGAAATTGTTCCAAGTATCCCTATCCGCTTGTCTTTATTGACTGCAGTGATCTTAAGAAATGTGCCACTTTTGCAATCCAGAAACAAAGAAAACAGTTAGTCAAGTGTGGTGTTCTGTTTCATTTTGGAGGGTGAATTGTGGAAAGAGACCAACTTGGTTTTCTTGAATTCTACATGTTGCGAGGTTCTGGAATGTGTTAGGAATAAGGAGTAATGTCCTATTCTAGTACTATACCTTGATCTTGTTGCCTAAATTGCATTTCTCTTGCTGTGGAGTTGTTCAATATCTAGTAGATATCATCTCTAATTTCTGTAAAATTTCTCCCTGTATCTGCATGGGTTTCCTCCCACGCTCCAAGGATGTGTGGGTTGGGTTGATTTGCCATGCTAAATTGCCTTTTAGTGTTGGAAGATTAGCAGGGTAAATGTGTGGGGTTGCAGGAATAGGCCCTGGGTGGGATTGTGGTTGGTACAGACTTAATGGGCTGAATGAATGGGCACCTCCTGTACTGTAGTGATTCTACACTTTATATATATTTCTATATATTCTCAAGCTTCCATCCCAGAACACAAAACACACAACTGCAGTATTTTGAACGTAGAAGAAAATTCTCCAAAAAGAATGTGTGGTTCTTTCACAGCTACAGAATGCTTGTTTTGCATGTAATAGGCCCTGTGTTTTCAGGTATTTACCCATCGTGAAGTGTATTCTGTTGATCTGAAGCACATATTGTCCTTTGAAATTTCCATCCATTAAACTTAACGAATGGAAATGACTTCTCAAATTGCAGAGAGCTCTTACAAGATCCTAGTTATCATTTGGACTGTCACCCACTTTACTTCTAGCATGCTTCCACATTTGATTCCTTTAAAAAGCTACCTGTCCTGAATTTTGAAATTAAAGTCTTGAAGAGTTTGATATAATTCTATCCAACAGGTTATGGAACTAGAATCCAAACTCAATGAGGCAAAAGAGGAGTTCACTTCAGCTGGACCTCTGGGTCAAAAACGTGACCCAAAAGAATGGATCCCACGTCCTCCAGAAAGATACTCTTTGAGTGGCCACAGAAGTCCGGTCACACGAGTTATTTTCCATCCAGTCTTCAGTGTCATGGTATCAGCCTCTGAAGATGCCACAATAAAGGTAAAGAATACTTTAAATGAAAACCCTCTTTCAGATATCTAAATAATGTTAAGTCCAGCTACAGGACAAATGTGTAATTTGTATACTTATAGGTTGAGCTTGTCACTAAATTATTGACTTGGATCCTTTGCTTAACTGACCATACCCATGATAAGAGAATAGTTGGTTCAATGGAAAACAGAACTTGTTTTTCAGAATATAATCTACAGTATGGTTTTTCAATTCCATACAACTTTTTTTATTTGTGCAATCTGCCTTTGAAAGATGAGAGTTTGAAATTTATAATTGAATTGTACATAACATTTACTGTTATAAGATTTGACTTTGGATAATATACCATCCACTTTTATGGAGCCTTTTTTACTTGAGACTTCACTGTCATGTTTGAAATTAGCCATTTTAATAAAAAAAATTTAAGAAGAGAGACTTGATGTTAATTTGCAGGTAATTTAAATTGGACCGTATGGTGGATCATATTTACTGAAATAGATCTTCCAAGTAATAACTGAGTTGTCTGGGCAGGTAATTTTTTAGAAGTAATTGGGCAAAGTTTTGAATGAAATCTAACAATTTTCTGCATTTTATGACCCTCTGCTTTGAGGAAAAGTTAGACCTTTTATTGTGTTGACTGTTCAATGTTCTAAGTTTGCATGAGTTAGGAAATTCAATCTGGTGAAACAAGGGGTGAGTATGCCCCTTGGCCAAATTAGCTTTCCTCATTTGTGAGAACGGTAGAATTTTTTATTGTAAATATGCATTTAGGGTGGCTAGGTTATTGCTGATCCCTCAGCATGGTAATGAAAGGGTAAGTTAAACATTGGATACGCACAAGGCATCCAATCAATGCTGGCAAAGGACAGGCTACAAAAACCAAAGAATTGCATGAAATTTGAAATTGTTTGCTGGTGCATAAATTATATGCTTTTAGTTCAGTTAGCCTCTACACCTGGTCAGAATTGTGGTTTGGTCTTAGCTGAAAGAGTCTATAATCATAATTACTCCCACGTGTATGCTGGTTTTGAAACTCATTGTGCAGCTTTAAATGTTTTGCAGTTTAATATTGCATGTCTAATTGCTTTTAGCTCTCTGGTTAATTTTCTACTCATCACTCCTTAAGGCACTGATTTCATACTTGGCACACTGGTTGCTCTTTATTATTTTCCTAAATGTCTATTCTTCTATGATCATGGATGATAAGTGTCAGCAGGTTATGAATTGCAGGGTGATCACTGCCTAACTGAATCCTGTGTTCACATACACGTGTGCTCACATTGCCAACTTGTAGTTCCTGTTCCAATACAGGCAAACAACCTTGATTTTTTTTTTATTAAAGTCAGTTAAGCTTCTATTGCCATCCCTGATGTAATCAGCCAATAGAACACAAAAATGAAGTTTAATCAGAGTTTTACAGCACACTCTTTGGCCCATCGTGACTGCACCAGTCATCAAGCACCTGTCTATTCTAACCCCATTTTCCAGCATCTGGTCCATAGCCTTGTATGATGTTTCAAGTGTTCATCTAAATGCATTTTAAATGTTGAGGGTTCTTAAAGCTAGCCAGTCTCTCTTCATAGCTGAAAAGCTGAAGCCACGCAGCATCCCGGTGAATCTCCTCTACACCCTGTTCACTGCATCTTCAGGAGGCATCATGGAAATGGTAAAAAAGAGGAATAAGAACATTGTGATAGTATTTTTGTAGTACTTTTTGACAGAAGTAGGTTTTTATTTTGCAGAGTTTTCACAACAGTATCCTGACTTTAGCAGAATATTTGTGTGTTGCCGTGGCATTGAATGTCAGTTTGGCTTCAGGTGGACTTTTATTTTCTTGAACAGTTGCTTAGTGGGGTATTCTTGCTTCACAAGTGCATGCTACTACAGAGCTATTAAATTGGTGTGGGCTGGTGAGTGGGGGTGTCATCCTTTCTAAGTTTGAGGACCTAGAAGTGAAAATGGACTTTGTAATAATGCATGTCATCTGAGACTTGTTTAATGGGGGCAAGTTATTACAGGAGGGTAGATCTTCTGCAAGATTGGTAATTTCTAACAACTGTTTTTGCAATTATCAAGTATTCTTAAGGCATTCATCATCGAAGGTTGTCATATGGTTAGCTTGTTGAATGGAGTTCAGTAAGAATATAAATGCATTTAAAGCCTTTCTAATTGTACAGTTTCAACTTATTGAGTAAAATTATCCTTTTGTATGGTTCTTTGTTATGGCACTTGCCTCTCCAAAGAAGGAATTGTTGTAATTGAAGTAGATATATAATGTCTACCTGACTCACTTGCCCCATCCCCTCCTTTAATCTTTTATAATGGTAAATGGAGTAGCAAAATAAAGGAGGAAACAATTTGCATCATTTTGTAACCTTCATAGATCTACATTCATGGAAATTAGTATTTATTAAGGGATAATAGATTTGGCAATCAAGATACTTAGTAACTTTTGTAGGAGGTTAAATTAGCTGCCTATTTAGAAGAAAGTGAACATTTGTTTCCAAGATGAGAAATATTTGAAAATGCTGCCATCATGTTGCACAGAATTGTCTTTATCATGGCAAATTTTACCAGGACTATAATAAATATGTCCAACATAGAGCAGGTAGAGTGGTTATACTGTCTGGTATGTTCAGTAGAAGTCTGTGGGTTTTACAGCATGGCATCTCTATAATTTTTTAATTTGTGTATGAAAAAGGTCTCTGGGCTGAAGAAAAACCAGATTCATGGAGTTATTTTTGATGGTCAATTTTAAAGCCCTGCACATAGAATAGTTTCAAGCATCTTGGCTTTTTCTGACAGGATTTTACCCATTAAACCCTATTCGTAGGCTTCTATTGTCCACTGCCTCCTATATGAAATATGTTAAAATTTGAAGTCCTTAACTTGCTCATCAAGTGTGTGTTTTCACAGAATCATATCCCTACTGTGCAGAAGGAAACCATTCAGCCCATCGAGCCTGTGGCAATAATAACCCCCCATATTTACCCTATTAATTCCTCTGATGCTTAGTGGCAATTTAGCAACCCTAACCCACACAACTTTGGACTGTGGGAAGAAACTAGAGCATCAAGAGGAAACCTATGCAGTTAAAGGGAGAACATGGGAACTTCAAGGCTGGAACTGAACCTAGTCTCTGGTGTTGAGATGGCAGTCCCACCTGTGTGAGATTTCAGAAGCCTATTGGACTATTCCATATAAGAGCTGAGCTTGAAGCTGTTCTCATCCAATATCCAACATGTACCCATGTCACAACTGGAATCATTGACCAGTTATCCTGAGTGGAAACTCCTCACGAGAAAGAAGCAAAATATGTAGATGCCGGAAATCTGAAATAAAAGCTGAAAATGCTGGAAACCTCAGCCAGTCTGGCAGTACTTGTGGAGAAAATAACAGCTAATCTTTTGAGTCATATTCAGCTGGAAATGTTAACTCTTTCTCTCCTCCCAGGTGCTGCCATACCTGCTGACTTTACCAACATTTCTGGTTTTATCATAAAATTGAATGGCCTTCCCAGCTTCCTGTTTAGGCATATCAATTTGTAAAATGATAAAATGTGCACTCCATGAAGTACAATGTTGTTTATTTGTTTTCTGTATTTAGTACAGATACATATTGCACTGTTGGGTATATCCATAAAACTGTGCAACCATGGAAGCAAATGAAGTTATTTGCTTAAGAAAACACAGATATGAGAAAGCAAAAAGGCAAGGACCACTTTTATTTTGAAGAGGTGGTTCCTTTTACCCTCCAGTCCTGTGGCTTTTAAAATATGGAATATTTTTTGCCATATAAGCCCATGAATTTCATGTTAAAATTTTTGAAATGGAATTAGTTCTACATGTACCGGTTATAGTTTTCAATAGACAATGCCATAACCTACAATAAGAGCCACCAGCTAGTTATGAAACCACTTAAATTAGCAATTGATTATTCTAATTAACGCTTTCTATTTGCATATCATTAGTCAGTGATATAAATTTTATTCAGAAGAATAATTGCCTGTAAGTCCAATTTGGAATAAATGAAAAACTTGATTTGCTGTCATTTGGAACGCAGCATAATAATTTAACACTATTTCATATATTACTTCATCAGTGATGGCATGGATTATCTTGTGGAACAGTGCTCAAGAGAATTAATTATTCACAAAGATATGGTGAATTGTCCTGATATGTGTAAATGTGAAATTAGCAAACCTGCAGTTTGTGAATTCTAGTTTTTGTATTCGCCTGATAGGTTTGGGACTATGAAACTGGAGACTTTGAACGTACACTGAAAGGTCACACAGACTCTGTACAAGATATCTCCTTTGACCAGAATGGCAAACTCTTGGCATCCTGCTCTGCTGATATGACCATCAAGCTTTGGGATTTCCAAAGCTTTGAATGCATTAGGACCATGCATGGTAAGAATCTACTTTTATTGGAGTGGGGCTAGGAGGTCACAGGTGGAGTTGCAGATGGTGACACTAAGAGGAGCTAATGTCCTTTTTATCAAGCAGGTAAAAATCAATTTTTGCCATAAATTGAATTTTAAGCAAAATTCTACTTCATAAATCAAATTGCACTTCATAAATCTAATAATAAATTTCATTCGTCGCTGTCAAAAATCAAAATTCCAAGACCACTGATTTTTTGTGCTGACTACTGTTTCTGAAAATGTTTCAAATATTTAGTGGAATTCCCATTTGACAGTTTTACCTTTTATTAGTCACACTGTGTTAAGCAGCATTTCTAATCCAGAAATTGTATATTTACTTCTGGCTAGTTATCACTTTGAAATGAAACTAGTCACTGAATGTATCAGACGAATATTTTGTCTTGTATTTTCTTTCTGCCTTCCTCCCTGACCCCTTTCCTTGATGAGGATTGCAGGCCCAGTTCCGTTTATAACTGCAATTTTACAGCTGCCCTAATGCATTTTTAGATATTGTTTCATGCTTGCATAATTGTTCACTAGTAGCTGTGCTGACTTTAATGGCTGTAATTGAAATTTTAAATGCACAAATAGAATTCCACTGAAGTGGAGGAACTATCCAAAAAATAGTGCAAATTTGGATTGTCCATGATAGGATCTGACTTGGTATTGTAACTAAACTGATTTTGTTCTGTCTCTGGTCCATTGATCAGTTTGATTCTTTTTAGTATGTAGTTTAAAAAAATATCGGCAACAAATGCAAATCCTTATTTTGAAGCAAGGAGGGGTAAACTTAGACAAGGAGGATATGATTATATAAAGTCAGAAATTCCATTTCACCGTTGCTTTGTGCTATATCTAACTTTGTTACTGACTATCCTGATTATTTACCCTTGAAACAATAATAGTTTACTTGCAGGATTACTATCCTCTTAATTGTGTTCATAAACACCAACTCAACCTGCCATCCTTGCTTAACTAGGTCAGTTATTAGAACAAAGAACAAAACAGCACGGGAAACAGGCTCTTCGGCCCAATGAGCCCGTGCTGCCACCCAGATGTTCCCACCTCTACCCGTGATCCCTGTCTATGTTTATAGATCTATGGATTAAAAACCAAATTTGAGACAATTTAGAGAAAATTTGGTTTGCCAGTTAGCCTAACAGCACATCTTTGGGATGTGGGAGGAAACCGGAGCATCCGGAGAAAACCCACACAAGCACGGGGAGAATGCGCAAACAGACCCAAATCCATGTATCTGCATAGCACAGCGATAGTCACTGAGTTGTCGTGTTGCCCATCAAATGACCCAGGTCAAGCATACAGTAACGACGTGTAGCACTAGGATACTCAAAAAAATCCAAGAGCAGCCCTCTCACGACCCATCGCGTGTATGCCCCTTGTTAGACAACAAGGTGGACCAAAGCATCTGTAGGATAAAAACAAGTACATCAATATCATCATCTATTGACACACTTCCCAGGGACTCCCGAGCCTCATGATCCCTATTTTAAATCAGTTTTCTATACCCCTCCATTCCCATTCTGTTCATATTCAAGTATTTCTTAAATAACTCCAGAGTGCCTGCCTCCACCACTTGGCTGCACATTCCATACTTCACCATCTTGTGTGTGAAAAATGGTGCACAATACCCACAAGAATGTAAACACGTTCTTGGAAATGTTATCTTTATCTGCTCAACATATAACAAGATGAATGACATTTTGACAATTGTGATGAAGTTTGCAACTTGGGAAACAAACTTTTGAGAATAGTTGTATGTTTTAATGATTTTGTAAAAATTCTTGCATTTAGCGAAAGTTGCAATACAGACTTGTATATTCACAGTAATTCCTAAAGTCTAATTAAAATGTAAATGCCTGTCAACCAGGCTGAATTGGTAGTATTTTTCTCTAAGTTGAAGCATCAGTCCAAAACTTGAGTATATAAACCAAACTGATAAGTCAGTACAATACAGAAAAAACACTGCCTTTTCAGATGTTGCTCTTCAAATGACTTATTAAGCCATTGTCAAGTTTACTTGTCAGAGTGCTTTAAGTCATAGCATAATCTGAATAAAGTCAGTTGCCCTCAACTAATGCCACCACAAAAAAGATCAGCTAGCTATTTCATCTTAGTGAGTCGTTACCCCTTCAATGGTCGATGTGCTTGAGTACCTTATGAAGTCCATTTTAAATGCTTTAGGACATTCCTGAAATTGCTAAGACACTATATAAGATGAAGTCATTCAAAAATGTAAACCTTTGTGGCACAGTTCTGGTAAGAATATTCAAAAGAAAAGAAACCCAAGGCTAGCAGGTGCTTTTGTATTTTTTAAAATAGAGTTAATGCTGAAAATTGAGAGTTTGGACTATTCACCAGAATTTGATGGATCCCATTTGAAATATCCTTTTTCTTTTAGGTGCTGTCAGAGCTGTTGAATGTTAATGACATTTTGGGTTTTTTTTTATCCCAAGCTAACTTAATTCTGTTTCACTTTTAGGACATGATCATAATATTTCATCAGTAGCTATCATGCCTAATGGAGATCATATAGTATCTGCTTCAAGGGATAAAACCATGAAAATGTGGGAGGTGCAAACTGGGTAAGTGTACAAGCAAATGCATTTAATTTTAGAACAATATATTTTGGGAACTATTATGGAAGATGATCTGTCACTGGAGACTATATTTTGAATCTGGTATAAAAGCAAAATACTACAAATGCTGGAGAACTGAAAAAACTAGAAAAACAGCCATAGCATCTGTGGAGAGAGAAACAGTTAATGTTTTGAGTCTAATGTGACTTTAGAATTGGAGAGGGGCAGATATGATGGGTTCTCTGCTGTTGAAAAAGCAGCAGGGAAGGGCAGGTGGAGCAAAAGAGCAGATCGGGTATAGGTTTGAACGCACAGGAGGTTAAATAACTAAGAAATCATAACTCAATGCAAGTGGAGTGGTAATAGTACTGAAGGCAAGAAGCATTGGTCCAGATCAAGTGTTAGTAGCAGAACAAAGATGATTGTTGTTTGAAGGCAAAATTGCAGTGTGTGTAAGTAGCAGAATAAAAGTCAGTCTTGTCTAAAGGCAAGAACGAGACATACTGGCACCTGGAGGACTGAGAGTTTAAGAAAGCAAAGGGAAAGTGTTTAGAGGCAGTGGGGCCAGAGACAGTCCCAGAAGTTGTGTGGTGGATCATGGTTTGAGGTATGTAGGAAGTCTCAGCCTCTGCAAGGTAGAGATAAGTATGCCAGACAACAACAACAGCTCTGCCCTTGTCAATAAGTTTATTAAAGTCAGGATTGGATCCGATTGAACAGAATGCACTAAGTTCAGAGGGAGACAAGTTAGCATAAGTGAGGGAAGCAGAGAAATGTCACGCTGACAACTTTCAATGAAAGGATCAAGGACAGTTAAGAACTAATGGGACGGGTCCATGTGGATGGAGAGTACTGCAAGTGTTAAATGGCTATTGACGTGAGGGGAAGGGGAGGAATGTAGTATCAGTATCGATAAGCAATTCTTTCAGCCAGCATTTCACTTGAAAGGTACTGAGCAAAGAGCATACTGATAATTTTAGGCTGTTTATTCTCCTGTGAAGAACCTTGAAATTATTCTACGTTAAAGGTGCTATAATAATGTAAGTTGTTACAGTAAACATTACACAGCATTAATTTTATTGCAGTAACCTTTGTAACTTGAAATGAACTTTGATATGACATTCAAATCAGTTGATTTAATTATGGAAGCTGTCTACCTTGAAAATTCCGGGGGTACAAATATTTCCTGGAAGTTGCATGCAATATTTTGTATATAACAATGAATAATTTATTTCGCAGCCTACTCCATGGTAAACCCATCTTGATAGAGTCACTGTGTTAGCAGCTTCTGGGCATTTTTTTATGGATTGGCATTTAAGTTCACCTGCTGTATAGATTTTTTGTTTAACGTAAAATAGTGCTAATGCTGGAATGTGAAACAAAATCAGAAAAATGCTGGAAATTCTCAGCATTCTAACAAAGGGTCATCTAGTCTTGAAACATTGGTCCAAAGATGCTGTCAGACCTGCTGAGATTTTGCAGCATTTTTCTGGATTTCTTGGTTGATTTTTCAGATTATATTTGTGCCATTTAACTTTCCTTTTTACATAGTTGACTGTCAGCTCTAGGTTTGAGTGAGTCACTCAACTAACTTTGTTTTTAATGGATGCATAAATATAATCTTGGCTGCACTTAAAAAGCTTTTATGTAAGGATTCAAAGATATAATTACTGGCGTAGCGTAGTGGTTAGCATTGCTGTTTTACAGCTCCTGGGTTCAATTCCTGGCTGGGATCACTGTGTGGAGTTTGCACATTGGCCTCATGTCTGTGTGGGTTTCCACCGGGTACTTGGGTTTCCTGCCACAGTCCAAAGATGTGCTGGTTAGGTTGATTGGTCATGTTAAGAAATTGCCCCTTAGTGTCCAGCGATGCGTAGGTTAGAGGGATTAGTAGGTATAATATGTAGGGATATGAGGGTAGGGCCTGGGAAGGATTGTGTTTGGTGCAGACTCGATGGCCAAAGGACCTCTTTTTGCACTGTAGGGTTGTATGATACTGGAAAATGCAGGCAAGTAAAGCCATTAAAAGCTCCTATTATTTTGGTTATTATAAATGGGACAGAGCGTACAAAAATCAAATTTATCAATTTATGCAAACATTTGTTTAGGTGTAGTGTAGAGTAAATAGTTTACTATGGTGGGGGATTTAGCTTGACAGGGAGCCATTGATGTAGTTTTCATAACAGCTTATAAGAAAGTGCTTTAACAAAATAATGAAATCATTGAATGCTTTACCAAAGGGAGGGATCGAAGTAGAGACCTTAGCATCTTTTAAGGGGAAGATGGATAAATGTTTGAAGTGAAGGAATATATAAGGCTATGGGGAGAACAGAGCTGTTGGATTAGTTTTGAATTTCTTCTGGTAAAGAATTGGCAGAGATTTAGGGTACTAATGGCAGCATTCTGTGCTGTAACCTTCATGGCCCTTATAGCTGGGTATCTAATCAACTGCTGTTATGAAAGTTTCCAGGAAATTGTATCGATTTAGCTCTTGCGTTGATTTTATCTGCATAGATCTGCAGTCTGAAGAAAGTGGTAAGGTCACTGAGACAGTTGCTATTACTTTTTTTTAATATTATTGGTGCTATAGATGTTGCATGTCATCTTTTTGACTGCTGGTCATAGATTTTGCAGTTCATATTGATTGCTATCTTGGTGGAGGGGATTATTTTTACTATAGTGGTATGTTGATGACTAGAATCCATTCTTTGGCAATAGTTTGCCTTGTAATATTCCTATTTGTGACTTATAACAATATTCAGTATATTCTGTGTAACAACAGAAATGATGTTTTTAGTGTTAGAAATTCAGGAAGTGTAATAACTGCGCAAGATTGAGAGCTCTGCTGCACTCACTTAACTAGTTCCAGCTGTATGGCAGCTAAAGCTGATGGCTTTTTCTTTTTAAAAGTGAGGTAACGAATTCAAGTTGCAATATTTTGAAGCATTTTGAGGTAGCTTCAAATCAGAGACTAGTAGAAAAACCACAAATTTCATTTGTTATTTACAATGCGATAAGTACTGTTTCAAGTTTTGCATTGATAAAGCAGAGGAGCATTTGATTGAAGACGGTTTGCTAAACATGCAACGTGAATGTCAAAAGACTTCAAGGTATTATTGGTGAGAATAAAAACCCAGAGAGTAAAAACCTAAATACATACAATATAAATTATTTCCAAACTGGTATTTGATTAGGGAATTGAAAAGAGCTGTTGATCAAATTTCACCACCTGTTCATTTATAAATGATCGTTAATTTAACTTCTTGTTCACAGTTATTGTGTGAAAACTTTCACGGGGCATAGAGAATGGGTGCGCATGGTCCGACCCAACCAGGATGGTACTCTTTTGGCCAGCTGTTCCAATGATCAGACTGTCCGTGTGTGGGTGGTAGCAACAAAGGAATGCAAAGCTGAACTTCGAGAGCATGAACATGTCGTAGAGTGCATCTCCTGGGCACCGGAGAGTTCCTACCCAACTATTTTGGAAGCAACAGGATCTGAGGTAAGATTCTGAGTTGGAATGGTTCGCTTTCAATCAGAAGTCACAAATAACTTGATCTAAAACATAAGTCACTCTTGTTCCAAGGAAAACAGATTGTATTAAGGTTTCAGTAGTTCAGCAATTCCAGAAGAGTTTACATTGGCTTCAAAAGGCCATACTAAGAAATTTTAAATTTAAACTTGAATCCAAAATGTTTTAAGTTCTAGCAAAAGGTGACCGCTGGGAAAGCATCTGATGACCCAAGTACAATTCTGTCAAGCGATGCATTAGGCAGCTATAGTGCAGGTCTTTGTTTAAATAATGTACTTAGTGCAATACTTCAGTTTCCAATCGACCTATCCATCGGTCCTCCATTATGGTCTGGCTACTGCTAGATTGCAAGTATATTTTGAATTTTATTTTTTAAAAACTGGATTGAGAATTCTCAATCCAAATTCTTGGCATTAGTGGAAAAATAATGAAGCTCACTTTAAAGCTAAAAGTTTAATTGCAAGATTGATCAGTACTAAAGGACAGTTTTAAATTGAACCAGTCTAAAGTTAATAAACAGTTTGTTTCTCATGCTTAAAGGTTTAATAATTGAATTTCTTCTGCTGTCTCCCATTTTTTCCAAAAATATATTTGATGCAGAATGCAATCAGACTAGCCTTCACCCATTTTCCTTTGAAGGTAATCTGAAGTCACTTTGTCAAATGTGACCTCTGACTCTGTAGTAATCCATACTGTGATTGAACTTGGAACAGGCTACACAAAACCCCCTAAGGCTTTCCTGTGTAGTTGTTGAACAATTGGAGAGAGTAACAACAATCTTTGGTGGTTTTTATTTAAAAATGCAATGTAGTCCTATTACAATAAAGCTGAAAACTATATACTTTTCATTGATTAGAATTTTTCATTATTTCATGTGCTTTTTCCATTTAATGTGGCTAGTTATATGAGGGGTGCTGAGTTGAATGACAAATCTTTGTACATTTAAAATTTCTTTTCGCAATATAAACCTTTTTTCCTTCATATGGCCGTTATTAGAAATCATAAATGGGTGGCATAGTTTGAACCTGCATTTATTTCTTCAGTTGTTTTCCAATCAGCTGCCATAACTTTAGATTGACAAATTCCCAAAATGAATGCAAAAAGGAACTTCTGAAGTTAGTTTTTGCCAGCAGTGTGATGGGGGCCTTTAAGGCAAATGATTTTCTATCTCTGGTCACTGATTTAGAGTTTTCTTTTGCACGAGTAAAGAAGGCTTGGTAGACAACAGATCTTTGAAATTTGCATCAGTTAATACACAATGAATTTGTGCTATAATACTACCACAAATGGTAATAATCACCAAAACTTGGTACAAGAGTTAAATATAAATAGTGGATCACCACATTTGACTATTTTGTTAGTTAGGTTGTATTACAAATATCTGCATATCATTTTAAAAGCAAAAAAAAATTCTCATTATTACTCTTCTCAGATGCTTTAGCAAATCAAAAACTAGATGCTGTTCTGCATTGGATTCAAACTGCTGGTTTAAATGGAACTATGATGTGGAGATGCCGGTGTTGGACTGGGATCAACACAGTAAGTCTGATAACACGCGGTTTAAATCCAAATAATTTATTTAATAGTAAACTCTTGTGAGTTTAATATCAAATAAATTGGTTGGACTTAAACCTGGTGTTGTCAGACTTCTTACTGTATTAAATGGAACTAAACATCTGGAATGTTTTAAAGCTTATTTTTTGAACAACTTACAAATGGTTTTGTGAACATGTGCACAGTTTGTCATGTCCCTTCTCTCAATCATTAATTCTACTGAACCAGTGCATCCAGTGGTCACTGTTTATATTAATTCACTGATACTATTGGAAAAGTCAGTTTCAGATTTTTTAAAATGATAACTCTTGGATGTTCTACATCAAACAGTGTAATATTCAGCATAATCTAGTCACACCACAGAATATTGACAAACTCATGACCCATCTTAAAAATGTTAAGGATCTGAACCAGTGCTGCCAATGAATTGCTTCCTTCAGCAATATCTGTAATATCAGTATAGCAAAATAGAATACTGATTTCTAAGAATTATACTAGCAGGTCCCTAGCAGTGGTTAATTTAAAGTATCTAACTTTTGTCATTACAGTATATACTTATCAATACCAAATTACTAAAAAGACAAATGAATTTAATCTAGTCAGATTGTAAAACATCATTAGGAACTTCTTTAGTATTTGAACATGAGCAGTTGTTTAATGCTGGTTCGGATATTGTTTCTCTTGTGCCACACATCTTTCTGTGAAGCTGATGTTCCTTGGTACAGCTGAGTACTTGTTCTAAAGAAGCTTCATTGTTCCATTGAAACTCCTTAAATCATCTGAGGTTTCAAGGAATGCAGATTTTTCACCCTGGATTTTTGCATAGCTATCTCTTCTGAAACCAGCAGCAGCCGTTGGAAATCAGAAAGCATTGTTAGTGGTTCTGTGCTTCCTCTTTGGGTTCACTGTTGAAGTTCCTCAAAACTAACATAGAACTAATGAAAATGTTCCCTTTTATGCTATTAGACTTGGTATAAAAACTCTTGGAAAAAGTTGTTGAAGTGTAACTGTGCTTTTACTAACATTAAAAGTTCATAATTACTCATCAAAGCCTCAGCCCCTGAGGAGCTAATCCTTTTATTTGTGGAGTGCCAACCTTTTCCAATAATATGCTTTAATAAAGTTTCTTCAATCTAGTTTATGTCTGTCATTTATTTTGTTAGCGCTCTTAAACTTTTGGGGTGAGGCAGTGGACTTGTCATTGGACTAGCTAGTAATCCAGAGACCCAGGATAAGATCTATGGATCTAGGTTCAAATCCTACCAAGGGCAGATGATATTTGAATTCAATAGAAAGTCTTATGATAACTATGAAATTATTGTTGTAAAACCCTCCTGGTTCCTTTAAGGAAGGAAATCTGCTGTCCTTACCTAGTCTGGCCCATCTGGAACTCCAGATCTGTGATTGCCTTTCAAAAGCCCTCTGACATAGAGAGCAGTTAGGAGCGGGCAATAAATGGTGGCCTAGATAGCAACACTTATGTCCTGTAAATTAATATTTTAAATGTTTTAATGTTTTTAATTGTTTTTATCCCAGTTGTTTGTCAAATTTTAACTGGAAGTGAAAAATTTGTTGCATTTTATTTTCTTGTTTGCAGTCTGAATATTTGAATTATGATTTGTTGTTGACCCCTGCCTGAAAGCATCACTGTTTCTCGATGCCTTGAGATCCCCTTAACTGGGCACCAGAAGTCAATGAGAAATTCACTGCACAGAGATCTCTGATCTTTGTGGGCAGCTTTCTTTTGAGGTCAGCGGTGAGCTTTGTCATTTCTCTGCTGACCACGAAATCCATGCCACGGTTTTTGATGTAACTTCGCGTCTTATAACTTCAGAAATGTAGCCATAAGTTACTGACTGTAAGTAGTAGTATGTGTTACATTACAGCCCATAATTTGCAATCTCTCCAGCATAGGATTTAGGATGTAAGCCAAAGATGCACTGGGTTATCCCCCAGGTAAAGGTTTACATGGCAATTGTTCAGAAGTGCTAACTTCCCTCGGCCAATTGCATAGCATTGGGAAGCATCTGACAGTGATTTAAATCATTATCTTCAGATGATTATGCCAGTGTTACACTAATAGTTACTCTGGGAGTTAGAAATAGAACGACTTGTAACTTCAGCATAATTATTTTAAACATCCAGACCAAGTCCTGTATGGGACACACCCCCAAAGTCTGCACCAGTGCAGTGCAGAACCTTCTCATCATAAAACTAACATACTGCTAATATAAGCAAAGCTTCAGAATTAGTGACTGAGTTTTTGTAAGAAAAATTGGAGTAGAGTGGAGAAAAGAAAACAACCAAGAAAACTAGGAGGACCCATGCAGTTTCACACAGGAGTTTCCATTTGCTGAATATACATGAAGTGGGCAGATGGAAAAGTAAAGAAACACTGTCAATCTGCATTGGAAAGTATTCTGTGAAGCTAGAATGTCTTGAGTGGCTCTTGTTCTGCTCTAATTGCTGATATGAGTTTGTAATATAATTCAACAGTAGCACTCAATTACCAAGCTTGCAACTATTTCTGTTAAAATAGCGCCCTCATAAGCTTCCCTGTCAGATGATAGAGGTCCAGAGAATTAATTATTAAGACATTAAGCAAGATTAAAATAGGTACTGGTAGAAATGGCAAACACACAGCTTTATCAGACCCTTTTAATCAGAGATTGATTTGTGTCATGTGTACTGCATTTTTTAAAAAAGGCATGTCTTCATGATAGAGTTAAGGTGCACATGAAAGATTTGTTTTTTGAACATAATGTTAGTTGTTTCTCTGTAGTCCCCCTCCTAAATTTAATGTTTATCTTCATGCCATAAATCATACTAATTAAACAACTCCCTGACACTGTGATAAGTACTGCACTGAATGCTATTGCATCTGCTCAGCTTGACACTAGCTAGCTATGTTCCTGACCACCAGGGTGGTCTTGTCTGTTTGTGGAGACCAGTAGTGATTCTTGCTGGGTTTTACTGCCACCCAAGAGCCGGAAAAGCCTGGCATTAGGGAAGATCTGACCTTGAACAGGCTTTGCTTGTTTAAGTGCTCATCTAAATATGCTAATCTAGTTCCCACCCAGTAAGATTACATCTGGGAACAACGGCTGGGAGGATGTGGTGCAGAACATGCTAAACTACTTGTCCATGATTCTCTGGCCCTGCTCATTTCAAACGTGTTCTGCACTGGGTGTGATGTGGCCGGAAAATTGTGGTCATTGTTTTTGATCTCTGCTACCAACTGCAGCCACCTTGCAGGATTGAATCAAGAGTTTTCTTAACTTTTCTGAGCTGAGTAAACTCCCATTCTTGTCTTCTTTTCTCCCCAGACATGATTTCTTCAATATTCTCCTGGCCAGCTTTCAATCATCCAGTTTCAGCTCAGCCAAACCTCTACGATGTGTATCCTGTTCTCCTGCAGTTCCTACTCATCCATGCATGACCTGCTGGCCCATGTTAAGTTTATCCAGCCAGTCCACTTCCAGGCATGTCTCACATGTGGCCCCGATCCTCTCTGCATGACCTCCATACAGACCTGTGCAACTCTCACTCCAAACCATTCTGGCTCAGACATACTTGCTTGCTGCCACTTTGCATCACATTGAGCTCCTGTCCTTTGTACTTCCTTAATTAAATTCCTTGCCCTTCCCATCTCCAGAGTCCCCTGCTTAAAATCCAGCTATTTGGCCAAGGTTTGAGATGCTTTTCTGTGTAGAACATGATATCTAATTGTCTGTTAATGAATAATATTCTTGTTCTCAAATGCATTTATATAGAGCATTTCATGACCATCTGGCATCTGAGTTTTACAGTCATAGGCACTTTTGAATTGTAGTTACTGTTATAATGGAGGAAACCTGGTAGCCAATTTGTGACAGCCCCAGCAAACTGCCACAAACAGCAATGTATTGATTGAGGGTTAACTTTGGTCACAATTTCAGTGGTAACTCCTCTGCTGTCTTTTGAAATGGTCATTGGCTCTTTGCATGCACTCAAACTGGCAGAAGAGCCTTCTGTTTAATGTCTCATCGAAATATCAGCATAAATTGATATTTTAATTACAAGCATTATACAATTGAAGTGAATTACATTCTTTAGACTAAATGTAAAGGTGAAGTTATAGCTCTTTAGGAATCGACCTGAATCACGAAATTAGATTTCGTGATTCAGTTTATAATTAGGTTTCTGATCTGTGCATTGGCATCTTATTGATAGAGAAAGTATGTTGTTGTGGCCTCCACTGAGCTGAATTCTTTCTACTATCTGGATTCTTTTTACTATCTAAACTCTCATTTAGAAGTTCAAGATGGTAGAATCACCTCTTGGGTTTAGGTGTTTGCTAGTTAGGTTTCTCAAATGTCAGCTGTTTTTTGTCTTGAGTGCTTTAACTTCAGTAAATGATGGCACTAACTATCATTATGCATTTTGCATAATTTGATGCTGAATAAAAGATTTAAGACAGAAGTTTAGGTAAATTATTTGACTGAACCACCATTCAAAGATACTGGATTATTAGAACAATCAATTATTTGACCAACAACTGATATCTTATGTGAAATAAGTGAAGATTTTTACATAATGCTTCTGATTTTTCTACCTTGCAAATCTGCTATATTAAAAAAAATTAGTGAAATAAGCAATCTATTCCCACGGTTGAGGTGAATACTTTCAGCCTGACTTTATTTTTTATATTAAATAGTCATCTTGTATGATTTATTTTAAATTGTAATGTGCTTTGCACAATAGTTATCAAGATGACTTTGCTGTTACCAATATCTGCACCATAACATTGGACCCATGTTTAACTTTTTGTCATTAACTAGCCTACTGTGACTTGTATCTAAATTAATGGTTAAAATTGTAATGTGGGAAATTAAACCAAATGCAAATAACCAATAGTATATTTTTTTCAAACCAGTGTAGAAAATTCTTTCTCTTCCTTTCAGTGATGTACCTTAATATATTCTTAGCATCTTCAATTTCTGTTCTTTCCAGACTAAAAAGAGTGGCAAACCTGGACCTTTCCTTCTATCAGGATCCAGAGACAAGACTATTAAGATGTGGGACATTAGCATTGGAATGTGCCTTATGACACTGGTGAGTGCATGATACAAGCTGATAAATATATTGGAGATAATTTAGTGTTTTGGTTATTCTGGTCCGTTCTTTTACCTGTCAGTTCTTCTTCTGGTCAGTTCTTGGTCAGTGCACTGAACCACATGGACTGAGAAAGTCTAAGGTTTGACTTTAATTTTTAAGTATGATAGAAGTGGCCACCTAGTTTTATTGTTGAGCTAGGGAGAGAAAGCGGTTAGTCAGGATTCCACTCACATTGACCTCAATGCTAAATATATGGTCAGACACAGAGTTCACATCAACTTGGCTTTAACCTTCTCTTATCATTTTGAATAGTCCACCAGACCTCATCCAGCCTTAACAGCATAATGTTGATTGCCTTTTAATCTGTAAGCAATTTTTTGTAAATGCTATACTGCAAGTTGAATTTGTTACTTACATCATTGCCAGTGAATTCAGCACATGTACTACTTCCATTGATCTTGTAGAGTACGATGGTTAAATGTAATTGTTCTTGAAATTCTTCCACTTATACCAACATTGTCTTCCAGGAGTGCTGCATGTATAATTTGGGATGATGGTTTTCTTGATGTGACCATTTGCTAACATTGAACTGTGGAACTCAAAGTCCGAGTTCCTTCAAAGCATTGCACTTTGAGTGCACCAAGCAGAAATTACAGAATTATAGTTTTAGTAAGAATCTAAATCTATGATGCTAGATTTTGTATATCCGTTCGAATCAGATGTCCACCCCGTAGATTTAACAGTTTTTCACTTTCAGGACTGTAATCATTTTATTTGATATGGCAATAGCAAGTAGCTGCCAAATTATATTTCAGGCATCAAAAAACTTAGTCACTGTCTTTTCACCAGAACTTCAGTCTTCACTACATGGTTCATTTGTGTTGCCAACATCTTTAAAATAAACATTTAAAATCCTATTAAGAATTCCTAGTAAGGAAGAATGGGATGTATTTTCCCAGTTTGAGCAATTATCTGCTCAAACTGGGAAAATAATACCTTAAAAGCAAGCTGAATTTTCAAGGCTAAGGTGTGCTTTGTGAGATAAAATTGCATTCATAATGACAATGGAAATCAATAACTCGTACTACCTTAGATTGAAGGGAAAATGTTTCCAATTTGCAAAAGATTAAAAATAAATGCAATTTTTAATTTTTCTTTGGGAAAATATGGTCTGAGTGCTGTTTTGGCATCCAAGTGGCAAACTCCTGCATGATGTGTTCTGTTGAATTTAGGTTGGCCATGATAACTGGGTACGTGGTACCCTGTTTCATCCTGGAGGAAAGTTTATTGTGAGCTGTGCCGATGACAAAACCATTAGAGTGTGGGACTACAAGAACAAACGGTGCATGAAGACCCTGAATGCACATGAACACTTTGTAACCTCTCTTGGTATGTATGTTTATAATAGTTTGTCATTATTAGTGAGATAGTACTTTGCATTTCAGTATAGATCAATTAGATTTGTGAAAAATATTTCTAGTCTACATGGTTTATTGGTACAAACTCTATACTAGTTCAGATTAGAAGTGGTTACTTTAAAAAGACAGCAAAATTGATTATCATTTCAAGTGCAATGTTCAGCTTGTCACTCATTTTGTTTTACTACTTCATGGATGCTTTTAAGCAGATACTTAATAGGGTTATCACTAAACTTATTTAACACTTCAGTTTAATTTATATGATAATGAGTGAAAGTATTCAAGATGAGGAATTATGATCTTGTAACACTAAAGTGAAGGCTTGGTGGTTACGTAATAGAAGTACTATGTAGTATTTATAATATGGGACATTCGGATCTGAAATATCCAGGAGGAATAAATGTAATTGTGTTGCTCAAGTAAAGGAATATTGAAGCTGAGGACCAGCTAACTGCACTCTGCAAAGTGTGTAGAAAAGAAATGTTTCTGTAAATAACTTAGTAACACACACACAATATCGAAGCAGAAGGTCAGAAGAAAGTCACAAGGGAAGGAGACAATTGAGGAACGAATACAACAAAGTTCAGTGATAAGCTATATTTCTGTAGCTTGAGTCTTGAATGGGTGTTGCTCTTCACATAATAAGGTTAGAAACCCAGTGGTGCAATTGAAAAGAATTCCTGTAAAATGCATAGCTATGTACTAAAATGTATGCAAAACTTCAGGGATAATAATCTTGAGATGACTTAGGCAGAATGTGCCATCACGAGAGAGATAAGATGTATCACCACACATAATATATGGTTGGGTTAGCAAGGAATATGATTATATTTGATTTTATGGGCAGCACAATGGATTCAGTTCCAACCCCTGGGTGACTCTGTGGAGTTTGCATGTTCTCCCTATGTCTGCATGGGTTTCCTCTGGGTGCTCTCACCAAAGGTGTGCAGTTTAGATGGATTGGCCATGAAAACTGCTCCTTAGTGTCCCAAAATATATAGATTAGATGGATTAACCTCCATGCAAAATGTGAGAGCTAATGAGGATAGGGTGGGAGAAGAGAGTGTGAGTAAAATGCTCTGTCAGAGCAACAGTGTGGACTCACTGGATTGAATGGTCTCTTCACTGTAGGGATTCCAGAATGAAAGTATTATGGTTTTGCATAGTGGTGCATAATATGAAGAAATCAGCTATTTCTTGTAAAGTTAAATAATAATAGCTGCAAGATTCTAGTGACCAAGGGATAACAGGCATACAGAATGATTTTGTCTCTGATGTGCTAAACAGACCATGGGTCCACTCCTGAATTCACCCAGTTGTGGTGAGCTGGGGCAAAAAGTACTAAAATATAAATTTGAAATAAGCTGGGGACTGTCAGCTGGAGAAGTCAAAGAAAGGACTGTATGATTGCTTTAGTAAAATCCATTCATGTTGCCGATATTCCAAATGGAATCATCAGGAATTGAAATTGTACACAAGATACAAAAGTAGATGAGCTACCAGTTTAAAAAGGTCACAGAGTTAATGCAGAAAACTAATGTCTGTAAGGCGTCCTGATAAAAGCGGATAATGAAATGTCTTGTTAGATTTGGTTTAGTCATAAGAATTAGCAAGGATTTGAGTGGAGAATGTCTTGCTTCAAACTGCCTGACTTTATGATAATTGTATGGATGCTATACAGTTTGCAATTTTTAGAAAGGCCATTTATCCACAAAATAGGATTATATGGAAGAAGACAAGTTTTTGAGTTGAATTGAAAATTAAGCAAACCAGAGAAAGCAACAACGGGCTTTTAATAGCTTCTGATCTGGCAAGGGCTCACAAGCAGAGTACCATGCAAATTGATGTCACATAACTTGCTGGATCAGGGCCCAGTTCACCACCTCTAATGCAAGTGTCTTAAAACTGTGATGCAATTTGATTACATTGGCCAAGTGGTTAATTACTATACATGAATCTCGAGCTATTTAATTGTGGGATTCGTCAGAGCTAGCCTTGACCACATATGTCCACTCACGCATATGGAAGTTACTGGATTGCCATCAAGAGTGGAATTCTATCTGATATTTCCTTGTCCTTTGTGTGAGCTACTGTTTAAATATGTTGAGATTAGATGTCTATTTTACATTCTCATACAGGTTTATAAACTTGTATCTTGGTTTTTCATTAGCTTCATAATAAAACTTAATGAGCAATTTTAGTAACATTGTTTCATATGCTAATTTTGCTTTAATCTGCATTCTGAACATGTACTCACTTAACCCTATCTTTCTCATTCTTTGCTTTAATTACATATTACTGTCTGCTCATCAGTAATTACAGATTTATTTGTTTATTACAATAACCCCTTTACAGTTATGGGGAGACAGCACATTGATAATTTCACTGGATTAGTTATCCAGAAGACCAAGCTGATGCTTTGAGGACTTGAGTTCAAATCCCGCAATGACAGCTGGTGGAAAATTCAAGTAATCAATATTAAAATATTTAGGATTGAAAGCTTGACTCAGTAACAGTGGTCATCATTGATGCAAAAACCCATCTGTCATTTCCTGGCCTGATCTGCATGCGACTCTCAACCTATAGCAATGTAAGTTACTCTTAACTGGCATCTGAGATAACCCAGGAAGCCACTCAGGTCAGAGGCAATTAGAAATGGACAACAAATACTGGTCTTACCAGTGACATCCATATCACATGAAAGAACTAAACAGTAGCAGCTATGAAATGTTGAAACATGGTTTTATATTTTTTCTAGCTTTATGGAGAGTTGAGTAAATTCAACAGTGATGCATAATTGTGTTTAATATGAAGATTAAAACAAATAGCACAGCACAGCGAGTGGTTGTGCATGGGTCTTTTTCTGCGTGGAGGTCGGTCACCAGTGGAGTGCCCCAAGGATCTGTTCTGGGACCTTTGCTGTTTGTCATTTATGAAAATGACCTGGATGAGGAAGTTCGCTTAAAATACAAAGGTCGGTGGTAATGTGGATGGTCTAGAGGGATGTCAGAAGTTGCAGCGGGACGTAGATAGGATGCAAGACTGGGTGGAGAAGTGGCAGATGGACTTCAACGCGGATAAATGTGTAGTGGTCCATTTTGGCAGGACCAATGGGATGAAGGAGTACAATATCAAGGGTAAGAGTCTTAGCTGTGTTGAAGAGCAGAAGGATCTTGGGGTCCGGGTCCATTGGATTCTTAAATCGGCCTCGCAGGTGGAGGAGATGGTCAAGAAGGCATATGGTGTACTGGCCTTCATTAATTGAGGGACTGAGTTTAGGAGTCGGGAGGTAATGCTGCAACTTTATAAGACCCTTGTCAGACCCCACTCGGAGTACTGTGCACAGTTCTGGTCGCCTCACTATAGGAAGGATGTGGAAGCTATTGAAAGGGTGCAGAGGAGATTTACAAGGAATTTGCCTGGATTGGGAGGCATGCCTCATGAAGATAGGTTGAGGGAGCTGGAACTCTTCTCCCTGGAGAGACGAAGGTTGAGAGGTGACCTGATAAAGGTTTATAAAATGTTGAGAGGAATAGATAGGGTGGACTCTCAGAGGCTATTTTCCTGAGCTGAAATGATTGCTACAAGTGGATACAGATTTAAGGTGCAGGGAAGCAAGTACAGAGGAGATGTTAGGGGTAGGTTTTTCACTGAGGGTGGTGAGCGAATGGAATCGGTTGCCGTCAATGGTGGTAGAGGCGAACTCGCTGTGGTCTTTTAAAAGACTTCTGGATGAGTATATCGGATCTAATGGGATTGGGGGTTATAGATAGGTCTATGGCTTGGTAGATGTGACTGGTGCAACTTGTGGTGTAGTGTTCTATGTTCTAAATACTTTTG